>CM058041.1:50939232-51539232 GCA_030169165.1 Centaurea solstitialis | reverse complement strand
AGGAACAAACAACGGATGATTCTTCAGGATTTCCGCTATCACCGGAGCTTTAGTCTTCGCATGTACCGAATATACCACGTTGTTCGGTTTTTCCTCAAGAAAGAGCGCAGCTTGCAGAAGTTGACGATCAACATCTAGATGAGGTTGATGCATGGAAGTGCGTTCGGATAAGATACGTGGAATTTCCAGTGACTCGGTGTCTGGAAAAACGTAGTCTGCCATATCTGAGAGATTTGCAAATGATTAGATCTTTAAACAAAACATTATCACTTTATTCATTTTATTTATTTTTGAAAAAAACATGGATTTAAAAGAAAAATCCATTAAGTGTGGGACATTGAATTTTGAAAGAAAATATATGACCACGAATGTTATATTATGAACTCAGTAAAAATACCAAACAAATATTTATGACAGTTTCATTTTGTTCAGTTTATTATGTCTAATATTGTCCATTATAGAAACTGATCACGGTCCTACCCTAATACTGTCCATTATATATTTTACTGAGTTCAAATATATTCATTGAGTTGAAGGTCATTTACGATCAAAGAGCAGGTTCAAGTCCACATGATTCGAACAATGAATCAATCACACTTATGTTGAAAATTATCAGTCAAGGATACAAACCCAAGTTTATAAACCCCGTATTAGATTAGTGTTTACAAAACAATGTGTTTACTATCCTATTTGGTACATGATTACGAGTGAATACCTATAGGAATCGTAAAGACTCGGGAAACGGTTACAAGAACACACACTAAACAGCTAATACAAGAAAGAAAATGCTAAGTCTTCGGCTTCAAGGTCTTCGCACGAGCAGAGATGATTCAGAAAGATTGAATCGTTGAGATGAATGAGGTATTTATAGGTGCAAATATGAAAATGATGAGAGTGCCACGTGTCTCGTGTGTATTGGGTTGTCAGATTCGAGACCGCGTGAATGCAGAACGACTCGAGATAACAAATGACACGGAAAGGGCTCGAGAAAGACTCGAGACAGACTCGAGTTGAAATTTTGGACACTCAAAGGACTCGAGATAGGTGCCGAGATGCATTCCTACACATATCTGATGACACGTGTACACTCGAAATGGACACTCGAGATGCATACAAACAGACTCGAGATACATTGTAACATCTATCTTATGACACGCGGACACTCGAAATGGACACTCGAGATAGCCACTCGAGACAGACTCGAGATGTATTTTAACACTAATCTTGTGACCGGTGAACCCACGAGATACGACTCGAGATAAGACTCGAGACATGTTCACGTGACTTGTAGATGCCACAAACGCGAGATATATACCCACGTGACTCACTCGAGATACTTACTCGAGATACGCTCGAGATACACTCGAGGTGAAAAACTCGAGATGAACTCGAGACAAACGCACATGCCCCACACTCGAGATAGACTCGAGATAGGCATTCGCATGACTTGGACTTGCCTGTGACTCGAGATAGACTCGAGTTAGACACTCGAGTTGAACACTCGAGATATACTCATATGTTTGAAAAACTCCCCCTTGACTATTACTCCCCCTATACCTGAGCATACCTGAACCATTTGAAGAAATGAAACAATTACCAGTATGATAATCTGAGATACTCCCCCTGAACTGTTGCACACACTCGAAACACAGATTAGTAGACAAAAACATATGCACTAAAATGCTGATGAAAAAGAGAACTAACTAAAAAATTAAAAGAAATAAACTCAGAAATGACCAAGTAATTAAAGATATACAGACTACAAGAATATACACTTAGACCACTAAATGTATAGCAAAGTAATCTGTATATAGATAATTACCCACTATCTGATATTTAAATCTTTTTATCAATCATACCAAGTCTGGAGATTAGAAACTTGAACCGTTTCTCATCTAAAGCCTTGGTAAATAAATCCGCAAGCTGATATTCAGTATTTACAAAATATAATTCGATATTCTCTTTTTCCACATTGTCTTTAAGAAAATGATACCTGATATCAATGTGCTTCGTTTTTTAGTGTTGAACAGGATTAGCAGAGATAGCTATCGCACTTTTTGAATCACAGTAAATGGGAATCTTTTTGTACACAAATCCATAATCCCGCAACTGTGTTTGCATCCATAGTACCTGTGAGCAGCAACTTGCAGCAGCAACATATTCAGATTCAGCTGCGGAAGTGGAAACACACTGTTGCTTCTTTGATGCCCAAGACACCAACTTGTTTCCTAGTAACTGAATATGCCCCGATGTGCTCTTTCTGTCCATATTACAACCACCATAGTCTGCATCAGAATATGCCTGAAGCTCAAAACCAAGACCTTTTGGATACCATAAGCCGTAATATGGAGTTCCTTTTAGATATCTGAAAATCCTTTTGACTGCAGCTAGGTGAGATTCTTTTGGTTTTGCTTGATATCGAGCACATACACATGTAGCAAACATGATATCTGGACGACTAGCAGTCAGATACATTAATGAGCCAACCATTCCCCGATAAGTGCGAAGATCCACATCCTTTCCTTCTTGATCAGGTCCAATCTTATTCCCCGTTGCCATCGGAGTGCCAATGGAATTGCACGATGACATGTCATACTTCTTCAACAAATCAAAGATATATTTGGATTGATTTATGAAGATGCTATCAATAAATTGCTTCACTTGCAATCCAAGAAAGAAATTGATCTCACCCATCATACTCATTTTAAACTCTTGCGTCATGATGGTTTCAAATTTCTTGCACAAATCCTTACTGGTAGACCCAAAAATAATATCATCCACATATACCTGAATAACCACAATATGCTCTCCTTCCTTCATAATGAATAACGTTGAATCTACAGATCCTTTCTTAAAACCTTTGGATAGAAGATATGTCGACAATTCTTCATACCAAGCGCGTGGAGCTTGCTTTAATCCATAAAGAGCCTTATCCAGAATATAGACATAATCAGGATGATCAGGATCAACAAACCCTTCCGGTTGAGTGACATATACCTCTTCTTTTAAATGACCATATAAGAACGCAGTTTTAACATCCATTTGAAACACCGTGAAGTCTTTGTATGCTGCATATGCCAGAAACATACGAATAGCCTCAAGTCGAGCAACTGGAGCAAATGTCTGATCATAATCAATGCCTTCTTGTTTTTTTTTTTGAAAGGAATTTCTTCCAGGCAATTTTATAAGCAAAGAAAAGCCAAAAGGCAAGTTACAAAGAGTTCAAAACCAAGGCCCAAACAAAACAGAAAAATAAAGACACAAGGCCGTACCAAACTACCCATAACCAGAACAAACATAAACTAACAGACAAATACCAAGAGCTAAAAGAAATACATAACCAATAGTTCCAAAAAAGACTCCAAAACTCCCAAGTAGAAGCCTCCAACCAGTAGCTATCCCGCATCATGAAATCTTCTAGTTTTCATCATTCGCTTCCAAGCAACCCGCATCATAATTACCTCTAAGGTATCCCTAGCACATACACTTTCAGGTTTGCGTTCTGTGGTGAAGATTCTCTTATTTCTCTCCTTCCATATCATGTAGACCGAAGCAGCTAAACCAATCTTATGGATGAACTTCCTCGGAGGATTATGTCCCGACAGCATATCCATTATTCCATCCCAAGATTGTGTCCCATCAATCCATCCAATAGCATCCCGAACTTTTGCCCAAACAACGGAGGCATATGTGCATTCAAAAAACAAATGCTGATGAGAGTCTAAACAAGATCCGCACAGACTACATTTCCAATCTGGGGGATCATGTTTCCAAAGAATAAGACGATCCTGTGTAGGCAACCTGTGATGACATGCTAACCAAAGACAAAAAGCATGTTTTGGAATGTGACCAGGAAACCAAACCGAAGCCGTCCATGGACCGTATCATGAGCCATGTCCATAGACTCATAAGCAACCGAAACTGTGAAGTCCACCATACCATTATTCCGTGACTGCCATAGAACCGTATCTGAAGTATCATCCACCACTACAGGAAGTGTAGATAATGCAAGATTCGGCCATCGAGCCAACCAATCATCAGGCCACGTACCATCAATCTGATCCATAAACTCCCGAACCGTGGTAGAAGTGTTAAAGCCATAACCATGAATATGCCGGTATGAGATTAACGAGCTAAGAGGTCCACATCGCAACCATGTATCCTCCCATGCTTGTGTATTCCGCCCATCCCCAATCCGAGATACGACATGTGGTCGTAAGACACTCCGCAAATCCATCATCTTCCGCAAAACCCATGACCAAGCATTTGTTTTACGAATAATCCAGAAATTTGAAGAATGAATATTAAGACTTCTTACCCATGAAACCCATAGTGTCGGACGAGAAGTCAAGATATCCCACATGTTTTTGGCTATCAAAGCACGATTCCAAATGGACAGATTCTTGAAGCCTAGGCCCCCACATTCCCGAGGGCAACATAAAACATTCCAAGCTATTCGGCATTTGCCCTGAGCTGAATCCCCTTGTGACCATAAAAAAGACCTGAAAATACTTTCCAACTCATGCAAAACTGAAGAAGGAAAGACAAACACAGCCATCCAATACAACTGTAAAGATTGTAGGACAGAAATCACCAGTTGTCTTCTTCCTCCAAAGGATAAAGCCTTCATTTTCCAATTTTGAACGCGTTGCTTCACTCGAGATATCAGACCACCATAATCCGATACCTTAAGGAATTTAGGCGACAAAGGGACTCCAAGGTATCGAATAGGAAATGCTCCCAACCGAAAAGGCAGACACGAAAGAATGGCATCCTTCTCTGAGTCAGGTACATTGCCAAAGAAGACATCACTCTTATTCAGATTAGGAGATAAACCGGACCGCTTCTCGAATAAGTATAATGCCCTCTTTAGCACCTCCACTGAAGCTACATCCCCACCTGTAAAAACAAATAAGTCATCTGCAAAACAAAGATGGGTGAGATCAATATCACCACAACCCGGGTGATGATCAAAACGGCTAGCTTCCGCAATACATTGCTTGAAAACCATGTCAAACCCTTCCATAATTAGAGTGAAAAGGTATGGCGACAAAGGATCACCCTGTCTTATACCCCTCTTCCCTTGAAAATGGCCCCACGATTCTCCATTAACAACCACGGAATAAGAAGTAGTAGACAACATCTCCCTTATCCAAGACACCAACACCGGATGAAAACCAAAACCCTCCATCATAGCAATCAAGAACCGCCAATCTACCATATCATAAGCTTTCCGTAAATCAATTTTAAAAGCACGGCGTGGTTTTCCAATATTCAGGTGATAGCCCACAACAAGCTCATGGGCCATAAGAATATTATCAACTATACGCCTGCCCGGAATGAATGCAGATTGTGCACGATCCACTAACCCATCCAAAAACGGCTTCATACGATTTACTATGACTTTTGAAATGCATTTATACAAAGCCGAGCAACAAGAAATTGGCCTGAAATCAGAAACTGATGTGGCATTGGGTACTTTGGGCAGCAAACAGATCAAAGTGTGGTTAAGCTCTTTGGCTAGCCTTCCCCGATAAAAGAAATTATGGATAGCCACCGTAACATCCTTCCCCACAACCTCCCATGCCGCCTTGAAAAAATGAGAGGTAAAACCATCTGATCCCGGGGCTTTGTCCTTTCCAATTTGGTACATAGCATCTCGAATTTCAGAATCCAAAATTGGCCGAATCATAAATAACGCATCTGATAACTCCAAAGTGTTCTGAAAAGCTCCCATAGGTAATAAAGGCTCCAATGAATCATCAGAGGTTCCCAAATACCCTTTTAAATGATCAATGAACGCATAAGGGACATTATCATCATAAACAAAAGTTCCATCCGATCGAGCAACCGCACGAACCTGATTAACATGACGACGTTCCCGAATGACATTGTGAAAGAACCGAGTATTGGAATCCCCCTCCCTTAGCCATTGTACTTTTGCACGTTGTCTCGCTGCCAAACTCTCATCTTTGCAAGCCTCATGATAAGCCATCTGTAACGCCTCCAAATCCTCTTTCAAATCTGAATTAAACGGGTCCATATCACAAGCTAACTGAATTACATTCAATTCCTCCTTCAAGTTGTTCACCTTTTCAGTCAGATTACCATAAGAACGACGCAGATTCCTCAACGGTTCTTTAAGTGCTTTTAGCCGTGAAGTGACCTGATACATAAAGGTACCCTCCACATTCACATCCCAAGCCCTCCTAACCGTCTGAAGAAAAGAAGGGTGATCAGTAATAAAGTTTTCAAATTTAAAGCCAAACTTCCTTCTCCGCTTACCACCCTTGAAGGTTAGGACCCCCGGTGAGTGATCCGAGATACCTCGTGGGTGAAACCGAGCATGCGCGTCCTGAAATCTATTGCCGGTAACCTTTCGCAACAAGTCGAGCCTTGTTCCGAACAATCGTACCATGCTCATCTTTCTTGTTCTTAAACAGCCATTTGGTGTCAATGATGGACTTGTCTTGAGGTCTCTTCACTAACCGCCACACTTTAAGTGCTGAAAACTGATTTAGTTCTTCTTGCATGGCAGTTACTGTGACAACTGTCAGTTTTTGACCTTCAGGTTAGCTACTCGTCTAATCCACTCAGTAGCGTTTCCGTAGGTTAAAAACTAGTTATTTAAGTTTCTAAATGAAACTAGGTTAGTTTGCGTGAAAAATTTAGGCTAAAACCTAAAAGTCCCAAAAACTGCCCGAAAAAGCCCGAACCGGCCCGAAGTCATCCGATTATCCTATAATGCCAAATTTTAAAGAATTTCTCAGAGAATTAAGTTATTATATTTAAAAATAAGTAAACTAATTTAAATGGTCCAAAATTTCTTTCGAAAAATCGGTTTCTACCGAAAACGCGCTAAAAACCGATACTGCGTCGAATTAACGGTATAAGGACTACACTGTTTAAAAAAAAAAGATGAAAAGAGGTGGGTGGGCCCCACCATGGCCGGCCACCACCCACCACACCCTATCATCTCTCTTCTTTTTTTTCTTTCTCCCATAAAACCATTATACCTTCTCTTTATTCATCATCATCTTCATTTTCAAAATTCAAACTCTTTTCTCTCTATTCTCTCTCTCTTTACTCTCTTTTCTCTCAAGAAAATCAGCCACATTCATCTTGAAATCTGAAGTTCTTGAAGATTAAAACAAGTTTTTGGAAGTTTTATTATTGTTCATCAAAGGTAATAGCATTGTAGGCTTGTATAGCTTCGATTTTTGGCTCATTCTTGAGTTTTCTTCCATTTTCCTTGAGGTTTAATCCCTCTTTTATGCTTTGATAATCATCTTGATGTTTTGGGGATGAGACATAACCTTAGAAATGTGTTTAAACATTCTATGAAGGTGAATATCTATGAATCCCCCGTAAGAACACAAGTTTGATTTCAAAAATCTTGTTGTTGATGTTTTTGATCATCATTTTGGGGCTAAACTTCATTGATAGTTCATGCATGAGTCTTGATGGTGTTAAAACATATTTTGTCTATTTTTCTTTTGTATAATCTGATTTGTGGGTGTAATAGCAAGAAAAACCCCAAAAGTTTATGATTTTATGTGTTTTGGTGATGAAAATGGAGTTTGATTCTTGACAGATTCTGTCCAAGTTTTTGCATGTAGTTTATACGACCCAAAAAGGGTTTTCTCGAACTCATTTATTTTTGAAATTTTTATGGATTAATATTTAACGTGTTAGGGTTCAAACCCCACTGGATTTGTGCAAAAAACTCCAAGATATGGACCCTTAACCATCATTAAACATTTTCGTGTGCAACAGTACTTGGTCAGGAATTTGGGTCATCTTCAAACTTGTATAACTCTTTGATAACTTATCCAAAATTCAAACTTTTTAATTCTAAACTCAAGTACTCTGAGTTAGCTTTCCAATGAGTCCAAAATCATGTCATTTAGAGGAGTTTTGAGGGTTTAACCAATGAAAACAAGTTGATGGTGCAAGCTGTCCCAAGATGGCAGATCCACATGCACAACTTTAAAGAGGCATATCTCTCTCAAAAATCACCTAAATGATGTGAATCTTGTCTCATTAGCTTGGTATATGTTTTATTTAGAAAATCCCTTTGAAAATTCGTGAGTTGGTGGGATAATGAACTCTCTATGAACAAAACTTTACTGACATGTATCTTTGAAAAATAAAAGTGTGCACTGATTTTGCAAAAATGTTTAAAAATAGTAAAACACCTCTAAAAATTGTGAAATTTGGTAGAGATGATGTTAACATCCCCAAAATCAGTAGGTAAAAATTTGGGAACTATTCCTTTTGTGGACCTAAGCTCAAAGGTAGCATTTTTACAACTTTAAAGTTTTGGCAGATTCTGAAAATGTACTGAAAACCAATTTTTATAAACTTTAAGGTTTCTCACATACTTGGAAGTCCCTAAGATCTATCAAAACCTAATTTAAACTATATGGGACTAAATAAACTATTTAAGGGCATTATATAGGATATCGGTATGGTTACTAAAGCTTGGACCGTTGAACTTAGAACTTATGTTAAATACTTATGATTTAGGGCAATTCTAGTTTCGGAGCCGGGACACGTACATGCACTAACGTTTGTTGAATGCTTTGATCACTCGAGGTGAGTATTCACAGCCCCTATTTTACCGTTTTTACGTATTTGGGGTGAAAAGCATGTTGTTAATAAAAGTTATAAAAATTTGCTTTCTAGCAACGTTTGGTGAATTGTGTACACGTATGCTTTTGGCATGGTTAATGAATTATGTACACGTATGCTTTTAGCATGGTAAATGAATTATGTACACGTATGCTTTTGGCATGGTTAAATGAATTGTGTACACGTATGCTTTTTAGCATGATTATGTGAGTATGCATTATGACGATATGTGCGAGTAAAGTTTGCCCCTTAGAATATACACTACCATTAACTCATATAGGAGCCTATGGACTTAGTGGATACCGCTATTTGGTACCAATACCCACCCGAAGGACTGACGAGTGAAGGGTGCACTATTTCTGAAGTAACGACTACACATATGGGGCAAAAGATCCCCACCGCTGAGGTACTCGTTGAAAGACGACCTACACATGTGGACGTGAGTTCCACCGCTGAGGTAGTTCGTACGAACGTTCCGCCCATGTGGTTAGCGACCACCTCTGAGGTATTCGTTGGGGTTAACGGTTTGGTAGTGGCTCGAAGTTTTACATATCTTATGCATAATGGTGTATTTTGGCGTGAGCGAACGTCCAAGTGTACACGTGGTTGTGAATGGTTAAAAAGATTCAGTAAATTTTTTTTTATATAATATGTCTGCATGTAAAATTTTTTTTTGTGCATATCAAAACCTGTGAACTCACCAACTCTCGTAGTTGACGTCTCTTTTTAACATGCTTTTCAGGAAATCAGAAGGTGACCGATAAAGCTTAGTTTTGTTGTTATGAAATCACCAATCAAGACCTTATTATTATTATTTGGTTATGTTTGTAAAACACTTTAAATTATGGTTGGGTTGTAAACTTTGTAAACGCTATTGAATTTTAATTATGATTGATTGGTGTTATTTATCTCCTATCGCTATGAAATCTGTGCTGTTGCACCTTGCGTTTCCGCTTTAGCGGGGTGTTACAGACTTGGTATCAAAGCCATAGGTTATAGAGAACATCGGTTTTTCATAAAAACCAAGACTATAACCAACCTTCTTCAAAAAGAAGTTAAAACTTTTAATTAAAAGATTTCGATGCATAGGAGAATTTAAAAACTCGTATGATTAGAATAGGTGCTGTCCTGGTATATCATAGAAATGCGGAGCCTGATCACCTACGCATAGCCATGATATAAGTAGGATAAGACTTATGAACTAGTCATACTGTTAGAGTTTAAAAGTTGGAACCTTCGAAAAAAAAAAAAATTTTCCTGAAAAACATTAACCGTGTGAGTTCACATAAGCACATCATGATTATGATATCTACTATAGCAGTTACGCGTTTAAGTAAAGTAACGCCTTTGTTGAACACTCTTGCGTTAGCGCTTAGGATGACACTAGTAGTTTGAAGACGCGTTAATAAGTTATGCGGACACTACAATTACTATGCCGAACACTATTACTTAGACTTTGGGGAAAGGCCCGTCCAGGCATTACAATTCCGACATTGGACTAACAAGCGAAGACATTTCAATCGATCCACCTCCGATTACCACCAACAACTATCTTATCTCAACCTACATACCAGTTATTCCTACGCTTAACCCGAACTTCCCAGCACCCCAAGTGAGACAACTCAGAAGAAAGCTGCGGCAACCATACGGAGTGGACTGGCGATAACTCATCTAAATAACGCAAGATCATTTCATATCCATTCGGGGATATTGATCGGTTATATTACTAGTATGACACTAGGAGAGACTTGAACAATCCGAGCACTCGCCGACGGACTGCAAAATAGTCGAAGCAGGGTATCAAGATAAAATCAAACGATAATTAGGTCGAAAGAATTGGCAATCTCTTGGAGGAAGGTACCACCAATGTTGTGGAGAATGTTATGACGGCAAGAAGGACGACTAGGAGAGTTGACTTGTGCTGGCAAGTTGCGGTGATACTGTTGGCAAAGTTGATCTTTTCAAATGTAACTCTCATGAATTTGAAAGAATTTCAAAAATGCACTTTTTGGTTGTTCCATTTAAACCTTAGTATGGGCAAGTAGGATATTTTAAGGATGAATTAGTATCAAATTTCTACCCTTCAGATATGTATTAAACTTTTACGAAATTAATTTTTATTAACTCACAAGGATGTTCTTAGCGATCTTATTTTAAAGAAATTATCATAAATAGAATACAAATATTTTCGAACATTCGTTATAGACAACTTTTAATCAAATATGCATTTTGCAAAGGATTAGAACCGTATTTTCCAGAAGAAACACACGTAGCTAGAAAGTGAACCGTGAGAATTAATTGATCAACATTGCTTAACTGATAGCCCAACAAGTTCAAGAAGTCGTACCTACCATAGTCACTCAAGTTACTACCGACCGTGTAGCAAATAGAAGAAATAAGGAAGTCGTAGAATCCATCGAATGGAAAGATGGTAATAAAAGAAAGTAGAGCACTAGTCAGAAGAGACATCTCAAGGTCATTCAGATAAAAGTCGAAAAGAAGTCAGAAATTTTGGAGTAAAGACCCATGAGTCAAGACAGTATATGGACTCTCATCAAAATGTACTAGCTACGACTGCAATCACCCAGGAGCTTGTATTTTGGGTACCGAGGACAATCTAGTCGGTTACACTGTTCTATACTAAAGAAAGGAAAGAAAGGTCAAGAAGGGCGAAAAGTCTGCTAAGAGTACGGAACCCTAAACCACTCTAAAGATAGGTATTTCACGCTGAATAAAGACTTAAGCAGCACCAAGTGGACAAACAAAGTAACGCAAACCAATCAAAGAGATTAAGGATGCAAGGCTCAAGGAAGGGCATTCGCATTGGGAACTAAAAAGGGTTCACCAAGATCTAGTATAGTGACATGCATGAAAATGCGAAGCCATTTGCAGAAGGAATGCGTGGCACTTATGGCACATGTTGTAGATAAGGAAGTAAAAGAGAAACGAATTCAGGACTTCTCAGTTGTAAGAGAGTATCCAAAAGTGTTCCCGGAGGAGCTACCCGGACTACCTCCGCATAGGCAGGTAGAGTTCCACATTGACTTAATTCCTGGAGCAGGCCCCATAGCAAAGTCGCCTTATCGACTAGCACCGTTCGAGATGCAGGAGTTTTCAAGCCAACTTCAAGAGCTGCTAGACAAAGGATTCATTCGACCCAGCTCTTCACCTTGGGGAGCCCCCGTGCTTTTCGTCAAAAAGAAAGATGGATCTTTTCGCAAGTGTATCGATTACAGGGAGCTGAACAAAATCACCATCAAGAACCGATACCCTCTTCCACGCATCGATGATCTGTTCGATCAATTGCAAGGAGCTACGTACTTCCCCAAGATCGATCTTTGATCCGGATACCACCAAATGCGAGTTCGTGAGGAAGATGTTGCAAAGACGGCGTTCAGAACTCGTTATGGTCATTATGAGTTCTTGGTCATGCCTTTTGGTTTGACGAACGCTCCAGCAGTGTTCATGGATCTGATGAACCGAGTGTGTCGACCGTACCTAGACAAGTTCGTGATTGTCTTCATAGACGACATCCTGATTTACTCGCAAAGCAAGGAGGACCACGAGCATCATTTAAGGCTGATACCGGAGTTACTCAAAGCTGAAAAGCTTTTTGCCAAATTCTCAAAGTGCGAATTTTGGATCCGAGAAGTTCACTTTTTGGGTCATGTAGTGAACAAGGAAGGAATCCATGTCGATCCAGCAAGTATTGAGGCCATAAAGAAACGGGAAGCCCCGAAGACACCGACGGAAATTCGACAAGTTCTCAGTTTGGCAGGCTACTACCGACAATTCATTGCAAATTTCTCCAAGATTGCGCAGCCGCTGACAACCTTAACGCAAAAGGACAAGAAGTTTATTTGGGGAGAAAAACAAGAAGAAGCATTTCAATTGCTCAAGCATAAGTTGTGCAATGCACCCATTCTGGCATTACCCGAAGGAACAGACAACTTGGTGGTATATTGCGATGCTTCACATCAAGGCTTAGGATGGTTTTGATGCAGAATGAGAAAGTCATCGCATACGCATCTAGATAGCTGAAGGTCCACGAGAAGAATTACACCGCTCATGACTTGGAGCTCGGAGCTGTGGTATTTGCCCTTAAGATTTGGAGACATTATCTTTACGGCACCAAATGCACCATCTTTACGGACCATAAGAGCCTCCAGCACAATCTCGATCAGAAAATGCTAAACATGAGGCAAAGAAGATGGGTTGAGTTGCTCAGCGATTACGACTATGGGATTAAGTATCATCCAGGGAAGGCGAATGTCGTAGCTGATGCGCTAAGCAGGAAGGAAAGGGTGAAGCCTACTAGGACGCGAGCAATGGGAGTGATAGTACAGACCAGTCTGAAAAGTCAGATATTGGATGCCCAGATGGAAGCCTTAAAGGTTGACAATCTAAAGAAAGAAACTCTTCACCACATGGAGAAGGAATTTGAGGAGAAAACGGACGGAGTGCGTTATTTCAAGAATAGGATTTGGATTCCAAAAGTCGATCAGTTGAGGACGACGATCATGGACGAAGCTCATCAATCGAGGTACTCGATACACCCAGGATCGGACAAGATGTATAAAGGACAGAAGGAACACTATTGGTGGCCTGGAATGAAGAAGGATATCGCCACTTACGTGAGCAAATGTCTAACCTGCGCAAGAATCAAGGCAGAACACCAGAAACCGTCTGGACTATTGCAGCAACCGGAAATCCCAGAATGGAAATGGGAGCGAATATCAATGGATTTCGTGATTAAGTTACCCAAGACTAAAAAGGGCCATGATTCGATCTGGGTAATCGTTGACCGACTCACGAAATCTGCGCACTTTTTGCCAATAAGAGAAACTTACAGCATTGATAGACTCGCGCAATGGTATGTCGCTGAGATAGTTATGCGACATGGAGTGCCAATCTCGATCATCTCCGATAGAGACAGTAGATTCACTTCGCGATTTTGGCAATCGCTGCAGACAGTATTAGGTACTCGTGTGGATTTGAGCACCGCCTATCATCCACAAACCGACGGTCAGACAGAAAGGACCATACAAACGTTGGAGGATATGCTGCGTGCATGTGTGCTGGAATTCGGAGGTAGTTGGGATGATCACTTACCTTTAGTCGAGTTCTCCTACAATAACAGCTATCATGCCAGCATTCAGTGCGCCCCGTATGAAGCCTTGTACGGACGCAAGTGCAAATCCCCACTCAATTGGTTGGAAGTGGGAGAAAGTCGGCTAACTAGGCCTGACATCATTCAAGAAACAACTGATAAGATTAAACTGGTTCAGGAGAAGCTTAAAGCAGCCAGGGATCGCCAGAAGAGCTATGCTGATAATCGACGAAAGCCGTTAGAATTCCAAGTTGGTGATAGGGTACTACTGAAGGTATCGCCTTGGAAAGGGCTAATAAGATTTGGAAAGAAGGGAAAGCTGAGCCCTCGATTTGTTGGACCGTTTGAGATCTTGGAAAGAATCGGACCAGTCGCTTACAGATTGGACTTACCCCCAGAGCTCAGCTCTATCCATGACGCTTTCCACGTGTCCAATCTGAAGAAATGCCTGTCAGAAGAGACAGTAGTCTTACCTCTGGAGAAGATCCAGATCGATGAACAACTGCGTACCACGGAGGAACCTATTGAGATTCTTGACCGAGAAATCAAGCAACTCCGGCGCAGTAGAATACCGATTGTCAAAGTGCGATGGAACTCTAGGCACGGACCAAAGTTTACCTGGGAGCGGGAAGAGTTCATGAAAGACAAGTACCCGCATCTCTTCACAAAGAACCCCTGCGGTAGCAACAAGAATTAAATTTCGGGACGAAATTTCTTTCAACCGGGGGTAAATGTGACAACTGTCAGTTTTTGACCTTCAGGTTAGCTACTCGTCTAATCCACTCAGTAGCGTTTCCGTAGGTTAAAAACTAGTTATTTAAGTTTCTAAATGAAACTAGGTTAGTTTGCGTGAAAAATTTAGGCTAAAACCTAAAAGTCCCGAAAACTGCCCGAAAAAGCCCGAACCGGCCCGAAGTCATCCGATTATCCTATAATGCCAAATTTTAAAGAATTTCTCAGAGAATTAAGTTATTATATTTAAAAATAAGTAAACTAATTTAAATGGTCCAAAATTTCTTTCGAAAAATCGGTTTCTACCGAAAACGCGCTAAAAACCGATACTGCGTCGAATTAACGGTATAAGGACTACACTGTTTAAAAAAAAAAGATGAAAAGAGGTGGGTGGGCCCCACCATGGCCGGCCACCACCCACCACACCCTATCATCTCTCTTCTTTTTTTTCTTTCTCCCATAAAACCATTATACCTTCTCT
The DNA here is from genome assembly GCA_030169165.1 of Centaurea solstitialis. Classification (NCBI taxonomy): domain Eukaryota; kingdom Viridiplantae; phylum Streptophyta; class Magnoliopsida; order Asterales; family Asteraceae; genus Centaurea; species Centaurea solstitialis. The sequence goes on along the minus strand of CM058041.1, from coordinate 51,524,275 downwards.
TTATTCATCATCATCTTCATTTTCAAAATTCAAACTCTTTTCTCTCTATTCTCTCTCTCTTTACTCTCTTTTCTCTCAAGAAAATCAGCCACATTCATCTTGAAATCTGAAGTTCTTGAAGATTAAAACAAGTTTTTGGAAGTTTTATTATTGTTCATCAAAGGTAATAGCATTGTAGGCTTGTTGTATAGCTTCGATTTTTGGCTCATTCTTGAGTTTTCTTCCATTTTCCTTGAGGTTTAATCCCTCTTTTATGCTTTGATAATCATCTTGATGTTTGGGGATGAGACATAACCTTAGAAATGTGTTTTAAACATTCTATGAAGGTGAATATCTATGAATCCCCCGTAAGAACACAAGTTTGATTTCAAAAATCTTGTTGTTGATGTTTTTGATCATCATTTTGGGGCTAAACTTCATTGATAGTTCATGCATGAGTCTTGATGGTGTTAAAACATATTTTGTCTATTTTTCTTTTGTATAATCTGATTTGTGGGTGTAATAGCAAGAAAAACCCCAAAAGTTTATGATTTTATGTGTTTTGGTGATGAAAATGGAGTTTGATTCTTGACAGATTCTGTCCAAGTTTTTGCATGTAGTTTATACGACCCAAAAAGGGTTTTCTCGAACTCATTTATTTTTGAAATTTTTATGGATTAATATTTAACGTGTTAGGGTTCAAACCCCACTGGATTTGTGCAAAAACTCCAAGATATGGACCCTTAACCATCATTAAACATTTTCGTGTGCAACAGTACTTGGTCAGGAATTTGGGTCATCTTCAAACTTGTATAACTCTTTGATAACTCATCCAAAAAGCAAACTTTTTAATTCTAAACTCAAGTACTCTGAGTTAGCTTTCCAATGAGTCCAAAATCATGTCATTTAGAGGTGTTTTGAGGGTTTAACCAATGAAAACAAGTTGATGGTGCAAGCTGTCCCAAGATGGCAGATCCACATGCACAACTTTAAAGAGGCATATCTCTCTCAAAAATCACCTAAATGATGTGAATCTTGTCTCATTAGCTTGGTATATGTTTTATTTAGAAAATCCCTTTGGAAATTCGTGAGTTGGTGGGATAATGAACTCTCTATGAACAAAACTTTACTGACATGTATCTTTGAAAAATAAAAGTGTGCACTGATTTTGCAAAAATGTTTAAAAATAGTAAAACACCTCTTAAAATTGTGAAATTTGGTAGAGATGATGTTAACATCCCCAAAATCAGTAGGTAAAAATTTGGGAACTATTCCTTTTGTGGACCTAAGCTCAAAGGTAGCATTTTTACAACTTTAAAGTTTTGGCAGATTCTGAAAATGTACTAAAAACCAATTTTTATAAACTTTAAGGTTTCTCACATACTTGGAAGTCCCTAAGATCTATCAAAACCTAATTTAAACTATATGGGACTAAATAAACTATTTAAGGGCATTATATAGGATATCGGTATGGTTACTAAAGCTTGGACCGTTGAACTTAGAACTTATGTTAAATACTTATGATTTAGGGCAATTCTAGTTTCGGAGCCGGGACTCGTACACGCACTAACGTTTGTTGAACGCTTTGATCACTCGAGGTGAGTATTCACAGCCCCTATTTTACCGTTTTTACGTATTTGGGGTGAAAAGCATGTTGTTAATAAAAGTTATAAAAATTTGCTTTCTAGCAACGTTTGGTGAATTGTGTACACGTATGCTTTTGGCATGGTTAATGAATTATGTACACGTATGCTTTTAGCATGGTAAATGAATTATGTACACGTATGCTTTTGGCATGGTTAAATGAATTGTGTACACGTATGCTTTTTAGCATGATTATGTGAGTATGCATTATGACGATATGTGCGAGTAAAGTTTGCCCCTTAGAATATACACTACCATTAACTCATTTAGGAGCCTATGGACTTAGTGGATAGCGCAATTTGGTACCAATACCCACCCGAAGGACTGACGAGTGAAGGGTGCACTATTTCTGAAGTAACGACTACACATGTGGGGCAAAAGATCCCCACCGCAGAGGTACTCGTTGAAAGACGACCTACACATGTGGACGTGAGTTCCACCGCTGAGGTAGTTCGCACGAACGTTCCGCCCATGTGGTTAGCGACCACCTCTGAGGTATTCGTTGGGGTTAACGGTTTGGTAGTGGCTCGAAGTTTTACATATCTTATGCATAATGGTGTATTTTGGCGTGAGCGAACGTCCAAGTGTACACGTGGTTGTGAATGGTTAAAAAGATTCAGTAAATTTTTTTTATATAATATGTCTGCATGTAAAAAAAAATTTTATGCATATCAAAACCTGTGAACTCACCAACTCTCGTAGTTGACGTCTCTTTTTAACATGCTTTTCAGGAAATCAGAAGGTGACCGATAAAGCTTAGTTTTGTTGTTATGAAATCACCAATCAAGACCTTATTATTATTATTATTATTTGGTTATGTTTGTAAAACACTTTAAATTATGGTTGGGTTGTAAACTTTGTAAACGCTATTGAATTTTAATTATGATTGATTGGTGTTATTTATCTCCTATCGCTATGAAATCTGTGCTGTTGCACCTTGCGTTTCCGCTTTAGCGGGGTGTTACAGTTACCCAGTCAGAATCTTGTAATGCATCCGAAACACGGGTTGGTTCAGTGTCAGTCAAGAAGACAGAAAAATTGCATTCATTGCTGATGCAGCGCGTGTCTTGACTGTGGATGTAGGATCTCCAATAATCAATTCAATTGGATGACTTCGAGTCCATTTGACAGTGTGAGGTAACGGAGTCTGATCATTAACTGATGAAGGTTCAATGATATCAACAGGTACACTAGTAGATGGCTCAGAAGAAATGTCAGAGGGGATTGTAACAGGGGCTTCATCAGATGAAGCAGAAGGTATATCTTGAACATCAGAAGTAGCCTGAGTGGATGTTAGAGGAGAATCAGGAATAGCCGAGGACGAATTATCAGAAGACTGTGTGCCAACTGACTCTGATAGATCAGGCTCATTTTGAGTAGAAGAAGATAACTCTGAATTAGACGATGACGGAAGAGATAGCGAATCAAGTGCAGAACCTGTTGAAGAGGTAGAAGTATTAGAAAAATCATCATAAACTGATTGAAATAGAAAATCAAGATAAGAAGCATTTGATGATGCAGATGACCCAGATGGTCCTTGTGAGATTGAATCTGCATTGACAACAACATTAGTAACAGATGAAGATGAAATATCAGAAGATAATTCAGTAATTGGATCAAAATGAACATTTATGCTTTCAGTTACTATCCTTGTCTGTCTATTTAGTACCCTGTATGCTATTGAAGTCTCAGAATACCCAACAAAAACCAGCTCATCAGATTTAGGACCAAACTTACCCCTATTTTCAGTTTCATTTAAAACAAAACACTTGCAGCCAAACACTTTAAAGTGTCCAACCGAAGGAACACGACCAAATAAGATGTGATAGGGAGTTTGACCAAATCTCCTATGAATGATTGATCGATTTTGTGTGTAGCAAGCAGTATTAACCGCTTCAGCCCATAAGTATTGAGGTAGTTGGCTTTCAGCAAGCATAGATCTTGCAGCTTCAACAAGAGTTCTATTGCGACGTTCAACTACCCCATTCTGTTCCGGAGTCCTTGCAGCAGAAAATGTTTGGGTAATTCCAAATGGGTTATAAAATGATTTGAGAATACTATTTTTGAACTCTGTACCATTATCAGATCTGACAGTTTGGACTGGAAGTTTAAGTTGAACTTGAACAGCTTTAATAAAATTGATAATGAGAGATGAAGTTTCATCTTTAGTCTTTAAAAATTTTGTCCAAGTATATCGTGAAAAATCATCAACAATGACCAAAATATATTTACGACCAGCCAAACTTTGATACTTCATAGGCCCACACAAATCCATATGTAATAAACTCAGAGGAGATTTAGATCCTTGTTCTGGTTTAGGAGGATGTGATGCACGCTTCATTTTGCCTTTTTCACATCCAGGGCACATTTCCTCTTGTTCAAACTTGATCAATGGAATTCCAGATACCAATTGATGTTTTACAATTTTATCAATGTATCTGAAATTCAAATGAGACAAACGTTTATGCCATAAAACAGCTTGACGTAAAGAGGATCGACTAATGAGACATGATGAAGGATATTGTAACTTATGTTGAAGTCTAATCGTGTAGAGATTTGTACGTCGAGAACCGACTAACAATTCTTTACCTTCTTCAGTTCTGACAACACATCTTCTTTTCTTGAAGTAAACTTCTAAATCTTTATCACAAAATTTGCCAATACTGAAGAGATTATGATTTAGACCAACAACATGAGCAACATTTTTAATAGTAATGTCTTTGCATACAATGTCACCTTGACCAACTACCGGAGCTAATTCATTGTTACCAAACTTTACAGATCCACCATATTCTTCTTTATAATTGGACAGGATCTCTTTTCTTCCAGTCATATGTTTGGAGCACCCGGAATCAAGGTACCACTTATGACTGGCCTGCAATAAATAAAATCAAGCAGATTTAGGAACCCATTTAAAAATGGGTCCTTGAGGAGAAAAAGTCTTATACACTCGTGAGATTGGATCCCAAAAATATTTGATTCCTTGGCGCACAATAAACTTTCTAAATGGTAAGAAAGTAGAGACAGAAGACTGAAGAGTGGAAGCAGTAGTAGACATAGTATGAGTTTCATCCAGATGTTTTAATTTTGAAGAAATCATAGTAGCCTTTTTATTAATACTTGAATTATTAGAAGGTACATGATTCTTATTGAACGAAAAATGACTCCGTCTATTAGGAGGAGTAACAAAACTAGATGAAAACTGCATACTATACACTTGCTTTCTAAACCGACTCTTTGTCTTCTTCTGTCTTCTCTTCTTCATAGGAAAACTCACTTCATCTGTAGACACATTAGCACAGATATCAAAAGGTTTGAGCTTGAAAGGATTAGACTGAGTATGATTAGAAACTTCCTCAGATTTTGCAGATGACTCAAGATTAGGATTTTGCTTTTTCAAATCAATTTGTTTTTGAAAATGTCGCAACATTGATTGCACACCCTGAGTAAAACGAATGTTCTTTATATAACTTTCAGTAACTGAAGGAGTAGCAATCTTTTGATTCTTACCAGCATAATGTAGTCCCTCTTCATATACAGATAGTCTTTCAACTAATCTGTCGTAACTTTTAGTTAAAGAACTACACTTGCTAGACCAAAATTTTGAATCACATTTATGTTGAGCTAGTTCTACTCTCAGTTGTTTGATTGTATTTTGAAATTGTTTATTAACAGATTCATGTTTCTTCTTTAAACAAATGATTTCATCTTGTAAAGAATTATCTGAGACTTTAGAAGAACCAAAAGAAGATGATCCATGTATTAATTCATCTGACTGTGATTTCTAAGAGTCACTTGCCTTCTGAGATTTAGATGATTCACAAATAACAGGTAGTGTATCATCAACTACTTTCAACTGATATGGTTTCAAAACGTCAGTTGAAGACATAGCTGATGGTTCCTTATATGCCACATAACCATCAGATGTGACAACTCTGAAAATTTCTTCCTGTTCATCATCTAAGCCATCAGAGTATACATTTGAAGATGAATTCTGAGTTGTGGATGACTTCATAGGTACAGAATCACATTGAGAATCTGGTATGTCAAAAATAGAGTTCGACACAGACGAAACTAACTCATTTAGTATTTCGGAAACCAAAGAATTTGAATCTGTCTCAGAAGAATCCCAAGTTAAAAAATTCTTACTCTTAGAAAGAAGAATTTCATTTTGTTCTGATAACTCTTTAATTTTGATTTCTAATTCAGAAATTTTTGCTTCAAGTTCTAGTGTCGGAACATATGGTTTTAACATATCATCATATTCACTCTGTGATTCTGACTGTACAAACAAATCTGAAGTATCCATTGTTGCAGGTGATTTGATTTTCAAATTTTCAGAGCTATATACAAATTTAACTCTGTGATATTTTTCACCATGATACAATGGATCATGCTTCTTTATCTCCTGCATTTCAGAAAACTCTTCTTTCATTTCAAAACCTTTTAATATTGGAAATCGAGCACTCATTCTTAAATCAGTGAGATCATAAAATGCAGGTTTTTCCTCTAAGACCTTTTTCAAATATTGAGGATTTTTAAAACCAAGACCTTCTTTTGAAAATAAGTCTCTATCTGCATATGGTTTATTGAGAAAAAATGTGTGCTCGGATTGTCCAATCTTGTACAGTTTAAAGTTCAATTCTGAAATTGTTTTGTTTAACGAAGAAGCATTATCTTTTTCTGATATTAAACTGAGAGTTAGAAACTCAATTTCTGACTTTAAAACTTTATTTTGTTGTTGCAGATACTCAGTTCACTTACTGATTCATTCAACTTATCAACCATAGACAGAAGATTATCTCTTTGTTGAGTTAAATCAGTAAGTTCTTGAGTTTGCTTTGAAATGACAATTTCAAGTTCTTGATTTTTCAAATGAATTGGGTTTGTCATTTCAAGCAATTTGTTTTTGAATTCTATGAAATGAGGATCATTTACCATTTGAGGATCAGCAGCTTTCTCTTCCTCATCATCTGACTCCTCCTCCATCAATCCCATGAAACACATTTGTGCTTGATCTTCTGTATCTGAAACATCAAGCCACTCTTCATCATCAGCCATTAGCACTAACCCTTGCTCCTGTTTTTCTGCCAATTCTAACTTTTCCTTGAGAATTTCAACTTTTGACATCTTCGCTGGACATATCCTTGCCACATGCCCCTTTTTTCCGCACTTGAAGCATGTGATGTTGTCATTTGTCTTCTTCTCCTCAGCAACCTCAGCAGTTTCCTTTTCTTCTTCAACTCCCTTGTTGGCATATTTATCAACATAGTTACCTGAATTTCTTTGAGCATACATCTGACCTTGATTGAGGTTGCCACTTCTGTTGAAATTCCTTCCTCTGGATGCAAATCGTCTGTTGTTGGAACTTGGTTTATTGTAGTATTTCTTTCTGTATGCTTCTGTTAAAGTCAGTAAGCTTTGAAACATCAAATCTCTTTCTTCATCCTCACTTTCTTCTTCATCCTCATCATCATCTACTTCAAACACTTTGTAAGTGCAAGAAACAATGGATCAAACAAACAAATTCTTCATTCCATGATTGAATCTTTACAATATGAACTTTCTCTCTCTAGATTCTCTCTCTAAAGCTCACTAATGAATATTACAATTAAGCTCCTTCCTAATTACTCACTAACTCCTTCTATTTATACTAATGACTAATTAGTCAAACACTCTAATTACAAGACTTTGACTCCTCTAATTAAACTTTGACTTTGACATTAAAGCTTCCTTCTTTGACTTTGATGCTTGACTTTCTTCTTTGACTTCCATCCTTTGACTTTGTTTGACTTTCTTTGACTTCAATATTATTTCCTCATCTTGTGATCTCGGATACAATAATATTTGCACTAACAATCTCCCCCTTTGTATTCGAGATCACTCTTCAAAATGAACTTCAGCTTTAACGATCTTCTGTCTTCAAGTCAAACAAACTTTGTCAGTTACATATGTCAAACAACAAACAATCTCCCCATTTATACAAGCATCATCTTCAGAACAAAGTCTTCAATCTTGCAATCAACTTTAGAAAACCATAATTCTTTTCTTGAAAGAAGAACATTGTAGCTCTCTTGAATAAATCCACTATACTCTCAAGCTTCTCAACCAACTTAGTATCTTTGATCAAATCAACATTCTCCATCAATCTTCACAACACAATTTCAATCTTTAAATCCAAAGGCTTTTCAACCTTAGATTCAAAAGATTCAAATTCATAATTCTCTTTGGCTCCCCCTTAACCCTTGCTTTCTCCTTCTTTACTGAAATATTTCACACTCGCTTCAAATATCATTTCACAAACCCAAAACAAGTTTTACTTTCAACTAAAACCATCTTCAAATTTCATCACTATCAGCATCATCAGAAATTACTTCACAGTCAACAACAATATCAGTTCCTTCATGACTTCTTGAATATTTCATCTTTTCTTCAAGCAACATCAACACTTGAAATACAATCAACAAATTATCTTGAAATCTTCAAACAACCATTATCTCACATAATATCTTGAACTGTCTCACATAGTTCCCATATCTTCACTATGACTTTGGATGTCTTTGATATAACTTCTCCCCCTCATGATGAGAAGGAGAATCCGTAGCATCATGAACAATCAAAGACATCATCATCAACTAGCTCATTTACAGGAACTACTCCCCTCAAAAGTTGGTTTACCATTCAAAGAACCATATGTCCCCCTCAATCAAACATCTCATCCATATCAGAGTGCTCCCCCTCAAATGATGGGTAATCGGCTAACATAGAAGCACATTTAGCAACTATTGACACAACAACTCATAGAATTGTGTGGCCTATTTTCAGTGTTGGCAACAGGGTAGCACTGATAGGACTTCCAGTCATCACTGAATCAAAGTTATAAAACTAAGTTCTCAGACTGTTCCGGCAATATCACAAAGATATGCAATTGGAATCACAAAGACTCGTGCAAGTGTCAAAGAAATATCATCATATCAATTAGGCTCAAATATTGATTCAACCTGGGACGCAGATTGAAAATCAATGACTCTTGTGCAGAGAATATGAAGTTCGGAGACCGGAGAGGATGTCTTCCTTAATTCAATATCTAAATCTTCCGAATGAAGATTAGATAGATGATATGCTAATTCTCCGTGAGAATTGAAACAAACATCTTTTAAGAGATATTTGAGTAGCTTGGTGGGGTGACACGAGTTATCGACATTGGGTCCATGTCTTGTTTCAATATTCATCTCCAAAGAATCGAGAATGAATAGATGATGTGGTTACCCGGATAAGTGTATCGGTTTGGGAAGGATCTTCTTATATTCTTTTTGATCCTGTCTCACACTCACCATTTTCTTTTAACTCCCCCTACACTCAAGCTCTCGGACATTTTACCTCATTCACACCCTCACAAACTAGGTCTAACCTAGGGATGTGTTTCTTGGGTAGATCCTCCGGCTCTGGATTGATCATAGAAACTTCTATATCCTATCACACATAAGTTGATATCATGAAATGATATTCGTTGAAACGTTGAGTAAATTCATACCAGAACGTGATATGATGGTGATTCATATGTGATACAATATGTATATGGGGAATAAATGTTGAACAGAAATGGGGAACATTTGTTGATGAGATCAGATGTTGAAGAAATTCATTCAAATACTCTAACAAGTGATGATTGATTGTAGAAATCAAAAATCTAGATCGTGAATTCCAAAGAACAAAATTCAAGCGCGAAACAGTTAGACTCAGTAAGCACAGTGTATTCAAGAAAGGAATCAATGATTAGAAAGTTTAATTGTGAAGAACAATTCACAATTAATAATCTGAATAAGAATTGAATCATTGATATGAAATAACGTGTATTGAAATCAAATAGGAATTCAAGCGAGTGTATTTCCACCGAATAATTTCAACGAATATATGAGATGTGGAAATAACTATGTCAAGAAAATTATAACGCGTGGTAATTCGTGAAACGATGTAAAATCGGAAAGAAACTAACACAAGTAAGTTCCTTATGATGAATCCCACGGTTAACACAGGTAAGCACATGTTCTAAGCTAAGGATTTAGAGGGATACTTACATTGAAGAGCATAAATGAAGTACGGGTCCTAAACTGAATGTTTAGAAGCCACTAGACATTGAAGACCGGGTCCTGAACTGAGTTATTCAGGAGCCATACAGCTGCAAAATCAAGAGAAACAAGATTTTGGTATCCACTTGGTTGTGGATCCTCTTTTGTTAGATGCATTTGATTTAAAAGACGAAATTTTGTAAATCCCAAATCGTTCATCGATATAATCATCACATACAAAATCATTTCTTTCAAAGTAAGAACCATATGATGTTCTTTTGGACAGACTGAGAAGTTTATTTCTAGAATAAACTAACTGAGACTTACCAAAAGATGTATCTTGAAAAAATATGTTCTTTTGAACTTTCGGGTCTGAAGCAAAAGATTTTGTATGAGTTACCTTTGTACTAGATCCCTTAACTTGCCAAACAAACTTACCATTTGAATAACGATGTATACCTGAACGATCAACATGACGATCATAGAAGAGATTTGAAGTACGAATCTGACCACTTGAATTGATATGACTCCGTGAAGCACTATCCACAGTGCTTGAATCATGAGCTTTGAAAATTATCTCCTCAAGTTCCTTCACTTTGGAAGAAAGCTTGTTCCTCTCTTCAAGAAGATCATTAAGTTTCTTCTGTTGATCAGACCGCATTCGTTGCTCATTCATGATGTCAGTTGATAAGCCTGATAACTTGCTTGTAAGTTTGTTTATTTCAGCCTTAAACGCTTCCTTTTGATCCGCAAAATCTTTCTCCACAAGAGTTGGCTTCTTATGTTCAGCAATTATTTGTTCCAAAACTTTCTTCTCATGCTGAAGAACCTTCTCTTTTCGTTTAAATTGACCTCTTGCATCAGATAACTGATTCTGTAAGTCTACAATGCGCTTTTGAAGCTCAACACTTTTCTGGTCATCAAGTTTTCTCTCCGATTGAACAACTTGGATGTCGTCTTCAAAGTCATGCAAATTGTATTTCCCAACACGAAGACTTGGTTTCTTCAAAGATTTCTTTTTACTGTCAATCACATTCATCCGCCTCTCAAACTCCTTCCTATCTAGGACAATCTTTCTTTCTAAATCAGATATCTTCTGTGAAAAATTTTCACTTTTTAATTCAAAAGATTTTCTCTCATTTGCAAGGACGTTTCTCTCTTCTTCAAAAACCTTTCTTTCTTTCTCAAAGTTACTTCTCTCAATGATCAAATTTTGTTCAAAATCAGTTACTTGCTTTGAAAGTTCCATTACTCGAGATTGAGAAGATATAAGATTATTTTCGAAAATCTTCTTATCTTCATCAAGTTCAATAACTTTCTTTTGCAAACATTCAATTTCTTTTCTCAAAGAAGTTACAAGTTTTAAATTTTGAGCATTTCCAAAAGAATGTTTCAACATTTGATCATGCTCATTTTGCAAATCCTTTTTCAAACTTGTAATCAAACTTCTTTCTTTTGAAAGTGAATCTTCAAGATTAGTAACTTTAATAATAAGTTCAGCTTGTTGTGAAGATGTTGATTTCTCATGAGTCACTACTTGATCTGTGAGACAAATATTTTCTAGCTTAAGTTTCCATATTATGTCAGTGAACCGATTGACCCTTTGATTGATTGACTCAAAGAAATTTGGATTTAGAAGGTCGTTCACATAAGCATCCACGGCTGCTGTTTGTAATTTTGTGATGTCAGAATCCATTGTTAACTGCACAAAGAAAAATTAAGGATCGTCAACAGAAACTTCGATTAGAAGTATTAATTGTGCACACACTATTTATATCGAACAAATCAAAAATTATGAAGAAAATGGATAACAATAAACTTGAAGGACTAAAAATGACAAAATTTGAAACTTAAACGACTCAAAAACACAAGTACAAGGACTAAAAGTGTAAAAGAGTGGAAAGTTTCAAGTTCAGGGACTAAAAATGATAAACTTTGAAAATTTGAAAGTCCAGGGTTTGAAAATGAAACTTTTTGAAACTTAAAGTCCAAGTACTAAAAGTGACAAAAGTTGAAAGTTATCAAACTAACGGACTTAACGGAAACTGGACTAAAAATGTAATAAAACTAACAAAAATGATAACGGAACATAGAAAAGCTTAACAAAACACTACCGAACGACACCGAAAAAATTACAAAAGGAAACCAAAAGATAACCAACTTCCTTGTCTATCAAACCGTAAGACCGAACCACGATCGAAACGTCTCAAGGTAGCCTCGAATTGATCTCGAAAAATGTGAGAAAAATGTCTCACAGATCACTTTTAACGCTCGTCGAATACCGTCGAGAACTAACCGATTGAACCTGAAAGTTTCACGAGTCAATACTCTATCAGTTAAACTTTCAAGAAAATCAAAAAATGATTTCCCGGCAAAAACCGCTTGATCAGCGAAAACGTCCCGCAAAATGACCGTTTGTCATGAAAGTCACATGAAATGATGAAATTAGGTGCGTAGGCTTGACTTGAGATCGCTCGAAACCTTATCAGTTAACCTCGAAACTATTCAAAAATTACTCAAAAATAAAATGGCTCGAGACATATTGAAAAATACTGAAAAATACCACTACTCTCGAGATATCTTGAAAAATATTCAAAAATTAAAACCCAAGACTTGAAATACTGAAAAATGACTCGAAAAATACGGTATTTATGCGACAAAATACGCTCAAAATACGCTCCCACTCGAGATACACTCGAGATAAGCTTCCTACGCGCCTCGAGATCAGTTCTGACGCACACACGCGCTCGAAACAGCCTTTCACGCGCCACCACGCGCTCAAAACGAGACTTAACGCGCTCTGACGCGCCTTGAAATGAGTCTTCACGCGTCTGACGCTGCTGACGCACCTGTCTCCCACGCACTGACAACCTCTGCCATGCCTCCTGACTCACGCGCCTTTGATTTCGTCTCGAGTCTCAAGCGTCACGTGCTCGAGATAGAGCTGTCTCCTCCACACGCCTGACGAGATGATGACGGTTGTCTCCTTTCTCACTGACACGCCAAAAGATGCCTTCTGACTCGCTTTTTCTTTCGTGTCACCCACTCGCTGACCACGTTGACTTAATCTTACAGCTTTCACGTGAATCACGACAAAGACTCGAAATAGCCTACACGATTTCTTAGATCAGCACGTGTCTCGAGATGAAAAAAACTGACAGACTCGAGATGACTTTCTTGTCTTTATTCGCTGACGTAGATCTGACATACACCTCTCAAGATGATATTAAAATCTGATGTTGACTTTTTAATTCAAAATTATTTTCCTTTATTGTCCTTACAAAGAAATACTCGTTTCTTTTGCTGACACACGAGATGACCTTTTCTCTTTCTACTCTCCTACAAGGACACTCGAGATGACTCTCGAAATAACTTTTCTTACGCGTCAGATACGTGTCAGACTCGAGATATAACAAACTAGACTCGAGACATCAGATCTGAACACACAAACAACTTTTTGCAATCTTTTCTAAAATTTTTGGATCAAACACCCAAAAATTTTACCTTCTTCCTCAAGAACACCAAGAACACCTTCAATCCAAAAAAATTTCAAAAATGAATTTTAGATTCTAAAACTTAAAACAAATTATGGATTCATGTCTAAAAACACATTTTAGAAACATTTTCACTTAAAAACGAATCAAAATCTCATCAAATCATCAACTTACTCATGAACTCTCAAGAACACAAACTCAAAATTCAAGAACGATTTTCACAAATCTTCACCAAATTTGATCAAATTCAAATATGTTGCTCACCTCATGATTACAAACAACTTTTGTGAAACAACACTCACGAAAATCAACTCAAACTCATCCAATTTGAAAAATTTTCAAAAACTCCATGGATGAACTTATGAGTTCTTGGTAAAAATTTCCAAAAATCAAATCTCAAATTTGAGATCCAAATCCATGTAGAATGATTAGAGATGAATAGAAAACACAAATGAATTACAAAAACACAATCAAAAACTACAATTGAACACCAAAAATCTACAAATCTACAAAAAAACCTATAAAACCCATTTCTTCAAAATTTCTTCAAAAATCTTCAAATTTCTTCAAATCTTCATTCCAATTGTGCACTAATCTTCTGCCATAGCTCTGATACCAATTGTTAGAATAAGAAATCAAGAACAATTAAGGAGGAGAGAGAGAATGAGAATCATAAGCTTCATCTTATTCATCCATGGTGGAACTAGGTACAAAGTACACCTTGGAAAACACACACTTAGCTCACTATACGACTCTCATAACTCTCTCAATTGCCTTTCCATCTCTATATATACCTCTACACTATAGCCCCTCTATCTATACAACATTTTACACTTTTAGCCCTCCCTTTCTATTATTTACAATAGAATGATTCTTTATAAAACTTTCACATATAAGGACATTTTATGTCCTAACAATCTCCCCCTAAAGTTTTATAAAGAAGCATCTCTGATCTTCTCCCCCTGCTTCTTTAAGAAAACTTTAGCAGTGCTCAGCTACGTTGCATATTCCAAGCTCCCCTTAAAACGAGCTCCAAAACTTTTGAATCAAACGAAAAATCAGATTCAACGGACTCAAGCACAACGGTTAGCCACTGAACCAAATCGCCGACCCTCAAGCAGATTTGTTCATCCCACTGTGGGATAGATACAAGTGCGAGTCACTTTGATGTTTATCTGTATAACATCAAAGAACAGAGAATCCGACCATCATCCGAAAACATTCAGCTCAAGAACTCTGATTCTGACAAAAGCACACTTTCAAGAAGCTTGGATCACTGAGACACCATAAACATGAAAGAAATGGGAGATGATATTAAAAGAGATGCACATCTTCTTAATTCTCTCAACTGATCAAGAAATTGGCCGATTTCCTGAAAACCTTCAGAACTGAAACACAACTAAACTTTGATTCAACCTTCTCAATCAGACAGATGATCATCGGCACTCGAACGTCTAGATCACAACCATAACTCCAGATCAATGATTGCAAACTCTCAAATTCTAGTTGATCAGGCCAGAACAATGATAGAAAGCACTCAAAGAGCTAGCATCCACAAGAACCAAAACACTGACGGATAGCTCTCAACGCTCTAAGTGATCAGTTTAGAACACTGATAAAAACCAGTCAACGGTCTAGCTCCCACAAGGAAAACTCCAGAAAAAACGATTGCAGAAGCTCAAGTGTCTAACCAATCCAACCGAAAACAAAATCTGATCATCCACAGTCTGAATATCAATATCAAATCCGGCTTATCTTCACAAAATCTGATCAGCGGGGAAATGAGAGAAATTCAATTTTCTACTTGTAGTCGATTCCCAAAACAATCTTCAGAGACAGAAAGAAATCAAGAATCGATTCAATCTTCTTAAACAGTCAGAAGATAAACACCACCATCAAAACTTCAGTGCTGATAAGCGCAAAAACCACGACAACAATGAGTGGTTACAACAATGTCGCCCACAAGAAACCGTACACTCATTGAAGCTGGTGAGGGGGAGAGAACTGCTAAAGAACTAGATTCTGAAGAAAAGAAAGCAGGAAATCATCCTTCTGAATAATCCAACCAAACACAAAACTCAATCACCGACGTCCCGAAATTGTTACAAATCAGACTTGGCTTCAAAGGGTTTGGAACAAATGAGGGAAAGAAAGAAATTCAATTTTCAAGAAATGAAAAATTGAATTTTGGGCTTTTATTGGGGTTTAGAAAAAATAGAGATGGAAAAATAGGCCGAATAAGCACAGGGATTTCTGAAGTTAACTGGAACTGGATTGGATTGGATCTGGATTACAACAAAAAAATTGGTGATCAATCTTGGGCCAATCTGAACTTCAAGGCTCAACAGAAAAATTAAAACCCAACTGGATAAATCTGATAAGCTTGATTGATCCTTTGATCTTGAACGCGCATCAGAAAAATAAAATCTGAATTAGGTATGACATTGCAGCTCTTCAAATAAATGTTCCACCATGTAGATATCTCGAGACATCCTCATCAGAAACTCTTCATTAGACTCGAGATATGAAAATTAAATGGACAAAAATATATTTGTTTAGAGACCATGTTTGATCAACTCCATATATGCTCGAATTGATGTCTCGAGTACCAAAGAAAAATTTGGCATGCTCTTGATCTGGTCTCCCATGCACAGCACAAACCATTCATACTTCTTCCATACTTTTAATGCACATGGGCTGACATTATCAAGATGATGTCATCATAATGACATCAGCTTCTTCTTTAGTCACACTCGAGATAAGGCTCGAGAAGGAGAACACGTGATCTTTAATCTGATTGACAAAACTTGCATATGCCTTTTAATATACCAGCTGTCATCCACACATATAATGACACGTAGCTTTGATCTATTCATTTAAAAAAACACCTCTACACTCTGATTCTTGATAAAGAAACACATGAACGCGCTCCCACACAATTTTAAGCATTCCTACGCGCATACATGAGTTTGAATAATCACTCACAAGCTGGCAGCACGCGTCTCCATGAGCTTTTATGTTCTTCTAGCACCTCCACGCGCCGACAGGTACTGGTACGAGCTGACAAGACAAGCACACGCCAGGCACGCGCCTGACAAAACCTTCCACACGACGTACGGTAGCTTATCTCGAGTCTGAATGTCAGATTTTCGTCCAATCACCATACGACACATCATTTCGAGAGTGACACGTCAGTTTTTCGGTCAGATGGAGTCACGAGACGCTGACCGAGCGTCTGACTGGGCCAAATCGCTCTGACCGAGCGCTGGCTCACATAAAACTCGCTGACCGAGCTCTTACTAGAGACTCGAGATGCTGGTTGAGCTCTGACTCATACAAAAGATGCTGACCAAGCCTCTTACCACTATTAAGAGTGCTGACCAGACTCGAGATAGGTCTTGTACTTGCTCCTGACACGAAAGTACACTCGAGATGACATTTTTAGCAGCATAGTACACTCGAGATGACCTTTTTAGCAGCATAGTACACTCGAAATGACTTTTTCTGACCAAAATTTTCTAATTTTGGACTCGAGACATCAAATCAAGTCTCGAGACATCAGATCTGAACCGATTTTTCCATTTTGAGTCACGAGACATAACAACTTGGACTCGAGACATATGAATATGTGCTCAAAAACTCCATTAAAGGACCTCCATTGATGAACTTCGAATAAAACCTCGAAAATCCATCAATATCTACTAAAAAATACATCAAATCTATACATTTACGCATCAAAAACTCAAATTTAACAAAATAAAACACCAATCCAGATCCAAAAACAAGAAATCTTCATTTTCTTCAAGCTCCAATCCAAATTTCTCCATTTTTGCTCCAATCTTCAAAAATCCAAAATAAAACCTCTAATTGCTTGATTTCAAAGGATCGAAATGGATAATCCAATCCATTCCTGCTCTGATACCAATTGTAAGTGCAAGAAACAATGGATCAAACAAACAAATTCTTCATTCCATGATTGAATCTTTACAATATGAACTTTCTCTCTCTAGATTCTCTCTCTAAAGCTCACTAATGAATATTACAATTAAGCTCCTTCCTAATTACTCACTAACTCCTTCTATTTATACTAATGACTAATTAGTCAAACACTCTAATTACAAGACTTTGACTCCTCTAATTAAACTTTGACTTTGACATTAAAGCTTCCTTCTTGGACTTTGATGCTTGACTTTCTTCTTTGACTTCCATCCTTTGACTTTGTTTGACTTTCTTTGACTTCAATATTATTTCCTCATCTTGTGATCTCGGATACAATAATATTTGCACTAACACACTTTTGCCTTACCTTTCTTGATAACACTCTTTCCTTTCTTTCTTTCAGTTAGTAGTGCAAGAGATTCTTGTTCAGCTTTTTCTTTCTTCTGTTTTTCCAACACAGCTTCTTCAACTTCTTCTTCGAACAGCTTCAAATTCTCAAATACTTCATATACTTTGAGCTCATTTAGTGCTTTGTGTTGCTTTACAAATCTGGTAAATGGCTTCCATTCTAAAGACAGATTATTTATGAACTTTACACTAAAGTCCATCTCTGATCTATGAATTCTGTTCTTCTTCATGTCATTCATTAGTATAACAAATCTGTCATAAGCATCTTCCAGAGATTCACCATCCTTCATCTTGAAGTTTTCATACTTGTCCATCAGAGTAGTTATCCTCAACTGATTTCCCACTTTAGATCCGAGCATAATCTTTTCTAACTGATCCCAGATGGACTTTGTTGAATCATCATAGCTATCAAGTTTTCTGTATATGTCATTCGGGATTGCTTGAATCAAACAATTCTGTGCTTCCAGATCTATCAAATATTGGGTTTTCTCAGCCTCATCCATCTCTTCAACCTCTTTTACTACTCTCATTCCATTAACCGTATGCATAGGCAATGGTTTTGCTCCATAGTCAATTGATTTTAAAATCAGATTGCCTTTGTCTTTTCTCTTTATAAATAGTCTGAATCTTGCCACCCATAGCTCATACTCGTCTTTGAACAACACAGGTGCTTTAGAGTCAGATCCCATTGCCAAATCTTCTCTTTTGTTGATTGGATTCATGTTGTAATTCAGGATCTCTTCTACTACTTTTCTCAGATTCTCAACCTTTTAGATGTTTCGAGTGTGAATAGTGACACTCGAGATGTTGCCAGAAACTCGAGATACTGTCTCGAGTAAAATACACTCCCAACTCGAGATGATGTCTCGAGTGATAAACAGTGGTACTCGAGATACTGTCTCGAGTGATGAACAGTGCTACTCGAGATACTGTTTCGAGTGATGAACAGTAATACTCGAGATACTGTCTCGAGTGTACTATCTCGTGATAGGATCAACACTTGTGAAGTTGTCTCGAGTGATGAACAATATCACTCGAGATGATGTCTCGTGTCTTTACACGCGTTATAAGACGACAAATACTCGAGATGACTTTCCTTGTCTTGTACTCTAACAACCAACTCGTGACTTATCTCGCGACTTAACCAATCACGACTCGAGATGCCTTCACGTAGTCTCGAGATGAGTCACGAGACATATGAACATACAATAGACTCGAGACATATGAAGATACACTAGACTCGAGACATATGAAGATGAACTTTTTCTCAACTTTTTCTCAAAAATCTAGCTAAAAACTTCAATTTTACCTCAAATCCTATCTTAATCTTGTACAAAAACACTCAAATATCACTCTAATTCATGAATTCAGACATGAATTCATGAAAAAATCACCAAACAACTCAAAAACTCTTCAAGTCTTCATGAACCTCCATTGATGACTATCTTCAAAACTTCAAATCTTCAAATCTTTACTTCAATCCATGAGAATCTTCATCAAAAATGTAGTAGATCCAGCTCCGATACCAATTTTAAGTGTAAATGAATTCAAATCTAACACAATCTCAACAAGATTGTGATAGAAAGTATATGAACATAAAAGAGAAAAATGTAGAGAGAGAAAGATGTAGAGAGAAAGTCACAAGTCTATTAGCTTCCAAAAATGAACGTCCAAGTACAATACAAAGGCATTGGGGTATTTATACCCCAACCCTAGAAAATAGAAAGTTACACTTCAAGTCCCTCAACTTCTTATATAAAGCTTACATTAACAGTGAAGTTCAAGACTTCTCATGTGTTTGAACATTAATATAAAGTAACAAAAAGCTATTTTTATACTAAGTTGCACTTAATAAAGTTAAGTAAAGGCATTATAATAGGATATCGGTATTGACTTGCTAGATATGGACCGTTGAATTTAGACTTACGTCAAATACATATGTTATAGGGCATAAGTAGACTTGGAGTCGGGATTGTTCACGCACTAACGGTTGTTTAGAAACGCAAAGCTACTCAAGGTGAGTATTCACAGCCCCACTTTTTACCGTTTTTACGTGTTTTGGGGTGAAAAGCATGCTTACAAATGATTGTGAATAATTTTGAAAATGTTGTGAAATGAAATGTGTTGTGAGCTAAATTTGATATGTTATGAGACATGATATATTGAGTAAAAGTCCCATGTTGAATACACTACTATTAACTCGTTTCGAGCCAATGGTTATTGTGGATAGCGCTATTTGGTAGAGTGGACCCACCCTTTGTTTACTGACGAGTATAGGGTGCACGTAATCATATGTGGTACTACACATGTGGGGTTCTAGTCCCACCGCTGAGGTAGTGCAGCGTCTACATATGTGGGGTTTTAGTCCCACCACTGAGGTAGTTCGCGAAAACGCTCTACACATGTGGTTCGCTACCACCTCTGAGGTAGATCGTTAGGGCAAATTGGTTTTAGGTTTAGTAGTGGCTCAAAGAATAAATATCATGTGATTAACTTGACCCGGGAAATTTACTCACAGGTTGGCAGTGAATGAACGGATTCACTCTAACTGTTTGTACGTATTTAGTGAATGAACAGATTCACTAAAACTGTTTATTTAGTGAATGAACGGGTTTACTATAACTGTTTATGAAAAATTGAGTGAATAAAAAGGTTCACTATAAAATGTTTATGAAAATGTGGGTGAATAAAAGATTCACCAAAGATTCTGCATTTAAAATGTTTTGTGCATATGAAAACCTGTGAACTCACCAACTCTCGTAGTTGACGCTTGTCTTAACATGCTTTTCAGGAAGTCAGAAGATGATTGATAAAGCTTAATTTGAGCAATCGTAGACACCAATCAAGACTCTGCTTAATTTTGATAGGATTGTAAACTTTAAATGTTGGTTGGTTGTAATACATTTTGTAAACTTTACATATTTTGGAATGAATGAATGATGTTAAATTATCTCCTATCGCATTGAAATCTTAGCTGTCACACCTCGTGTTTCCGCTTTAGCGGGGTGTTACACTTTCTTTGCTTGGATCATCACAATCTAAGCAATAAGTGAGTTGATGGCTTGTGATCACTATTTGATTCTTTAGTTTGGTAAAATGGGTCTTGCATGTGTAAGAGATGTATTATAAACTCAAAATCCTTCAAAAACAACTGAATATGTGCTTTGGAAAGGAAAAACTAATATAATATGGACAAACAATAAGAATAACTTTGTGATTACACAACTAGTGTAAAAATTCGTCCAAAACAGTAGCTGACAGATTCAAGCACTGACTTTGGAAGGTCATATCTCCTTCATAAAAAGTGAAAATAACATGATTCTTTTTTTTAAAATCAATTTCTCTGAGTTAACTTTCAAACCCCACTGGCCATTTACAAAAATTCCAAGTTTTGAACCCCCAAACAGTCCGTACAAAAAGATTGCGTAACAGCTCTTATTTCTGTCGAGACTAAAATAAACCCACTGTTTGGAGGTCGAGACTTTTTCCAAAAATTATGAAATTTGGTCAGTAAAAAGTTAACTCATAATAATAAAACATGTTAAAATTTCGTGATTTTTGAAATAGTTTAAAGCACCCAAATGCATTTTCCAAAACAGCCTATGAATCTGTCAGAATTCAGAAAAACAGTTTAGTATTATTTTATGTATCTTACTACTTTTTCAAATCCTTTCCCTAAAAACAAACATTTGAACTACATAAAAAGTACTTGAAGGATATTTTGAGTAAAACCTTGTTGATATACACATGCATGACCATACACCAACACATTCGTGTTTGACCGTAATCATCAAAAGTGCGAGTTTTCGGCAAATCGCTTAACTTTTTAAGAAACCGTACGCATGCATTCTTTTATAAAAATCAAAATACTAAAGTAACTAAGGAACTCATTAAGATAACTTATTGTACTAGGATCGGAAATCGGTGGGACATTGTCGACGTGGGAACTTTGAACTCGTGAACTCGGTGAGTATTCACGGCCCCTATTTTACTATTTTTACGTATTGGGGTGAAAAGCATGTTGAGTAACGAAAAGTGTTATGAATTATGCTTATGAGCAAGTTTTTATGCAATGATGATTTGTATTGAATAAAATTCCCCTTATAATATACACTACTATTAACTCGTTAGGAGCCTATGATCTAGTGGATAGCGCTATTTGGTAATGAGACCCACCCTACTGACTGACGAGTAGAGGGTGCACTATTTCAGACTTCGACTGACCACTGAGGTAGTCGTTGAGGGATGTTCTACACAGTTGGAGGGAATTCCACCGCAGTGTAGTTCATAGGAGCGTTATATCCTACGTGGTTCGCGACCTCCTCTGGGGTATAACGTTGGGGTGAAATGGTTTGTAGTGGCTCAATCTTACATATCTTGTGCATATATGTGGTTTTGAACGTTTAAAGTGGTTCAAAAGTTTTACGACAATAATTCTGCATTGGAACTGTTTTGTGCATATAAAATCCTGTGAACTCACCAACTCTTGTAGTTGACACTTGTTTTAACATGCTTTTCAGGAAAATAGATGGTAGTAGGGAATGTCTGTGCTACAAGCGACATCAAACTTAGACTTTTCTTTTGTAATGACATTTTGTAATGTTTGAATGTTTTTAACTATCGTTGGTTATGTAATATATGGTACTGTAAACCGTAACTTTTAAATGAAATGTTTGATGTTATTTATCTCCTATCGCAATGAAATCTTAGCTGTCACGCCTCGCATTTCCGCTTTAGCGGGGTTTTATAGATTTGGTATCAGAGCCATAGGTTATAGAGAACATCGGTTTTCCACAAAACCAAGTACTATAACCAACGATTTACCGAAATTATATAACTTTTCAAAATCAAAGATTTCAAAACTTAGGAGAATTTTACTACTAAGATGATTAGGATAGGTATTATTTTGATATATCATAGATAGGCAGAGCCTGATCACCTATGCCTAGCCATGGTATAAGTAGAATAAGGCTTATAAATTAATCATACGGGTAGCAGAATTAGAATTTTCCTGAAACGCAAGAGTTGTGTGAGTTGCATTTGACATGTACAAATTGTATTTTGTATGAGGTATTAGGAGGAGTCCTTAGGTTGTGTCTTTTGGGAAGTCAACTTACGAACTTTTATTTTGTGGCGTGATGCCTTGGTGATGAACACTGTAATGTGACATGCTTTTGGTTCTTTTGGGATTTGATGTATGGATTTGGATATTATGCTTGGGATGGCTTAAATGCAGAATGTTACGGTTATTTGCTATTATTCCCAATGAATGCATGTTTGTCGTATAATTGCTTAAATTCTAAGTATTATGTTAATTCGATAGCATAAAATTGTATAGCGCTTGAGTTATGAGAATTAACTAGTTGCGTAATCACACTTAGATTATATAAGTTGTCACTAAAACCCTTATTATGGATATGATTTAGAATCATGCCTCCAAGACGAGAAGACCCTGAGCTCGCAAGGCTAGTGTCTGAACAAGTACTAGCATCCTTACCTAATATCGTAAGCCAAGTAGCGGCAGGTTTGAACACCAATCAGGGAGCAGATACCGCTAGGAACCATGAATGTACCTACAAGTCGTTTAGGTCATGCAATCCCAAAGAATTTCATGGGACAGAAGGAGCGGTTGGATTGTTAACTTGGATAGAGGGTATGGAATCCGTTCTCCACATCAGTAAATGCTCGGAAAGGAACAAAGTAGAATATGCCGCATGTTTGTTGCAAGGACGAGCTCTAACATGGTGGAACACCCATGTCCAAACCCGCGGCCATGAAGCAACCGGCCAGATTTCTTGGGAAGATTTCAAAACGATGCTCAAGGAGGAGTTTTGCCCGAGAAGTGAAATACAGAAGTTGGAAGCTGAGCTATGGCACCATGAGATGATAGGGAGCGACATCAGCACTTATACCACCCGTTTCCACGAGTTGGCCAAGTTGGTACCACACTTGGTGACACCTGAACAGAACAGAGTAGATCGTTATGTTTGGGGATTGTCCCCAGTAATCCGAGGGAATGTAACCGCGGCAGACCCAAAGACCCTGCAAGAAGCAGTCAACCTAGCAAACCGACTCACCAATAATGCTGTCCGATCAGGGACATTTCCAAGTGACAGTGCAAAAGGGAAGAGAAAGATGGAAGAGCCTGCGAGAGGTAAGTATGGACAGAGGTTTAATAAGGATCGGAAAGTGGCAAGGAACTTCAGAATTCAGACGCCGACCCCAGAAAAAGGAAAAGGGCCACAGCGGGTGTGTGATAGGTGTCATCGACAACACATAGGGAGGTGCATTACTTGTTACAAGTGCAACCGAGTAGGACATGTTGCTCAAGATTGTAAATTTAGAGAGAGTCAAACCTGTTTTGAGTGTGGAAGCCCCGATCACTTTCGAAGCGCATGCCCCAAGCGAAACCAAAGGCCTTACGCAAACCCAACCCCACCAGCAAACCAAGGAAACCGAGGAGGTTTGGCCCGAGGAAGAGTGTTCGTAATAGGAGAAGAGGAAGCGAAGCAGAATCCCGATGTGGTCACAGGTACATTTCTTCTGAATAACTATCCTGCATCTGTGCTTTTTGATTCTGGAGCAGATAGAAGTTATGTATCGTTAGAATTTAGACCTAAGATAAATAAGAAGTCACAGAATCTAAGAGAAGAACACGTAATTGAGTATTCTAACGGAGAGTTAGTTAAGGCTAGCAAAGTAGTCAAGAAATGCACTTTGAGCTTAGCAGGAAAGGACTTTAGTATAAATTTAATCCCGATCAAGATACGGAGTTTTGATATAATTATCGGTATGGATTGGATGTCAAATCACCGAGCGACAATATGTTGTGCCGAGAAGATTGTCATGGTAGCACTACCCGAAGGAGGTGTACTTGAAGTACACGGAGAAAAGCCAAAAAGAGATATCAAGATAGTGTCCTACATGAAAATGCGAAGCCACTTACGAAAGGAATGCGTAGCATTTATGGCACATGTTGTGGATAAGAAGGCAAAAGATAAGCGAATCCAATATATTCCTGTTGTACGAGAATTTCCCGAAGTATTCCCGGAGGAGTTACCCGGATTACCTCCGTATAGGCAGGTAGAGTTCCACATTGATCTAGTTCCAGGAGCGGCCCCTGTAGCGAAGCCACCGTATCACCTGGCGCCATCTGAAATGCAAGAACTGTCCAATCAACTCCAAGAACTACTCGATAAGGGATTTATCCGACCCAGTTCTTCGCCATGGGGAGCCCAGTGTTATTCGTCAAAAAGAAGGACGGATCTCTTAGAATATGCATAGACTACAGAGAGCTGAACAAGTTAACAATTAAGAATCGTTATCCTCTCCATAGGATAGATGATCTGTTTGATCAACTTCAAGGCGCTAGTTTCTTCTCTAAGATTGATCTCCGATCGGGGTATCATCAATTAAGAGTCCATGAGAAAGATGTCCATAAGACAGCGTTCAGGACACGCTACGGACATTATGAGTTTATGGTTATGCCTTTCGGACTCACAAATGCACCAGCCATGTTTATGGATCTGATGAATAGGATATGCAGACCATATTTAGATAGGTTTGTAATCGTATTTATCGATGACATACTCATCTACTCTCAAAGTAAAGAGGAGCACGAGCAGCATTTGAAGGTAGTATTAGAGTTGTTTAAGGACCAGAAATTGTATGCCAAATTCTCCAAGTGTGAATTTTGGATTCGAGAAGTACATTTTCTAGGACATCTGATAGGTGAGAAAGGAATTCATGTGGACCCCGCAAAGATCGAAGCAATTGCAAGATGGGAAACCCCGAGGACCCCTACGGAAATCCGCCAATTTTTGGGATTGGCAGGATATTATAGGAGATTCATAGAAGGTTTCTCAAATATCACCTGGGTAAAGCTAATGTCGTAGCTGACGCGTTAAGTCTTAAGGAAAGAGCGAAACCCTTACGAGTATGAGCTTTGGAAATGCTTGTATAGTCAAGTTTGAAAGAACGTATTCAAAGAGCTCAGGAAGAGTCTCTAAAAGAAGAAAGGATAAAGGATGAAACTCTCCATAACCTAGAAGGGAGGTTCGACCTTAAGACCGACGGTGTGTGGTATTTTAAGGAGAGAGTTTGGATACCTAAGACGGGCGACCTAAGGGAGCTAATCTTGAGGGAAGCACACAAGTCACGGTATTCTATTCATCCTGGAGCAGATAAGACGTATAAGGACTTGAGAAAGTATTACTGGTGGCCAGGAATGAAGAGAGATGTAGCGACTTTTGTGGGACGATGTTTGACCTGCTCGAAGGACAGAGCTGAGAATCAGAATCCGTCAGGGTTATTGCAACAACCAGAGATACCAGAATGGAAATGGGAGCGAGTTTCTATGGACTCAGTTACCAAATTACCCAAGACTGCTAAGGGGCACGATGCAATTTGGGTAATAGTCGATCGTCTGACGAAGTCAGCACATTTCTTCCCTATCCGAGAGGATTACAAGATAGAAAAGCTTGCGCGAATTTATATCAAGGAAGTAGTGACCCGGCATGAAGTGTTGATTCCTATTATTTCTGATAGGGATAGTTGTTTCACATCTCGATTTTGGCAGTCACTGCAAAAAGCCTTAGGATCACAATTAGATTGGAGTACAGCATATCATCCCCAAACTGATGGTCAAAGTGAAAAGACTATCCAGACCTTGGAAGATATGTTGCGAGCGTGTGTCATAGACTTTGGAGGAAACTAGGATGACCACCTACCTTCGGTAGATTTTTCCTACAACAATAGTTATCACACTAGTATACAGTGCGCTCCTTAGGAAGCCTTGTATGGTCGAAAGTGTTGATCACCTCTTAGTTGGGAAGAAATCGGGGATAGCCAATTGACGGGACCCGATATAATCCAAGAAACCACTGACAAAGTCAGTGTGATTAAGGATAGACTCAAAGCTGCTAGAGATCGTCAGAAAAGTTATGCTGACAACCGTAGAAAACCGTTGGACCTCCAAGTGGGAGATAGGGTACTTTTAAAGGTTTCCCCTTGGAAAGGGCTAGTACGATTCGGCAAAAGAGGCAAGTTAATCCCTAGGTACGTTAGACCTTTCGAAATTATCGAAATAGTCGGCCCAGTTGCTTACAAGCTTAGAATACCTGAGGATATGAGTGAGATTCATAACACTTTTCACGTGTCGAATCTCAAAAAGTGTTTAACCGATGAATCCCAAGTTATCCCTCTAGAGGAAGTCCTTGTGGACACAACCCTCCGCTTCGTCGAGGAACCTATAGAAATTCTTGACAAGGAGGTCAAGAAGCTCAAAAGGAGCAGGATACCGATTGTTAAGGTACATTGGAGGTCCAGTCGTGGACCAGAGTACACGTGGGAACGTGAGGACTTCATGAGGAAGAAGTACCCTCAACTCTTTACTTGATTAGGTGTAGAAGTAACAGCAAATGAATTTCGGGACGAAATTCTTTTAACCGGGGGAGAATGTGACAACCCTCCAACTCTCATTTCAGGTCGGTAATATTTAGCTGACTTATCAGCACGGAACGCAGTTCTATACTGTCATTTTATCAGAAAATCATCCTTTATAATTATATATGTTGCTATATGGCTAAATAAATTGCCTTTGAGATTTTTAAGTTGAAACTGTATTCGGTTCGCGGAACCGACTGACTGTTGATGACAGGTCCCGATTCCGACCACTAGACTGTTAAAATAAATTATTTAATGACCTAAAATATTAAAAGTAATACATTTTAGTGAGTTCCTTATTAAAAATCCGAAAACTGCATTTTGTTACGTAAAAATCGCAAAAACGCGCGTTTTCGGCAACGATTTCTAATTTTAGCAGCTTTATTTCATCTACACTTCTACAACCTGATAAAATCCTTCTAATTGCTTCAAAAACCAGCCAAATGAATTAAATGAATTAGTTTCTAGAAGCCCCTTGTTTGAATTAAATCAAGAGACAAGAATTTGAAAACCAACCAATACAAATTACACCTACTTACACACTTTAGCTTCACCAACACACCACACCACCCCCCTCTCCCACCTATGAACGTCCACCACCACCCCCATACCCTATTTTGGCTGATTTAGAAACCCACAACACCTCTCATTTCATTCATTTTCATCATCTTCCTCTCTCTCTCTAAGTTCTCTCACTAAAACTCTTCTCTCATTTTCTCTCTAGTTTCTCTTTAATGTTCTAAGAGTTCTTCAATTTCTTGAAGATTCAAGTAATCTTCAAGGACATTTTAAAGGTAAAACATTTGTATTTCATCCTTTACTTACACTTGTTTCATGATTCCAAAGGCTAGGAGATGCATATCAAGCATGAATGTTGCTCAAAGTGGTATGTGTTGAGGAATAGCCAAGAATCTTGAATATGTCTTGTGTAATCTCCTTTTATTTAGCATGATTGTAAGTGCAATAACAATGGATCAAATCAATCAATTCTCATTTCATGATGTAAATCTTTACAATATGAACTTTCTCTCTCTAGATTCTCTCTCTAAAACACACACTAATGAATATTACAAATAAGCTCCTTACTAATTACTACTAACACTCTCCTATTTATACCAAAGACTAATTAGTCAAACACTCTAATTACAAGACTTTGACTCCTCTAATTAAATCTTTGACTTTGACATTAAAGCTTCCTTCCTTGACTTTGACTTTTCCATTCAATGCTTTTACTTTGACTTTGATGCTTGACTTTCTTCTTTGACCTCCATACTTTGACTTTGTTTGACTTGAATATTATTTCCTCATCTTGAGATCTCGGATACAATAATATTTGCACTAACAGTCTCCCCCTTTGTATTCGAGATCACTCTTCAAAATGAACTTTAGCTTTAACGATCTTCTGTCTTCAAGTCAAACAAACTTTGACGGTTACAAAAACCATACAGCTAACAATCTCCCCATTTATGCAAGCATCATCTTTAGAGCAAAATCTTTGAATCTTGAAATCATCTCTAGAAAAGCATAATTCATTTTCTTGAATCAAAACATTGTAGATCTCTTGAATCAACCCACTATACTGTCAAGCTTCTCAACCAACCTTGGTATCCTTGATCAATCCAACATTCTTCATCAATGTTCACAACTTGATATCAATCTTTAAATCCAAGGCTTTTCAACCTCAAATTCAAAAGATTCAAGTTTATAATTCTCTTTTGCTCCCCCTTAACCCATGCTTTCTCCTTCTTTACTCATATTTCACACTCGCTTCAAAGATCATCTCTTCACAAACCAAAACAAGTTTTACTTTTAACAGAAACCATCTTCAAATTGCATCACTATCAACATCATCAAAATTTACTTCACAGTCAACATCAATGTTAGTTGCTCCATCAACTCTTTACGGATTCATCTTTTCTTCAAGCAACATCAACACTTGAAAAACAATCAACATTTATACTTGCTTTAACCAATCATCTTGAAATCTCCAATCAACCATAGTTGTTATCTTGAACTCTTCAAATCAACAATTATCTTGAAATATTCAACTGAATCTTTAACACTTCAACACATATCTTCACCATGTCTTCGCATATGTCTTTGATATAACTTCTCCCCCTCATGATGGTTAGGAAATCCTGAACATCATGAACGATCAAAGACATCCCATCAAAAAATTCTCCCCCTCAAACAAATATTGCATCCAAATCAGATTATTCCCCTTCACGCTTAAGTTGCTCCCCCTAAAATAATGGGTAATCGGCTAACATAGAAGCACATTTAGCAACTATTAACACAACAACTCATAGAATTGTGTGGCCTATTTTCAGTGTTGGCAACGGGGTAGCACTGATAGGACTTCCAGTCATCACTGAATCAAAGTTATAAAACTAAGTTCTCAGACTGTTCCGGCAATATCACAAAGATATGCAATTGGAATCACAAAGACTCGTGCAAGTGTCAAAGAAATAACATCATATCAATTAGGCTCAAATATTGTTTCAACCTGGGACGCAGATTGAAAATCAATGACTCTTGTGCATAGAATATGAAGTTCAGAGACCGGAGAGGATGTCTCACACTCACCATTTTCTTTTAACTCCCCCTACACTCAAGCTCTCGAACATTTTACCTCATTCACACCCTCACAAACTAGGTCTAACCTAGGGATGTGTTTCTTGGGTAGATCCTCCGGCTCTGGATTGATCATAGAAACTTCTATATCCTATCACACACAAGTTGATATCATGAAATGATATTCGTTGAAACGTTGAGTATATTCATACCAGAATGTGATATGATGGTGATTCATATGTGATACAATATGTATATGGGGAACAAATGTTGAACAGAAATGGGGAACATTTGTTGATGAGATCAGATGTTGAAGAAATTCATTCCAATGCTCTAACAAGTGATGATTGATTGTAGAAATCAAAGATCTTGATCGTGAATTCCAAAGAACAAAATTCAAGCGCTAAACAGATAGACTCAGTAAGCACAGTGTATTCAATAAATGAATCAATGATTAAAAAGTTTAATTGTGAAGAACAATTCACAATTAATAATCTGAATAAGAATTGAATCATTGAAATGAAATAACGTGTAGTGAAATCAAATTGGAATTCAAGCGAGTGTATTTCCACCGAATAATTTCAACGAATATATGAGATGTGGAAATAACTAAGTCAAGAAAATTATAACACATGGTAATTCTTGAAACGATTCAGAATCGAAAAGAAATTAACACAAGTAAATTTCTTATGATGATTACCACGGTTAAACCAGTTAAGCACAAACTCTAAACTAAGGGTTTAGAGGGATACTTACATTGAAACGCATAAATGAAGTACGGGTCCTAAATTTAATGTTTAGAAGCCACTAGACATTGAAGACCGGGTCCTGAACTGAGTTATTCAGGAGCCATACAGCTGCAAAATCAAGAGAAACAAGATTTTGGTATCCACTTGGTTGTGGATCCTCTTTTGTTAGATGCATTTGATTTAAAAGATGAAATTTTGTAAATCCCAAATCGTTCATCGATATAATCATCACATACAAAATCATTTCTTTCAAAGTAAGAACCATATGATGTTCTTTTGGACAGACTGAGAAGTTTATTTCTAGAATAAACTAACTGAGACTTACCAAAAGATGTATCATGAAAAAATTTGTTCTTTTGAACTGTCGATTCCGAAGCAAAATATTTTGTATGATTTACCTTTGTATTAGATCCCTTGACTTGCCAAACAAACTTACCATTTGAAAAACGATGATTACCTGAATAGTCAACACGACGATCATAGAAGAGATTTGAAGTACGAATCTGACCACTTGAGTTGATATTACTCCGTGAAGCACTATCCACTTGAGTTGATATTATTTCGGGGAGATGGTTTAGAAATGTTTTTTGAAGATACTTTGAGGAGATGGTTCCGAAATGTCAAGTCAAAGAGAAGATTACGAGATATGACAAGAGATGCTTGCAAGAGATGTTTGAAGTTTGGTGATTATTTGAAGATATCTCGGTTTGTTAAAGCTTCGTGTTCAAAGTTTGTTAAAGCTTCATGAAGATTGGATGATTCGTGAAGATTATTACGGAAGCTTATCGTTCAAGGAAGCTTATCGTTGATGCTTAAAGTGTTGATGCTTTCTTGAAGACGTTTGCCTAATTCTTTTTGTGATCTCGAATCCAAAGGGGGAGATTGTTGGATGCAAAATCAGATTGTATCCGAGATCACAAGTTGGTGCTTAAAGTGAAGAAAAAGGCAAAGTCAAAGTGGTCAAAGAAGTCAAACCTTGCTTTATTGTTTTAGTCCTTTGTTTGTTACTTTGTAATAGTTTTACTTTCTTAGGGTAGATAGTGTCAAAGTTACAAAGTGTAAGGGTTGTTAGGGTTTGGGTATAAATACCCAAAGTGAGTTAGTTTGGAAAGAGAACATGCATACGTATCATTGTGTAAATTGAGAGTGAATTGAGAGTTATAGTTCTTAAGTGTGTGTGTTCTTGGTGTGGATAGTGTGTGTAATCAATTCTTCAAGAATCAATGACATATGGCTTTCAAATCATTCTCTACTTGTTGCATGTTGATTAGAACTTGAATCTGGAACAACAAGTGGTATCAGAGCTGGAAATTCACTTGAATTTGGTATGATTTCTTGATTTTTTTTATGTTTTTTTGAAAATGGAGGTTTGAGTTTTGATGTTCTTCATTTGATCATGATTTGGATCTGAATTTGATTGTTTGTGGTTAATATGATGTTTTTACTGTGTTAGAAAGTGATTTAGAGTCAAAATTTGGTGTTTTGAGCAGTAATTTTTGAGTTTTTTTTTACCTTCTGCTCGGTTTTTCCTCGTTTTTCCGAATTGTGTTCATATTTTCCGAATTGGAATATTCATAAATTCCGAATCGGAAAATATAAGTTTTCCGAATCGGAATTTTGAAGTTTTCCGAATCGGGAAATTTTTTGGATTCGGGAATTGTGTTCGAAGTTAGTTATACTCATTTTCCGACTTGGTATTAGTCAATTTCCGATTCGGAAAACATCATTTTCCGATTCGGAAATTGCCCAAATACCAACTCGAATTTTTCTCGGAACTCTTTCAAGTTTATCTTTTCCGATTCGGAAAACTACCTTTTCCGATTCGGAAAATTGAAAAATCCGAATCGGAATATAGTGTTTTCCGAATCGGATTAGTTTAAGCAAAAAAAAAAAAAAAAAAAAGTCTGGAAGCGTTTTTCGGGCGTTTTTTCACGTTAACTTTCTTAGACTTCTTATCTGATTTTACGGTGAAAAAGTTCAGTCATTTTTAAGGTCATTTTTTCCCGAAAAATGCCGGTTTTTCCGAGATTTTGGTGATTTCCGAGAGGTTGTATTTTTGGACTAAGATTTCAATTTCGCAGTCAAAATCAACTTTCAAATTTTTGAA
The DNA here is from genome assembly GCA_030169165.1 of Centaurea solstitialis. Taxonomy (NCBI): domain Eukaryota; kingdom Viridiplantae; phylum Streptophyta; class Magnoliopsida; order Asterales; family Asteraceae; genus Centaurea; species Centaurea solstitialis. Next base: position 51,491,868 of record CM058041.1, on the reverse strand, counting down.
AAATATTTTTTCTCGGGATTTCACTATTCACCGGTTGACTTTTCTGTTGACTTTTTGACTTTTGTCACTAACCTTTTCGTTGATCAAAAGAAGTGTTCAGATTAGCCACAGATTCTCAGATTAGTATACCTCTAGAAGTTCGGAAGAAATCTACCAGTTTCAGTGAATTACCGATCAATTTCAAGTTCTACGAAGATGTCTAGAGATCTTTTGAGTATGGGTTCGAAGTCAAAGCCTCCGGTTCTTCAGATAGGCGAATATCCGCAATGGCGTGTTAGAATGATTCAATTCCTCAACAACATCGATAAGACACTTATGGTGAGCATTCAAGAAGGTCCGATTAAGCCCTACATTGACATTCCGGGTACACCTGAGACTGCCACTACTCCCGCAATTGAACCAAGGCGTGTGTTCAAACTCTTTAGGCATTACAATGAGCTAGAAAAGATAAGAGCTGAACTTGATGACAAAGCTCTTACTTTACTCACGATGGCGATTCCGAACGATTTGTTTAATCGTGTTGATAGTAGAAATACAGCGAAAGAGTTGTGGGATGAGTTGGAAAAGCAGTTTCAAGGGACGGAGAGATCAATCCAAGCCAAGCTAAACCAAGCAATCGGAGCTTATGAAGGGTTTAAAGCTTTAGAGGGAGAAACACTTGCAGATTCTTATAGTCGGTTCAACATCATTCTGAATGATTTGAGGAGAAATGGGATGCAAAAGTCTACTTCTGAGATAAACTTCAAGTTCTTGAAGAATCTCAATCCAGAATGGGATCACTACTCCGTTAATCTTCAAATGAACAAGAACTTGGCGGAAGAAGACTTGCATGACTTGTATTCCATTCTTAGTCAACATGAAATGAAAGTCAAAGATATTGTAACGAAGCAGAAGAGTATTTCTGATTCTTTGGCTCTGTTGACTGAAAAGAAGAAGAGTGTGCTCCCCAGTGCTAGTTCGAAGAAGAAAAGTCATTCAAAGGCTTTAGTCACCGAGTTGTCTGATTCTGATTCAAAAACACCTGAAGATGAAAGTTCTGAATCCGATGTTGATTTGAAGCGAGTTGCCGACAAGCTTGCTCTTTTGTCTAGTTCGATTCACAAACGATATGGGAAGAAGAAGTTCTACTCGAAACCCAAGTTCGATAACTACAAAAGAGACAAGTACAAGCCAAAGGATTATGAGAGAAGGCCGGAGAGGAAGAGTTATGAGAAAGAAAAGACAGATGAGAAAGGAAACGTTTGTTTCAACTGTGGCAAACCAGGCCATTTTGTCAAAGATTGTAGAGCACCGAAAGTCAGGGATTTTGACTACTACTCTAAGAAGGCTCAACTTGCTAAACGCAAGAGTGAAGGTAAAGTTTTGATGGCGGAAGAAGAATGTTGGTATGATGATACTTCTGATGATGAGGATTCTGCTCATTTCACACAAGTTCACTACAATCTCATGGCTAGTGTGGAAGAAACCATCAACCTTCACAAACAGACCGAAGAAACAAATGAGGTAAGTCAAACTCCTTCTGACTCGGATATGTCTGATAATGATGAATGCTCTTTAGAAGAACAATTTTTAATTTTAAAAACTGAATTTGATGACTTGAAGGAAAAGATTAAGTTCGAAAGAGCTCGAGTCATTGAATTCAGTAATGAATGTGAGTTATATAAAATCTTTAGCTGATGATCGTGAGCTTGAAAAGGCTGAGATTAGGAAAGAGAAAGCCAAACTAGAATCTCAAATTTCTGAGATGAAGAGTGCTTTAGTAAATTTGGAGTCTGAAAAAGCTGAATATATGATCAAATATGAAGTTTGTTTTCAAGATAGATCTAAGGCTTATGCCAAAATCAAACAGTTGGAGGATCTTAATATCAAAAGAGGTCAGACTCAACAGACGCTTAAGCTTTTGACAAATAATCTAAAGGATACTAGATTTTACAATCCGAAAATGGGGTTAGGTTTACCTGAAAATGATGTTTTAAAGAAAGCCCCCAAAGGTCTTTATCAATTTGATAACTTAAGTTTTCCAAAAATAAACGAGACCTTTGTAAAATCTGGTAGTTCATTATCTGATTCTTCTGATAAAGGTAAAGCAAAAGTTGTTGATGACTCAAGTGATAGTTTTTCAGATTCAAAGCCAAAGAGAAAGAATAACTTTGATTTCACATGTGATTTTAAATATGATGATTTAAATCAAAGTTATAAAACAAGAAAACCCGAGTTTTCTCATACTCAGTGTGTTTCTTTGTATTCTCAAGATGTAAAGTCTTTTTCAAATGAATCTGAAAAGCTTAGTAACGATATTGAAAATGAGTCAAAGACTACTGATTCTACTCCTAAATCTGAAGATAAGACAAGTGAACTTGAAAAAGAAACAGATTGTGAAAATCTTTCTGAGTTTATTCAAGTTAATAATCTTTCAGAAAATAAAAGCGTTTCTGATTATGAGTCTGATTCTGATTCTGATGAGACCAAACCATGTTTTGATTCTGATAATGATGATGATATCGAAAAGGGTTTTGAAGAAGAAAAGATAAATTTTATTTCAAACCCCATGTTTGAGTCTCAAGATACTCCACCTTGTTTTGATCAAAGTAAGACTGAAGTCACTGATTTAATTACATATGCTGTTATTGACAAAGATGGTTATCTTGTGTACAAAAGTTTAGATAGTATGGTTGAAGGTGATATCCTTAAATCAGAACTCAAACTACCAGATGTGGAATTTGGTGCTGTTTTTGAAAAACCAAAGTCGAGTACAAAAGATAAACCAAATGTTGTAAATATTTCAAGTGATAGTGGAATTTCAAAAGATTATAAATCCTCATGTACTTTGTCAAAGTCTGAAACTTGTTCAATTAATTTTGATGCAAGTACTTTTGAGGTAGGAAGTACTTCTTGTGCTACACTTGAAACATCTTCAAAAGATTCATCTGATGTATGTTCAGTTCCTAAGACACCTATTAACTCTAGTTCTTCTGATTCTACAGATTTAAAAAGTTTTAACCGACATGGCCTAGGGTGGAAGAAGAAAGATTCAAAGAAGAAAAAGCGTTTTGTTAAAAAGTCATCCGTTGATGATGCAAATAAATGTAATCTGAATGTTAGATTCAATAAGTGTCAAAACTCTTTTGAGTCTGCCTTAATGTTTTTTGCTATGCAACGTTTGCATTGTACTCATTGTGGTGATAACTCTTTTTCTTTGAACTCTAGTCATGTTAACAAGAAGAGATCTAGTGGTGTTTCTCATGATAAATCTCATGCTTACTCGTTTGATCATCGTGCTAAAGTGTTTAGTGCTAAAAAGAAAAATCTTTCAAAAGCAAAAGATAAATCAGTTGATGTGAAATTTGTGTGCAAATGGATTCCTAAAGATTTATTGAATACACAAATTTCAAAGTCTGGTATAAACTGTAAGATTTTAGGTTCATCTTCTGATTTGTTAAAGATGTATGAGACCAACAAGAAAGGACCCATTTGGATATGGGTTCCCAAGATGAACTAACATGTTTCTACAGGCCAGGCATATGTGGTATGTCGATTCCGGTTGTTCAAGACATATGACTGGCTACAAGGAGTTGTTGCACAATTATGTGGAACGACCAGGAGGAACAGTTAGTTTTGGGAATAAGACGACTGGTGTCATCAAAGGTTACGGCATTCTTACAAATGGTAAGGTATCCATAAAGAAGGTACTTTATGTTGAGGGTTAAGTCATAATCTTTTTAGTGCAAGTCAGTTTTGTGATGGTTATAACATTGTTCTATTTTCCATCATTAACTGTCTTATCATTAATAGTGATGGTGTTGAGATTTTTGAAGGGAGAAGGTTTTACAATCTCTATGTGGTTGACTTTCCGGTAATAGATTCGTCGAAACCCGTTTGTTTGTTTTCAAAGGCAACAAAAGGCGAAAGTTGGCTATGGCATAGAAGATTTTCTCATCAGAATTTCTCAGATATTAGCAAACTAGCTAATGGTGGATTGGTGAAAGGTCTTCCAAAGTTGACATTTGATAGAGATTCTTTATGTCCGGCTTGTCAAATGGGAAAGATGAAGAGAAGTTCTCACAAGTCAAAGACAGAATCTTCGTGTCAATCACCACTCGAGATGCTCCACATGGACTTATGCGGACCGATGAGAATTCAATCAATTAGTGGAAAGAAGTACATTCTAGTTATGGTTGATGAATACTCACGGTACACGTGGCTAGAATTTCTGAGAATGAAATCTGAAGCTCCCGAGTTGATCATAAAGTTTATCAAGAGGATCCAAGTTCTTTTGCAACTTCCAGTTCGAAAGATTAGGAGTGATAATGGCACTGAATTTAAAAATGCTACTTTAGATGCTTATCTAACATCCGTTGGTATTTCTCATAATTTTTCAGGTGCTTATACTCCACAACAAAATGGAGTTGTAGAAAGACGAAACCGAACCTTAGTGGAAGCGGCACGAACGATGCTAGCTTACTCCGGATTACCTCTTACATTTTGTGCCGAAGCTGTTTCAACGGCTTGTTTTACACAAAATCGAACCATCATCACTAAGCGTTTCAAGAAAACTCCTTATCATATAATCAACCGTCGAGTTCCTAATGTCAAATTTTTTCATGTTTTTGGTTGTAGGTGTTACATTCTTAACAACCGTGACAATCTTGGTAAGTTTGACAAGAAAGCCGACGAGGGATATTTTCTTGGTTATTCGCTAACGTCGAAGACTTTTCGGGTCTACAACAAAAGAACCAAGATGGTTATGGAAACCGTTTATGTGACCTTTGATGAAACCGTGTCGATGACTTCTGACCATAACAATAATGAAGATCTCGTTTTTTCCAGAAATCCAAGAGTTGATATTCACGATGTCCTAGAACCTTCAAGCGTGAATGATTCCGGACCATCGGAGAATATTTGTTCTACATCTAACTCTGATCAGGCTATCCCAGTTCCAAGTGTTGAGCAATCAGAGTTAACCCCCGATGATCAATCAGAGATTCCTGCAATCATTGATGAAAATGATAGTCAGAACAATCTAGATGATCTTGCAATTCTTCCTGCTCAGTTGAAATGGACTAGAGCACATCCACTCTACAATGTGATTGGTGATGTCAATGATGGTGTTAAAACGCGATCTGCATCTGCAAATTACTGCCTACACAAAAGTTTCTTGAGCAAAATTGAACCAAAGAATGTCTCTCAAGCTTTAGACGATTCTGATTGGCTTTTAGCAATGCAAGAAGAGCTTCTACAGTTCAAAAGAAACAAAGTGTATCGCTTGGTTCCGAGACCGCAAGATAAATCAATCATTAAAACCAAGTGGCTCTTCAGAAATAAGAAAGATGAATCCGGAGTGATTGTCAGAAACAAGGCGCGATTGGTTGCTAAAGGTTACTCTCAACAAGAAGGTATTGACTACGATGAGACTTTTGCACCGGTAGCGCGGATCGAGGCAATTCGAATTTTTCTGGCCTATGCGGCTCACAAGAACATCAAGGTATTTCAAATGGATGTCAAATCTGCGTTCTTGAATGGAGTCTTGCATGAAGAGGTCTATGTAGAGCAACCTGAAGGGTTCGTCGATCCAGATTTTCCCGATCATGTATGCATCTTGGACAAAGCATTATATGGTCTAAAACAAGCTCCAAGAGCATGGTATGAAACTCTGACTAATCATCTCTTATCCAAAGGATTCAAACGAGGTACGATCGATACTACTCTTTTTCTGAAAAAAGAAGGTGATGACTTGCTTTTAGTTCAAATTTATGTTGACGACATTATTTTCGGTTCTACTAATCCAGAGTTGTGTACAAAGTTTTCTAAAATCATGGAGACCGAGTTTGAAATGAGCATGATGGGTGAATTGAATTTCTTTTTAGGAATTCAAGTCAAACAAAACCCTGATGGCATCTTTATAAATCAGTCAAAATATATTAAAGATATGTTGAAAAAAAGTTTAACATGACTGATTGTTCTCCAATTAGAACACCAATGCCAACTGGAAATCTTTTGGGTCCTGATTTAGCCGGTAAACCCGTTGATCAAAAGATTTACAGAAGCATGATTGGTTCTCTTTTGTACCTCACTGCGACGAGACCAGATATTATGTTCTCGACATGTTTTTGTGCTAGGTTTCAAGCTAATCCTAAAGAGTCACACCTTGCGGCAGTTAAAAGGATATTACGGTATCTCAAAGGCACACCCGAGTTGGGTCTTTGGTATCCGAAAGATTCTAGTTTTGAGCTAATATCTTTTACAGATTCAGATTATGGTGGTTGCAAACTGGATAGGAAAAGCACTTCTGGATCATGTCAGTTTTTAGGTGATAAACTTGTTAGTTGGACTTCGAAAAAGCAAAATTGCGTCTCTACTTCTACGGCCGAAGCTGAATATGTGGCCGCCGCAAGTTGTTGTTCGCAAGTGCTTTGGATGAAGACACAACTACTAGATTATGGTTACAAGTTGAAGAGAGTCCCTATCTACTGTGATTCGGAAAGCGCCATTGCGATAACGTCAAATCCGGTTCAGCATTCCAAGACCAAACATATCGACATTCGTTATCACTTCATCAAAGATAATGTGGAGAAAGGTAATATCGAAATGTTCTTTGTTCAAACAGATTACCAACTTGCTGACCTTTTCACTAAACCTTTAGATGAAAAGCGTTTTAACTTTTTGGTTAGCAAGCTTGGCATGCTCACTCCTACTTAAATCTGTTACGGATCTTAATTTAAGGGGGAGTTGCTTAATTATTCTGGATTGGATACTATCTGACTAACATCTAAGGATTCATTTTCAATGAATACCGATTTCTACTTTGTTTTGCAGATTATCCATTTGAGGGGGAGTTCTTCAAAGTGATATTCTTTTTAGGGGGAGAGTTCAAATAAGCTTTAATGCTTACATATCTGAAAGATGAACAACTTTCAGGTATGAAAAACGTTTTTAAATGTTCAAACTCACTTCTCGATTCTCAAATGATTTTTCGAATTAGAAGTGTGATTTTAAATGTTTTCATATCATGATGAGTTGACGGATATTCTCTAACCGTGTGTTTCCAAAGATTAATACTTGTGTATTATCTTTTTATATACTTTTCAAGTATTCATATACACCGGTTTAGCTTCTTTTGACTTAGTTATTACCACGTCTCTATATGACCATATTTTTCGGTGGTAATACGCTCGCTTGATATTTCCTATTTGTACTTCATCGTTTATTTGATCAGATACGTTCTTCATTGCTATATCTATATCTTGATCGTATAGATAACATTCATTCATTTTGTGTACATCAAAGCTTTTCAAAAACATATCTCACATCATATGATGAATCAGCTTTCTCAAACACGTTTACATCATTCATGTTATTCATTTCCTATACTTGTTTGAAGAAATTCTTATGCTCCTATTGTGTACATATATATTTGTTCGAGCTTGCTTCATATTGGCTCTTTGATTCACTCGATGAATCATTGTACTTTCATGTTTAGGAAACTTATTTCATGGGATGTGTGAGCTTAACAGAACTTCTATGGATTTCCAGAACCGGCAATCCTACCCAAGAAGTTATCCTTGAGAAATGAGTGAGGGGTCTACATCAAAGAGTGGGGGAGATAACTCAGGTGGTCGAGTTATTCTCATAGTGATTGAGCGAAAAAATGAGAGATTGGTTAGAAGTGAGAATGTTTAAAAGAATTGGAGGGTGTGAGAACAGAGTTAAAAGAAACATAATACTCTGCACCAACCACTTCTAAGCCGGGCAACTACATCATCTATTGGTTCACATTCTTTGGTGACCGATACTGAAACAAGGCAAAGCCCAATGCCGACTCTCGTTTTTACCCCACTAGCTACTCATTTCCTTCTTAACAAGGAGATGTTTCATTTTATCACGGGGACGCAGCACATAATCTATCAGGTTTTCATTTGGAAAATCGATATTGAAACAGAAGGAAGCTGCCCTGCCTTCGAACTTCATTTCTACACATCGAGTCGTGAAATGTTTTCACATTTTGAGCCTTATGAAAGCACTTGATGCTATTTTCTTTCATCACAAATACACACAAGGAATTTGTTTCTTTGTCGGAACGTTCATAGGAATACTTTTAGTGTTTGCGATGATTGAACGGAAGCCCTGGGGAGTGATCATCACTAAAGCTCTTTATATAGTGCATTTGTTGTACTGAGTTGCTTTGTGCTTCTCACAGGCATTCCAACTGATTCATGTGTTGTTTCAGGATTTTCCCACTTACATCTGAATTTGAAAAGATTCGGATTACTTTATGGAATTGACGGTATTTCTTTGGAGTAATAAGGGGAATTCTGGAGTAACAAGGAGGAGATGGTTATGTGAGATGGTTTTTAATATCTATGGTGGTATTTTTACATGTTTGTATCTTTACGTGTCGAGTTATCTGATCATACATTTCTATTGTTTTGATGATTATTTCATATTTCATCAAAAAGGGGGAGATGGTTTAGAAATGTAAAGTTGAGGAATGTTTATGAAGATATTTCGGGGAGATGGTTCCGAAATGTCAACTCAAGGAGAAGATTACGGGATATGACAAGAGATGTTTGCAAGAGATGTTTGAAGTTTGATGATTATTTGAAGATATTTTGATTCGTTAAAGCTTCGTGTTCAAAGTTTGTTAAAGCTTCATGAAGATTTGGATGATTCATGAAGATTATTACAGAAGCTTATCGTTCAAGGAAGCTTATTTTTGGTGTTCAAAGTGTTGTTGCTTTCTTGAAGACGTTTGCCTAATTCTTTTTGTGATCTCGAATCCAAAGGGGGAGATTGTTGGGTGCAAAATCGGATTGTATCCGAGATCACAAGTTGGTGCTAAAAGTGAAGACAAAGGCAAAGTCAAAGTGGTCAAAGAAGTCAAACCTTGCTTTATTGTTTTAGTCCTTTGTTTGTTACTTTGTAATAGTTTTACTTTCTTAGGGTAGATAGTGTCAAAGTTACAAAGTGTAAGGGTTGTTAGGGTTTGGGTATAAATACCCAAAGTGAGTTAGTTTGGAAAGAGAACATGCATACGTATCATTGTGTAAATTGAGAGTGAATTGAGAGTTATAGTTCTTAAGTGTGTGTGTTCTTGGTGTGGATAGTGTGTGTAATCAATTCTTCAAGAATCAATGACATATGGCTTTCAAATCATTCTCTACTTGTTGCATGTTGATTAGAACTTGAATCTGGAACAACAATTATCTCATCAAGTTCCTTCACTTTGGAAGAAAGCTTGTTCCTCTCTTCAAGAAGATCATTAAGCTTCTTCTGTTGATCAGATCGTAGTCGTTGCTCATTCATGAGATCAGTTGATAATCCGGATAACTTTCTTGTAAGTTTGTTTATTTCAGCCTTAAATGCTTCCTTTTGGTTCTCAAAATCTTTCTCCACAAGACTAGGCTTCTTAGGTTCAGCTAGTATCTGTTCTAAAACAGTCTTTTCATGATGAAGAACCTTTTCTTTTCTCTTGAAATGACTCCTTTCATCAGATAACTGATTTTGCAAGTCTACAATCTGCTTTTGAAGCTCAATAGATTTCTTGTCATCAAATTTTCTCTCTGAGTGAACAACATGGCCCGCTTCTTCAAGATCATGCATTAAATTCTGATATTTCCCAACACGAAGACTTGGTTTCTTCAAAGATTTCTTCTTACTATCAATCACTTTCAACTGCTTCTCAAACTCCTTCTTATCTAGGACAATCTTCCTCTCTAACTCAGATATTTTCTATGAAAGTTTTAAACTTTTGAATTCAAAAGATTTTCTCCCATTTACAAAAACGTTTCTCTCTTCTTCAAAGACCTTTCTTTCTATCTCAAAGTTAGTTCTCTCAATGATCACAATTTGTTCAAAATCAGTTACTTGCTTTGAGAGTTCCATTACTCTTGATTGAGAAGATATAAGCTTGTTTTCAAAAACCTTCTTATCTTCATCAAGTTCAAGAACTTTATTTTGCAAACATTCATTTTCTTTTCTCAAAGAAGCTACAAGTTTTAAATTTTGAGCATTTCCAAAAGAATGCTTCAACATTTGATCATGCTCATTTTGCAAATCCTTTTGCAAACTTGTAATATGACTTCTTTCTTTTGAAAGTGAAGCTTCATGATCAGTAACTTTAATGAGAAGTTCAGCTTTTTCAGCATTTAAACTTTTGTTCAACTTAAACTCTTCTCTCTCGGTGTTTAGCTTCTGTTCCAACTGAACTATCTTTATCTCATGAACCACTGCTTGCTCTGTGAGGGAAATGTTTTCTCTCTTAAGTTTCCGAATTATAGATGTGAATCGATTCATCCTTTCATAGATTGTCTCAATGAAATCTGGGTTTAGAAGATCGTGCATATAAGCATTCACCGCTGCCATTTGTGACTTTGTGAGTTCAGAATCCATTGTTAACTGCACAAAGAAAAATTAAGGATCGTCAACAGAAACTTCGATTAGAAGTATGAATAGTGCAAAAACGATTTATATCGAACAAATCAAAAATTTCGAAGAAAATGGGTAAAAATAAACTTGAAGAACTAAAAATGACAAAATCAGAAACTGAAACGACTCAAAAAACACAAATACAAGGACTAAAAGTGTAAAAGTGTGGAAGGTTTCAAGTTCAAGGACTAAAAATGATAATATTTGAAAGTTTAAAAGTCCAAGGGTTGAAAATGAAACTTTTGGAAACTTTAAGTCTAGGTACTAAAAATGACAAAAATTGAAAGTTATCAAACTAACGAACTTAACGGAAATTGGACTAAAAATGTAATAAAACTAACGAAAACGATAACGGAACATACAAAAGCTTAACAAAACACTACCGAACAACACCGAAAAATTACGAAACGAAAAATCAAAAGATAACCAACTTCATCCTCTATCAAACCGTAACACCGAACTACGATCGAAACGTCTCGAGGTAGTCCCGAATTGAGCTCGAAAAATCCGAGAAAAATGGTCCAAGTATCACTTTTAACGCTCGTCAAACAACGTCGAGAACTCACCGATCGGACCTGAAAAGTTAACGAGTCAATACACTATCAGTCAAACTTTCAAGAAAATCAAAAATGATTTCCCGGCAAAAACTGCTTGATCACCGAAAACGTCCTGCAAAATGACCGTTTGTCATGAAAGTCACATGAAATGATGAAATTCTTTGCGTAGGCTTGACTTGAGATTGCTCGAAACCTTATCAGATAACCTCGAAAGTTCCTGAAAATCACTTTTCCCAATAGTTCTCGCGGCACTCTACGTCTAAAAAATAGAAAGACTTCCCGGAAAAATCATCTCGATCACCGAACACGTCCCGCAAAATCAACGGTTGTCACAAAAAAACATGAAATATTTTCCATAGGCTTGACTTGAGAGCGCTCGAAACCTTATCAGTTAAGCTCAAAAAATTAGGAAAGTTACTTTTTCCAATAGATCTCACCGCACTGTACGTCAAGAAAATAGAAACGGTTCTCGAAACTCAACGGAGATCACCGAAAACACACCGGAAAATGAACGTTTTACCACTTGAAAAATGAAATTTATCAATTGTTTGATTTAAAAATCACGTAACATGGCTTTGCATGCATACACACGTGACAATGAAATTCTTTCAAGTCAACTTATATCCATGACACATGTCAACTCACCTAATCCCTCTTTTAATTTCTTGGTCAAAATAAAAAGATGGCAACCCTTACATAAGCAACCATACGTCATTCAAATCAATTCAGCCTTTTCTTTTAAAAAGAAAAATTAGTCACGTGATCAACATTTAATTTCATTTATTTTCTTTTCATGTAAGGTGAAAAAATGACACATACCAGCCAAAAGCTGGTCACGTGCTGACACACGTTACACACAGACAGCACATTCCTCTTGACATGTCACTATCAACAAACTGTTAATGTGAATGAATCCAAATCTAACACAATCTCAACAAGATTGAGTTAGAAACTCAAGAACATAAGAGAAACATGTAGAGAGAGAAAGTATGTAGAGAGATGTAGAGAGAAAGTCACAAGTCTATGTCATTCCAAAATGATACGTCCACTCTACAATACAAAGGCATTGGGGTATTTATACCCCAACCCTAGGAAATAGAAAGTTACACTTCAAGTCCCTCAACTTCTTATATAAACTTTACATTAACAATCTCCCCCTTTTATAAAAGAAGGAGGGACATCAAAAAGAAATTAACAAACAACTTTCAAGACTGCTTGATAGACGGCTTCCTAAGCTTGAATTTGATCTCTGCAAATCTGATGTCTACTCTGAGCCTCAACCTTCTATCAATTTCACTTACAAAATGTCTGATTAGAACTTTGTTTGCAGCAGAAATGTCATGCACATTGTGACTATCCATTTGTAACCTAAGATTCAAATTGTCCATCACCATCTTCAAGGTATCATCACAATACGGCATCACCTCATGGGAATACATCCTCTTCTTGTTTCCCATAGAATCAGGATACACACAAGATATCTCAGTTTCACTAGAATCATAGAACACAGTGTACATGACCAAATCTTTTTCATCTCCAACTAAACTTCTTCGAGGCTTGTGACAGAAAAGCTTGGAAGTCCAATTCTCCAATCCGAGCTGAAAGTCATAAAGATGAGCTAAGGAGATAGAAACTTTGACATGTCTGACAATTGCTGTTAATGCAATTATCTCCTCCTCTGTTCTGAATGTCTTTCCTTTTCGATCATACAGGATCCCAAATATCACATCAAAGCTCACGTCTTGAAAGTCAGCCTCTGAAATAGTGTACTCTTTTCCATCATCTCTTCCAAAAGTAATCACAGGATAGAGATAAGAACTCAGCTTGCTAGTCTTGTAACTCTTAACACTTACAAACTTGTAATCAGATACTAGCATTTCTCTTCTTTGTCTGTTCACCTTCCTCATGTGAATATACTCAGTTCTCAACTCTTTCTTCAAGTTTTCTATCCCATACAGCTTTACGTAGCTCAACTTTCTCTCATGATAGCAAAACCGACTCTTGTACCTCTCCTCCAAGTACTTTCCCGTTGCTCTAGTGAATCGATCCCATTCAGTCCTCTTTAGGAATTTCCCAGAACTAGCCTTCATCTTTTCCCATAATTCTACCTTCTTTGGATCAACCGGCATAAGATCATCTTGAGGCAACACTTCTTCCAACATCGGTCCTTCCACATCATCCACAGGTTTTTCTTTTTCAAAATCAAACTCTACATCATCAAACATATCTTTCAGTCTAATGTCTTCTGCACACCTTGCATCATTGATCTCTTCATTCGGAACTTGGTAATCTCTGATTTCCGAAGCTACATTCTCAAGGAGAAATTATACGATTGAAGAAATTATACGATTGAAGTGCAATTCAAGACAGAGCTCAAGAAATCAAGATATCTCAGTTTCTTCAGCATCATAGAACACAGTATACATGACAAAATCCTTTTCATCTCCAATTAAATTTCTTCGAGGCTTGTGACAGAAAAGCTTGGAAGTCCAATTTTCTAATCCGAGCTGGAAGTCATAAAGATGAGCTAAGGAGATAGATACTTTGACATGTCTGACAATTGCTGTTAATGCAATTATCTCCTCCTCTGTTCTGAAAGTCTTTCCTTTTAAATCATACAATATCCCCAATATCACATCAAAGCTCATGTCTTGAAAATCTGCCTCTGTGATAGTGTACTCTTTTCCATCATCTCTTCTAAAAGTAATCACAGGGTAGAGATAAGCGCTCAACTTGCTAGTCTTGTAACTTTTAACACTTACAAACTTGTGATCAGACACTAGCATTTCTCTTCTTTGTCTATTCACCCTCCTCATGTGAATGTACTCAGTTCTCAGCTCTTTCTTCAGGTTTTCTATCCCATACAGCTTTGTGTAGCTCAACTTTCTCTCATGATAGCAAAACCTACTCTTGTACCTCTCCTCCAAATACTTTCCAGTTGCTCTAGTGAATCGATCCCATTCAGTCCTCTTTAGAAATTTCCCAGAGCTAGCCTTCATCTTTTCCCATAATTCTACTTTCTTCGGATCAACCGGCATCAAATCATCTTGAGGCAACACTTCTTCTAGACTCGGTCCTTCCACATCATCCACTGGTTTTTCCTTTTCAAAATCAAACTCTACATCATCAAACATATCTTTCAGTCTTATGTCTTCTGCACACCTTGCATCATTGATTTCTTCATTCGGAACTTGGTAATCCCTAAGCTCAGAAGCTACATTATCCAGGAGCGCTAGAACTCTATCTATTTCAGACATAGAACTAGAAGCCCCTGAAAACTTCACTCCGCTTTCTTCAAACCTTTCCTCTGGCATCTCTTCCTGAACAGAGCTCAAGAAATCAAGAGTAGATTGCATGACCGGTTCTTCTTCCATCTCCTGACCCCCTGTAAGAACAATTGCATCTCTGTGTCTTGTTGGTTGCTTCTCTCTCGGTGGCCTTTCCTCAAATCTGTCAACAATTCTTATTCTTTCACTCGTCGGATCGAAGGCCCACATGGACACTCGTCGGATTGGCGAGCTCGATGCCGGTGCTGTTGGATACTCTTTCATGGTAAGCTATCGTACGATGTTTTTATCTTACGATATATTATAATTATGTGTTCTAATCATCTTGTGCTATGCAGGCTTTCCAGGCGTGTCTTGGTCTTCATCAAAGATTGGAGACCGTTCAGAGGGACATGAAGGCGAAGATGTCCAGTGAAAGGGCTGCTGTGAATGAGGCGAAGAAGGCTAGGGAGAAGGCATCTAAGATGGCTGCTGATCTGGAAGCCAAACGGGTTGAGGCGGATGATCTGATGGCTAAGCTGGATGAAGCTGAGCACGTTCGATCGGATCAACGTGCAAGGCTTACAGCGGCCAACAATCGTATTGCCAAGTTGGAGGAGGAACTTGCTGCGATGCGCACGGAGATGGCAGATCGAGAGAAGGCTTCATCATCTGAGATCCAAGATCTCAAAGATGAGATGGTGTTATCCAGGATGGTGGCCCGTGCAGCCGTAATACGCCAATTCATTGGTGGCACGTACACCATCGAAGCTGCTAAAGGTGAGCTGGGAGCCTTCCGTGATGCGATGGGATCTGATGAGCTCCTGGATGCTGATGATGCGAAGGATGCCGACGAGGAGGAGGAGGATGCTGAAAAGAGCAAAGAGGCTGAAGTCACAATGATCGAGGAGGAGGATAAAAATGAAGATGCCTCTGGATCCGGCATCGTGGACAAGGCTGCTGAAGTCACTCCTCCTATCGTAGAAGTTAATGTAGAAGAGGGTGCTGGCGTAGAAGCCACCCCTGAAGTTTAAATTATCGAACGATGTAATCATAGTACTTTAAGTACTTTTTAATGAAATTAGCTTTTTTTTGCTATCGTAAGATGTCTCAGTACTTGTTATTTTTGTTCTAAGTACTTTTAGTAAATAGATAATCATGCGTTTTAGCTGATTCAGTGTTTAAGGCCTTAATTAATCGTGCGTTTTAGCTTGCGATGTTTATCATGAGTTTAAGGCACTTAAAAAATTTTAGAAACGTTTCTGTTAATCATGCGTCTGGCGTTTTGACTTGCGCTCTTGCGATTTAAAATTGATGCATCTTTTAAGTTCTATGCGATTTGAGCATGTTGTTTTATCGGGCGATGTTTGCCATAGATTGTGCGATGTCTGCGGTAGTCGTGCGATATCCTGCGATAATCGTGCGATGTCTTGCGATAATCGTGCGTTACCTGCGAGTAAAATTGGCTAAGGGGTGGCCGTTGGATTGACCAACGGCGCTCCGATGCCTAAGTCAGTAATCGTTCGATGAAATAATTGTAAAATAAAAAGGGTTTTAGAAGTAGTACCTTTTTAGATGAGTTGCATTCCAACTACGTGGGATTTCATTACCTTCGATGGTTGAAATCTTATAGGCACCTTTCCCCACGATCTTGGTAATGATGTAAGGTCCTTCCCATTTGATGGAAAGTTTTCCAGCGTTCGATTCTTGTGTATTCGGAAAGACACGTCGCAGGACATGATCTCCAACTTGAAATACCTTGACTTTTACCTTTTTATTGAAGTAGCGTTCAACCATGGCTTTCTGCGATGCCATCTTTTGAAAGGCTTTCTCTCTTAGTTCTTCCAAAGCGTCGATATCGTAACATAAGTCTATCGAGTTTTGTTCAATCGTACGATGTCGAGCAACAGGAACCTGTGATTCGATTGGAAGGACTGCTTCACATCCATATACTAGGGAAAAGGGAGTTTGTCCAGTTGAGGTTCTAGGTGTCGTGCGATTTGCCCATAAAACAGATGGTAATTCTTTGACCCATCGACCCTTTGCAGCTTTCAACCTCTTTCGAATAGAATTAATAATGGTCTTGTTGCTGGATTCAGCCAAGCCGTTAGATTGTGGATATCTTGGGGTCGATGTAATGAGTTTTATCCCACGTTCATCGCAGAACTTTCGAGTTCTCTCACTTATAAATTGGGTCCCATTATCGCACGTTATTTCTGATGGTACTCCAAACCTGTAAATAATGTTAGTTTGGATAAAGGAGATAACTTCTTTATCCCTAACCTGTGAGAAAGCTGCGGCTTCAATCCATTTAGAGAAATAATCAGTAAGAACAAGTAAAAATACTTTTTGACCTGGAGCAGGTGGTAATTTTCCTACGATGTCCATCCCCCATCGCATGAATGGCCATGGGATTAAGACAGAGTGTAGGGGTTCAGAAGGTAGATGTGACGTACCTGAATGTCTTTGACAAGCATCGCACCTTTGAACATACCTTATCGAGTCCTCTCGAAGAGTAGGCCAATAATACCCTTGCCTTGAGATTCTGTTAGCAAGGCTTCTGCCCCCAGAATGGTTTCCACATTCTCCATCGTGCATCTCTTGAAGGATTTGATCGATTTGCTGCCTGTTTACCACGCATCGTAAGATTAAACCCGTCGTGGACCTTCGATACAGCTGATCATCGAAGATCGTGTATCGAGAGCTTTTAAGTCTGACTTTCCGGGCTTCTAATTTGTCTTCAGGGAGTTGGTCGTTTTTGAGATAGTTCCATATATCATTCGACCAATCGTGGTCTTCTTCGATCATTTGAGCTTCTTCGATTGTTGGTGACATAAGATGTATTATCGGAACACTTTCTAAAGTTGGTTCGTTGAATGCGGATCCCAAGTTAGCCAAGGCATCGGCTTGCATGTTCAGATCTCTTGGGATTTGTTCTATCGAGAACTTGTCGAATCGTGCGATCTTATCTTTTGCAATCTTGAGGTACGATATGATCTTTGAATCCTTTGCCTGGAATTCGCCATTGATTTGGTTTACAACTAGTAGCGAATCACTTCGTACATGTAGCCATCGTGCTCCTAAGTTATATGCCATATCCAATCCAGCGATCAAGGCTTCATACTCTGCTTCGTTGTTGGTGGTCTTGAACTCACATCGTATTGAATACACCATATTGCCCCCATGTGATGATTTCAGGACTACTCCCAATCCTGATCCTCGTGCGTTAGAAGCTCCGTCAACATGCATGGTCCATGGTTCGTTGTCGTAAATCATCACATTACCGATTTCATCGTACGATGGTTCTTCGATTCCAGGACTGAATTCAGCTACGAAATCTGCCAACGCCTGAGATTTTATCGCTGTTCTTGGTTGATACGTTAGATCGAAGCTGCTAAGATAAATGCTCCACTTTGCTAATCGTCCTGTAAGTTCAGGCTTACGAAGTACGATCTTAAGAGGATAGTTAGTAACAACGATTATATGATGCGATTCGAAATAGTGTCTTAACTTTTTAGCTGCAGTTACGAGGCCAAGTAAGAGCTTTTCCATAGATGTGTACCTTGTTTCGGCATCGAGGAATGACTTACTTATATAATAGATAGGTTGCTGATGTTGGTCACCTTCTCGTACGAGCACTGCGCTAACAGCGTTGTTACTTACAGCGAGGTACAATTGCAAGCTCTCTCCTTCGATTGGTTTCGTCAACAGTGGAGGATTGGACATATACTTCTTTAAGCTTTGTAGTGCTTCCTCGTGTGCCTCTGTCCAATCGAAGCCTTTGTTCTTTCGAAGCACGTTGGAGAACAAATGACACTTATCGGATGATCGTGAGATGAATCTGTTCAGGGCCGCTACTCGTCCAGTCAGCTTTTGTACCTCTTTTACATTCCTTGGTGACTGGATTTCCAGGATTGCTTTGATCTGCTCTGGACTCGCCTCGATCCCTCGTCGTGTAACCATGTATCCAAGAAACTTTCACGCACGCACTCCGAAAGAGAACTTGGTTGGGTTGAGTTTCATCTTGTATTCTCGTAATATATCGAACGATTGTTTTAGATGTTGGATGTGATCTTGTGATCGTTCTGATTTTACGAGCATATCGTCGATATATACTTCCATCGTACGTCCGAGGTGATCCTTGAACATCCTGTTTACGAGTCTTTGGTACGTTGATCCAGCATTCTTGAGCCCAAATGGCATTACTTTGTAACAGTATATGCCCTTATCGGTCATAAACGCAGTCTTTTCTTGATCGTCTTTATGCATTAGGATCTGGTTATATCCGGAATAAGCGTCCATGAACGTTAGTAACTCGTGCCCCGCTGTTGCATCGACCATTGCATCAATGTGTGGCAAAGGAAAGGGATCCTTTGGACAAGCTTTGTTTAGGTCTGTGAAGTCGATGCATACTCACCACTTTCCATTCTTCTTTTGTACTACCACCACGTTGGCGAGCCAATCTGGATACTTTACTTCTCGAATTTTTCCCGTTTTGAGTAGATTTTCCACTTCCTCGTTGATCACCTTGTTGCGTTCTGGTGCAAACTTGCGTCTTTTTTGCTTAACGGGTTTAAACGTAGGATCCACGTTCAACTTGTGCGATATGATATTAGGATCTATCCCCACCATATCCTCGTGTGACCACGCAAAACAATCCGAATGTTCCTGCAAAAAAGAAATTATACTATTTTTTATATCGGGGGTTAGAGTTGCACCTACGAAGACTTTGCGATCAGGATGTTTGTGATCCAATACGACTTCTTCTAGTTGAAGGTCATCGTACGATCGTACTCCATCCTGGCTCTGTAATTGCTAGATATCGTGTGGTTTGGCCTTCATCGTAATCTTGTAGCATTCCCTTGCGATTTTCTTTTCACTGACTATCTCTTGCACGCCCCATGGAGATGGGAATTTGATCTTCTGATGATACGTTGATGGTACGGCCTTCATATCGTGGATCCAAGGTCTTCCAAGTATAGCGTTGTAGGCGGAAGGACAATCGATGACGTTGAACGTTGTTTGCTTATTTATGCCTTTAGCGAAGACTGGTAGCATGATCTCTCCAAGAGTACTAGTTGCATCTCCATTGAATCCAATTAGTGTTGTTGTTCGTCGTACTATGTTGGATCGATCAATACCCATGATCTTGAGTGTTTCTGCGAATATTACGTTGGCTGAGCTGCCTCCGTCGATTAGTACTCTCTTGGTTAAACAGTTACCAATTGTTAACTGAATAACCAGTGCATCATGGTGTTTCTGATGAGCGTCTGACATATCTTCGATATCGAACGATATCTTTGTAGCATCGAGCTCCTTTTCTTCCGTAGTCCTGGATTCATTTGGGATGGGATGTCCTTCAGGCCCTTCTCGTGCGTGCCTTTTTGCCGCAGAATAGGTGAGGCCACACACTTCTGATCCACCTGTAATGCAGTTTACCACCTTCGTTGGAACGGGTGACGTTGGTCTTTTCGAATCATCGCCTAGAAGGTTTTTAAGATGTCCGTTCGATTTGAGGTATGCGATCTCCTTCTTCAAACTAATACAATCATCTGTATTGTGCCCGTGATCGCTGTGGAAGTCGCACCATTTTGTTTGGTCTTTGTCTTTGCTAGGATTCTCTGGTTTTTTGGGCCATCGTACGTTAACTTCCAAGTTCCGTAGAGAATCCACCTAGTCTTTCGTTGTACCTGCAAAATGGTAAGTTGACAAATCTGGATATCTTACTTTACCTTTACCTTGGTTCGAACGTTTATTCTGATCGCGTCGGGAATTATCAATCTTGTTTACTCGTTTAGGTTTGAAATCATGTTTCTGTGCTCCAAGATTTTTCTTATCGTTCGAGTGTTTACGCCGGAAAATGGCGTCATCTTCGATCCTCATGTGTGCCAACGTACGAGCTCGTACATCATCGAAGTTTTCTGGTGGATACTTCGTTAGATCTGTGTATAACTCCGAGGATGTATCTAATCCACGTTTGTATGCTTCGATCGCCGTCCGTACATCGCAGTTCTTAACTTCGATCATCTCTGCATTGAACCTATTAAAATATTCACGGATAGTTTCACCTGTTTTTTGCACAACATAGTAGAGATCGCTTGTTTGTTTCTCCATCTTGCGACTGCTTGCAAACTGTCGAGTAAACTGGTTTACTAACTCAGACCACGATGCGATGCTCTTGGGTTTCAAATTGATTAGCCATTGCAACGCAGCTCCGGTAAGTGTTGATCCAAAGCCCTTGCACATGCATATTTCTTGAAACTGGGTTGGAATAGGAACTGTCCACACTAGCTGCTTGTATTGGGCGATGTGTTCCACAGGATCAGAGATTCCAGAGTATTTTGGTGTGAAAGCTGGGATGTTATATTTTTTGGGAATATCAACGAGAGCAATCTCATCGATATAGGGCGAGGCTTGGAATCCAGTTTTAGGTTCAACTTCGATGGGTACGGCAGCTCCAGGAAGCTTGGTTAACAATGCGAGCATTGCTTTGTTTTGCTCTTCTAGCATTTTTAGTCGAATATCCACGATGTCATTGTGTGGTGGATTACTAGAGGTTCCTGAAACGTTCGATAAGTTTGGAATATGAGTGATGGGGGTAGCTGCGGTGGGAACGTGCGATATAGGTTCTGGAATAGGTATAAAGGGACGAGGCCCTGTTTGAGGTTGGTTGTAAGTGAACGTGGTTGCTCCTGGGTAAGGACCTGTTGGTAACGGAGGGAAGATGGGACGTGAGTTGTTGACTGGAGGTGGCGGTGGTAAGCTAACTTGTGACACTTGCGGTTGGATGAAAGGTTGCGATACTTGTGGCTGGACAAATGGTTGCGATATTTGTGGCTGGACAAATGGTTGTTGGGAAACATGGGGTTGATTTTGAGGGAAGAATGGCCTCGGTTGATGAGTGGAAACTGGGATGTGAGAAGTTTGCGGATTCGATGCTCTCAATCTAGACAGTTCACCATTCATTTGTAAATTCTGCTCATTCAACCACTGGATTTGTTCTTGTGCTGCTGCCAATTGTTGCTGCAAGGTTGTTTGAGAACTGCTTGCCATGTTCCTGCACTTAATTCACAAAGAAGCTCGAGGAAATAGGTTAGTAAGCTGACGCCTTATCGAACAAGATTTTCTCAAAACGGGCCCCACGGTGGGCGCCAAACTGTTTGTGTAAAAATTTACTTAAGTTATTATCGTAAGATGTCGTGAGGCAGAATCGTCAAAAGAAAGAATTCTCGTTCGATAAAACGTGTGATAAATAAAAGTAAATTGACAAAAAGATTGATGACGCAGGAAAAACCTCTGAATCGAGGAAAAAACCTGCGGCCGACTAAATAGGATAGTCGACGTTGCACTATTGATCACCAACAAGGGGTGATATCCTCGATGTTACAGTTGTATCGTACGATTACAATAAGGAAATGAACGCTATCGAATGTAAATACAGAGAATAATATTGGTAATGCTATTTTCTCTCGAAATTCGTCCCCTTGAGTGTAGGATCTTGAATCTCTTTATAGCTGCTTGGATCGTAACCGTTCGTTCATTATTGAGCCATAAATGCAACGGATATAACTGAAGCTGGTTTTGCGATCGTAACGTCTAAGTTCTTTAAGACGAGCGTATCTTGTTCGAACGGTCATATCAGGTTTGATAATTGTTGACTATGCTTCGAGGTCATCTTGGATAAGCTTTCCTGCAATAAGAGCAAACTTGAATATGTATATCGTTAGTTCAATCGTACGATCATATGATGAAATCGCATGATTATCTTCGATGATCATTTGTCTTCGTTCGATGGTAATTATATCATTACTTCAGGACCTTATCTTAATACAGGAATATTATCCTGGAAGATATCTTACGATTCTATTCGTTCGATCGTTCGATGATAAAATTTCACCCAAACAGCCTCCACACAAGCTTTTAATGCGCTGACAGGATCATGACACACATGTTTCCACGCGCCGGAAACCACTCTCACACGCTCAAAGACATGCGCCCCAAAACATACACTCTCTTGCACGCGTCAGATTTCAACACAACACTCGAGAAGAAGTCTCGAGCCTCGAGATGATGATTCGAGTGTTGATGTAATGATGACGTCAGAAACTCGAGTGCTTACGTCAGATGACGTCACAAAAGCTCTAACCAAAAATTTTGAAGAGAGAGAATGTCTCGTGACTTTAATATTCTGACTAAAAATTTCCAAAATTAGACTCGAGACATAACTAACACTCACAAACAACTTTATTATTTTCAAACTTAAGATCAAACACACATACACACAACTTTTTAACAAACTCTCAATAAAATTTTGGATCAAAATCCAACAATTTCATCTTCTTAACTAAGAACACCTCAAGAACATCAAGAACACATTCAACCCAAAAATTTCAAAAATGAGATTTAGACCTTAAAACTTGAAACAAATGATTGAATTATGTCTAAAAACAAAATTTTAGAAACAATTCTGCCCAAAAATGAATCAAAAACTCATCAAATCACCAAATCACTCATGAAATCTCAAGAACACAAACTCAAACCTTCAAGAACGATTTTCGCAAATCTTCACCAAAAACGTTAAGATTCGGATATGTTGCTCACTTTATGATTACAAACAACTTTTGTGAAGCCACAATCACGAAAATCAACTCAAACTCATCCAATTTGATAAAAATTTCAAAACCTCCATGGATGAACTTATGAGTTCTTGGTAAAATTTCCAAAAATCAAATCTCAAAATTGAGATCCAAATACATGTAGAAAGATTGGAGATGATTAGAAAACACAAATGACATACAAAAACACAATCAAAACTACAAGATCTACAAGAAAAATCTACAAATCTACACAAAAATCTATAAAACCCATTTCTTCAAAATTTCTTCAATTTTCTTCAATTTTCTTCAAATCTTCATCAAATTGTGCACCAAATCTTCTGCCATGGCTCTGATACCAATTGTAAGTGCAATAACAATGGATCAAATCAATCAATTCTCATTTCATGATGTAAATCTTTACAATATGAACTTTCTCTCTCTAGATTCTCTCTCTAAAACACACACTAATGAATATTACAAATAAGCTCCTTACTAATTACTACTAACACTCTCCTATTTATACCAAAGACTAATTAGTCAAACACTCTAATTACAAGACTTTGACTCCTCTAATTAAACCTTTGACTTTGACATTAAAGCTTCCTTCCTTGACTTTGACTTTTCCATTCAATGCTTTTACTTTGACTTTGATGCTTGACTTTCTTCTTTGACCTCCATACTTTGACTTTGTTTGACTTGAATATTATTTCCTCATCTTGAGATCTCGGATACAATAATATTTGCACTAACAATGATGGTGTGATTAAACACCCATGCATGTTGTTGTTTTCATTATTCTTGCAAAAAGAATGGCTAAAGCCTTCATATTCTACTAGTTGTTCTTGCATAAAACATCCATTCACATGTGAATAAAGCAATAAGTTGAGGTATTAAACCCACATTGCTTCTTCTTTCTACTCAAATCTGATTTCTTTCTTTTAAATAAGTTGTTTCAAGCTTAGATTGGCACATGCATGAAGTAAAATTGGTGTATCACATAGCCAAATACCCTTTCTTTGCTTGGATCATCACAATCTAAGCAATAAGTGAGTTGATGGCTTGTGATCACTATTTGATTATTTAGTTTGGTAAAATGGGTCTTGCATGTGTAAGAGATGTATTATAAACTCAAAATCCTTCAAAAACAACTGAATATGTGCTTTGTAAAGGAAAAACTAATATAATATGGACAAACAATAAGAATAACTTTGTGATTACACAACTAGTGTAAAAATTCGTCCAAAACAGTAGCTGACAGATTCAAGCACTGACTTTGGAAGGTCATATCTCCTTCATAAAAAGTGAAAATAACATGATTCTTTTTTTTAAATCAAGTTCTCTGAGTTAACTTTCAGACCCCACTGGCCGTTTATAAAAATTCCAAGTTTTGAACCCCCAAACAGTCCGTACAAAAAGATTGCGTAATAGCTCTTATTTCTGTCGAGACTAAAATAAACCCACTGTTTGGAGGTCGAGACTTTTTCCAAAAATTATGAAATTTGGTCAGTACATAGTTAACTCATAATAATAAAACATGTTAAAATTTCGTGATTTTTGAAATAGTTTAAAGCACCCAAATGCATTTTCCAAAACAGCCTATGAATCTGTCAGAATTCAGAAAAACAGTTTAGTATTATTTTATGTATCTTACTACTTTTTCAAATCCTTTCCCTAAAAACAAACATTTGAACTACATAAAAAGTATTTGAAGGATATTTTGAGTAAAACCTTGTTGATATACACATGCATGACCACACACCAACACATTCGTGTTTGACCGTAATCATCAAAAGTGCGAGTTTTCGGCAAATCGCTTAACTTTTTAAGAAACCGTACGCATGCATTCTTTTATAAAAATCGAAATACTAAAGTAACTAAGGAACTCATTAAGATAACTTATTGTACTAGGGTCGGAAATCGGTGGGACATTGTCGACGTGGGAACTTTGAACTCGTGAACTCGGTGAGTATTCACGGCCCCTATTTTACTATTTTTACGTATTGGGGTGAAAAGCATGTTGAGTAACGAAAAGTGTTATGAATTATGCTTATGAGCAAGTTTTTATGCAATGATGATTTGTATTGAGTAAAATTCCCCTTATAATATACACTACTATTAACTCGTTAGGAGTCTATGATCTAGTGGATAGCGCTATATGGTAATGAGACCCACCCTACTGACTGACGAGTAGAGGTTGCACTATTTCAGACTTCGACTGACCGCTGAGGTAGTCGTTGAGGGATGTTCTACACAGTTGGAGGGAATTCCACCGCAGTGTAGTTCATAGGAGCGTTATATCCTACGTGGTTCGCGACCTCCTCTGGGGTATAACGTTGGGGTGAAATGGTTTGCAGTGGCTCAATCTTACATATCTTGTGCATATATGTGGTTTTGAACGTTTAAAGTGGTTCAAAAGTTTTACGACAATAATTCTGCATTGGAACTGTTTTGTGCATATAAAATCCTGTGAACTCACCAACTCCTGTAGTTGACACTTGTTTTAACATGCTTTTCAGGAAAATAGATGGTAGTAGGGAATGTCTGTGCTACAAGCGACATCAAACTTAGACTTTTCTTTTGTAATGACATTTTGTAATGTTTGAATGTTTTTAACTATCGTTGGTTATGTAATATATGGTACTGTAAACCGTAAACTTTTAAATGAAATGTTTGATGTTATTTATCTCCTATCGCAATGAAATCTTAGCTGTCACGCCTCGCGTTTCCGCTTTAGCGGGGTGTTACAGTTGGCTCAGCTAGTCGTGTAAAATCGAGAGTTGGTGATTCATACATACGTTTAAATGAGACACGCGTATAAATGGTTGTTACGTATCACCATGTAAAAGCATGTATTCTTCATATGGTATATTTAACACGGTCTAAAGGGTTGGTTCATTCTATAGTTAATTTGTAAATGGTATTATAACTTGTCCTTTCTACCGTTTTCACATTAGATGTTACGAAAACACGATTATTTTGAATTACCTAACATATAAATATATACATAGGTGCTTATTATACACGGTTGTTTGAAATAAGATTACACAAACATGACTTTGTTACGGTTGGCTCGTACAATCTCGTAAAATCGAGAGTTGGTGATTCGTACACACGTTTGAATAGGAGACTTTTATACACGATTGTTACGTATTACCATGTAAATGCATGTATTCTTTAGGTTTTATCCTTAAACGGTATAAGGAGTTGAGTCGTTTCAAAGTGTTAGTGTAAATGAATCCAAATCTAACACAATCTCATCAAGATTGTGATAGAAAGTATATGAACATGAAAGAGAAAATGTAGAGAGAGAAAGATGTAGAGAGATGTAGAGAGAAAGTCACAAGTCTATCTTATTCCAAAGTGAACGTCCAACTTACAATACAAAGGCATTGGGGTATTTATACCCCAACCCTAGAAAATAGAAAGTTACACTTCAAGTCCCTCAACTTCTTATATAAACTTTACATTAACAATCTCCCCCTTTTATAAAAGAAGGAGGGACATCAAAAAGTAATTAACAACCAACTCTCAAAACTACTTAACAGATGGCTTCCGAAGCTTGAATTTGATCTCTGCAAATCTGATGTCAACTCTGAGCCTCAACCTTCTATCAATTTCACTTACAAAATGTCTGATTAGAACTTTGTTTGCAGCAGAAATGTCATGCACATTGTGACTGTCCATTTGTAACCTAAGATTCAAGTTGTCCATCACCAGATCGTATAATTTATGATCGTATAATTTCATCCATGTGCAAGTGCTAGGTGAAAATCATCGTACGATTTACCTTCCATATGGACACTCGTCGGATTGGCGAGCTCGATGCCGGTGCTGTTGGATACTCTTTCATGGTAAGCTATCGTACGATGTTTTTATCTTACGATATATTATAATTATGTGTTCTAATCATCTTGTGCTATGCAGGCTTTCCAGGCGTGTCTTGGTCTTCATCAAAGATTGGAGACCGTTCAGAGGGACATGAAGGCGAAGATGTCCAGTGAAAGGGCTGCTGTGAATGAGGCGAAGAAGGCTAGGGAGAAGGCATCTAAGATGGCTGCTGATCTGGAAGCCAAACGGGTTGAGGCGGATGATCTGATGGCTAAGCTGGATGAAGCTGAGCACGTTCGATCGGATCAACGTGCAAGGCTTACAGCGGCCAACAATCGTATTGCCAAGTTGGAGGAGGAACTTGCTGCGATGCGCACGAAGATGGCAGATCGAGAGAAGGCTTCATCATCTGAGATCCAAGATCTCAAAGATGAGATGGTGTTATCCAGGATGGTGGCCCGTGCAGCCGTAATACGCCAATTCATTGGTGGCACGTACACCATCGAAGCTGCTAAAGGTGAGCTGGGAGC
The DNA here is from genome assembly GCA_030169165.1 of Centaurea solstitialis. Lineage (NCBI taxonomy): Eukaryota > Viridiplantae > Streptophyta > Magnoliopsida > Asterales > Asteraceae > Centaurea > Centaurea solstitialis. The sequence goes on along the minus strand of CM058041.1, from coordinate 51,464,668 downwards.
CTTCCGTGATGCGATGGGATCTGATGAGCTCCTGGATGCTGATGATGCGAAGGATGCCGACGAGGAGGAGGAGGATGCTGAAAAGAGCAAAGAGGCTGAAGTCACAATGATCGAGGAGGAGGATAAAAATGAAGATGCCTCTGGATCCGGCATCGTGGACAAGGCTGCTGAAGTCACTCCTCCTATCGTAGAAGTTAATGTAGAAGAGGGTGCTGGCGTAGAAGCCACCCCTGAAGTTTAAATTATCGAACGATGTAATCATAGTACTTTAAGTACTTTTTAATGAAATTAGCTTTTTTTGCTATCGTAAGATGTCTCAGTACTTGTTATTTTTGTTCTAAGTACTTTTAGTAAATAGATAATCATGCGTTTTAGCTGATTCAGTGTTTAAGGCCTTAATTAATCGTGCGTTTTAGCTTGCGATGTTTATCATGAGTTTAAGGCACTTAAAAAATTTTAGAAACGTTTCTGTTAATCATGCGTCTGGCGTTTTGACTTGCGCTCTTGCGATTTAAAATTGATGCATCTTTTAAGTTCTATGCGATTTGAGCATGTTGTTTTATCGGGCGATGTTTGCCATAGATTGTGCGATGTCTGCGGTAGTCGTGCGATATCCTGCGATAATCGTGCGATGTCTTGCGATAATCGTGCGTTACCTGCGAGTAAAATTGGCTAAGGGGTGGCCGTTGGATTGACCAACGGCGCTCCGATGCCTAAGTCAGTAATCGTTCGATGAAATAATTGTAAAATAAAAAGGGTTTTAGAAGTAGTACCTTTTTAGATGAGTTGCATTCCAACTACGTGGGATTTCATTACCTTCGATGGTTGAAATCTTATAGGCACCTTTCCCCACGATCTTGGTAATGATGTAAGGTCCTTCCCATTTGATGGAAAGTTTTCCAGCGTTCGATTCTTGTGTATTCGGAAAGACACGTCGCAGGACATGATCTCCAACTTGAAATACCTTGACTTTTACCTTTTTATTGAAGTAGCGTTCAACCATGGCTTTCTGCGATGCCATCTTTTGAAAGGCTTTCTCTCTTAGTTCTTCCAAAGCGTCGATATCGTAACATAAGTCTATCGAGTTTTGTTCAATCGTACGATGTCGAGCAACAGGAACCTGTGATTCGATTGGAAGGACTGCTTCACATCCATATACTAGGGAAAAGGGAGTTTGTCCAGTTGAGGTTCTAGGTGTCGTGCGATTTGCCCATAAAACAGATGGTAATTCTTTGACCCATCGACCCTTTGCAGCTTTCAACCTCTTTCGAATAGAATTAATAATGGTCTTGTTGCTGGATTCAGCCAAGCCGTTAGATTGTGGATATCTTGGGGTCGATGTAATGAGTTTTATCCCACGTTCATCGCAGAACTTTCGAGTTCTCTCACTTATAAATTGGGTCCCATTATCGCACGTTATTTCTGATGGTACTCCAAACCTGTAAATAATGTTAGTTTGGATAAAGGAGATAACTTCTTTATCCCTAACCTGTGAGAAAGCTGCGGCTTCAATCCATTTAGAGAAATAATCAGTAAGAACAAGTAAAAATACTTTTTGACCTGGAGCAGGTGGTAATTTTCCTACGATGTCCATCCCCCATCGCATGAATGGCCATGGGATTAAGACAGAGTGTAGGGGTTCAGAAGGTAGATGTGACGTACCTGAATGTCTTTGACAAGCATCGCACCTTTGAACATACCTTATCGAGTCCTCTCGAAGAGTAGGCCAATAATACCCTTGCCTTGAGATTCTGTTAGCAAGGCTTCTGCCCCCAGAATGGTTTCCACATTCTCCATCGTGCATCTCTTGAAGGATTTGATCGATTTGCTGCCTGTTTACCACGCATCGTAAGATTAAACCCGTCGTGGACCTTCGATACAGCTGATCATCGAAGATCGTGTATCGAGAGCTTTTAAGTCTGACTTTCCGAGCTTCTAATTTGTCTTCAGGGAGTTGGTCGTTTTTGAGATAGTTCCATATATCATTCGACCAATCGTGGTCTTCTTCGATCATTTGAGCTTCTTCGATTGTTGGTGACATAAGATGTATTATCGGAACACTTTCTAAAGTTGGTTCGTTGAATGCGGATCCCAAGTTAGCCAAGGCATCGGCTTGCATGTTCAGATCTCTTGGGATTTGTTCTATCGAGAACTTGTCGAATCGTGCGATCTTATCTTTTGCAATCTTGAGGTACGATATGATCTTTGAATCCTTTGCCTGGAATTCGCCATTGATTTGGTTTACAACTAGTAGCGAATCACTTCGTACATGTAGCCATCGTGCTCCTAAGTTATATGCCATATCCAATCCAGCGATCAAGGCTTCATACTCTGCTTCGTTGTTGGTGGTTTTGAACTCACATCGTATTGAATACACCATATTGCCCCCATGTGATGATTTCAGGACTACTCCCAATCCTGATCCTCGTGCGTTAGAAGCTCCGTCAACATGCATGGTCCATGGTTCGTTGTCGTAAATCATCACATTACCGATTTCATCGTACGATGGTTCTTCGATTCCAGGACTGAATTCAGCTACGAAATCTGCCAACGCCTGAGATTTTATCGCTGTTCTTGGTTGATACGTTAGATCGAAGCTGCTAAGATAAATGCTCCACTTTGCTAATCGTCCTGTAAGTTCAGGCTTACGAAGTACGATCTTAAGAGGATAGTTAGTAACAACGATTATATGATGCGATTCGAAATAGTGTCTTAACTTTTTAGCTGCAGTTACGAGGCCAAGTAAGAGCTTTTCCATAGATGTGTACCTTGTTTCGGCATCGAGGAATGACTTACTTATATAATAGATAGGTTGCTGATGTTGGTCACCTTCTCGTACGAGCACTGCGCTAACAGCGTTGTTACTTACAGCGAGGTACAATTGCAAGCTCTCTCCTTCGATTGGTTTCGTCAACAGTGGAGGATTGGACATATACTTCTTTAAGCTTTGTAGTGCTTCCTCGTGTGCCTCTGTCCAATCGAAGCCTTTGTTCTTTCGAAGCACGTTGGAGAACAAATGACACTTATCGGATGATCGTGAGATGAATCTGTTCAGGGCCGCTACTCGTCCAGTCAGCTTTTGTACCTCTTTTACATTCCTTGGTGACTGGATTTCCAGGATTGCTTTGATCTGCTCTGGACTCGCCTCGATCCCTCGTCGTGTAACCATGTATCCAAGAAACTTTCACGCACGCACTCCGAAAGAGAACTTGGTTGGGTTGAGTTTCATCTTGTATTCTCGTAATATATCGAACGATTGTTTTAGATGTTGGATGTGATCTTGTGATCGTTCTGATTTTACGAGCATATCGTCGATATATACTTCCATCGTACGTCCGAGGTGATCCTTGAACATCCTGTTTACGAGTCTTTGGTACGTTGATCCAGCATTCTTGAGCCCAAATGGCATTACTTTGTAACAGTATATGCCCTTATCGGTCATAAACGCAGTCTTTTCTTGATCGTCTTTATGCATTAGGATCTGGTTATATCCGGAATAAGCGTCCATGAACGTTAGTAACTCGTGCCCCGCTGTTGCATCGACCATTGCATCAATGTGTGGCAAAGGAAAGGGATCCTTTGGACAAGCTTTGTTTAGGTCTGTGAAGTCGATGCATACTCACCACTTTCCATTCTTCTTTTGTACTACCACCACGTTGGCGAGCCAATCTGGATACTTTACTTCTCGAATTTTTCCCGTTTTGAGTAGATTTTCCACTTCCTCGTTGATCACCTTGTTGCGTTCTGGTGCAAACTTGCGTCTTTTTTGCTTAACGGGTTTAAACGTAGGATCCACGTTCAACTTGTGCGATATGATATTAGGATCTATCCCCACCATATCCTCGTGTGACCACGCAAAACAATCCGAATGTTCCTGCAAAAAAGAAATTATACTATTTTTTATATCGGGGGTTAGAGTTGCACCTACGAAGACTTTGCGATCAGGATGTTTGTGATCCAATACGACTTCTTCTAGTTGAAGGTCATCGTACGATCGTACTCCATCCTGGCTCTGTAATTGCTAGATATCGTGTGGTTTGGCCTTCATCGTAATCTTGTAGCATTCCCTTGCGATTTTCTTTTCACTGACTATCTCTTGCACGCCCCATGGAGATGGGAATTTGATCTTCTGATGATACGTTGATGGTACGGCCTTCATATCGTGGATCCAAGGTCTTCCAAGTATAGCGTTGTAGGCGGAAGGACAATCGATGACGTTGAACTTTGTTTGCTTATTTATGCCTTTAGCGAAGACTGGTAGCATGATCTCTCCAAGAGTACTAGTTGCATCTCCATTGAATCCAATTAGTGTTGTTGTTCGTCGTACTATGTTGGATCGATCAATACCCATGATCTTGAGTGTTTCTGCGAATATTACGTTGGCTGAGCTGCCTCCGTCGATTAGTACTCTCTTGGTTAAACAGTTACCAATTGTTAACTGAATAACCAGTGCATCATGGTGTTTCTGATGAGCGTCTGACATATCTTCGATATCGAACGATATCTTTGTAGCATCGAGCTCCTTTTCTTCCGTAGTCCTGGATTCATTTGGGATGGGATGTCCTTCAGGCCCTTCTCGTGCGTGCCTTTTTGCCGCAGAATAGGTGAGGCCACACACTTCTGATCCACCTGTAATGCAGTTTACCACCTTCGTTGGAACGGGTGACGTTGGTCTTTTCGAATCATCGCCTAGAAGGTTTTTAAGATGTCCGTTCGATTTGAGGTATGCGATCTCCTTCTTCAAACTAATACAATCATCTGTATTGTGCCCGTGATCGCTGTGGAAGTCGCACCATTTTGTTTGGTCTTTGTCTTTGCTAGGATTCTCTGGTTTTTTGGGCCATCGTACGTTAACTTCCAAGTTCCGTAGAGAATCCACCTAGTCTTTCGTTGTACCTGCAAAATGGTAAGTTGACAAATCTAGATATCTTACTTTACCTTTACCTTGGTTCGAACGTTTATTCTGATCGCGTCGGGAATTATCAATCTTGTTTACTCGTTTAGGTTTGAAATCATGTTTCTGTGCTCCAAGATTTTTCTTATCGTTCGAGTGTTTACGCCGGAAAATGGCGTCATCTTCGATCCTCATGTGTGCCAACGTACGAGCTCGTACATCATCGAAGTTTTCTGGTGGATACTTCGTTAGATCTGTGTATAACTCCGAGGATGTATCTAATCCACGTTTGTATGCTTCGATCGCCGTCCGTACATCGCAGTTCTTAACTTCGATCATCTCTGCATTGAACCTATTAAAATATTCACGGATAGTTTCACCTGTTTTTTGCACAACATAGTAGAGATCGCTTGTTTGTTTCTCCATCTTGCGACTGCTTGCAAACTGTCGAGTAAACTGGTTTACTAACTCAGACCACGATGCGATGCTCTTGGGTTTCAAATTGATTAGCCATTGCAACGCAGCTCCGGTAAGTGTTGATCCAAAGCCCTTGCACATGCATATTTCTTGAAACTGGGTTGGAATAGGAACTGTCCACACTAGCTGCTTGTATTGGGCGATGTGTTCCACAGGATCAGAGATTCCAGAGTATTTTGGTGTGAAAGCTGGGATGTTATATTTTTTGGGAATATCAACGAGAGCAATCTCATCGATATAGGGCGAGGCTTGGAATCCAGTTTTAGGTTCAACTTCGATGGGTACGGCAGCTCCAGGAAGCTTGGTTAACAATGCGAGCATTGCTTTGTTTTGCTCTTCTAGCATTTTTAGTCGAATATCCACGATGTCATTGTGTGGTGGATTACTAGAGGTTCCTGAAACGTTCGATAAGTTTGGAATATGAGTGATGGGGGTAGCTGCGGTGGGAACGTGCGATATAGGTTCTGGAATAGGTATAAAGGGACGAGGCCCTGTTTGAGGTTGGTTGTAAGTGAACGTGGTTGCTCCTGGGTAAGGACCTGTTGGTAACGGAGGGAAGATGGGACGTGAGTTGTTGACTGGAGGTGGCGGTGGTAAGCTAACTTGTGACACTTGCGGTTGGATGAAAGGTTGCGATACTTGTGGCTGGACAAATGGTTGCGATATTTGTGGCTGGACAAATGGTTGTTGGGAAACATGGGGTTGATTTTGAGGGAAGAATGGCCTCGGTTGATGAGTGGAAACTGGGATGTGAGAAGTTTGCGGATTCGATGCTCTCAATCTAGACAGTTCACCATTCATTTGTAAATTCTGCTCATTCAACCACTGGATTTGTTCTTGTGCTGCTGCCAATTGTTGCTGCAAGGTTGTTTGAGAACTGCTTGCCATGTTCCTGCACTTAATTCACAAAGAAGCTCGAGGAAATAGGTTAGTAAGCTGACGCCTTATCGAACAAGATTTTCTCAAAACGGGCCCCACGGTGGGCGCCAAACTGTTTGTGTAAAAATTTACTTAAGTTATTATCGTAAGATGTCGTGAGGCAGAATCGTCAAAAGAAAGAATTCTCGTTCGATAAAACGTGTGATAAATAAAAGTAAATTGACAAAAAGATTGATGACGCAGGAAAAACCTCTGAATCGAGGAAAAAACCTGCGGCCGACTAAATAGGATAGTCGACGTTGCACTATTGATCACCAACAAGGGGTGATATCCTCGATGTTACAGTTGTATCGTACGATTACAATAAGGAAATGAACGCTATCGAATGTAAATACAGAGAATAATATTGGTAATGCTATTTTCTCTCGAAATTCGTCCCCTTGAGTGTAGGATCTTAAATCTCTTTTATAGCTGCTTGGATCGTAACCGTTCGTTCATTATTGAGCCATAAATGCAACGGATATAACTGAAGCTGGTTTTGCGATCGTAACGTCTAAGTTCTTTAAGACGAGCGTATCTTGTTCGAACGGTCATATCAGGTTTGATAATTGTTGACTATGCTTCGAGGTCATCTTGGATAAGCTTTCCTGCAATAAGAGCAAACTTGAATATGTATATCGTTAGTTCAATCGTACGATCATATGATGAAATCGCATGATTATCTTCGATGATCATTTGTCTTCGTTCGATGGTAATTATATCATTACTTCAGGACCTTATCTTAATACAGGAATATTATCCTGGAAGATATCTTACGATTCTATTCGTTCGATCGTTCGATGATAAAATTTCACCCAAACAGCCTCCACACAAGCTTTTAATGCGCTGACAGGATCATGACACACATGTTTCCACGCGCCGGAAACCACTCTCACACGCTCAAAGACATGCGCCCCAAAACATACACTCTCTTGCACGCGTCAGATTTCAACACAACACTCGAGAAGAAGTCTCGAGCCTCGAGATGATGATTCGAGTGTTGATGTAATGATGACGTCAGAAACTCGAGTGCTTACGTCAGATGACGTCACAAAAGCTCTAACCAAAAATTTTGAAGAGAGAGAATGTCTCGTGACTTTAATATTCTGACTAAAAATTTCCAAAATTAGACTCGAGACATAACTAACACTCACAAACAACTTTATTATTTTCAAACTTAAGATCAAACACACATACACACAACTTTTTAACAAACTCTCAATAAAATTTTGGATCAAAATCCAACAATTTCATCTTCTTAACTAAGAACACCTCAAGAACATGAAGAACACATTCAACCCAAAAATTTCAAAAATGAGATTTAGACCTTAAAACTTGAAACAAATGATTGAATTATGTCTAAAAACACATTTTAGAAACAATTCTGCCCAAAAACGAATCAAAAACTCATCAAATCACCAAATCACTCATGAAATCTCAAGAACACAAACTCAAACCTTCAAGAACGATTTTCGCAAATCTTCACCAAAAACGTTAAGATTCGGATATGTTGCTCACTTTATGATTACAAACAACTTTTGTGAAGCCACAATCACGAAAATCAACTCAAACTCATCCAATTTGATAAAAATTTCAAAACCTCCATGGATGAACTTATGAGTTCTTGGTAAAATTTCCAAAAATCAAATCTCAAAATTGAGATCCAAATACATGTAGAAAGATTGGAGATGATTAGAAAACACAAATGACATACAAAAACACAATCAAAACTACAAGATCTACAAGAAAAATCTACAAATCTACACAAAAATCTATAAAACCCATTTCTTCAAAATTTCTTCAATTTTCTTCAATTTTCTTCAAATCTTCATCAAATTGTGCACCAAATCTTCTGCCATGGCTCTGATACCAATTGTAAGTGCAATAACAATGGATCAAATCAATCAATTCTCATTTCATGATGTAAATCTTTACAATATGAACTTTCTCTCTCTAGATTCTCTCTCTAAAACACACACTAATGAATATTACAAATAAGCTCCTTACTAATTACTACTAACACTCTCCTATTTATACCAAAGACTAATTAGTCAAACACTCTAATTACAAGACTTTGACTCCTCTAATTAAACCTTTGACTTTGACATTAAAGCTTCCTTCCTTGACTTTGACTTTTCCATTCAATGCTTTTACTTTGACTTTGATGCTTGACTTTCTTCTTTGACCTCCATACTTTGACTTTGTTTGACTTGAATATTATTTCCTCATCTTGAGATCTCGGATACAATAATATTTGCACTAACAATGATGGTGTGATTAAACACCCATGCATGTTGTTGTTTTCATTATTCTTGCAAAAAGAATGGCTAAAGCCTTCATATTCTACTAGTTGTTCTTGCATAAAACATCCTTTCACATGTGAATAAAGCAATAAGTTGAGGTATTAAACCCACATTGCTTCTTCTTTCTACTCAAATCTGATTTCTTTCTTTTAAATAAGTTGTTTCAAGCTTAGATTGGCACATGCATGAAGTAAAATTGGTGTATCACATAGCCAAATACCCTTTCTTTGCTTGGATCATCACAATCTAAGCAATAAGTGAGTTGATGGCTTGTGATCACTATTTGATTATTTAGTTTGGTAAAATGGGTCTTGCATGTGTAAGAGATGTATTATAAACTCAAAATCCTTCAAAAACAACTGAATATGTGCTTTGGAAAGGAAAAACTAATATAATATGGACAAACAATAAGAATAACTTTGTGATTACACAACTAGTGTAAAAATTCGTCCAAAACAGTAGCTGACAGATTCAAGCACTGACTTTGGAAGGTCATATCTCCTTCATAAAAAGTGAAAATAACATGATTCTTTTTTTTTAAATCAAGTTCTCTGAGTTAACTTTCAGACCCCACTGGCCGTTTATAAAAATTCCAAGTTTTGAACCCCCAAACAGTCCGTACAAAAAGATTGCGTAATAGCTCTTATTTCTGTCGAGACTAAAATAAACCCACTGTTTGGAGGTCGAGACTTTTTCCAAAAATTATGAAATTTGGTCAGTACATAGTTAACTCATAATAATAAAACATGTTAAAATTTCGTGATTTTTGAAATAGTTTAAAGCACCCAAATGCATTTTCCAAAACAGCCTATGAATCTGTCAGAATTCAGAAAAACAGTTTAGTATTATTTTATGTATCTTACTACTTTTTCAAATCCTTTCCCTAAAAACAAACATTTGAACTACATAAAAAGTATTTGAAGGATATTTTGAGTAAAACCTTGTTGATATACACATGCATGACCATACACCAACACATTCGTGTTTGACCGTAATCATCAAAAGTGCGAGTTTTCGGCAAATCGCTTAACTTTTTAAGAAACCGTACGCATGCATTCTTTTATAAAAATCGAAATACTAAAGTAACTAAGGAACTCATTAAGATAACTTATTGTACTAGGGTCGGAAATCGGTGGGACATTGTCGACGTGGGAACTTTGAACTCGTGAACTCGGTGAGTATTCACGGCCCCTATTTTACTATTTTTACGTATTGGGGTGAAAAGCATGTTGAGTAACGAAAAGTGTTATGAATTATGCTTATGAGCAAGTTTTTATGCAATGATGATTTGTATTGAGTAAAATTCCCCTTATAATATACACTACTATTAACTCGTTAGGAGTCTATGATCTAGTGGATAGCGCTATATGGTAATGAGACCCACCCTACTGACTGACGAGTAGAGGGTGCACTATTTCAGACTTCGACTGACCGCTGAGGTAGTCGTTGAGGGATGTTCTACACAGTTGGAGGTAATTCCACCGCAGTGTAGTTCATAGGAGCGTTATATCCTACGTGGTTCGCGACCTCCTCTGGGGTATAACGTTGGGGTGAAATGGTTTGTAGTGGCTCAATCTTACATATCTTGTGCATATATGTGGTTTTGAACGTTTAAAGTGGTTCAAAAGTTTTACGACAATAATTCTGCATTGGAACTGTTTTGTGCATATAAAATCCTGTGAACTCACCAACTCCTGTAGTTGACACTTGTTTTAACATGCTTTTCAGGAAAATAGATGGTAGTAGGGAATGTCTGTGCTACAAGCGACATCAAACTTAGACTTTTCTTTTGTAATGACATTTTGTAATGTTTGAATGTTTTTAACTATCGTTGGTTATGTAATATATGGTACTGTAAACCGTAAACTTTTAAATGAAATGTTTGATGTTATTTATCTCCTATCGCAATGAAATCTTAGCTGTCACGCCTCGCGTTTCCGCTTTAGCGGGGTGTTACAGTTGGCTCAGCTAGTCGTGTAAAATCGAGAGTTGGTGATTCATACATACGTTTAAATGAGACACGCGTATAAATGGTTGTTACGTATCACCATGTAAAAGCATGTATTCTTCATATGGTATATTTAACACGGTCTAAAGGGTTGGTTCATTCTATAGTTAATTTGTAAATGGTATTATAACTTGTCCTTTCTACCGTTTTCACATTAGATGTTACGAAAACACGATTATTTTGAATTACCTAACATATAAATATATACATAGGTGCTTATTATACACGGTTGTTTGAAATAAGATTACACAAACATGACTTTGTTACGGTTGGCTCGTACAATCTCGTAAAATCGAGAGTTGGTGATTCGTACACCCGTTTGAATAGGAGACTTTTATACACGATTGTTACGTATTACCATGTAAATGCATGTATTCTTTAGGTTTTATCCTTAAACGGTATAAGGAGTTGAGTCGTTTCAAAGTGTTAGTGTAAATGAATCCAAATCTAACACAATCTCATCAAGATTGTGATAGAAAGTATATGAACATGAAAGAGAAAATGTAGAGAGAGAAAGATGTAGAGAGATGTAGAGAGAAAGTCACAAGTCTATCTTATTCCAAAGTGAACGTCCAACTTACAATACAAAGGCATTGGGGTATTTATACCCCAACCCTAGAAAATAGAAAGTTACACTTCAAGTCCCTCAACTTCTTATATAAACTTTACATTAACAATCTCCCCCTTTTTTAAAAAGAAGGAGGGACATCAAAAAGTAATTAACAACCAACTCTCAAAACTACTTAACAGATGGCTTCCGAAGCTTGAATTTGATCTCTGCAAATCTGATGTCAACTCTGAGCCTCAACCTTCTATCAATTTCACTTACAAAATGTCTGATTAGAACTTTGTTTGCAGCAGAAATGTCATGCACATTGTGACTGTCCATTTGTAACCTAAGATTCAAGTTGTCCATCACCATCTTCAAGGTATCATCACAGTACAGCATCACCTCATGAGAATACATTCTCTTCTTGTTTCCCATGGAATCAGGATACAAGATATCTCAGTTTCTTCAGCATCATAGAACACAGTATACATGACAAAATCCTTTTCATCTCCAATTAAATTTCTTCGAGGCTTGTGACAGAAAAGCTTGGAAGTCCAATTTTCTAATCCGAGCTGGAAGTCATAAAGATGAGCTAAGGAGATAGATACTTTGACATGTCTGACAATTGCTGTTAATGCAATTATCTCCTCCTCTGTTCTGAAAGTCTTTCCTTTTAAATCATACAATATCCCCAATATCACATCAAAGCTCATGTCTTGAAAATCTGCCTCTGTGATAGTGTACTCTTTTCCATCATCTCTTCTAAAAGTAATCACAGGGTAGAGATAAGCGCTCAACTTGCTAGTCTTGTAACTTTTAACACTTACAAACTTGTGATCAGACACTAGCATTTCTCTTCTTTGTCTATTCACCCTCCTCATGTGAATGTACTCAGTTCTCAGCTCTTTCTTCAGGTTTTCTATCCCATACAGCTTTGTGTAGCTCAACTTTCTCTCATGATAGCAAAACCTACTCTTGTACCTCTCCTCCAAATACTTTCCAGTTGCTCTAGTGAATCGATCCCATTCAGTCCTCTTTAGAAATTTCCCAGAGCTAGCCTTCATCTTTTCCCATAATTCTACTTTCTTCGGATCAACCGGCATCAAATCATCTTGAGGCAACACTTCTTCTAGACTCGGTCCTTCCACATCATCCACTGGTTTTTCCTTTTCAAAATCAAACTCTACATCATCAAACATATCTTTCAGTCTTATGTCTTCTGCACACCTTGCATCATTGATTTCTTCATTCGGAACATGGTAATCCCTAAGCTCAGAAGCTACATTATCCAGGAGCGCTAGAACTCTATCTATTTCAGACATAGAACTAGAAGCCCCTGAAAACTTCACTCCGCTTTCTTCAAACCTTTCCTCTGGCATCTCTTCCTGAACAGAGCTCAAGAAATCAAGAGTAGATTGCATGACCGGTTCTTCTTCCATCTCCTGACCCCCTGTAAGAACAATTGCATCTCTGTGTCTTGTTGGTTGCTTCTCTCTCGGTGGCCTTTCCTCAAATCTGTCAACAATTCTTACACCCGAAGTTGTTGGCGCCCTAGACGGCTCACTTTCCAATCTTCTGCGTTTCCTCTCCCCCTCATGACGATCATGATCATCATGATCATCATGCCTTCTAGTGGGCCGTCTGGCAGCCGTTTGACAAGATTCTTCAACTCCTCGGATCCGATCTGATAACTGAGACAAGCCATCAGTAAACATCTTGTTTATCTCGGTGAATGTCTTCGTGAGAGAAGCATCAAGAGACGTTTGAAACTGTTGAAATTCTGTATGCGTCACCAGATGAGCTTGAGATCTTTGCTCTTGAATTGCACGTTGCTGAAGAGCTGTTTGTTCTTGGAGAATACCCACGAGATCCCTATCTTCAGACGATCCAGCTTCCAAGAGTTTAGAGAATAACAATCCCTTTAACTCCGGAATTGACAAAGAGTCAGCCGCTGATTGAGGAGGCTGAGCTGGAGGATCAGGCATCGGAGTTTTGCCTTTAGCCAACAAGGCCACTTGCTTCTCCAAATCCGAAATCCGAGCTGTCTGTTGCTTGATTACACTAGCCATCTGCTGATTGTTAGCCCGAAACATAGATCGTGTAATAAGTTGATCCGCCGTGGCAACTACATGAATTTGTGAGAGATCAATATCTGGTGAAGAAGAAGATCCATGCGAAGGAGGTACAGATGTAGATGGTGTAGCTGATGCTGATGAAGCAGATACTGTGGATGATTGAGTGGCGGAAGAAGAAGCAGATGAGGAACTACCAACGGGTGTTGAGGAGGAACCCAGAATGGTAGACTGCTGCCTGAGTGCTGTAATGATCGAAGATACGGGTAAACTAACACCGAGGTCACTTAGACTTCTCGTTGATCCAAAGGTAGAACCTAAGGAACCCATGTTCAGCGTTGGCATGATGTTAGCACTGATGGGATTTCCCTCCGGTCCTCGCAAGCCCGCAACAAATGCAGAACTTACTCCGGTGGTTCCGGCAGGGCTACTAAAGCCTCCTGCAAAGGTGGTTTGCACCGGTGTCCTAGCCAAAGAAAGATTTACATTTGTAGCAATTGGTTCTAGACTCGATGTGATAGGAAATGAAGTCGTGGGCGGGGGCAGCTGCCTCACTATATCGGTACCACACAACCTCCAAATGAGGAATAGGTACAAGTTGTGATAAATCCCCGTGAGAAGTTGAAACTACCGTTTGTTGAGAAACGGTAGAGTGGTTGAGTTGGGTTGTGCATTGCATGAGTGGGGATCTCATGTCTTGGTCAATAGGTGATGGCAACAGATGCTCACCCCTAGTAGATGTGGCTACCCAGCTAGACTCGGCTTGGGGAGGGGTTTGTACTTCTTTTCTGGCCCCTATCTCACTCTCACCATCTTTTTCTCCTTCCCTTTCACTCATTCTCACTTCCGGATTTTCAACTAATACTCCCTCATCCGTCCTTATTTCTCCGAGAGTCAACAATCGACTCGAGCCTTGGTCAGGCATGTCAGCATCATCATCACTATCATCATCATCCGAATCTTGAAGTTCTTCGGTTTGGGCATCCATGTCACATGCAGCTTCCGAATCCGAAGGAAGTATGAGAGTTTCCTCAGATGACACGGAGCCTGAAGACTCATAGCCCATCAGAATAGTAAGTCGTTGATCCATCTCAACTGGAGTGTAGAGAGGAACAGGTTGGTCAGCAAGCACATGTGGTGACTCAATCTCATGATCACCAAAGGACTCTAGAGTGTGAACATCCAACGGTGATAACTCATAATCAACAAGCTGATCTTCATCTTGCAGTTGTACAAACGGTTGGTTTACCGCATGTTCATCATCAGCAGCTGCAAAGACGTCGTCCATTTGAACTGCCGAGCTGATCTGTCCGATATGCGCAGCAACATTCGCAGTAGAAGAATGTGCTGGCTGATCAGGGAGGTCCCCACCAAGTCCCCTCTCGGTATTTTCCCTCTACACACCCTGACCAGGATCCCGTGATCTCTGGTCCCTAAGTACTATACCCTCACTTCTATGGATGGCATCCTGGGAAGGTCCCTCCGGTTCTGGTTGGACCATAGATGCATATTTTGCCCTATACTCTCTAACGCACTTTACCCCCTGATCAGCATACGCAAGAAGTTCACTAAACAATGGAATCTCCAGACCAAACACTGTTGGTGGATACCGAACAGACTGAAATGGAAAATGCTTGACTTTGACAGAGTTGAGTCGTCTTGGAATCTCTGGATTCTGCTCCATCGCACTCGCAATCAAGATGCTTAGAAAACGAGGATACGCCAAATGGTTAGGATTCCTGCCCTTGAGCTCGTGCATGTCATGAAAGATCAGTGCTGCATAATCATAGTGTCGATTAAACAGCACTCCTTGAAAAAGCAGGAACATGGACTGTGTGGCCGTGTCATGGGCTGTCTTCTTCCCAGTTAGGCATCGGTTCAAAATGGTAAACAAAGTGTTGTAGGTAGGTGGCAGATTAGTCATGTTGAACCCCGAAGTTGTATGCAATTCAGCATTATATCCAATCGAACGCACACTAGCTAAAGCTTCATCAACACCGTCAAACGGCTCAAACTGGACTGCTCCCGGTCGACTCGTAGCAGATGGGAATCCCAACAAATAACGGAATTTGTTGAGTCCAAAGCTGATGGTGAAATGATCAATCTTTGTCGTGTAGTAACATCGATCCTCAGTCTCATGAAATTCTAACAATTTCCAAGCTTGTTGAACATAAATGAGAGGAACATCAGCCTCTTTCGTCAAAGGAACAAATAGCGGATGACTCTTCAGTATTTCAGCTATCACCGGAGCTTTAGTCTTTGCATGCACCGAATAAACCACATTGTTCGGTTTTTCTTCAAGAAAGAGAGCAGCTTGCAAGAGTTGTCGATCAGCATCTAGTTGAGGTTGATGCATGGAGGTGCGTTCGGATATGATACGTGGGATTTCCAATGACTCAGTGTCAGGAAAAACGTAGTCTGCCATATCTGATACAGTGACAAAGGATTAGATCTTTAAAGAAAACATTATCACTTTATTTATTTTTGTTAATTGGAAATAAAATGGATTTGAACCAAAAATCCATTAAGTGTGGAACTTGAACTTTTTGAAAATAAAATATATGACCATGAATGACATATTATGAACTCAGAAAAGATGCATTTTTTAACACTTTTATTTTGTTCAGGTTATTCGATTTTGGATCATGGAAGATAGAAATTGATAACAGTCCTACCCTAATATTATCCATTATACACTTTAATGAGTTCAATAATATCCATTGAGTTGAAGGTCATGTGTAATCAACGTAATAGTCCATCCAAGTCCATATGATTCGAACAATGAATCATTCACACTTATGTTTTAAAATTGTTCACGAATGAATACAAACCCAAGTTATTTGAACCCCGTGTTAAAGATTAGTGTTTACAAAAACAACGTATCTACTATCCTAATCGGTATATGATTATGAGTGAATACCTATAGGAATTGTAGAGACTCGGGAAAACGGTTACAAGTACACACACTAATAGCGAAATACGAGAAACAAATACTAAGTCTTTGGCTTCAACAATCTTCGGCTTCAACAATCTTCGCACGAACAAGAATGATCCAGAAAGGTTGGATCGTGGATATGAATGAAGTATATATAGGAACAGATTTGAAAATAAAGAGAGTGCCACGTGTCATACGCTTATTGGCTTGTCAGACTCGAGACCCCGTGAATACAGAACGACTCGAGATAAGAATTGACACGGAAAGGTCTCGAGATAGACTCGAGATAGGCTCGAGATAGACTCGAGATAGAATCATGGACACTCAAAGATCTCGAGATAGACTCGAGATAGTCATTTAGACACGGAAAGGACTCGAAATAGACTCGAGATCCCTTATTATGACACATATACACTCGAGATTCGACTCAGACGATGACACGTGGATACTCGAGATAGGACTCGAGATAGATACTCGTGATAAGCATCCCCCTAAATCTTATGTAACACCCGAGATAGACTCGAGACACAAACGCACATGATACCCACATGATCTGCACTCGAGATGGACTCGAGATAGGCACGCACGTGACTTATACTCGCATGACACTCGAAATAGACGTCTCACATGACACACACTCGAGATACGTACTCGAAGTACACTCGAGATACATACTCGAGATACACATCTCGGAATACACTCGAGTTGAATACTCAAGATGGACTCGAGACAAAGACATCCATAACAATCTCGAATTAAAGACTCGAGATGCTAACCCGATACATGACCATCTCGAGATAGACACTCGAGACATGCAATTACGTCAAACACTCCCCCTTGACCATTACTCCCCCTATACCTGAGCATACCTGAACCATCTGAAAGAATGAAACAATTACCAGTATGATTGTCTGAGATACTCCCCCTGAACTGTTGCAAGCACTTGAAACACAGATTAGTAGACAAAAATATATGCACTAAAACACTGAAGAAAAAGAGAACTAACTGAAAAATAGAATTAAAATCAGACAGAAACAAGTAATTATAGATATACGGACTACAAGAATATACAGTTAGACCACTAAGTGTATAGCAATGTAATCCGTATATAAATAATTACCCAATATCTGATATTTAAATCTTTTTATCAATCATACCAAGTCTGGAGATTAGAAACTTGAAGCGCTTCTCATCTAAAGCCTTGGTAAATAGATCTGCTAGCTGATATTCAGTATTTACAAAATATAGTTCAATATTCTCTTTTTCCACATTGTCTTTCAAAAAATGATACCTGATATCAATATGCTTCGTTTTGGAGTGTTGAACAGGATTTGCAGAGATAGCAATCGCACTCTTTGAATCACAGTATATAGGAATCTTCTTGTAAACAAATCCATAATCCCGCAACTGTGTCTGCATCCATAGTACCTGAGAACAGCAACTTGCAACAGCAACATATTCAGATTCAGCTGTGGATGTGGAAACACACTGTTGCTTCTTTGATGCCCAAGATACCAACTTGTTTCCTAATAACTGAATATGCCCTGATGTACTCTTTCTGTCCATATTACACCCACCATAATCTGCATCAGAATATGCCTGAAGTTCAAAACCAAGACCTTTTGGATACCATAACCCGTAATATGGAGTTCCTTTTAGATATCTGAAAATCCTTTTGACTGCAGCTAGATGAGATTCTTTTGGTTTTGCTTGATATCGAGCACACACACATGTAGCAAACATGAAATCTGGACGACTCGCTGTCAGATACATTAATGAGCCAACCATTCCCCGATAAGTGCGAAGATCCACATCCTTTCCTTCATGATCAGGTCCAATCTTATTCCCCGTTGCCATTGGAGTGCCAATGGAATTGCACGATGACATGTCATACTTCTTCAACAAATCAAAGATATATTTGGACTGATTTATGAAGATGCCATCAGTAAATTGCTTCACTTGCAAACCAAGAAAGAAATTGATCCCACCCATCATACTCATTTTAAACTCTTGGGTCATGATGGTTTCAAATTTCTTGCACAAATCCTTACTGGTAGAGCCAAAAATAATATCATCCACATATACCTGAATGACCACAATATGATCTCCTTCCTTCATAATGAATAAAGTTGAATCTACAGATCCTTTCTTAAATCCTTTGGATAGAAGATATGTCGACAGTTCTTCATACCAAGCACGTGGAGCTTGCTTTAATCCATAAAGAGCCTTATCCAGGATATAGACATAATCAGGATGATCAGGATCAACAAACCCTTCCGGTTGAGTGACATAGACCTCTTCTTTTAAATGACCATATAAGAACGCAGTTTTAACATCCATTTGAAACACCGTGAAGTCTTTGTATGCTGCATATGCCAGAAACATACGAATAGCCTCAAGTCGAGCAACTGGAGCAAATGTCTGATCATAATCAATGCCTTCTTGTTGCCGGTAACCTTTCGCAACAAGTCGAGCCTTGTTCCGAACAATCGTACCATGCTCATCTTTCTTGTTCTTAAACAGCCATTTGGTGTCAATGATTGACTTGTCTTGAGGTCTCTTCACTAACCGCCACACTTTAAGTGCTGAAAACTGATTTAGTTCTTCTTGCATGGCAGTCACCCAGTCAGAATCTTGTAATGCATCCGAAACACGGGTTGGTTCAGTGTCAGTCAAGAAGACAGAAAAATTGCATTCATTTGCTGATGCAGCGCGTGTCTTGACTGTGGATGTAGGATCTCCAATAATTAATTCAATTGGATGACTGCGAGTCCACTTGACAGTGTGAGGTAAAGGAGTCTGATCATTTACTGATAAAGGTTCAATGATATCAACAGGTACACTAGTAGAAGGCTCAGAAGGTATGTCAGAGAGGATTGTAACAGGAGTTTCATCAGATGAAGCAGAAGGTATATCTTGAACATCAGAAGTAGCCTGAGTGGATGTTAGAGGAGAATCGGGAATAGCCGAGGACGAATTATCAGAAGACTGTGTGTCAACTGACTCTGATAGGCCAGGCTCATTCTGAGTAGAAGAAGATAACTCTGAATTAGATGAAGACTGAAGAGATATCGAATCAAGTGCAGAACCTGTTGAAGATGTAGAAGTATTAGAAAAATCATCATAAACTGATTGAAACAGAAAGTCAAGATAAGAAGCATTTGATGATGCAGATGACCCAGATGGTCCTTGCGAGCTTGAATCTGCATTGACACCAACATTAGTAACTGATGAAGATGAAATCTCAGAAGATAATTCAGTAATTGGATCAAAATGAACATTGATGCTTTCAGTTACTATCCTTGTCTGTCTATTTAGTACCCTGTATGCTATTGAAGTCTCAGAATACCCAACAAAAATCAGCTCATCAGATTTAGGTCCAAACTTACCCCTATTTTCAGTTTCATTTAAAACAAAACACTTGCAGCCAAACACTTTAAAATGTCCAACTGAAGGAATACGACCAAATAAGATGTGATAGGGAGTTTGACCAAATCTCCTATGAATAATTGATCGATTTTGTGTGTAGCAAGCAGTATTAACTGCTTCAGCCCATAAGTATTGAGGAAGTTGACTTTCAGCAAGCATAGATCTTGCAGCTTCAACAAGAGTTCTATTGCGGCGTTCAACAACCCCATTCTGTTCCGGAGTTCTTGCAGCAGAAAATGTTTGGGTAATTCCCAATGAGTTATAAAATGATTTGAGAATACTATTTTTGAACTCTGTACCATTATCAGTTCTTACAGTTTGGACTGGAAGTTTAAGTTGAACTTGAACTGCTTTAATAAAATTGATAATAAGAGATGAAGTTTCATCTTTAGTCTTTAAAAACTTTGTCCAAGTATATCGTGAAAAATCATCAACTATGACCAAAATATATTTACGACCAGCCAAACTTTGATACTTCATAGGCCCACACAGATCCATATGTAATAAACTCAGAGGAGATTTAGATCCTTGTTCTGGTTTAGGTGGATGAGATGCACGCTTCATTTTGCCTTTTTCACATCCAGGGCACATTTCCTCTTGATCAAACTTAATCAATGGAATTCCAGATACCAGTTGATGTTTAACAATTTTATCAATGTATCTGAAATTCAAATGAGATAAGCGTTTATGCCATAAAACAGCTTGACGTAAAGAGGATCTACTAATGAGACAAGTTGAAGGATATTGTAACTTATGTTGAAGTCTAATCGTGTAAAGATTTGTACGTCGTGAACCGACTAACAATTCTTTACCTTCTTCAGTTCTGACAACACATCTTCTTTTCTTAAAATAAACTTCTAAATCTTTATCACAAAATTTGCCAATACTGAAGAGATTATGATTTAGACCAACAACATGAGCAACATTTTTAATTGTAATGTCTTTGCATACAATGTCACCTTGACCAACTACCGGAGCTAATTCATTGTTACCAAACTTTACAGATCCACCATATTCTTCTTTATAATTGGACAGGATCTCTTTTCTTCCAGTCATATGTTTGGAGCACCCGGAATCAAGGTACCACTTATGACTGGCCTGCAATAAATAAAATCAAGCAGATTTAGGAACCCATTTAAAAATGGGTCCTTGTGGAGAAAAAGTCTTATACACTCGTGAGATTGGATCCCAAAAATATTTGATTCCTTGGCGCACAATAAACTTTCTAAATGGTAAGAATGTAGAGACAGAAGACGAAAGAGTGGAAGCAGTAGTAGACATAGTATGAGTTCCATCCAGATGTTTTGGTTTTGAAGAAATCATAGTAGCCTTTTTATTAATACTTGAATTATTTGAAGGTACATGATTCTTATTGAATGAAAAATGACTCCTTCTATTAGGAGGAGTAACAGAACTAGATGAAAACTGCATACTATACATTTGCTTACTAAACCGACTCTTTGTCTTCTTCTGTCTGCTCTTCTTCTTCGGAACACTCACTTCATCTGTAGACACATTAGCACAGATATCAAAAGGTTTGAGCTTGAAAGTATTAGACTGAGTATGATTAGAAACTTCCTCAGATTTTGCAGAAGACTCAAGATTAGGATTTTGCTTTTTCAAATCAATTTGTTTTTGAAAATGTCGCAACATTGATTGCACACCCTGAGTAAAACGAATGTTCTTTATATAACTTTCAGTAACTGAAGGAGTAGCAATCTTTTGATTCTTACCAGCATAATGTAGTCCCTCTTCATATACAGACAGTCTTTCAACTAGTCTGTCGTAACTTTTAGTTAAAGAACTACACTTGCTAGACCAAAATTTTGAATCACATTTATGATGAGCTAGTTCTACTCTCAGTTGTTTGATTGTATTTTGAAATTGTTTATTAACAGATTCATGTTTCTTCTTTAAACAAATGATTTCATCTTGTACAGAATTATCTGAGACTTTAGAAGAACCAAAAGAAGATGATCCATGTATTAATTCATCTGACTGTGACTTCGGAGATTCACTTGCCTTCTGAGATTTAGATGATTCACAAATAACAGGTAGTGTATCATCAACTACTTTCAACTGATAAGGTTTCAAAACATCAGTTGAAGACATAGCTGATGGTTCCTTATATGCCACATAACCATCAGATGTGACAACTCTGAAAGTTTCTTCCTGTTCATCATCCAAGCCATCAGAGTATACATTTGAAGATGAATTCTGAGTTATGGATGACTTCATAGGTACAGAATCACATTGAGAATCTGGTATGTCAAAAATAGAGTTCGACACAGATGAAACTAATTCATTTAGAATATCGGAAACCAAAGACTTTGAATCTGTCTCAGAAGAATCCCAAGTTAAAAAATTCTTACTTTTAGAAAGAAGAATTTCATTTTGTTCTGATAACTCTTTAATTTTGATTTCTAATTCAGAAATTTTGGCTTCAAGTTCTAGTGTCGGAACATATGGTTTTAACATACCATCATATTCACTCTGTGATTCTGTCTGTACGAACAAATCTGAAGTATCCATTGTTACAGGTGATTTGATTTTCAAATTTTCAGAGCTATAAACAAATTTAACTCTGTGATATTTTTCACCATGATACAATGGATCATGCTTCTTTATCTCCTGCATTTCAGAAAACTCTTCTTTCATTTCAAAACCTTTTAATATTGGAAATCGAGCACTCATTCTTAAATCAGTGAGATCATAAAATGCAGGTTTTTCCTCTAAAGCCTTTTTCAGATATTGAGGATTTTTAAAACCAAGACCTTCTTTTGAAAATAAGTCTCTATCTGCATATGGTTTATTGAGAAAAAATGTGTGCTCAGATTGTCCAATCTTGTACAGTTTAAAGTTCAATTCTGAAATTGTTTTGTTTAAAGAAGAAGCATTATCTTTTTCTGATATTAAACTGAGAGTTAGAAACTCAATTTCGGACTTTAAAACTTTATTTTGTTGTTGCAGATACTCAAGTTCACTTACTGATTCATTCAATTTATCAACCATAGACACAAGATTATCTCTTTGTTGAGTTAAATCAGTAAGTTCTTGAGTTTGCTTTGAAATGACAATTTCAAGTTCTTGATTTTTCAAATGAATTGGATTTGTCATTTCAAGCAATTTGTTTTTGAATTCTATGAAATGAGGATCATTTACCATTTGAGGATCAGCCGCTTTCTCTTCCTCATCATCTGACTCCTCCTCCATCAATCCCATGAAGCACATTTGTGCTTGATCTTCTGTATCTGAAACATCAAGCCACTCTTCATCATCAGCCATTAGCACTAACCCTTGCTCCTGTTTTTCTGCCAATTCTAACTTTTTCTTGAGAATTTCAACTTTTGACATCTTCGCTGGACATATCCTTGCCACATGCCCCTTTTTTCCGCACTTGAAGCATGTGATGTTTTCATTTGTCTTCTTCTCCTCAGCAACCTCAGCAGTTTCCTTTTCTTCTTCAAGTCCCTTGTTGGCATATTTATCAACATAGTTACCTGAATTTCTTTGAGCATACACCTGACCTTGATTGAGATTGCCAATTCTGTTGAAATTCCTTCCTCTGGATGCAAATCGTCTGTTGTTGGAACTTGGTTTATTGTAGTATTTCTTTCTGTATGCCTCTGTTAAAGTCAATAAGCTTTGGAACATCAAATCTCTTTCTTCATCCTCACTTTCTTCTTCATCCTCATCATCATCTACTTCAAACACTTTTGCCTTGCCTTTCTTGATAACACTCTTTCCTTTCTTTCTTTCAGTTAGCAGTGCAAGAGATTCTTGTTCAGCTTTTTCTTTCTTCTGTTTTTCCAACACAGCTTCTTCAACTTCTTCTTCGAACAACTTCAAATTCTCATATACTTCATATACTTTGAGCTCATTTAGTGCTTTGTGTTGCTTTACAAATCTGGTAAATGGCTTCCATTCTAAAGACAGATTGTTTATGAACTTTACACTAAAGTCCATCTCTGATCTAGGAATTCTGTTCTTCTTCATGTCATTCATTAGTATAACAAATCTGTCATAAGCGTCTTCAAGAGATTCACCATCCTTCATCTTGAAGTTTTCATACTTGTCCATTAGAGTAGTTATCCTCAACTGATTTCCCACTTTAGACCCTAGCATGATCTTCTCTAACTGATCCCAGATGGATTTTGCTGAATCATCTTAACTATCAAGCTTTCTATATATGTCATTTGGAATAGCTTGAATCAAACAGTTCTGTGCTTCCAGATCTATCAAGTATTGAGTTTTCTCAGCCTCATCCATCTCTTCAACCTCTTTCACTACTCTTATTCCATTAACCACATGTGTAGGCAATGGTTTTGCTCCATAGTCAATTGATTTTAAAATCAGATTGCCTTTATCTTTTCGCTTTACAAACAGTCTGAATCTTGCAACCCATAGCTCATACTCGTCTTTGAACAATACTGGTGCTTTTGAGTCAGATCCCATTGCCAAATCTTCCCTTTTGTTAATTGGATTCATTTTGATTCAGGATCTTTTCTACTACTTTTCTCAGATTCTCAACCTTTCAACTATCTCGAGTGTGAATAGTGATACTCGAGATGTCAATAGAGACACAAGATATGAACAGTGTCACACGAGATGATGTCTCGAGTGAATAACCACAGTACTCGAGATACTGTCTCGAGTGGTGAACAGTGCTACTCGAGATACTGTCTCGAGTGATGAATAGTGTTACTCGAGATACTGTCTCGAGTGATGAACAGTAATGCTCGAGATACTGTCTCGAGTGATGAACAGTAATGCTCGAGATACTGTCTCGAGTGTATTGTCTCGTGATAGGATCAACCCTTGTGAAGTTGTCTCGAGTGATGAACAATATCACTCGAGATGATGTCTCGAGTATTTTCACGTGTCACAAAACGACAAACACTCGAATTGCCTTCCTTGTCTTGTACTCTAACAACCCAACTCGAGACTTATCTCGTGACTTAACCAATCACGACTCGAGATGCCTTCACGTAGTCTCGAGATGAGTCTCGAGACATATGAACATACAAAAGACTCGAGACATATGAAGATACACTAGACTCGAGACATATGAAGATGAACTTTTTCTCAACTTTTTCTCAAAAATCTAGCTAAAACCTTCAATTTTACCTCAAATCCTATCTAAATCCTGTGCAAAAACACTCAAACATCACTCTAATTCATGAATTCAGACATGAATTCATGAAAAAATCATCAAACAACTCAAAAACTCTTCAAGTCTTCATGAACCTCCATTGATGACTATCTTCAAAGCTTCAAATCTTCAAATCTTTGCTTCAATCCATGAGAATCTTCATCAAAAATGTAGTAGATCCAGCTCTGATACCACTTGTTAGTGTAAATGAATCCAAATCTAACACAAGCTCATCAAGATTGTGATAGAAAGTATATGAACATGAAAGAGAAAATGTAGAGAGAGAAAGATGTAGAGAGATGTAGAGAGAAAGTCACAAGTCTATCTTATTCCAAAGTGAACGTCCAACTTACAATACAAAGGCATTGGGGTATTTATACCCCAACCCTAGAAAATAGAAAGTTACACTTCAAGTCCCTCAACTTCTTATATAAACTTTACATTAACACAAAGTTAATTGTTTTCTCTTTAGATGTTACGAAAACACGACGTTATTGGATGACCGAACACATAAACTTGTAGATGGGTATATATTATACACGGTGATTGAAATGAGCTTGTACAAACTTCACTTTGTAATGGTAGGCTCGGCTAGTCGTGTAAAATTGAGAGTCTGTGATTCATACATACGTTTGAATGAGACAAGTGTATAAATAGTTGTTACGTCTCACCATGTAAAAGCATGTATTCTTCATATTGTGTCCTTAACATGGTCTAAAGGGTTGGTTCATTTTACAGTTCATTCGTAAATGGTATTATAACTTGTCGTTTTTAACGTTTTCACATTAGATGTTACGAAAAAAAGATTATTTTGAATTACTAAACACATAAACATATACATAGGTGCTTATTATACGCGGTTGTTTGAAATAAGATTGCACAAACATGAGTTTGTTAGGTTGGCTTGTACAATCGCGTAAAATCGAGAGTTAGTGATTAGTACACCCGTTTGAATAAGAGGCTTTAGCATGTATTCTTTAGATTGTATCCTTAACACGGTCTAAGGAGTTGGGTCGTTCTACAGTTAATTCGTAAATGGTACTATAACTTGTCATTTATACCGTTTTCACATTTGATGTTACGAAAACAGGTTTATTTTGAATTACTTAACACATAAAAATTTATACATAGGTGCTTATTATACATGGTTGTTTGAAATAAGATTGCACAAACATGACGTTGTTAAGTTGGCTCATACAATCGCGTAAAATCGAGAGTTAGTGATTCGTACACCCGTTTGAATAAGAGGCTTTTATACAGGGTTGTTACGTTTTACCATGTAAAAGCATGTAGTCTTTAGATTGTATCCTTAACACGATCTTAGGAGTTGGGTCGTTTCACAGTTAAATGTTAAAGGGTATTAAAACTTATACTTTTTAACCGTTTTCTCTTTAAAAGTTACGAAAACACGATGTTTTTGGATGACCTAACACATAAACATGTAGATGGGTGTATATTATACACGATTGTTTGGAATCTGCTTCTACAGACTTGACTTTGTATTGGTTGGCTCGGCTAGTCGTGTAAAATCGAGAGTCGGTGATTCATACATACGTTTGAATGAGACACATGTATAAATGGTTGTTACATATCACCATGTAAAAGCATGTATCATTCATATTGTATCCTTAACATGGTCTAAAGTGTTGGTTCATTCTACAGTTAATTCGTAAATGGTATTATAACTTGTCCTTTTTACCGTTTTCACATTAGATGTTACGAAAAGACGATTATTTTGAATTACTTAACAGAGAAACATGTATACATAGATGCTTATTATACACGGTTGTTTGAAATAAGATTGCACAAACGTGACTTTGTTAGGTTGGCTCGTACAATCGCGTAAAATCGAGAGTTAGTGATTCGTACACCTATTTGAATAAGAGGCTTTTATACACGGTTGTTACGTATTACCATGTACAAGCATGTATTCTTTAGATTGTATCCTTAAAGCGGTCTAAGGAGTTGAGTCGTTTCATAGTTAATTGCCAAACGGTATTAAAACTTGTAATTTTTAACCGTTTTCTCTTTAGATGTTACGGAAAGATTACGTTTTTGAATGACCTAACTCATAAACATGTAGATGGGTGTATATTATACACGGTTGTTTTGAAATGAGCTTGTACAGACTTGACTTTGTAATGGTTGGCTTGGCTAGTCGTGTAAAATCGAGAGTCGGTGATTCATACATACGTTTGAATGAGACACATGTATAAATGGTTGTTACGTCTCACCATGTAAAAGCATGTATTCTTCAGATTGTGTCCTTAACACACTCTAAAGTGTTGGTTCATTCTATAGTTAATTCGTAAATGGTATTATAACTTGTCATTTATACCGTTTTCACATTAGATGTTACGAAAAGACGATTATTTTGAATTACTTAACACAGAAACATGTATACATAGATGCTTATTATACACGGTTGTTTGAAATAAGATTGCACAAACGTGACTTTGTTAGGTTGGCTCGTTCAATCGCGTAAAATCGAGAGTTAGTGATTCGTACACCCGTTTGAATAAGAGGCTTTTATACACGGTTGTTACGTATTACCATGTACAAGCATGTATTCTTTAGATTGTATCCTTAACACGGTTTAAGGAGTTGGGTCGTTTCATACTTAATTGTTAAACGATATTAAAACTTGTACTTTTTAACCGTTTTCTCTTTAGATGTTACGAAAACACGACGTTTTTTTAATACCTAAAACGTAAACATGTAGATGGGTGTATATTATACACGATTATTTGAAATAAGCTTGTACAGACTTGACTTTGAAATGGTTGGCTCATCTAGTCGTGTAAAATCGAGAGTCGGTGATTCATACATACGTTTGAAGGAGACACATGTATAAATGGTTGTTACATATCACCATGTAAAAGCATGTATTCTACAGATTGTATCCTTAACACGGTCTAAAGGGTTGGTTCATTCTACAGTTAATTCGTAAATGGTATTATGATTTGTCCTTTTTACCATTTTCAAATTAGATGTTACGATAACACGATTTTTTTGAATTACTAACACATAAACATATACATAGGTGCTTATGATACACGGTTGTTTGAAATAAGATTGTACAGACGTGACTTCATTAAAGTTGACTCGTACAATCTTGTAAAATTGAGAGTTAGTGATTCGTACACCCGTCTGAATAAGAGGCCTTTATACATGATTGTTACGTATTACCATGTAAATGCATGTATTCTTTAGATTGTATCTATAAAACAGTATAAGGAGTTGAGTCGTTTCAAAGTTAATTATTAAACGGTATTAAAACTTATTGTTTTAACCGTTTTCTCTTTAGATGTTACGAAAACACGACGTTTTTAATACCTAACACATAAACATGTAGATGGGTGTATATTATACACGGTTCTTTGAAATGAGCTTGTACAGACTTGACTTTGTAATGGTTGGCTCGGCTAGTCGTGTAAAATCGAGAGTCAGTGATTCATACATACGTTTGAATGAGACACGTGTATAAATGGTTGTTACATCTCACCATGTAAAAGCATGTATTCTTCATATTGTATCTTTAACACGGTCTAAAGTGTCGGTTCATTCTATAGTTAATTTGTAAATGGTATTATAACTTGTCCTTTCTACCGTTTTCACATTAGATGTTACGAAAACACGATT
This sequence comes from Centaurea solstitialis, assembly GCA_030169165.1. Classification (NCBI taxonomy): domain Eukaryota; kingdom Viridiplantae; phylum Streptophyta; class Magnoliopsida; order Asterales; family Asteraceae; genus Centaurea; species Centaurea solstitialis. Next base: position 51,436,288 of record CM058041.1, on the reverse strand, counting down.
ATTTTGAATTACCTAACACATAAATATATACATAGGTGCTTATTATACACAGTTGTTTGAAATAAGATTACACAAACATGACTTTGTTACGGTTGGCTCGTACAATCTCGTAAAATCGAGAGTTGGTGATTCGTACACACGTTTGAATAGGAGACTTTTATACACGATTGTTACGTATTACCATGTAAAAGCATGTATTCTTTAGAATGTATCCTTAACACGGTCTACGGAGTTGGGTCGTTTCACAGTTAATTGTTTTCTCTTTAGATGTTATGAAAACACGACGTTTTTGGATGACCGAACACACATAAACTTGTAGATGGGTATATATTTGTTGGGTGCAAAATCGGATTGTATCCGAGATCACAAGTTGGTGCTAAAAGTGAAGACAAAGGCAAAGTCAAAGTGGTCAAAGAAGTCAAACCTTGCTTTATTGTTTTAGTCCTTTGTTTGTTACTTTGTAATAGTTTTACTTTCTTAGGGTAGATAGTGTCAAAGTTACAAAGTGTAACGGTTGTTAGGGTTTGGGTATAAATACCCAAAGTGAGTTAGTTTGGAAAGAGAACATGCATACGTATCATTGTGTAAATTGAGAGTGAATTGAGAGTTATAGTTCTTAAGTGTGTGTGTTCTTGGTGTGGTTAGTGTGTGTAATCAATTCTCCAAGAATCAATGACATATGGCTTTCAAATCATTCTCTACCTATTTGCATGTTGATTAGAGCTTGAATCTGGAACAACAAGTGGTATCAGAGCTGGAAATTCATTGAATTTGGTATGATTTCTTAAACTTTTTGTGTTTTTTTTTAAAATGGAGGTTTGAGTTTTGATGTTCTTCATTTGATCATGATTTGGATCTGAATTTGATTGTTTGTGGTTAAAATGATGTTTTTACTGTGTTAGGAAGTGATTTAGAGTCAAAATTTGGTGATTTGAGCAGTAATTTTTGAGTTTTTTTACCTTCTGCTCGGTTTTCACTCGTTTTTCCGAATTCTGTTCATATTTTCCGAATTGGAATATTCAAAAATTCCGAATCGGAAAATATCAGTTTTCCGAATCGGATTTTTGAAATTTTCCGAATCGGAAAATTTTTTGGACTTGAATTGTTGTTTAGATCTGATCTTACTCGTTTTCCGACTTGGTATTAGTCAATTTCCGATTCAGAAAACATCATTTTCCGATTCGGAAATTGCCCAAATACCAACTCGAAATTTTTCTCGGAACTCTATCAGGTTTATTTTTCCGATTCGGAAAACCATCTTTTCCGATTCGGAAAATTGAAAAATCCGAATCGGAATATAGTGTTTTCCGAATCGGATTAGTTTAAAGCAAAAAAAAAAAAAAAGTCTGGAAGCGTTTTTCGGGCGTTTTTTCACGTTAACTTTCTTAGACTTCTTATTTGATTTTACGGTGAAAAAGTTCAGTCATTTTTAAGGTCATTTTTTCCCGAAAAATGCCGGGTTTTCCGAGATTTTGGTGATTTCCGAGAGGTTGTATTTTTGGACTAAGATTTCAATTTTGCGGTCAAAATCAACTTTCAAATTTTTGAAAAATATTTTTTCTCGGGATTTCACTATTCACCGGTTGACTTTACAGTTGACTTTTTGACTTTTGTCACTAACCTTTTCGTTGATCAAAAGAAGTGTTCAGATTAGCTACAGATTCTCAGATTTGTATACCTCCAGAAGTTCGGAAGAAATCTACCAGTTTCAGTGAATTACCGATCATATTCAAGTTCTGTGAAGATGTCTAGAGATCTATTGAGCATGGGTTCGAAGTCCAAACCTCCGGTTCTTCAAATTGGAGAATATCCTCAATGGCGTGTGAGGATGATTCAGTTTCTTAACAACATCGACAAGACACTCATGGTGAGCATCCAAGAAGGTCCGATCAAGCCGTACATTGATATTCCGGGCACACCCGAGACTGCCACTACTGCTGCTATTGAACCAAGACGAGTGTTCAAACTCTTTCGGCACTACAATGAGCTTGAAAAGATTAGAGCTGAACTTGATGACAAAGCTCTTACTTTACTCACGATGGCGATTCCGAACGATTTGTTTAATCGTGTTGATAGTAGAAATACTGCAAAAGAGTTGTGGGATGAGTTGGAGAAGCAGTTTCAAGGGACGGAGAGATCAATCCAAGCCAAGCTAAACCAAGCAATTGGTGCTTATGAAGGGTTTAGGGCTTTAGAGGGAGAAACACTTGCTGATTCTTACAGTCGGTTCAACATCATTCTGAATGATTTGAGGAGAAATGGAATGCAAAAGTCTACTTTCGAGATCAACTTCAAGTTCTTGAAAAATCTCAATCCAGAATGGGATCACTACTCCGTTAATCTTCAAATGAACAAGAACTTGGCGGAAGAAGACTTGCATGACTTGTATTCCATTCTTAGTCAACATGAAGTGAAAGTCAAAGATATTGTGATGAAGTAGAAGAGTATTTCTGATTCTTTGGCCTTGTTGACAGAAAAGAAGAAGAGTGTGCTCCCTAGTGCTAGTTCCAAGAAGAAAAGCCATTCAAAGGCTTTAGTCACCGAGTTGTCTGATTCTGATTCAGAATCCCTTGAAGATGAAAGTTCTGAGTCCGATGTTGATTTGAAGCGAGTTGCCGACAAGCTTGCTCTTTTGTCTAGTTCGATTCACAAACGTTATGGGAAGAAGAAGTTCTACTCGAAACCCAAGTTTGATAACTACAAAAGAGACAAGTACAAGCCAAAGGATTATGAGAGAAGGCCGGAGAGGAAGAGTTATGAGAAAGAAAAGACAGATGAGAAAGGAAACGTTTGTTTCAACTGTGGCAAACCAGGCCATTTTGTCAAAGATTGTAGAGCACCGAAAGTCAGGGATTTTGACTACTACTCAAAGAAGGCTCAACTTGCGAAACGCAAAAGTGAAGGTAAAGTCTTGATGGCGGAAGAAGAATGTTGGTATGATGATACTTCTGATGATGAGGACTCTGCTCATTTCACACAAGTTCACTACAATCTCATGGCTAGTGTGGAAGAAACCATCAACCTTCACAAACAGACCGAAGAAACAAATGAGGTAAGTCAAACTCCTTCTGACTCGGATATGTCTGATAATGATGAATGCTCTTTAGAAGAACAGTTTTTAATTTTAAAAACTGAATTTGATGACTTGAAGGAAAAGATTAAGTTCGAAAGAGCTCGAGTCATTGAATTCAGTAATGAATGTGAATTATATAAATCTTTAGCTGATGATCGTGAGCTTGAAAAGGCTGAGATTAGGAAAGAGAAAGCCAAATTAGAATCTCAAATTTCTGAGATGAAGAGTGCTTTAGTCAATTTGGAGTCTGAAAAAGCTGAATATATGATCAAATATGAAGTTTGTTTTCAAGATAGGTCTGAGGCTTATGCTAAGATAAAACAATTGGAGGATCTTAATATCAAAAGAGGTCAGACTCAACAGACGCTTAAGCTTTTGACAAATAATCTAAAAGATACTAGGTTTTACAATCCGAAAATGGGGTTAGGTTTACCTGAAAATGATGTTTTAAAGAAAGCCCCTAAAGGTCTTTATCAGTTTGATAACTTAAGTTTTCCAAAATTAAATGAGACCTTTGTGAAATCTGGTAGTTCATTATCTGATTCTTCGGAAAAAGGTAAAGAAAAAGTTGTTGATGACTCAAGTGATAGTTTTTCAGATTCAAAGCCAAAGAGAAAGAATAACTTTGATTTCACATGTAATTTTCAATATGATGATTTAAATCAAAGTTATAAAACAAGAAAACCCGAGTTTTCTCATACTCAGTGTGTTTCTTTGTATTCTCAAGATGTAAAGTCTTTTTCTAATGAATCTGAAAAGCTTAGTAACGATATTGAAAATGAGTCAAAGACTACTGATTCTACTCCTAAATCTGAAGATAAGACAAGTGAACTTGAAAAAGAAACAGATTGTGAAAATCTTTCTGAGTTTATTCAAATTAATAATCTTTCAGAAAATAAAAGCATTTCTGATTATGAGTCTGATTCTGATTCTGATGAGACCAAACCATGTTTTGATTCTGATAATGATGATGATATTGAAGCGGGTGTTGAGGAAGAAAAGATAAATTTTATTTCAAACCCCATGTTTGAGTCTCAAGAAACTCCACCTTGTTTTGATCAAAGTATTAAGCCTGAAGTGACTGAGTTAATTACATATGCTGTTATTGACAAAGATGGTTATCTTGTGTACAAAAGTTTAGATAGTATGGTTGAAGGAGATATCCTTAAATCAGAACTCAAACTACCAGATGTGGAATTTGGTGCTGTTTTTGAAAAACCAAAGTCGAGTACACAAGATAAACCAAATGTTGTAAATGTTTCAAGTGATAGTGGAATTTCAAAAGATTATAAATCCTCGTGTACTTTGTTAAAGTCTGAAACTTGTTCAATTAATTTTGATGCAAGTACTTTTGAGGTAGGAAGTACTTCTTGTGCTACACTTGAAACATCTTCAAAAGATTCATCTGATGTGTGTTCAGTTCCTAAGACACCTATTAACTCTAGTTCTTCTGATTCTACAGATTTAAAAAGTTTTAAACGACATGGCCTAGGGTGGAAGACGAAAGATTCAAAGAAGAAAAAGCGTTTTGTTAAAAAGTCATCCGTTGATGATGCAAATAAATGTAATCTGAATGTTAGATTCAATAAGTGTCAAAACTCTTTTGAGTCTGCCTTAATGTTTTTTGCTATGCAACGTTTGCATTGTACTAATTGTGGTGATAACTCTTTTTCTTTGAACTCTAGTCATGATAACAAGAAGAGATCTAGTGGTGTTTCTCATGATCAATCTCATGCTTACTCGTTTGATCATCGTGCTAAAGTGTTTAGTGCTAATAAGAAAAATCTTTCAAAAGCAAAAGATAAATCAGTTGATGTGAAATTTGTGTGCAAATGGATTCCTAAAGATTTATTGAATGCACAAATTTCAAAGTCTGGTATAAACTGTAAGATTTTAGGTTCATCTTCTAATTTGTTAAAGATGTATGAGACCAACAAGAAAGGACCCATTTGGATATGGGTTCCCAAGATGAACTAACATGTTTCTACAGGCCAGGCATATGTGGTATGTCGATTCCGGTTGTTCAAGACATATGACTGGCTACAAGGAGTTGTTGCACAATTATGTGGAACGACCAGGAGGAACAGTTAGTTTTGGGAATAAAACGACGGGTGTCATCAAAGGTTACGGCATTCTTACAAATGGTAAGGTATCCATAAAGAAGGTACTTTATGTTGAGGGGTTAAGTCATAATCTTTTTAGTGCAAGTCAGTTTTGTGATGGTTATAACATTGTTTTATTTTCCATCATTAACTGCCTTATCATTAATAGTGATGGTGTTGAGATTTTTGAAGGGAGAAGGTTTTACAATCTCTATGTGGTTGACTTTCCGGTGATAGATTCGTCGAAACCAGTTTGTTTGTTTTCAAAGGCAACAAAAGGCGAAAGTTGGCTATGGCATAGAAGATTTTCTCATCAGAATTTCTCAGATATTAGCAAACTAGCTAATGGTGGATTGGTGAAAGGTCTTCCAAAGTTGACATTTGATAGAGATTCTTTATGTCCGGCTTGTCAAATGGGAAAGATGAAGAGAAGTTCTCACAAGTCAAAGACAGAATCTTCGTGTCAATCACCACTCGAGATGCTCCACATGGACTTATGCGGACCGATGAGAATTCAATCAATTAGTGGAAAGAAGTACATTCTAGTTATGGTTGATGAATACTCACGGTAAACATGGCTAGAATTTCTGAGAATGAAATTTGAAGCTCCCGAGTTGATCATAAAGTTTATCAAGAGGATCCAAGTTCTTTTGCAACTTCCAGTTCGAAAGATTAGGAGTGATAATGGCACTGAATTTAAAAATGCTACTTTAGATGCTTATCTAACATCTGTTGGTATTTCTCATAATTTTTCAGGTGCTTATACTCCACAACAAAATGGAGTTGTAGAAAGACGAAACCGAACCTTAGTGGAAGCGGCACGAACAATGCTAGCTTACTCCGGATTACCTCTAACCTTTTGGGCCGAAGCTGTTTCAACGGCTTGTTTTACACAAAATCGAACCATCATCACGAAGCGCTTCAAGAAAACTCCTTATCATATAATCAACTGTCGAGTTCCTAATGTCAAATTTTTTCATGTTTTTGGTTGTAGGTGCTACATTCTTAACAACCGTGACAATCTTGGTAAGTTTGACAAGAAAGCCGACGAGGGATACTTTCTTGGTTATTCGCTAACGTCAAAGACTTTCCGCGTCTACAACAAAAGAACCAAGATGGTTATGGAAACCGTTTATGTGACCTTTGATGAAACCGTGTCAATGACTTCTGAACATAGCAGTTCAGGACTCGAAATTCATAGTCAAGCTTCTCCTACGATTTCTGATTCTATTACTGATCCAAATAGTTCAGAACTCGATTTACTGTTTATGGATGCTTTTCTGGATATTTGTGCAGATAATGAAGATCTCATTCTTTCCAGAAATCCAAGCGTTGATATTCACGATGACCCAGAACCTTCAAGCGTGAATGATTCCGGACCATCGGAGAATATATGTTCTACTTCTAACTCTGATCAGGCCATTCCAGTTCCAAGTGTTGAGCAATCAGAGTTAACCCCCGATGATCAATCAAAGATTCCTGCAATCATTGATGAAAATGATAGTCAGAACAATCTAGATGATCTTGCAATTCTTCCTGCTCAGTTGAAATGGACTAGAGCACATCCACTCTACAATGTGATTGGTGATGTCAATGATGGTGTTAAAACGCGATCTGCATCTACAAATTACTGCCTATACAAAAGTTTCTTGAGCAGAATTGAACCAAAGAATGTCTCTCAAGCCTTAGACGATTCTGATTGGCTTTTAGCAATGCAAGAAGAGCTTCTACAGTTCAAAAGAAACAAAGTGTATCGCTTGGTTCCTAGACCGCAAGATAAATCAATCATTAAAACCAAGTGGATCTTCAGAAATAAGAAAGATGAATCCGGATTGATTGTCAGAAACAAAGCGCGATTAGTTGCTAAAGGTTATTCTCAACAAGAAGGTATTGACTACGATGAGACTTTTGCACCGGTAGCACGGATCGAGGCAATTCGAATTTTTCTGGCCTATGCGGCTCACAAGAACATCAAGGTATTTCAAATGGATGTCAAATCTGCGTTCTTGAATGGAGTCTTGCATGAAGAGGTCTATATAGAGCAACCTGAAGGGTTCGTCGATCCAGATTTTCCCGATCATGTATGCATCTTGGACAAAGCATTATATGGTCTAAAACAAGCTCCAAGAGCATGGTATGAAACTCTGACTAATCATCTCTTATCCAAAGGATTCAAACGAGGTACGATCGATACTACTCTTTTTCTGAAAAAAGAAGGTGATGACTTGCTTTTAGTTCAAATTTATGTTGACGACATTATTTTCGGTTCTACTAATCCAGAGTTGTGTACAAAGTTTTCTAAAATCATGGAGACAGAGTTTGAAATGAGCATGATGGGTGAATTGAATTTCTTTTTAGGAATTCAAGTCAAACAAAACCCTGATGGCATCTTTATAAATCAGTCAAAATATATTAAAGATATGTTGAAAAAGTTTAACATGACTGATTGTTCTCCAATTAAAACACCGATGTCAACTGGAAATCTTTTGGGTCCTGATTTAGCCGGTAAGCCCGTTGATCAAAAGATTTACAGAAGCATGATTGGTTCTCTTTTGTACCTCACTGCGACTAGACCGGACATTATGTTCGCCCCATGTTTTTGTGCTCGTTTTCAGGCTACTCCTAAAGAGTCACACCTTGCGGCAGTTAAAAGGATCTTACGGTATCTCAAAGGCACACCCGAGTTGGGTCTTTGGTATCCGAAAGATTCTAGTTTTGAGCTAATATCTTTTACAGATTCAGATTATGGTGGTTGCAAACTGGATAGGAAAAGCACTTCTGGATCATGTCAGTTTTTAGGTGATAAACTTGTTAGTTGGACTTCGAAAAAGCAAAATTGCGTCTCTACTTCTACGGCCGAAGCTGAATATGTGGCCGCCGCAAGTTGTTGTTCGCAAGTGCTTTGGATGAAGACACAACTACTAGATTATGGTTACAAGTTGAAGAGAGTCCCTATCTACTGTGATTCGGAAAGCGCTATTGCGATAACATCAAATCCGGTTCAGCATTCCAAGACCAAACACATCGACATTCGTTATCATTTTATTAAAGATAATGTGGAGAAAGGTAATATCGAAATGTTCTTTGTTCAAACAGATTACCAACTTGCTGACCTTTTCACTAAACCTTTAGATGAAAAGCGTTTTAACTTTTTGGTTAGCAAGCTTGGCATGCTTACTCCAACTTAAATCTGTTTTGCATCTTAATTTAAGGGGGAGTTGCTTAATTATTCTGGATTGGATACTATCTGACTAACATCTAAGGATTCATTTTCAATGAATACCAATTTCTACTTTGTTTTGCAGATTATCCATTTGAGGGGGAGTACTTCAAAGTGATATTCTTTTTAGGGGGAGAGTTCAAATAAGCTTTAATGCTTACATATTGGAAAGATGAACAACTTTCAGGTATGAAAAATCGTTTTTAAATGTTCAAACTCACTTCTCGATTCTCAAATGTTTTTTTCGAATTAGAAGTGTGATTTTACATGGTTTCATATCATGATGAGTTGACGGATATTTTCTAACCGTGTGTTTCCAAAGATTAATACTTGCGTATTATCTTTTCATATACTTTTCAAGTATTCATACACACCGGTTTAGCTTCTTTTGTCTTGTTATTACCACGTCTCTATATGCTCATATTTTTCGGTGGTAATACGCTCGCTTGATATTTCCTCTTTGTACTTCATCGTTTATTTGATCAGATACGTTCTTCATTGCTATATCTATATCTTGATCGTATAGATAACATTCATTCATTTTGTGTACACCAAAATTTTTCACGAACATATCTCACATCATATGATGAATCAGTTTTCTCAAACAAGTTTATATTATTCATGTTCTTCTTTTCATATACTTGTTTGCAGAAATTCTTATGCTCCTATATTGTTACTATCTATTTGTTCGAGCATGTTTCATATTGGCTCATTGATTCACCCGATGAATCATTGTAAGTTCATGTTTAGGAAACTTATTTCATGGGATGTGTGAGCTTAATAGAACTTCTATGAATTTCCAGAACCGGCAATCCTACCCAAGAAGTTATCCTTGAGAAATGAGTGAGGGGTCTACATCAAAGAGTGGGGGAGATAACTCAGGTGGTCGAGTTATTCTCATAGTGGTTGAGCGGAAAAATGTTATATGAGAGCTTGGTTAGAAGTGAAAATGCTTAAAAGAATTGGAGGGTGTGAGAACAGAGTTAAAAGAAATATAAAACTCTGCACCAACCTTTTCTAAGCCGGGCAACCACATAATCTATTGGTTCACATTCTTTGGTGACCGATATTGAAACAAGGCAAAGCCCAATGCCGACTCTCGTTTTTACCCCACTAGCTACTCATTTCCTTCTTAACAAGGAGATGTTTCATTTTATCACGGGGACGCAGCACATAATCTATCAGGTTTTCATTTGGAAAATCGATATTGAAACAGAAGGAAGCTGCCCTGCCTTCGAACTTCATTTCTACACATCGAGTCGTGAAATGTTTTCACATTTTGAGCCTTATGAAAGCACTTGATGCTATTTTCTTTCATCACAAATACACACAAGGAATTTGTTTCTTTGTCGGAACGTTCATAGGAATACTTTTTAGTGTTTGCGATGATTGAACGGAAGCCCTGGGGAGTGATCATCACTAAAGCTCCTTATATAGTGCATTCATTGTACTGAGTTGCTTTGTGCTTCTCACAGGCATTCCAACTGATTCATGTGTTGTTTCAGGATTTTCCCACTTAAATCTGAATTTGAAAAGATTCGGATTACTTTATGGAATTGACGGTATTCCTTTGGAGTAATAAGGGGAATTCTGGAGTAACAAGGAGGAGATGGTTATGTGAGATGGTTTTTAATATCTATGGTGGTATTTTTACATGTTTGTATCTTTACGTGTCGAGTTATCTGATCATACATTTCTATTGTTTTGATGATTATTTCATATTTCATCAAAAAGGGGGAGATGGTTTAGAAATGTAAAGTTGAGGAATGTTTATGAAGATATTTCGGGGAGATGGTTCCGAAATGTCAACTCAAGGAGAAGATTACGGGATATGACAAGAGATGTTTGAAGTTTGATGATTATTTGAAGATATTTTGATTCGTTAAAGCTTCGTGTTCAAAGTTTGTTAAAGCTTCATGAAGATTTGGATGATTCATGAAGATTATTACAGAAGCTTATCGTTCAAGGAAGCTTATTTTTGGTGTTCAAAGTGTTGTTGCTTTCTTGAAGACGTTTGCCTAATTCTTTTTGTGATCTCGAATCCAAAGGGGGAGATTGTTGGGTGCAAAATCGGATTGTATCCGAGATCACAAGTTGGTGCTAAAAGTGAAGACAAAGGCAAAGTCAAAGTGGTCAAAGAAGTCAAACCTTGCTTTATTGTTTTAGTCCTTTGTTTGTTACTTTGTAATAGTTTTACTTTCTTAGGGTAGATAGTGTCAAAGTTACAAAGTGTAACGGTTGTTAGGGTTTGGGTATAAATACCCAAAGTGAGTTAGTTTGGAAAGAGAACATGCATACGTATCATTGTGTAAATTGAGAGTGAATTGAGAGTTATAGTTCTTAAGTGTGTGTGTTCTTGGTGTGGTTAGTGTGTGTAATCAATTCTCCAAGAATCAATGACATATGGCTTTCAAATCATTCTCTACCTATTTGCATGTTGATTAGAGCTTGAATCTGGAACAACAATATTATACACGGTGATTGAAATGAGCTTGTACAGACTTCACTTTGTAATGGTAGGCTCGGCTAGTCGTGTAAAATTGAGAGTCTGTGATTCATACATACGTTTGAATGAGACACATGTATAAATGGTTGTTACGTCTCACCATGTAAAAGCATGTATTCTTCAGATTGTGTCCTTAACACACTCTAAAGTGTTGGTTCATTCTATAGTTAATTCGTAAATGGTATTATAACTTGTCATTTATACCGTTTTCACATTAGATGTTACGAAAAGACGATTATTTTGAATTACTTAACACATAAACATGTATACATAGATGCTTATTATACACGGTTGTTTGAAATTAAGATTGCACAAACGTGACTTTGTTAGGTTGGCTCGTACAATCGCGTAAAATCGAGAGTTAGTGATTCGTACACCTGTTTGAATAAGAGGCTTTTATACACGGTTGTTACGTATTACCATGTACAAGCATGTATTCTTTAGATTGTATCCTTAAAGCGGTCTAAGGAGTTGAGTCGTTTCATAGTTAATTGTCAAACGGTATTAAAACTTGTAATTTTTAACCGTTTTCTCTTTAGATGTTACGGAAAGATTACGTTTTTGAATGACCTAACTCATAAACATGTAGATGGGTGTATATTATACACGGTTGTTTGAAATGAGCTTGTACAGACTTGACTTTGTAATGGTTGGCTTGGCTAGTCGTGTAAAATCGAGAGTCGGTGATTCATACATACGTTTGAATGAGACACATGTATAAATGGTTGTTACGTCTCACCATGTAAAAGCATGTATTCTTCAGATTGTGTCCTTAACACACTCTAAAGTGTTGGTTCATTCTATAGTTAATTCGTAAATGGTATTATAACTTGTCATTTATACCGTTTTCACATTAGATGTTACGAAAAGACGATTATTTTGAATTACTTAACACAGAAACATGTATACATAGATGCTTATTATACACGGTTGTTTGAAATAAGATTGCACAAACGTGACTTTGTTAGGTTGGCTCGTACAATCGCGTAAAATCGAGAGTTAGTGATTCGTACACCCGTTTGAATAAGAGGCTTTTATACACGGTTGTTACGTATTACCATGTACAAGCATGTATTCTTTAGATTGTATCCTTAACACGGTTTAAGGAGTTGGGTCGTTTCATACTTAATTGTTAAACGATATTAAAACTTGTACTTTTTAACCGTTTTCTCTTTAGATGTTACGAAAACACGACGTTTTTTTAATACCTAAAACGTAAACATGTAGATGGGTGTATATTATACACGATTATTTGAAATAAGCTTGTACAGACTTGACTTTGCAATGGTTGGCTCATCTAGTCGTGTAAATCGAGAGTCGGTGATTCATACATACGTTTGAAGGAGACACATGTATAAATGGTTGTTACATATCACCATGTAAAAGCATGTATTCTACAGATTGTATCCTTAACACGGTCTAAAGGGTTGGTTCATTCTACAGTTAATTCGTAAATGGTATTATGATTTGTCCTTTTTACCATTTTCAAATTAGATGTTACGATAACACGATTTTTTTGAATTACTAACACATAAACATATACATAGGTGCTTATGATACACGGTTTGTTTGAAATAAGATTGTACAGACGTGACTTCATTAAAGTTGACACGTACAATTTTGTAAAATTGAGAGTTAGTGATTCGTACACCCGTCTGAATAAGAGGCCTTTATACATGATTGTTACGTATTACCATGTAAATGCATGTATTCTTTAGATTGTATCTATAAAACAGTATAAGGAGTTGAGTCGTTTCAAAGTTAATTATTAAACGGTATTAAAACTTATTGTTTTAACCGTTTTCTCTTTAGATGTTACGAAAACACAACGTTTTTTAATACCTAACACATAAACATGTAGATGGGTGTATATTATACACGGTTCTTTGAAATGAGCTTGTACAGACTTGACTTTGTAATGGTTGGCTCGGCTAGTCGTGTAAAATCGAGAGTCAATGATTCATACATACGTTTGAATGAGACACGTGTATAAATGGTTGTTACATCTCACCATGTAAAAGCATGTATTCTTCATATTGTATCTTTAACACGGTCTAAAGTGTTGGTTCATTCTATAGTTAATTTGTAAATGGAATTATAACTTGTCCTTTCTACCGTTTTCACATTAGATGTTATGAAAACACGATTATTTTGAATTACCTAACACATAAATATATACATAGGTGCTGATTATACACAGTTGTTTGAAATAAGATTACACAAACATGACTTTGTTACGGTTGGCTCGTACAATCTCGTAAAATCGAGAGTTGGTGATTCGTACACACGTTTGAATAGGAGACTTTTATACACGATTGTTACGTATTACCATGTAAAAGCATGTATTCTTTAGAATGTATCCTTAACACGGTCTACGAAGTTGGGTCGTTTCACAGTTAATTGTTTTCTCTTTAGATGTTACGAAAACACGACGTTTTTGGATGACCGAACACATAAACTTGTAGATGGGTATATATTATACACGGTGATTGAAATGAGCTTGTACAGACTTCACTTTGTAATGGTAGGCTCGGCTAGTCGTGTAAAATTGAGAGTCTGTGATTCATACATACGTTTGAATGAGACACATGTATAAATGGTTGTTACGTCTCACCATGTAAAAGCATGTATTCTTCGGATTGTGTCCTTAACACACTCTAAAGTGTTGGTTCATTCTATAGTTAATTCGTAAATGGTATTATAACTTGTCATTTATACCGTTTTCACATTAGATGTTACGAAAAGACGATTATTTTGAATTACTTAACACAGAAACATGTATACATAGATGCTTATTATACACGGTTGTTTGAAATAAGATTGCACAAACGTGACTTTGTTAGGTTGGCTCGTACAATCGCGTAAAATCGAGAGTTAGTGATTCGTACACCCGTTTGAATAAGAGGCTTTTATACACGGTTGTTACGTATTACCATGTACAAGCATGTATTCTTTAGATTGTATCCTTAACACGGTTTAAGGAGTTGGGTCGTTTCATACTTAATTGTTAAACGATATTTAAACTTGTACTTTTTAACCGTTTTCTCTTTAGATGTTACGAAAACACGACGTTTTTTTAATACCTAAAACGTAAACATGTAGATGGGTGTATATTATACACGATTATTTGAAATAAGCTTGTACAGACTTGACTTTGCAATGGTTGGCTCATCTAGTCGTGTAAAATCGAGAGTCGGTGATTCATACATACATTTGAAGGAGACACATGTATTCTTCATGGAAAAGCATGTATCCTTAACACGGTCTAAAGGGTTGGTTCATTCTAGAGTTAATTCGTAAATGGTATTATGATTTGTCCTTTTTACCATTTTCAAATTAGATGTTACGATAACACGATTTTTTTGAATTACTAACACATAAACATATACATAGGTGCTTATGATACACGGTTGTTTGAAATAAGATTGTACAGACGTGACTTCATTAAAGTTGACACGTACAATTTTGTAAAATTGAGAGTTAGTGATTCGTACACCCGTCTGAATAAGAGGCCTTTATACATGATTGTTACGTATTACCATGTAAATGCATGTATTCTTTAGACTGTATCTATAAAACAGTATAAGGAGTTGAGTCGTTTCAAAGTTAATTATTAAACGGTATTAAAACTTATTGTTTTAACCGTTTTCTCTTTAGATGTGTAACACCCCGCTAAAGCGGAAACACGAGGTGCGACAGTCTCGATTTCAAAGCAATAGGAGATATACACACCAATCATTCATAACATTAATAATTTAAATATGTTTACAAGACATATAAATCCAACCAGAGTTCATAAATTACAAATTCGTTTACAAAATCCGAATAACATCGAAACATGATTGGCGTTCACAAAAAGCTCTAAAAGCCTAAATCAAACCTTCGGGTTTCCTGAAAAGCATGTTAAAACAAGTGTCAACTACGAGAGTTGGTGAGTTCACAGGTTTTTATAAGTACAAAACAGTTATGTACAATATCAATTTCAATAAAACATTTATTCGCAACATTTTTGTAAACGGTTTGGTGAATCAGTTCATTCACCCAATAAACAATTTAGTGAATTAGTTCATTCACTCAATTTTTATAAAAAGTTTGGTGAATCAGTTCATTCACCCCAAAAATAGCAGTTTGGTGAATCAGATCATTCACCTAATAAACAGTTTAGTATCAAGTAGTGAGTAAATTTCCCGGGTGATGTGTTAATTACATGATATATATCAGTGAGTTACTACAATCCTTCATTTTGTGACATAGCTACGCCCCTATCCAGCCTTGCCGGGGGAAAACAATTTTCCAGCCGGGGTGAATATTTTTTCAATACAGTGCACCTATCACTCGTCAGTTTTAGGTGGGTATGTCAATCCAAATAGCGCTATCCACGTGTATCATAGGCCCAATTTGTATGGGTTAATAGTAGTGCAGGGGACATTTTCATTTTGTGCTCACTATATCATGCTTCAACATATCAAAATTTAGCTCACATTACATTTCATTTCATTTTATTTCGATACTAACAATTCATTTCATTTCATTTTGTTCCAATACTCAAATTCATTTCATTTCAATTCATTTCGATACTCGAAACACATTTCAATTCATTTCATTTCAATTCATTTCGATACTCGAAACACATTTCAATTCATTTCATTTCAATATTCACAAAACATTTCATTTCATTTCATTTCAATAAAACATTTCATTTCAATAATCACATAACATTTCATTTCATTTCATTTCATTAACACATTTCATTTCATTAACACATTTCATTTCAATTCATTCCGCAACGTTTTCACAAATAAACACATTCATTCATAAGCATGCTTTTCACCCCAAAAACTCGTAAAAACGGTAAAAGTGGGGCTGTGAATACTCACCTCAAGCGTTTAGTGCGATTTCGTAAGTGATGGTGCGTGATCTAATCCCGGCTCCGAACTATGATCGCCCTATCAAACACGTAATTTTTAACGTAAGTTCTAAGTTCAACGGTCCCTATCAAAATCGTACCGATATCCATATAATGCCATTATGTTATTTATATAGTCCAATATAGTAAAAATTCATTTTATCACATTTTGGAGTCTTCCAAACATTTTGGAAGGTTCAAAGTTCATAAATTTGGATTTTATAAAATTTCCAGAATCTGCCAAAATTTTAAGTTGTAAAAATTACCACTTTGAACTTAGGTCCTCCAAATAATAAGTCCTTAAATTTTTACCCTCTGATTTAGGGGATGTTAGGAACAATTTCACCAAATTTCACTATTTTTAGAGTTCTTTTACTATTTTTAAATATTTTTGCAAAATCAGTGGTACTTTCTCATTCTCCAGAATACCTTTCAGTGATGTTTTATCCATAAATAATTCATAACACCACCAAATTACGAATTTCAAAAGAGATTTTCTAGCCAACACATATACCAAACTTTTGGAACAAGTTTCATATCATTTGGGTGGTTTTTGAGGGAGATATGACCTCTTAAAGTAGTGCATGTGTAATCTGCCACAAGGGGACAGCCTACACCACTATCTTAATCTCATTGGTTGAATCCTCAAAAGTCCACCAAATGATATGGTTTTGGATTCTATAGAAAGCTAACTCAGAGCACTTGAGTTTAGAATTAAAAAGTTTGTATTTTGGATGATTTATCAAAGAGTTATACATGCATGAAGATGACTCAAATTCCTGACCAAGTGCTGTTGCACACGAAAATGTTTAATGATGGTTTGGGTTCAAATCTTGGTGTTTTTGTACAAATCCAGTGGGGTTTGAACCCTAACACTTTAAATATCAATCCATAAAAATTTCATGAAGAAATGAGTTCGAGAAAACCCTTTTTGGGTCGTGTAAACTACATGCAAAAACATTGACAGAATCTGTCAAGAATCCAACACCATTTTTACCACCAAAACACATAAAATCATAAATTTTGGGGTTTTTCTTGCTATTTTACCCCCAAATCAGATTATACAAGTGAAAAATAAACTAAACATGTTTTAGTACCATCAAGACTCATGCATGGACTATTAGCAAAGTTTAGCCCAAGAATGATGGTCAACAACATCACATAAACGATTTTCAACTCCTATCTTGTGTTCTTATGGGGAAATCATGGATTTTCACCTTCTTAGATTGTTTTCAAACATTTCTAAGGCTAAATCTCGTTCCCAAACACCAAGAGGATTAGTAAGACATAGAAGTAGGTTTAAACCTCAAGAAAACATGAAAAAGAGGCTCAAAATGATTCAAAAATGAGGTTGAACACTTATACAACATTCTTACCTTGAAGATGATACCACTTTAGAACTTGAAATGGTGTTTAAAACTTTAAAATCAGATCTGAAGATGGAGAGAATGCTGGATTTTAGAGAGAAGGAGGAGAGAAATGAGTTTAGAGAGAGAGTGAAGTTTGAAAAATGTGGGAAAAGAGGTGATGATGATGGTTTTATGGAAAAGAGGAGAAGAGAAAGAGGTAGGGGGGGGGGGGTGGCTGGCCCCTTGTGGGTCCCACCTCTCTCCTCTAAATTCTTTTATTTATTTATTTTTTTTAAAGATTTAATTTAATTTCTACAATGTATTTTCAAACGCAGTATCGGGTTTTTCGCGTTTTCGGTAGGAACCGACTTTTTCGAAAGTAGTTTTGGACTATATGGAACAGTTTATTTATATTTTTAACAAAATTCTTTATTTTATATAATTCGTTTTCAAATTTTTGGCATTATAGGATTTTCGGACGTTTCCGGGCCGGTACGAGCTGTTTCGGGCATTTTCCGGGACTTTTAGGATTTTTGCCTAACTTTTTCACGCAACTAACCTAAATTATTCAGGCAACTTAATTTCTACTTTTTCCACTTACGGGAATGCTACTGAGCAAAATAAACAGGTAGCTAACCTGAACGTCAAAAATTGACGGATGTCACAGTTACCCCCGGTTGAAAGAAATTTCGTCCCGAAATTTAATTCTTGCTGCTACTGCCGGGGTTTTCTGTGAAGAGATGCGGGTACTTGCTTTTCATGAATGCTTCCCGCTCCCAAGTAAACTCTGGTCCATGCCTAGAGTTCCATCTCACTTTGACTATCGGTATCCTGCTGCGCCGGAGTTGCTTGATTTCTCGATCAAGAATTTCGATTGGTTCCTCCGAGGCGCGCAGTTGCTCATCGATTTGAATTTCTTCCAAGGGCAAAACTACTGTCTCTTTCGACAGGCATCGCTTCAGATTAGACACGTGAAACGTGTCATGAATAGAGCTCAGCTCTATAGGTAGGTCCAGCCTATAAGCAACGGGTCCGATCCTTTCTACGACCTCGAATGGTCCAACAAAACGAGGGCTCAGTTTCCCTTTCTTTCCGAATCTTATTAGCCCTTTCCATGGTGATACCTTTAGCAGCACTTTATCACCCACTTGGAATTCCAACGGCTTTCGCCGATTATCGGCATAGCTTTTCTGGCGATCCCTGGCCACTTTCAACTTTTCTTGAACCATTTTGATTTTTGTCGGTGGTCTCCTGCACGACATCAGGCCTAAACAATCGGTTCTCTCCCACTTCCAACCAATTAAGTGGGGACCTACACTTGCGTCCATACAGGGCCTCGTATGGCGCACACTGAATGCTGGCATGATAGCTGTTGTTGTAGGAGAACTCGACTAAGGGTAGATGATCGTCCCAACTACCTCCAAATAACACACAAGCACGTAGCATATCCTCTAATGTTTGGATGGTTCTCTCAGTCTGTCCATCGGTCTGAGGATGGTAAGCCGTGCTTAGATCCACACGAGTGCCCAATGTTGCTTGAAGCGATTGCCAAAATTGCGAGGTAAATCTACTATCCCTATCAGAGATGATCCATATCGGGACTCCATGTCGCATGACAATCTCATCGACATACAGCTGCGCAAGCTTATCGATGCTATAAGTCTCCTTTATTGGCAAGAAATGCGCTGATTTCGTGAGTCTGTCAACGATTACCCAAATCGTATCACGACCCTTTTTAGTCTTGGGTACCTTAGTCACGAAATCCATCGATATCTGCTCCCATTTCCACTCCGGGATTTCCGGTTGCTGAAGAAGTCCGGACGGTTTCTGGTGCTCTGCTTTAACTTTCGCGCAAGTCAAGCATTTACTCACGTAAGTGGCGATATCTCTTTTCATACCGGGCCACCAGTAATGCTCCTTCAGTCCTTTGTACATTTTATCGGATCCTGGATGTATCGAATACTTCGACTGATGAGCTTCATCCATGATCAGTGCCCTTAACTGATCCACCTTTGGAACCCAAATCCTGTCTTTGAAACATCGGACTCCATCCGATTTCTCCTCAAACTCCTTTTCCAACTTGTGGAGAGTTTCTTTCTTTAGGTTGTCAGCCTTCAGAGCTTCCTTTTGAGCTTCCACTATTTGACTTTTTAAACTGGTCTGCACTACCATTCCCATTGCTCGTGACCTTGTGGGCTTTACCCACTCCTTTCGGCTTAACGCATCAGCTACGACATTCGCTTTCCCTGGATGATACTTAATCTCGCAGTCGTAGTCGCTGAGCAATTCAACCCATCTCCTTTGTCTCATATTCAGCATTTTCTGATCAAGAATATGCTGGAGACTCTTATGGTCCGTATAGATAGTGCATTTGGTGCCGTAGAGATAATGTCTCCATATCTTAAGGGCAAACACCACTGCTCCAAGCTCCAAGTCGTGGGTGGTGTAGTTCTTCTCATGAACCTTCAGTTGTCTGGACGCATAGGCAATGACCTTCTCGTTCTGCATCAGGACACATCCCAAGCCTTGATGCCAAGCATCGCAATACACCACAAAGTTATCCGTTCCTTCGGGTAACGCCAGAATGGGTGCATTACACAACTTTTGCTTTAGCGTTTGAAACGCTTCTTCTTGTTTTTCTCCCCAGACGAACTTCTTGTCCTTTTGCGTTAAAGTTGTCAGCGGCTGCGCAATCTTGGAGAAGTTTGCGATGAATCGTCGGTAATAGCCTGCCAAACCGAGAAATTGTCGAATTTCTGTCGGTGTCTTCGGGGCTTCCCATTTCTTCACGGCCTCAACCTTGGCTGGATCGACGTGAATTCCTTCTTTATTCACCACATGTCCTAGAAAGTGAACTTCTCGGATCCAAAACTCGCACTTCGAGAATTTGGCGTATAACTGTTCGGCTTTCAGCAGTTCCAAAATCAGCCTCAAATGATGCTCGTGGTCCTCCTTGCTTCTTGAGTAGATTAGAATGTCGTCTATGAAGACAATTACGAACTTATCTAAGTATGGTCGACATACTCGGTTCATTAGATCCATGAACACTGCTGGAGCGTTCGTCAACCCAAAAGGCATGACTAAGAACTCATAATGACCATAACGAGTTCTAAACGCTGTCTTTGCGATGTCTTCCTCACGCACTCGCATTTGATGGTAACCAGATCGAAGATCGATCTTGGAGAAGTACGTTGCTCCTTGCAGTTGATCGAACAGGTCGTCGATGCGCGGAAGAGGGTATCGGTTCTTGATGGTGATCTTGTTCAGCTCCCTATAGTCGATGCACATACGAAAAGATCCATCCTTCTTTTTGACAAACAACACAGGGGCTCCCCACGGTGATGAGCTGGGTCGGATGAATCCTTTGTCTAACAGCTCCTGAAGTTGATTTGACAGCTCTTGCATCTCAGACGGTGCTAGTCGATAAGGCGACTTTGCTATGGAACCTGCTCCAGGAACTAAGTCAATGTGGAACTCTACTTGTCGTTGCGGAGGCAATCCAGGTAATTCTTCCGGAAATACCTCAGGAAATTCTCGTACTACTGGAATATCCTGTATTCGCATCTCCTTTGCCTTTGTATCTATGACGTGCGCCATGAACGCTACGCATTCCTTCCGTAGATGACCTCGCATCTTCATATATGACACGATCTTAATGTCTCTCTTTGGCTTATCTCCATACACTTCGAGTAATCCTCCATCAGGTAATGCTAACGCGACTATCTTCTCAGCACAACATATTGTTGCTCGATGCTTGGACATCCAGTCCATACCAACGATTATGTCAAAACTCCCTATCTTGATCGGGATCAAGTCTATGCTAAAATCCTTTCCAGCTAAGCCTAGAGTGCATTTTCTGATTACTTTGTTAGCCCTAACTAATTCTCCGTTGGAGTATTCGATTATATGATCCTCTTTCAGATTCTGTGACTTTTTATTTATCTTAGGCCTAAATTCTAGCGACACAAAACTCCTATCTGCTCCGGAATCAAAAAGCACAGTAGCAGGATAGTTGTTGAGAAGAAACGTACCTGTAACCACGTCTGGGTTTTGTCTTGCTTCCTCTGTCCCAATAACAAACGCTCTTCCTCGAGCTAGTCCTCCTCGGTTTCCTTAGTTCCCTTGGTTTGCCGGCTGCGCCTGATTTGCGTAAGGTCTCTGATTCAACTTGGGACAAGCATTTCGGTAGTGATTAAAGCTTCCACATTCAAAACAGGCTCTCTTTCTACAATCCTTGTCAGTATGGCCTCCCCTGCCACATCTGGAACAGACAACACATCTCCCAGCATGAAGGTTCCCGCACTTGCCGCACCTCTGATACGTTCCTTTCTCTTTCTCGGCGGTCTGTAATTGAACTCCGTAGTTCCTAGTCACTCTTTTATCCTTACCTGACCTTCCTTTGAACGGTGGCTTGGTGGATTCCTCCACCCTTCTCTTTCCTTTGAACTTGTCACTTGAGAATGATCCCGATCGGATGGCGTTGTTGGTGAGTCGGGTTGCCAAATTTACTGCTTCCTGCAGGGTCTTTGGGTCTGCTGCAGTTACATTTCCTCTGATTTCGGGAGATAATCCCCAAACATATCTATCAACCCGGTTCTGCTCCGGTGTCACCAAATGGGGTACTAACTTAGCCAACTCGTGAAATCGGGTAGTGTATGTGGTGATGTCGTTTCCTTTCATCTCGTGGCGCCATGATTCAGCTTCCAACTTTTGGAGTTCGCTTCTTGGACAGAACTCCTCCTTCAGCATCTTTTTGAAATCCTCCCAGGTAATCTGACCGGTCGCGTCACGGCCTCGGGTTTGAACTTGGGTGTTCCACCAGGTTAGAGCTCGTCCTTGGAGTAGACAAGCGGCATACTCGACCTTGTTCCTTTCAAGGCACTTGCTAATATGGAGAACAGACTCCATGCCCTCTATCCAAGTTAGTAAACCTACTGCTCCCTCGGTTCCATAAAACTCCTTAGGGTTACAGCTCCGGAAGGTTTTGTACGTGCAATCCCTTTCCCTCGTTCCTTGGTTATTGGTTTGGTTAGTATTGAACCCAGCTGCCACTTGGCTGACTATATTGGGTAATGAGGCCATTACTTGTTCCGATACAAGTCTTGCAAGCTCGGGGTCTTGTCTTCTCGGAGGCATTTTTCTAAAACAATACCATTTTCAATCGTTTTAGTGACTTCTACGCGACCTTATTGTAGTTACGCTCTACTTAATTTTCATAAGTCAAGGGCCATGCAATTCCATGCCATTACTCTAACGTAGTGCTTTCATTCATTCCAAGCAACCATAATAAACATGCAGTCAAAATATCAATAGCAAACATTCATTGCATAAAATCCGAGTTTCAAAATATCCATCAAAATATCCAGAACATGGTAGCAATACAACCATCAAAATAAAGCATAAAGTTCAGCAATCAGGCATCATGCCTCAAAATAACAGTTCCAATAACAAGTTCATCAAATACAGTCTACTAACAGATCCCATCTCCTAGAATCTCGCCCTCCAGACAGCCCACCCGAACAGCAGGACCACCAAGGCCACCACCGCATACACCACTGAGTACAAGTGGTGAAGCGAGTCCATGGTGTGGCCAAGAAGAGTCACCACACGAGTGAGCTGCTGGCTATCAGCTCCGGCCACATCGATCAGGGAATCGATCATATGATCGTGGTGGTCGATCATATGCTCATGGATACCCTGACCTCGGGCGAGGCGGGCGACCTCCTGGCGCTCAGTCGGGCTCATGCCTCTCAGGCAAAGGACAGGGGCACGAGTCATGCGTGGCGGTCGGGGGACCGGTGATGGTCGGGCAACAGGCGGCACCGGAGACGATGGTCGGTAGGGCGGTGGAGATCCAGACGATGAGGACAAGGACGACGAGGATGAGGATCCACCATGGCCCCTTACCCGGGATGGCCCCGCCCCGTCCCCAGCGGGGGCGCGGAGAGTCATCCGGACAGGCAGAGGCACGCTCTTCCGAGCGGTGGTACGGATCCGGAATCCGGTCCGGACAGCAGGGACAGGTCGATGAGAGTCGGCGTCATCATCGCTGTAAGGGTCACGTTCCCGGTCGATGGGATGGGAACGGGGAGCAACACTCCTACTCCTAGAGGGCTTGTGGGACCCTAGGGATTGGTTCTCGGACGGGTCGGTTTCCTGTGACATGGTAACTGCGATAAAAGATTTAAGTTAATATACAGGATAAAACTTCGAAAATTGTGCATGCCAATGTGAATTCACAAAAATACATTTTTCAGGAAATTCCTAGAAGGTTCCTACTTTTAAGTTGTAACGGTATGATTAGTTCATAGATCTTATCCTACTTATATCATGGCTATGCGTAGGTGATCAGGCTCCGCATTTCTATGATATACCAGGACAGCACCTATTCTAATCATACAAGTTTTTAAATTCTCCTATACCTTGAAATCTTATAATTTAAAAGTTTTAACTTCTTTTCGAAAAAGGTTGGTTATAGTACTTGGTTTTTATGAAAAACCGGTGTTCTCTATAACCTATGGCTCTGATACCAAATCTGTAACACCCCGCTAAAGCGGAAACACGAGGTGCGACAGTCTCGATTTCAAAGCAATAGGAGATATACACACCAATCATTCATAACATTAATAATTTAAATATGTTTACAAGACATATAAATCCAACCAGAGTTCATAAATTACAAATTCTTTTACAAAATCCGAATAACATCGAAACATGATTGGCGTTCACAAAAAGCTCTAAAAGCCTAAATCAAACCTTCGGGTTTCCTGAAAAGCATGTTAAAACAAGTGTCAACTACGAGAGTTGGTGAGTTCACAGGTTTTTATAAGTACAAAACAGTTATGTACAATATCAATTTCAATAAAACATTTATTCGCAACATTTTTGTAAACGGTTTGGTGAATCAGTTCATTCACCCAATAAACAATTTAGTGAATTAGTTCATTCACCCAATTTTTATAAAAAGTTTGGTGAATCAGTTCATTCACCCCAAAAATAGCAGTTTGGTGAATCAGATCATTCACCTAATAAACAGTTTAGTATCAAGTAGTGAGTAAATTTCCCGGGTGATGTGTTAATTACATGATATATATTAGTGAGTTACTACAATCCTTCATTTTGTGACATAGCTACGCCCCTATCCAGCCTTGCCGGGGGAAAACAATTTTCCAGCCGGGGTGAATATTTTTTCAATACAGTGCACCTATCACTCGTCAGTTTTAGGTGGGTATGTCAATCCAAATAGCGCTATCCACGTGTATCATAGGCCCAATTTGTATGGGTTAATAGTAGTGCAGGGGACATTTTCATTTTGTGCTCACTATATCATGCTTCAACATATCAAAATTTAGCTCACATTACATTTCATTTCATTTTATTTCGATACTAACAATTCATTTCATTTCATTTTGTTCCAATACTCAAATTCATTTCATTTCAATTCATTTCGATACTCGAAACACATTTCAATTCATTTCATTTCAATTCATTTCGATACTCGAAACACATTTCAATTCATTTCATTTCAATATTCACAAAACATTTCATTTCATTTCATTTCAATAAAACATTTCATTTCAATAATCACATAACATTTCATTTCATTTCATTTCATTAACACATTTCATTTCAATTCATTCCGCAACGTTTTCACAAATAAACACATTCATTCATAAGCATGCTTTTCACCCCAAAAACTCGTAAAAACGGTAAAAGTGGGGCTGTGAATACTCACCTCAAGCGTTTAGTGCGATTTCGTAAGTGATGGTGCGTGATCTAATCCCGGCTCCGAACTATGATCGCCCTATCAAACACGTAATTTTTAACGTAAGTTCTAAGTTCAACGGTCCCTATCAAAATCGTACCGATATCCATATAATGCCATTATGTTATTTATATAGTCCAATATAGTAAAAATTCATTTTATCACATTTTGGAGTCTTCCAAACATTTTGGAAGGTTCAAAGTTCATAAATTTGGATTTTATAAAATTTCCAGAATCTGCCAAAATTTTAAGTTGTAAAAATTACCACTTTGAACTTAGGTCCTCCAAATAATAAGTCCTTAAATTTTTACCCTCTGATTTAGGGGATGTTAGGAACAATTTCACCAAATTTCACTATTTTTAGAGTTCTTTTACTATTTTTAAATATTTTTGCAAAATCAGTGGTACTTTCTCATTCTCCAGAATACCTTTCAGTGATGTTTTATTCATAAATAATTCATAACACCACCAAATTACGAATTTCAAAAGAGATTTTCTAGCCAACACATATACCAAACTTTTGGAACAAGTTTCATATCATTTGGGTGGTTTTTGAGGGAGATATGACCTCTTAAAGTAGTGCATGTGTAATCTGCCACAAGGGGACAGCCTACACCACTATCTTAATCTCATTGGTTGAAGCCTCAAAAGTCCACCAAATGATATGGTTTTGGATTCTATAGAAAGCTAACTCAGAGCACTTGAGTTTAGAATTAAAAAGTTTGTATTTTGGATGATTTATCAAAGAGTTATACATGCATGAAGATGACTCAAATTCCTGACCAAGTGCTGTTGCACACGAAAATGTTTAATGATGGTTTGGGTTCAAATCTTGGTGTTTTTGTACAAATCCAGTGGGGTTTGAACCCTAACACTTTAAATATCAATCCATAAAAATTTCATGAAGAAATGAGTTCGAGAAAACCCTTTTTGGGTCGTGTAAACTACATGCAAAAACATTGACAGAATCTGTCAAGAATCCAACACCATTTTTACCACCAAAACACATAAAATCATAAACTTTTGGGGTTTTTCTTGCTATTTTACCCCCAAATCAGATTATACAAGTGAAAAATAAACTAAACATGTTTTAGTACCATCAAGACTCATGCATGGACTATTAGCAAAGTTTAGCCCAAGAATGATGGTCAACAACATCACATAAACGATTTTCTACTCCTATCTTGTGTTCTTATGGGGAAATCATGGATTTTCACCTTCTTAGATTGTTTTCAAACATTTCTAAGACTAAATATCCTTCCCAAACACCAAGAGGATTAGTAAGACATAGAAGTAGGTTTAAACCTCAAGAAAACATGAAAAAGAGGCTCAAAATGATTCAAAAATGAGGTTGAACACTTATACAACATTCTTACCTTGAAGATGATACCACTTTAGAACTTGAAATGGTGTTTAAACCTTTAAAATCAGATTTGAAGATGGAGAGAATGCTGGATTTTAGAGAGAAGGAGGAGAGAAATGAGTTTAGAGAGAGAGTGAAGTTTGAAAAATGTGGGAAAAGAGGTGATGATGATGGTTTTATGGAAAAGAGGAGAAGAGAAAGAGGTAGGGGGGGGGGGTGGCCGGCCCCTTGTGGGTCCCACCTCTCTCCTCTAAATTCTTTTTTTTTTTTAAGATTTAATTTAATTTCTACAATGTATTTTCAAACGCAGTATCGGGTTTTTCGCGTTTTCGGTAGGAACCGACTTTTTCGAAAGTAGTTTTGGACTATATGGAACAGTTTATTTATATTTTTAACAAAATTCTTTATTTTATATAATTCGTTTTCAAATTTTTGGCATTATAGGATTTTCGGACGTTTACGGGCCGGTACGAGCTGTTTCGGGCATTTTCCGGGACTTTTAGGATTTTTGCCTAACTTTTTCACGCAACTAACCTAAATTATTCAGGCAACTTAATTTCTACTTTTTCCACTTACGGGAATGCTACTGAGCAAAATAAACAGGTAGCTAACCTGAACGTCAAAAATTGACGGATGTCACAAGATGTTACGAAAACACGACGTTTTTTAATACCTAACACATAAACATGTAGATGGGTGTATATTATACACGGTTCTTTGAAATGAGCTTGTACAGACTTGACTTTGTAATGGTTGGCTCGGCTAGTCGTGTAAAATCGAGAGTCAGTGATTCATACATACGTTTGAATGAGACACGTGTATAAATGGTTGTTACATCTCACCATGTAAAAGCATGTATTCTTCATATTGTATCTTTAACACGGTCTAAAGGGTTGGTTCATTCTATAGTTAATTTGTAAATGGTATTATAACTTGTCCTTTCTACCGTTTTCACATTAGATGTTACGAAAACACGATTATTTTGAATTACCTAACACATAAATATATACATAGGTGCTTATTATACACAGTTGTTTGAAATAAGATTACACAAACATGACTTTGTTACGGTTGGCTCGTACAATCTCGTAAAATCGAGAGTTGGTGATTCGTACACACGTTTGAATAGGAGACTTTTATACACGATTGTTACGTATTACCATGTAAAAGCATGTATTCTTTAGAATGTATCCTTAACACGGTCTACGGAGTTGGGTCGTTTCACAGTTAATTGTTTTCTCTTTAGATGTTACGAAAACACGACGTTTTTGGATGACCGAACACATAAACTTGTAGATGGGTATATATTATACACGGTGATTGAAATGAGCTTGTACAGACTTCACTTTGTAATGGTAGGCTCGGCTAGTCGTGTAAAATTGAGAGTCTGTGATTCATACATACGTTTGAATGAGACACGTGTATAAATAGTTGTTACGTCTCACCATGTAAAAGCATGTATTCTTCATATTGTGTCCTTAACACGGTCTAAAGGGTTGGTTCATTTTACAGTTCATTCGTAAATGGTATTATAACTTGTCGTTTTTAACGTTTTCACATTAGATGTTACGAAAAAAATATTATTTTGAATTACTAAACACATAAACATATACATAGGTGCTTATTATACGCGGTTGTTTGAAATAATGTTGCACAAACATGAGTTTGTTAGGTTGGCTTGTACAATCGCCTAAAATCGAGAGTTAGTGATTAGTACACCCGTTTGAATAAGAGGCTTTTATACACGGTTGTTACGTATTACCATGTAAAAGCATGTATTCTTTAGATTGTATCCTTAACACGGTCTAAGGAGTTGGGTCGTTTCATAGATAAATGTTAAAGGGTAATAAAAGTTATACTTTTTAACCGTTTTCTCTTTAGATGTTACGAAAACACGACGTTTTTGGATGACCTAACACATAAAGATGTAGATGGGTGTATATTATACACGATTGTTTGGAATCTGCTTCTACAGACTTGACTTTGTAATGGTTGGCTCGGCTAGTAGTGTAAAATCGAGAGTTGGTGATTCATACGTACGTTTAAATGGGACACGTGCATAAATGGTTGTTACGTATCACCATGTAAAAGCATATATTCTTCATATTGTATCCTTAACATGGTCTAAAGGGTTCATCATGCTACAGTTAATTCCTAAATGGTATTATAACTTGTCCTTTTTACCGTTTTCACAATTAGATGTTACGAAAACACGATTATTTTGAATTACTAACACATAAACATTTACATATGTGCTTATGATACACGGTTGTTTGAAATAAGATCTTATAGACGTGACTTCGTTATGGTTGGCTCGTACAATCGCGTAAAATCGAGAGTTAGTGATTCGTACACCCGTTTGAATTAGAGGTCTTTATACACGATTGTTACATATTACCGTGTAAATGCATGTATTCTTTAGATTGCATCCTTAACATGGTCTAAAGAGTTGCGTCGTTTCATAGTTAATTGTTAAATGGTATTCAAACTTGTACTTTTTAACCGTTTTCTCTTTAGATGTTTCGGAAACACGATGTTTTTGAATAAGAGGCTTTTATACACGGTTGTTACGTATTACCATGTAAAAGCATGCATTCTTTAGATTGTATCCTTAACACGGTCTGAGTAGTTGTGTCGTTTCACAGTTAATTGTTAAAGGGTATTAAAACTGGTACTTTTTTAATCGGTTTCTCTTTAGATGTTACGAAAACACGACGTTTTTGGATGACCGAACACATATACATGTTGATGGGTGTATATTATACACGGTTGTTTGAAATGAGCTTGTATATACTTGACTTTGTAATGGTTGGCTTGGCTAGTCGGGTAAAATCGAGAGTCGGTGATTCATACATACGTTTGAATGAGACACATGTATAAATGGTTGTTACATATCACCATGTAAAAGCATGTATCATTCATATTGTATTCTTAACACGGTCTAAAGTGTTGGTTCATTCTACAGTTAATTCGTAAATGGTATTATAACTTGTCCTTTTTACCGTTTTCACATTAGATGTTACGAAAAGACGATTATTTTGAATTACCTAACACAGAAACATGTGTACATAGATGCTTATTATACACGGTTGTTTGAAATAAGATTGCACAAACGTGACTTTGTTAGGTTGGCTCGTACAATCGCGTAAAATCGAGAGTTAGTGATTCGTACACCCGTTTGAATAAGAGGCTTTTATACACGGTTGTTACGTATTACCATGTACAAGCATGTATTCTTTAGATTGTATCCTTAAAGCGGTCTAAGGAGTTGAGTCGTTTCATAGTTAATTGTCAAACGGTATTAAAACTTGTAATTTTTAACTGTTTTCTCTTTAGATGTTACGGAAAGATGACGTTTTTGAATGACCTAACACATAAACATATAGATGGGTGTATATTATACACGGTTGTTTGAAATGAGCTTCTACAGACTTGACTTTGTAATGGTTGGCATGGCTAGTCGTGTAAAATCGAGAGTCGGTGATTCATACATACGTTTGAATGAGACACATGTATAAATGGTTGTTATATCGCACCATGTAAAAGCATGTATTCTTCATATTGTGTCCTTAACACGGTCTAAAGGGTTGGTTCGTTCTACAGTTAATTCGTAAATGGTATGATAACTTGTCCTTTTTACCGTTTTCACATTAAATGTTAAGAAAACACGATTATTTTGAATTACTTACCACATAAACATATATATACATAGGTGCTTATTATACACGGTTGTTTGAAATAAGATTGCACAAACGTGACTTTGTTAGGTTGGCTCGTACAATCACTTAAAATTTAGAGTTAGTGATTCGTACACACCCTTTGAATAATAGGCTTTTATACACGGTTGTTACGTATTACGATGTAAAAGCATGTATTCTTTAGATTGTATCCTTAACACGGTCTAAAGAGTTGGTTCATTCTACAGTTAATTCGTAAATGGTACTATAACTTGTCATTTATACCATTTTCACATTTGATGTTACGAAAACAGGTTTATTTTGAATTACTTAACACATAAACATTTATACATAGGTGCTTATTATACATGGTTGTTTGAAATAAGATTGCACAAACATGACTTTGTTAAGTTGGCTCATACAATCGTGTAAAATCGAGAGTTAGTGATTCGTACACCCGTTTGAATAAGAGGCTTTTATACAGGGTTGTTACGTTTTACCATGTAAAAGCATGTAGTCTTTAGATTGTATCCTTAACACGATCTTAGGAGTTGGGTCGTTTCACAGTTAAATGTTAAAGGGTATTAAAACTTATACTTTTTAACCGTTTTCTCTTTAAAAGTAACGAAAACACGATGTTTTTGGATGACCTAACACATAAACATGTATATGGGTGTATATTATACACGATTGTTTGGAATCTGCTTCTACAGACTTGACTTTGTATTGGTTGGCTCGGCTAGTCGTGTAAAATCGAGAGTTGGTGATTCATACATACGTTTGAATGAGACACATATATAAATGGTTGTTACATATCACCATGTAAAAGCATGTATCATTCATATGGTATTATAACTTGACCTTTTTACCGTTTTCACATTAGATGTTACGAAAAGACGATTATTTTGAATTACTTAACATAGAAACATGTATACATAGATGCTTATTATACACGGTTGTTTGAAATAAGATTGCACAAACGTGACTTTGTTAGGTTGGCTCGTACAATCGCGTAAAATCGAGAGTTAGTGATTCGTACACCCGTTTGAATAAGAGGCTTTTATACACGGTTGTTACGTATTACCATGTACAAGCATGTATTCTTTAGATTGTATCCTTAAAGCGGTCTAAGGAGTTGAGTCGTTTCATAGTTAATTGTCAAACGGTATTAAAACTTGTAATTTTTAACCGTTTTCTCTTTAGATGTTACGGAAAGATGACGTTTTTGAATGACCTAACTCATAAACATGTAGATGGGTGTATATTATACACGGTTGTTTGAAATGAGCTTGTACAGACTTGACTTTGTAATGGTTGGCTTGGCTAGTCGTGTAAAATCGAGAGTCGGTGATTCATACATACGTTTGAATGAGACACATGTATAAATGGTTGTTACGTCTCACCATGTAAAAGCATGTATTCTTCAGATTGTGTCCTTAACACACTCTAAAGTGTTGGTTCATTCTATAGTTAATTCGTAAATGGTATTATAACTTGTCATTTATACCGTTTTCACATTAGATGTAACGAAAAGACAATTATTTTGAATTACTTAACACAGAAACATGTATACATAGATGCTTATTGTACACGGTTGTTTGAAATAAGATTGCACAAACGTGACTTTGTTAGGTTGACTCGTACAATCGCATAAAATCGAGAGTTAGTGATTTGTACACCCGTTTGAATAAGAGGCTTTTATACACGGTTGTTACGTATTACCATGTACAAGCATGTATTCTTTAGATTGTATCCTTAACACGGTTTAAGGAGTTGGGTCGTTTCATACTTAATTGTTAAACGATATTAAAACTTGTACTTTTTAACCGTTTTCTCTTTAGATGTTACGAAAACACGACGTTTTTTTAATACCTAACACGTAAACATGTAGATGGGTGTATATTATACACGATTATTTGAAATAAGCATGTACAGACTTGACTTTGCAATGGTTGGCTCATCTAGTCGTGTAAAATCGAGAGTCGGTGATTCATACATACGTTTGAAGGAGACACATGTATAAATGGTAGTTACATATCACCATGTAAAAGCATGTATTCTTCAGATTGTATCCTTAACACGGTCTAAAGGGTTGGTTCATTCTACAGTTAATTCGTAAATGGTATTATGATTTGTCCTTTTTACCATTTTCAAATTAGATGTTACGAAAACACGATTTTTTTGAATTACTCACACATAAACATATACATAGGTGCTTATGATACACGGTTGTTTGAAATAAGATTGTACAGACGTGACTTCATTAAAGTTGACTCGTACAATCTTGTAAAATTGAGAGTTAGTGATTCGTACACCAGTCTGAATAAGAGGCCTTTATACACGATTGTTACGTATTACCATGTAAATGCATGTAGATTGTATCTATAAAACAGTATAAGGAGTTGAGTCGTTTCAAAGTTAATTATTAAACGGTATTAAAACTTATTGTTTTAAACGTTTTCTCTTTAGATGTTACGAAAACACGATGTTTTTTAATACCTAACACATAAACATGTAGATGGGTGTATATTATACACGGTTGTTTGGAATGAACTTCTACAAACTTGACTTTGTGATGGTTGGCTCCGCTAGTCGTGTAAAATCGAGAGTTGGTGATTCATACATACGTTTAAATGAGACACGCGTATAAATGGTTGTTACATATCACCATGTAAAAGCATGTATTCTTCATATTGTCTCTTTAACACGGTCTAAAGGGTTGGTTCATTCTATAGTTAATTTGTAAATGGTATTATAACTTGTCCTTTCTACCGTTTTCACATTAGATGTTACGAAAACACGATTAATTTGAATTACCTAACACATAAATATATACATAGGTGCTTATTATACACGGTTGTTTGAAATAAGATTACACAAACATGACTTTGTTACGGTTGGCTCGTACAATCTCGTAAAATCGAGAGTTGGTGATCTGTACACACGTTTGAATAGGAGACTTTTATACACGATTGTTACGTATTACCATGTAAAAGCATTTATTAATGTATCCTTAACACGGTCTACGGAGTTGGGTTGTTTCACAGTTAATTGTTTTCTCTTTTGATGTTACGAAAACACGACGTTTTTGGATGACCGAACACATAAACTTGTAGATGGGTATATATTATACACGGTGATTGAAATGAGCTTGTACATACTTCACTTTGTAATGGTAGGCTCGGCTATTCGTGTAAAATTGAGAGTCTGTGATTCATACAAACGTTTGAATGAGACACGTGTATAAATTGTTGTTACGTCTCACCATGTAAAAGCATGTATTCTTCATATTGTGTCCTTAACACGGTCTAAAGGGTTGGTTCATTTTACAGTTCATTCGTAAATGGTATTATAACTTGTCGTTTTTAACATTTTCACATTAGATGTTACGAAAAAAAGATTATTTTGAATTACTAAACACATAAACATATACATAGGTGCTTATTATACGCGGTTGTTTGAAATAAGATTGCACAAACATGACTTTGTTAGGTTGGCTTGTACAATCGCGTAAAATCGAGAGTTAGTGATTAGTACACCCGTTCGAATAAGAGGCTTTTATACACGGTTGTTACGTATTACCATGTAAAAGCATGTATTCTTTAGATTGTATCCTTAACACGGTCTAAGGTGTTGGGTCGTTTCACAGATAAATGTTAAAGGGTAATAAAAGTTATACTTTTTAACCGTTTTCTCTTTAGATGTTACGAAAACACGACGTTTTTGGATGACCTAACACATAAAGATGTAGACGGGTGTATATTATACACGATTGTTTGGAATCTGCTTCTACAGACTTGACTTTGTAATGGTTGGCACGGCTAGTCGTGTAAAATCGAGAGTTGGTGATTCATACGTACGTTTAAATGGGACACGTGTATAAATGGTTTTTTCGTATCACCATGTAAAAGCATATATTCTTCATATTGTATCCTTAACATGGTCTAAAGGGTTGGTCATGCTACAGTTAATTCGTAAATGGTATTATAACTTGTCCTTTTTACCGTTTTCACATTAGATGTTACGAAAACATGATTATTTTGAATTACTAACACATAAACATATACATATATGCCTATGATACACGGTTGTTTGAAATAAGATCTTATAGACGAGACTTCGTTATGGTTGGCTCGTACAATCGCGTAAAATCGAGAGTTAGTGATTTGTACACCCGTTTGAATTAGAGGTCTTTATACACGATTGTTACATATTACCGTGTAAATGCATGTATTCTTTAGATTGCATCCTTAACATGGTCTAAAGAGTTGCGTCGTTTCATAGTTAATTGTTAAACGGTATTCAAACTTGTACTTTTTAACGCTTTTCTCTTTAGATGTTTCGGAAACACGATGTTTTTGAATAACCTAACACATAAACATGTAGATGGGTGTATATTATGCACAGTTGTTTGAAATGAGCTTGTACAAACTTGACTTTGTAATGGTTGGCTTGGCTAGTCATGTAAAATCGAGAGTCAGTGATTCATACATACGTTTGAATGAGACACGCGTATAAATGGTTGTTACGTCGCACCATGTTAAAGCATGTATTCTTCAGATTGTGTCCTTAACACGGTCTAAAGGGTTGGTTCGTTCTACAGTTAATTCGTAAATGGTATTATAACTTGTCCTTTTTACCGTTTTCACATTAAATGTTAAGAAAACATGATTATTTTGAATTACTTACCACATAAACATGATTATTTTGATTCGTACACCCGTTTGAATAATAGGTTTTATACACGGTTGTTACGTATTACGATGTAAAAGCATGTATTCTTTAGATTGTATCCTTAACACGGTCTAAAGAGTTGGTTCATTCTACAGTTAATTCGTAAATGGTACTATAACTTGTCATTTATACCGTTTTCACATTTGATGTTACGAAAACAGGTTTATTTTGAATTACTTAACACATAAACATTTATACATAGGTGCTTATTATACATGGTTGTTTGAAATAAGATTGCACAAACATGACTTTGTTAAGTTGGCTCATACAATCGCGTAAAATCGAGAGTTAGTGATTCGTACACCCGTTTGAATAAGAGGCTTTTATACAGGGTTGTTACGTTTTACCATGTAAAAGCATGTAGTCTTTAGATTGTATCCTTAACACGATCTTAGGAGTTGGGTCGTTTCACAGTTAAATGTTAAAGGGTATTAAAACTTATACTTTTTAACCGTTTTCTCTCTTAAAAGTTACGAAAACACGATGTTTTTGGATGACCTAACACATAAACATGTAGATGCGTGTATATTATACACGATTGTTTGGAATCTGCTTCTACAGACTTGACTTTGTATTGGTTGGCTCGGCTAGTCGTGTAAAATCGAGAGTTGGTGATTCATATGTACATTTAAATGGGACACGTGTATAAATGGTTGTTACGTATCACCATGTAAAAACATGTATTCTTCATATTGTATCCTTAACACGGTCTAAAGGGTTGGTTCATTCTATAGTTAATTCATAAATGGTGTTATAACTTTTCCTTTTTACTATTTTCACATTAGATGTTACGAAAACACAATTATTTTGAATTACTTAACACATAAACATATACATAGGTGCTTATTATACACGGTTGTTTGAAATAAGATTGCACAAACATGAGTTTGTTACGGGTGGCTCGTACAATCTCGTTAAATCGAGAGTTAGTGATTCGTACACTCGTTTGAATAAGAGGCTCTTATACACGGTTGTTACGTATTACCATGTAAAAGCATGTATTCTTTAGATTGTATCCTTAACACGGTCTGAGTAGTTGTGTCGTTTCACAGTTAATTGTTAAAGGGTACTAAAACTGGTACTTTTTTAATCGGTTTCTCTTTAGATGTTACGAAAACACGACGTTTTTGGATGACCGAACACATAAACATGTTGATGGGTGTATATTATACACGGTTGTTTGAAATGAGCTTGTATATACTTGACTTTGTAATGGTTGGCTTGGCTAGTCGTGTAAAATCGAGAGTCGGTGATTCATACATACGTTTGAATGAGACACATGTATAAATGGTTGTTACATATCACCATGTAAAAGCATGTATCATTCATATTGTATCCTTAACACGGTCTAAAGTGTTGGTTCATTCTACAGTTAATTCGTAAATGGTATTATAACTTGTCCTTTTTACCGTTTTCACATTAGATGTTACGAAAACACGATTATTTTAAATTACTAACACATAAACATATACATAGGTGCTTATGATACACGG
The DNA here is from genome assembly GCA_030169165.1 of Centaurea solstitialis. NCBI lineage: Eukaryota > Viridiplantae > Streptophyta > Magnoliopsida > Asterales > Asteraceae > Centaurea > Centaurea solstitialis. The sequence goes on along the minus strand of CM058041.1, from coordinate 51,400,100 downwards.
TTGTTTGAAATAAGATTGTACAGACGTGACTTCGTTATGGTTGGCTCGTAGAATCGCCTAAAATCTAGAGGTAGTGATTCGTACACCCGTTTGAATAGGAGGACTTTATACACGATGGTTACAAATTACCTTGTAAATGCATGTATTATTTAGATTGTATCCTTAACATGGTCTAAGGATTCGGGCCTTTTCATAGTTAATTGTTAAACGGTATTCAAACTTGTACTTTTTAACCGTTTTCTCTTTAGATGTTTCGAAAAGACGATGTTTTTGAATGACCTAACAGATAAACATGTAGATGCGTGTATATTATGCACGGTTGTTTGAAAAGAGCTTGTACAGACTTGACATTGTAATGGTTGGCTTGGCTAGTCGTGTAAAATCAAAAGTCGGTGATTCATACATACGTTTGAATGAGACACGTGTATAAATGGTTCTTACGTCTCACCATGTAAAAGCATGTATTCTTCAGATTGTGTCCTTAACACGGTCTACAGGGTTGGTTCATTCTACAGTTAATTCGTAAATGGTATTATAACTAGTCCTTTTTACCGTTTTCACATTAGATGTTACGAAAACAAGATTATTTTGAATTACTTAACACATAAACATATATACATAGGTGCTTTTTATACACGGTTGTTTGAAATAAGATTGCACAAACATCACTTTGTTAGGTTTGCTAGTACAATCGCTTAAAATCGAGAGTTAGTGATTTGTACACGCATTGGAATAAGAGGCTTTTATACAAGGTTGTTACGTATTACCATGTAAAAGCATGTACTCTTTAGATTGTATCCTTAACACGGTCTAAGAAGTTGGGTCGTGTTAATGTTGTGTTTATTAAAGAAGTTGAGCGATCTTTTGTGTAAGTTTCTAATTCTTAGGGTTGAGGTATAAATACCTCAATGCCTTGTATTGTATCTTTTGGACGTTCATTTTGGAATATCAATGACTTCATGACTTTCTCTCACTACTTTCTCTCTCTACATCTTTCTCTCTCTTGTTCTTAAGTTTGCATCACAATCTTAACTAGATTGTGATAGATTTGGATTCATTTACATTTACAATTGGTATCAGAGCAGGAACTACTGCATTTTGTTGAAGATTCTCATGGATTGAAGTGAAGTTTTGAAGTTTTGAAGACGTGAAGATACTCAACAATGGAGGTTTATGAAGATTTTGAGTTTTTTTGGTTGATTATTCATGAATTTAGGCTTGAATTCATGAATAATCATGATCTTTGATTGATTTCGTATAGATTGAGGTAGTTATAGTGGTGATATTGAAGTTTTTCGAGTTAGAAAATGAAGAAAATGGACGTATTCTTATGTCTCGAGGCATAGGAATTCGTTGAACATAGAGTATCTTCATATATCTCGAGATTCATATGTCTCGAGACGTACTGTACATGTCTCGAGACTTCAAAATGGTTTCTCGTGACTTTGTCTGTTAGTGCTCGAGTGGTTAAGTGTGTTATATCTCAAAATAGTCAAAATTTAAGTGATAGCGAGTGTAGTAATCTCGAGATGAATCAAAGATTCTCATGGATTGAAGTGAAGTTTTGAAGTTTTGAAGACGTGAAGATACTCAACAATGGAGGTTTATGAAGATTTTGAGTTTTTTGGTTGATTATTCATGAATTTAGGCTTGAATTCATGAATAATCATGATCTTTGATTGATTTCGTATAGATTGAGGTAGTTATAGTGGTGATATTGAAGTTTTTCGAGTTAGAAAATGAAGAAAATGGACGTATTCTTATGTCTCGAGGCATAGGAATTCGTTGAACATAGAGTATCTTCATATATCTCGAGATTCATATGTCTCGAGACGTACTGTACATGTCTCGAGACTTCAAAATGGTTTCTCGTGACTTTGTCTGTTAGTGCTCGAGTGGTTAAGTGTGTTATATCTCGAAATAGTCAAAATTTAAGTGATAGCGAGTGTAGTAATCACGAGATATCATCTCGAGAGTTACTGCTCACTTCTCGAGACAGCATCTCGAGTGTCTTTGTTTAATTCTCGAAAAGGTATCTCGAGAGTCACTGTTCTATTCTCGAGACAATATCTCGAGTATTGTTGTTTACCCCTAGAGAGAGTATCTCGAGTGTTGCTATTCATCTCTCGAGATAGTATCTCGAGATTCATTGTTTAACTCTCGAGACAGCATCTCGAGTGTTACTATTCATCTCTCGAGTCAGTATCTCGAGATTCAGTGTTTACTTCTCGAGACAGTATCTCGAGTGTTACTATTCACCTCTCGGGACAGACTCTCGAGACATTTTGGGAAGCTATCTCGAGACATTTCAGCTTGAGTCATTGAAGAGATTGATATTCTGATAAATCAGTAGTCAAGATCCTGAAGATAAAATGAATCCTGCAAACAAAAGAGAAGACATGGCAATGGGATCTGATTCCAAAGCACTAGTTGTTAGTGCAAATATTATTGTATCCGAGATCACAAGATGAGGAAATAATATTGAAGTCAAAGAAAGTCAAACAAAGTCAAAGGATGGAAGTCAAAGAAGAAAGTCAAGCATCAAAGTCAAAGAAGGAAGCTTTAATGTCAAAGTCAAAGTTTAATTAGAGGAGTCAAAGTCTTGTAATTAGAGTGTTTGACTAATTAGTCATTAGTATAAATAGAAGGAGTTAGTGAGTAATTAATAAGGAGCTTATTTGTAATATTCATTAGAGTGTGCTTTAGAGAGAGCATCTAGAGAGAGAAAGTAGATCTTGAATATCTTGTATCAATTTGTTCATGGAATGAGGAAATCTATTGTTTGATCCATTGTTTCTTGCACTTTCAATTGGTATCAGAGCTATGGCAGAAGATTTGTGCACGATTGGATGAAGATTTGAAGAAATTTGTTGAAGATTTGAAGATTTTTTGAAGAAATGGGTTTTTATAGGATTTTTGTAGATTTGTAGATTTTTGTTGTAGATCTTGTAGATCTAGTAGATTTCGTTGTGTTTTTTGTGTTTCAATTGTGTTTTCTATCCATCTCTATTCATTCTACATGGATTTGGATCTCACTTTTGAGATTTGATTTTTAAAATTTTTCACCAAGAACTCAAAAGTTCATCCATGGAGGTTTTGAAAATTTTATCAAATTGGATGAGTTTGAGTTGATTTTCGTGATTGTGGCTTCACAAAAGTTGTTTGTAATCATAAAGTGAGCAACATATCCAAATCTTAACGTTTTTGGTGAAGATTTGCGAAAATCGTTCTTGAAGATTTGAGTTTGTGTTCTTGAGAGTTCATGAATGATCTGGAGATTTGATGAATTTTTGATTTGGTTTTGTGTAGATTTGTGTCTAAAAAGTGTTTTTGGACATAAATCTTCCATTTGTTTTTAGTTTTAGAAGTTAAAATTGTGTTTTTAAAATTTTTGGGTTGAAGGTGTTCTTCATGTTCTTGAGATGTTCTTGAGGAAGAAGGTGAAATTTTTGGGTGTTTGATCCTTATTTTTTAGAAAAGTTTGCAAAAAGTTGTTTTTGGGTTCAGATCTAATGTCTCGAGTCTAAATCTGTTATATCTCGAGTCCATTTTTGGTAATTTTTGGTCAGCTCAATTTTATCTCGAGTCTTTTTCAGCATTAAATAGGAGTGGGAGACAAGTCAATTCGAGTGTGTCAGGTGTCAACATCTCGAGTGTACTTTGTAGGTGAGTGAGGGAACAAGGTTGGTATCTCGAGTGTGTGTGTCAGCAAAAAGAGACTTGTCATCTCATCTCGAGTCACGTGGTGACCTAAGAAAACGCGTAAGGTCAGCTGCAGGGGCATCTCGAGTATGTCTCGAGTTGTGTAGGCGCGTGGATCAAGCATCTTAGCGCGCCAGAAGTCATCTCGTGAAGTCCGTCAGGCGCGTCATCTCGAGGCATTTCAGCACTGTCGGCGCGTGAGAGACAAAAGCGACAGACGTGTCAACATTTTGACAGCAGATAGGAGCGTGTGTCTGCACTTTAGAGCTCATATCCGCATGTAGTAGCGCGTGGTAAACTCTTTCAAAAATATGTCAGCGCGTGAAAGGAGGGTGTAATATTTTTTTGCCAGCTTTTCTCTCATGTCTCAAGACTTCATCTCGTGCTCCTTCCATTAAATGTCTCAAGACTTTATTCAGCTGAGTATATGACAGCTCATACACTGCTGTCTGTTCTTGTCTACGCATGAAATCACCTCGTGACAGCACTTTCAAGATCATTCAATGTCTCGTGATTTTTATTTGATACATACTTTTGTGAAGACTATCAAATAAGACAAAATGTGGCTGCTTATTAAATGAAGATGACCTCATTGTGCTGATGTCATATTGTTGATGTCATCATGGTAGCTGATTCAAGAGTTCCATTTTTCAAGGTTGCAACGTTCATTTTTACGGCGTATTTTCAGTGGACACGGAAATCTTTCTACTTTTTAGACGTAGAGTGCCGCGAGGACTATTGAGAAAAGTGATTTTCGGGAACTGTCGAGGTTAACTGATAAGGTTTCAAGCGATCTCAAGTCAAGCCTACGCAAAGAATTTCATCATTTCATGTGAACTTTATGACAAACGGTCATTTTGCGGGACGATTTCGGTGATCAAGCGGATTTTCCGGGATATCATTTTTGATTTTCTTCAAAGTTTGACTGATAGAGTATCCATTTTTACAATTTTCAGGTTCAATCGGCGAGTTCTCGACGTTGTTTGGCGAGCGTTAAAAGTGACACGAGAAACATTTTTCTCACATTTTTCGAGCTCAATTCGGGACTACCTTGTGACAACCGTCAGTTTCGGTCGTCAGGTTAGAAATCCGTTAAAGCACTCTGTAGCATGCCCGTAGGTTGAAAATTTAGTTATATAAATATTTAAGTGAAACTAGGTTAGTTAGCGCGAAAAAGTTAAGCTAAAACCTAAAAGTCCCGAAAACAGCCCGAACCGGCCCGAAATCAACCGAAAATCCCAAAATGCCAAATTAAAGAAAAATTAAGGAAATTTAAAATATTATGTTAAAAACTTATGTAAACTGATCCAAATAATCCAACGATACCTTCGAAAAATTTAAATTCCACCGAAACCCGGTACCGCGATCGAAAAACAGGTAAATTCTACACTGTTTTAAAAAGAAAAAAAAAAAAAAAAATTTATGAGAGAGGTGGGGCCCTCTATAGGCGCCGGCCACCCCTCCTCTTTCCCTCTCTTTATCTTGTTTCTCTCAAACACCATCATTATAACCCATTTTCCCACATTTCCTTTCATTTCCTCATTTCAAATCTTCTCCAACACATTTCTTTTTCTCTCTTCTTTCTCTCTATCAAGACCCACGAAAATTTCCAGCCTTCTTAGGATAAAATATTCAGATTTTTGAAGTATTTGAAGTACATTGCAAGATCAAAAGGTGTTCTCCTAAAGGTAAGAATGCAAAGGATGATCTTACCTTCATTTTTCTCTCATTTTGGGGTGTTTTGGTGATGTATTCTTGAGATTTAAACCCCTCTTTTTGTTGATAATCATCTTCATGTTTGGGAAAGAGATGAAGCCCTAAAAATGTTCATAAAACATTATAATGAGGGCTAAATCCATGATTTCCCCATAAACATGTGAGATTAGAATCAAAATCTTCATCTTGTTGTTGTTTTTCTCCATACATTGGGGCTGAACTTAAAAATAGTTCATGCATGTCAATGGAGATGATAAAATATGTTATTCTTCCTTTTATTTGTTGCATGTAATGGATATGAAGCTTGCTAGCAAGAAAACCCCCAAAAACTCTATGATTTTATGTGTTTGAATAAGAAAAATTGGGTCTTGTTGCTGGACAGATTCTGTCCGAATTTTGTAGGGTGTTTAGATGACCCAAAAACTTCTTGAATGATCTTATTTTGTTATAAAAATTTTATGGATGAAAGTTTAATGTGTTAGGAAGAAAATCCAACTTGAATCATCCAAAAATTCGGAGTAAAACTATGTTAATCATTTGAAAACATTTTGTTGTGCATCAGCATCTGTCTGAACTTTTTATTCAACTTCATGCAAGCATAACTCCTTCATAACTTGTTCAAAATGTTTGATTCTTGATTCTAAATTTAAGTTCACTGAGTTGGCTTTCCATAGAATGTAAAATCAAGTGATTTCGTGTATTTTTGAGGGGTGAACCAATGAAAACAAAATGAAGGTGCAAGCTGTCCCAAGAGGACAGATTCACATGCACGACTTCAAAGAGGCATAACTCACTCAAAAATCACTCAAATGATGCAAGGCTTATCACATTAGCTTGGTATTTGAGTTATTTAGAAAACCCCTTTGGAATTTCATGATTCGGTGGAATATTGAACTCTCTATGATCAAAACTTTACTGAAAGGTATCTATGAAAAGTGAATTTGGGTACTGATTTTGTAAAAATAATTAAAAATAGCAAAACACCTCTAAAAATCATGAAAATTTGTGGAAATGATCCTAACATCCTCAAAATCAGTAGGTAAAAATATTGGAATTTTTCCTTTTATGGATTTAAGTTTAAAGATGGTGTTTTTGCAACTATTGAATCATGACAGATTCTGGAAATTCTCTAAGGACAAAATTTTACCAATTTTAGGGTTTCTTGCATTTTTGAGAACCCATAAGACTTATTAAAACTAAATTAAACCTTATTTAACCAAATAAACATACAAATGGCATTATGTGGGATATCGGTATGATTATAAAGTTGGACCGTGGAATTTAGGACTCATGTAATTACGTATGTTATAGGGCGAGTGTAGATCGGGGGCCGAATTCTCGAGCAAACGTTACAAACACTTAGATCGCTAAACCGTGCAAGGTGAGTATTCACGGCCCCTTTTTCCACGTTTTTACGTATTTTGGGGTGAAAAGCATGTCGATATTGAAATTTTACGAATTATGCTTCAAGTTTAAGTGTTAAGAAATACGATTGATTGTTGCTTTTAGCAAGTGTTATGCATTATGTGATACATGTTGAGTAAATTCCCCTTATAATAAACACTACTATTAACTTCGTTTAGGAGCCTATGACTTAGTGGATAGCGCTATTTGGTACCAATACCCACTCTTTAGACTGACGAGTTAAGGGTGCACTAATTCAGAATTAACGACTACCCATGTGGGGGGGCTACCCTCCACCGCTGAGGTACTCGTTGGGAGACGACTACCCATGTGGACTTAAGTGTCCACCGCTGAGGTACTCGTCGGGAGACGACCTACACATGTGGACTTGAGTGTCCACCGCTGAGGTAGCGCGTATGACGTTCCGCCCATGTGGTTTGAACCCACCTCTGAGGTATTCGTTGGGGTTAACGGTTTGTAGTGGCTCAACTATACGTATCTATGCATATTTGATATTTTGACGTTTGTAAACGTCCAAGAATCTTAGCTTGAGCATAATTGATATTTTGACGTTAGTAAAACGTCCAAGAACTTTATTTCCATGACACGGTCTGCTTGTGAAAATTTTTGTGCGCAAATAAAAACCTGTGAACTCACCAACTCTCGTAGTTGACACTTGTTTTAACATGCTTTTCAGGAAATCAGAAGGTATGATAAGGCTTAGTTGCGGATTTTTTTAAATCACCAATCGATTTATGTTATCCTTGTTTTGATAAAGTTGTAAACGAAAACTTGTGGTTGGCTTGTAACATTTTGTAAACAATATTTATTAATGTATGTGAATGATTGGTGTTGTATATCTCCTACCGTTGTGAAATCTTGAGCTGTGGCGCCTCGTGTTTCCGCTTTAGCGGGGTGTTACAGACTTGGTATCAGAGCCGTAGGTTATAGAGAACATCGGTTTTTCACAAAAACCAAGTACTATAACCAACCTATTTTTAAAATTAAGACTAAATTTTAAATTAAAAGATTTCAAAGAGTAGGGGAACTTAATTGCCTGCGTGATTAGGATAGGTGCTATTCTGATATATCATAGGTAAGCGGAGCCTGATCACCTACGCCTAGCGATGATATAAGTAGGATAGGACTTATGAACTAGTCACACTGTTAGAATTTAAATTTTTGAATTTCTAAGAATTTCCTGAAAATGTAATTTTGTGAGTTCACATGTGATATGTACAAATTTTTGAAACTATTTCTTGAATATTAACTAAAATTTCCTTTCTTATTATCGCAGCACCATGTCACAGGAAATTGACCCGTCAGAGGACCAGTCCCTAGGGTCCCACGAGACCTCTAGGAGCCGGAGTGTTGTTCCACGTTCCCAGACTTTAGACCAGGAGCGTGATCCTTACGATGGCATTGATAGTGACGCTGATTCTCACCCGGTTCCTGTCCGGCTTGCCAGCCCGGCACGACCCTTTGGACCTGAGACTCACTACGGTCTCAGAGGTAGGCGCACTGCCCGAAAGAGCGTGCCTCTACCTACTCGGATGTCCTTCCGCATCCCCACCGGGGATGGGGCGGGACCATCCCGGGTCCGGGGCCAGGGGGGATCATCGTCATCGTCGTCCTCATCTTCGTCTGGATCTCCGCCGCCATACCGACCATCGTCGCCGATAGCTCGAGTTGCCCGACCACCGCCCGTCGCCCAAGCACCGCCTGATGCCCGACCACCGCCGATAGCTCCGATCCCTAGACGCCCACACATGGCTCGTGCCCCTGTCCTTGTCCTGAGAGGCATGACCCCAGCTGAACGCCAGGAAGTTGCGCGTTTAGCTCGGGGCCAGGGCATACATGAGCATATGATCGATCATCATGAGCATATGATCGATTCTCTTCTTGGTGTAGCTGGAGCTGATAGCCAGCAGCTGTCTCGAGTCGTGACCCTCCTAGGTCGCACTATGGACTCGCTCAGTCACCTGTACACCCTTGTGTATATGGTGATTGCCCTGGCTATCATCCTGTATGCCTGGACTGTCTGGGGGGCTAGATTTTAGGGGTTGGGATCTTTGTTTGGACTTTTGGGTTTGGAACTTATGGATCATTATTTTTGGGGCGTAAGGCCCGGTATTTGAACAACTATGACTTTCTTTTGATGGATGATTGTAAAACATTTATGATCCTTTGGTTGATTTATCGCATGATGACGATATTTATGTTATGATCTTTTGGTTATCCATTTATGATAATAATATTTATGCTATGATCATATGTTTCAAGTAAGAATTGCATGCTATGGTTTCATGAAATGCGTATGAATAGAATGTTAGTTATTATGCATCTAGAATCGCGTAGATTAGTATAGCAAGTTTATTACTTGATGGAAGCGTTATGGTTGAAATAAGTGGTGAAGTTTATGAGTTACAAAACTTAGACAGTGTTAGCTCGTCACTAAGTACCTTTGTTATGGATGTGTTTTAGAAACATGCCTCCGAGAAGGGAAAATCCGGAACTTGCAAGGCTCGTTTCGGAGCAAGTTATAGCCTCCCTTCCTAATATAGTCAGTCAGGTGGCAGCTGGACTCAATGCTAATCAAAATCGCAATCAAGAGCCTAGAGACCGAGAATGTACGTACAAATCCTTCCGTAGCTGCAATCCTAAGGAGTTCCACGGAACTGAAGGAGCGGTTGGACTACTAACATGGTTGGAGGGCATGGAGTCTGTTCTCCATATCAGCAAATGTACAGAAGGGAACAAGGTGGAATTTGCTGCCTGCTTGTTACAAGGACGAGCTCTAACCTGGTGGAACACCCAAGTCCAGACCCGCGGCCGTGAAGCAACCGGCCAGATTTCTTGGGAGGACTTTAAGAAGATGCTCAAGGATGAATTCTGCCCGCGAAGTGAATTACAGAAGTTAGAAGCTGAGCTGTGGAGCCACGAGATGAAGGGCAATGATGTCACCACCTACACTACCCGATTCCATGAATTGGCTAAGCTAGTACCGCATCTGGTAACGCCTGAGCAGAACCGTGTAGATCGTTACGTCTGGGGATTGTCACCAGTAATCAGGGGAAACGTAACCGCAGCAGACCCGAAGACGCTGCAAGAGGCAGTTAATTTGGCAAACCGACTCACCAACAATGCGGTCCGATCAGGAGCATTTCCAAGTGATGGGGCGAAAGGAAAGAGGAAGGTGGAGGAGCCTGTGAGAGGCAAGTTCGGACAGAGGAGTAACAAGGAACGCCGAGTAACAAGGAACTTTGGAGTTCAGACGCCGGCCCAGGAAAGAGGAAAAGGGTCACCGCCGATGTGCGATAGGTGTCATCGACAACATTACGGGAAGTGTGTTGTTTGTCAGAAGTGCAATCGAACAGGGCATGTCGCGCCAGATTGTAGAAGCGGACAAGGTCGAACCTGTTACGAGTGTGGAAGCCCCGATCACTATCGAAACAAATGCCCCAAGATACAACGAAGACCGAATGTCAACGCAAATCCCCCAGAGAACCAGAGAGCCCGTGGAGGTTTGACCCGAGGAAGAGCCTTTGTGATAGGAGCAGAGGAAGCAAAGCAGAACCCGGATGTGGTTACAGGTACGTTCCTTCTCAACAACTATCCTGCTACTGTGCTTTTTGATTCCGGAGCAGATAGGAGCTTTGTGTCGCTAGAGTTCAGGCCTAAAATAAACAAGAAGTCTCAGAATTTAAAAGAGGAGCAGATAATTGAATACTCTAATGGAGAGTTAGTTAAGGCTAATAAGGTAATCAGAAAATGCACTTTAGGCTTATCAGGAAAGGAATTTAGCATAGATCTAATCCCGATCAAGATAGGGAGTTTTGACATAATAGTTGGTATGGACTGGATGTCTAACCACCGAGCGACAATATGTTGTGCTGAGAAGATGGTCTTGCTAGCGCTACCCGACGGAGGTGTACTGGAAGTATATGGAGAAAAGCCAAGGAAAGACATTAAGATAGTCTCGTACATGAAGATGCGGAACCATTTACGAAAGGAATGTGTGGCATTTATGGCGCACGTGGTGGATAGAAAAGCAGAGGAGAAGTCAATTCAGGATATCCCAGTCGTGCGGGAATTTCCTGAGGTTTTCCCGGAAGAGCTACCCGGATTACCTCCACCACGGCTAGTAGAGTTCCACATCGACTTGGTTCCCGGAGCAGGTCCTATAGCAAAGTCACCCTATCGTCTAGCACCGTCTGAGATGCAGGAGCTGTCAAAGCAACTACAAGAGCTGTTAGATAAAGGATTCATCCGACCCAGCTCTTCGCCTTGGGGAGCTCCAGTGTTGTTCGTCAAGAAGAAAGACGGATCTTTCCGTATGTGCATCGATTATCGGGAGTTGAACAAGATCACCATCAAGAACCGATACCCTCTTCCACGCATCGATGATCTGTTCGATCAGTTGCAGGGAGCAACCTACTTCTCAAAGATTGACCTTAGATCCGGTTACCATCAGATGAGAGTTCGGGAGGAAGATATTGCCAAGACAGCGTTTAGAACTCGTTATGGCCATTACGAATTTTTGGTCATGCCTTTTGGGTTGACAAACGCTCCAGCGGTCTTTATGGACTTGATGAACAGAGTATGTCGACCATACCTGGATAAATTTGTGATTGTCTTCATAGATGATATCCTGATTTATTCACAGAACAAGGGAGATCACGAGCAGCACCTGAGGCGGATATTGGAACTACTTAAGGCTGAGAAGCTTTACGCCAAATTTTCAAAGTGCGAATTCTGGATTCGAGAGGTACACTTTTTGGGTCATGTGGTGAATAAGGAAGGAATCCATGTCGATCCAGCTAAGGTTGAGGCTATAAAGAAATGGGAAGCCCCGAAGACGCCTACAGAAATCCGACAATTTCTTGGTTTGGCAGGCTACTACCGACGCTTCATAGCAAATTTCTCTAAGATTGCGCAGCCGCTGACAACCCTGACGCAAAAAGATAAGAAGTTTATCTGGGGAGAGAAACAGGAAGAAGCATTCCAATTGCTCAAGCATAAGCTATGCAATGCACCTATTCTGGCGTTGCCCGAAGGAACAGACAACTTTGTAGTGTATTGCGATGCTTCACATCAAGGTTTGGGATGTGTCTTAATGCAGAACGAGAAAGTCATCGCTTATGCGTCTAGACAGCTAAAGGTACACGAAAAGAATTACACCACCCATGATTTGGAGCTCGGAGCAGTGGTGTTTGCCCTCAAGATCTGGAGACATTATCTTTACGGCACCAAATGCACCATTTTTACGGACCATAAGAGCCTCCAGCATATACTCGACCAGAAGATGTTGAATATGAGGCAGAGAAGATGGGTTGAGTTGCTCAGCGATTATGATTGCGAAATCAAGTACCATCCAGGGAAGGCAAATGTCGTAGCCGACGCGTTAAGCAGGAAAGAGAGAGTGAAGCCTACAAGGACGCGAGCAATGGGGATGATAGTACAGACCAGCCTAAAAAGTCAGATAGTGGAAGCTCAGAAAGAAGCTTTGGAGGCTGACAATATAAAGAAGGAGACACTTCACAAGATGGAGAAGGAGTTCGAGGAAAGATCGGACGGAGCGCGTTACTTTAAGAATAGGATTTGGGTCCCAACAGTCGGTCAGTTGAGAAAGATGATCATGGATGAGGCTCATCAATCGAGGTACTCGATACACCCTGGCGCCGACAAGATGTATAAAGGATTGAAGGAGCACTATTGGTGGCCTGGAATGAAGAAGGACGTCGCCACCCATGTGAGCAAGTGCCTAACTTGTGCAAGGATCAAGGCAGAACACCAGAAACCATCCGGACTACTACAGCAACCGGAAATCCCAGAATGGAAATGGGAGAAGATCTCGATGGATTTTGTGACCAAGTTACCCAAGACTAAGAAAGGCCATGATTCGATTTGGGTAATCGTTGACAGACTCACAAAATCTGCGCACTTTTTGCCAATAAAGGAAAGCTTTAGTGTTGATAGACTGGCACAGTTGTACGTCGATGAGATAGTCATGCGACATGGAGTGCCAATTTCGATCATTTCCGACAGAGACAGCAGATTCACTTCTAGATTTTGGCAGTCGCTGCAAGCAGCCTTGGGTACCAGCGTGGATCTAAGCACGGCTTATCATCCACAGACCGATGGACAGACTGAGAGAACCATACAAACGTTGGAGGATATGCTACGTGCGTGTGTATTGGAGTTTGGAGGTAGCTGGGATGATCACCTACCGTTAGTCGAGTTCTCATATAACAACAGTTACCATACCAGTATTCAATGTGCCCCGTACGAAGCACTATATGGACGCAAGTGCAGGTCCCCGTTAAACTGGTTGGAGGTGGGTGAGAGTCGACTGATTAGGCCCGACATCGTCCAAGAGACCACGGATAAGATTAAGCTGGTGCAGGAAAAGCTTAAAGCAGCCAGAGATCGTCAGAAGAGCTACGCTGACAACCGACGGAAGCCATTGGAATTCCAAGTTGGCGATAGAGTGCTACTAAAGGTATCGCCTTGGAAAGGGCTGATAAGGTTTGGGAAGAAAGGGAAGTTGAGCCCCCGCTACGTTGGACCATTCAAGGTTATAGAAAGAATCGGCCCAGTCGCTTATAAGCTGGAATTACCCGCAGAGCTCAGCTCCATCCACGACACATTTCATGTGTCCAATTTAAAGAAATGCCTGTCGGAGGAAACTGTGATCTTACCTTTAGAAGAAATACAAGTGGACGAACAACTGCGCGCCATGGAAGAACCAATTGAGATCCTTGACCGAGAGGTCAAGAAACTTCGACGCAGTAGAATACCAATCGTCAAGGTACGATGGAATGCCCGGCACGGACCTGAGTTCACTTGGGAGCGAGAGGCGTTCATGAAAAGCAAATATCCGCACCTGTTCACAAAGAACCCCTGCGGGAGCAGCAAAAGTTAAATTTCGGGACGAAATTTCTTTCAACCGGGGGTAAATGTGACAACCGTCAGTTTCGGTCGTCAGGTTAGAAATCCGTTAAAGCACTCTGTAGCATGCCCGTAGGTTGAAAATTTAGTTATATAAATATTTAAGTGAAACTAGGTTAGTTAGCGCGAAAAAGTTAAGCTAAAACCTAAAAGTCCCGAAAACAGCCCGAACCGGCCCGAAATCAACCGAAAATCCCAAAATGCCAAATTAAAGAAAAATTAAGGAAATTTAAAATATTATGTTAAAAACTTATGTAAACTGATCCAAATAATCCAACGATACCTTCGAAAAATTTAAATTCCACCGAAACCCGGTACCGCGATCGAAAAACAGGTAAATTCTACACTGTTTTAAAAAGAAAAAAAAAAAAAATTTATGAGAGAGGTGGGGCCCTCTATAGGCGCCGGCCACCCCTCCTCTTTCCCTCTCTTTATCTTGTTTCTCTCAAACACCATCATTATAACCCATTTTCCCACATTTCCTTTCATTTCCTCATTTCAAATCTTCTCCAACACATTTCTTTTTCTCTCTTCTTTCTCTCTATCAAGACCCACGAAAATTTCCAGCCTTCTTAGGATAAAATATTCAGATTTTTGAAGTATTTGAAGTACATTGCAAGATCAAAAGGTGTTCTCCTAAAGGTAAGAATGCAAAGGATGATCTTACCTTCATTTTTCTCTCATTTTGGGTGTTTTGGTGATGTATTCTTGAGATTTAAACCCCTCTTTTTGTTGATAATCATCTTCATGTTTGGGAAAGAGATGAAGCCCTAAAAATGTTCATAAAACATTATAATGAGGGCTAAATCCATGATTTCCCCATAAACATGTGAGATTAGAATCAAAATCTTCATCTTGTTGTTGTTTTTCTCCATACATTGGGGCTGAACTTAAAAATAGTTCATGCATGTCAATGGAGATGATAAAATATGTTATTCTTCCTTTTATTTGTTGCATGTAATGGATATGAAGCTTGCTAGCAAGAAAACCCCCAAAAACTCTATGATTTTATGTGTTTGAATAAGAAAAATTGGGTCTTGTTGCTGGACAGATTCTGTCCGAATTTTGTAGGGTGTTTAGATGACCCAAAAACTTCTTGAATGATCTTATTTTGTTATAAAAATTTTATGGATGAAAGTTTAATGTGTTAGGAAGAAAATCCAACTTGAATCATCCAAAAATTCGGAGTAAAACTATGTTAATCATTTGAAAACATTTTGTTGTGCATCAGCATCTGTCTGAACTTTTTATTCAACTTCATGCAAGCATAACTCCTTCATAACTTGTTCAAAATGTTTGATTCTTGATTCTAAATTTAAGTTCACTGAGTTGGCTTTCCATAGAATGTAAAATCAAGTGATTTCGTGTATTTTTGAGGGGTGAACCAATGAAAACAAAATGAAGGTGCAAGCTGTCCCAAGAGGACAGATTCACATGCACGACTTCAAAGAGGCATAACTCACTCAAAAATCACTCAAATGATGCAAGGCTTATCACATTAGCTTGGTATTTGAGTTATTTAGAAAACCCCTTTGGAATTTCATGATTCGGTGGAATATTGAACTCTCTATGATCAAAACTTTACTGAAAGGTATCTATGAAAAGTGAATTTGGGTACTGATTTTGTAAAAATAATTAAAAATAGCAAAACACCTCTAAAAATCATGAAAATTTGTGGAAATGATCCTAACATCCTCAAAATCAGTAGGTAAAAATATTGGAATTTTTCCTTTTATGGATTTAAGTTTAAAGATGGTGTTTTTGCAACTATTGAATCATGACAGATTCTGGAAATTCTCTAAGGACAAAATTTTACCAATTTTAGGGTTTCTTGCATTTTTGAGAACCCATAAGACTTATTAAAACTAAATTAAACCTTATTTAACCAAATAAACATACAAATGGCATTATGTGGGATATCGGTATGATTATAAAGTTGGACCGTGGAATTTAGGACTCATGTAATTACGTATGTTATAGGGCGAGTGTAGATCGGGGGCCGAATTCTCGAGCAAACGTTACAAACACTTAGATCGCTAAACCGTGCAAGGTGAGTATTCACGGCCCCTTTTTCCACGTTTTTACGTATTTTGGGGTGAAAAGCATGTCGATATTGAAATTTTACGAATTATGCTTCAAGTTTAAGTGTTAAGAAATACGATTGATTGTTGCTTTTAGCAAGTGTTATGCATTATGTGATACATGTTGAGTAAATTCCCCTTATAATAAACACTACTATTAACTTCGTTTAGGAGCCTATGACTTAGTGGATAGCGCTATTTGGTACCAATACCCACTCTTTAGACTGACGAGTTAAGGGTGCACTAATTCAGAATTAACGACTACCCATGTGGGGGGGCTACCCTCCACCGCTGAGGTACTCGTTGGGAGACGACTACCCATGTGGACTTAAGTGTCCACCGCTGAGGTACTCGTCGGGAGACGACCTACACATGTGGACTTGAGTGTCCACCGCTGAGGTAGCGCGTATGACGTTCCGCCCATGTGGTTTGAACCCACCTCTGAGGTATTCGTTGGGGTTAACGGTTTGTAGTGGCTCAACTATACGTATCTATGCATATTTGATATTTTGACGTTTGTAAACGTCCAAGAATCTTAGCTTGAGCATAATTGATATTTTGACGTTAGTAAAACGTCCAAGAACTTTATTTCCATGACACGGTCTGCTTGTGAAAATTTTTGTGCGCAAATAAAAACCTGTGAACTCACCAACTCTCGTAGTTGACACTTGTTTTAACATGCTTTTCAGGAAATCAGAAGGTATGATAAGGCTTAGTTGCGGATTTTTTAAATCACCAATCGATTTATGTTATCCTTGTTTTGATAAAGTTGTAAACGAAAACTTGTGGTTGGCTTGTAACATTTTGTAAACAATATTTATTAATGTATGTGAATGATTGGTGTTGTATATCTCCTACCGTTGTGAAATCTTGAGCTGTGGCGCCTCGTGTTTCCGCTTTAGCGGGGTGTTACATACCTCGAGACTTTTTGATCGTGGTTCAATCTTACGATTTGATAGAGAGGAAGTTGGTTGTAATTTAGTTTCATTTCATAATTTTTTCGGTGTCGTTCGGTAGTGTTTTGTTAAGCTTTTGTATGTTCTGTTATCGTTTTCGTTATTTTTATTTCATTTTTAGTCCAGTTTCCGTTAAGTCTGTTAGTTTGTTAACTTTCAATTTTTGTCACTTTTAGTACTTGGACTTAAAGTTTCAAAAAGTTTCATTTTCAACCCTTGGACTTTTAAACTTTCAAATTTTATCACTTTTAGTCCCTGAACTTGAAACTTTCCACTCTTTTACACTTTTAGTCCTTGTACTTGTGTTTTTGAGTCGTTTAAGTTTCAAGTTTTGTCATTTTTAGTCCTTCAAGTTTTTTTTTACCCATTTTCTTCATAATTTTTGATTTCTTCGATATAAAAAGTGTGTGCACAGTCCATACTTCTAATCGAAGTTTCTGTTGACGATCCTTAATTTTTTCTTTGTGCAGTTAACAATGGATTCTGACTTCACAGAGTTACAAACGACAACCGTGGATGCTTATGTGAACGACCTTCTAAATCCAAATTTCTTTGAGTCAATCTATCAAAGGGTCGATCGGTTCACAGACATAATTTGGAAACTTAAGAAAGAAAATATTTCCCTCACAGAACAAGTAGTGGCTCATGGGAAATCAACACCTTCAGAACAAGCTGAACTTCTGATTAAAGTTACAAATCTTGAAGATTCACTTTCAAAAGAAAGAAGTCTGATTACAAGTTTGAAAAAGGATTTGCAAAATGAGCATGATCAAATGTTGAAACATTCTTTTGGAAATGCTCAAAATTTAAAACTTGTAACTTCTTTGAGAAAAGAAAATGAATGTTTGAAAAAGAAAGTTCTTGAACTTGATGAAGATAAGAAGGTTTTCAAAAACAAGCTTATATCTTCTCAATCAAGAGTAATGGAACTTTCAAAGCAAGTAACTGATTTTGAACAAATTGTGATCATTGAGCAAAGTAACTTTGAGAAAGAAAGAAAGGTTTTTGAAGAAGAAAGAAACGTTTTTGTCAATGAGAGAAAATCTTTAGAATTAAAAAGTGAAAATTTGTCACAGAAGATATCTGACTTAGAAAGAAAGTTTGTAATTGACAGGAAGGAGGTTGAGAGGCAGATGAAGAACTCTTTGAAGAAACCGAGTCTCCGTGCTGGGAAATATCAGAATATGATGCATGAATTTGAAGAAGAGATCAAAGTTGTTCACTCAGAGAGGAAAGTTGATGACAAGAAAAGTATTGAGCTGCAAAAGCAGATTGTAGACTTACAGAATCAGTTATCTGATGTAAGACATCAGTTTAAACAAAAAGAGAAGGTTCTTCGACATGAAAAGACTGTTTTAGAACAGATAATCGCTGAACCTAACAAGCCAACTCTTGTGGAGAAAGATTTTGCGGATCAAAAGGCAGCATTTAAGGCTGAAATAAACAAACTTACAGGCAAGTTATCAGGCTTATCAACTGACATCATGAATGAGCAACGAATGCGATCTGATCAACAGAAGAAGCTTAATGATCTTCTTGAAGAGAGGAACAAGCTTTCTTCCAAAGTGAAGGAACTTGAGGAGATAATTTTCAAAGCTCATGATTCAAGCAATGTGGATAGTGCTTCACGGAGTAATATCAACTCAAGTAGTCAGATTCGTACTTCAAATCCCTTCTATGATCGTCGTGTTGATTATTCAGGTAATCATCGTTTTTCAAATGGTAAGTTTGTTTGGCAAGTCAAGGGATCTAATGCAAAGGTAAATCATACAAAATCTTTTGTTTCGGAATCGACAGCTCAAACGAACAAATTTGGTAAGTCTCAGTTAGTTTATTCTAGAAATAAACTTCTTAGTCTTACCAAACGAACATCATATGGTTCTTACTCTCCAAGAAATGAGTTTGTATGTGACGATTATATTGATGACAGATTTGGGATTTACAAGATTTCTTCTCATAAATCAAATGCATCTAACATTCGAGGATCCACATTCAAGTGGATACCAAAATGTTTCTTGTCTTGATTTTGCAGGTAAATGGCTCCTGAATAACTCAGTTCAGGACCCGGTCTTCAATGTCTAGTGGCTTCTAAACATTAAGTTTAGGACCCGTACTTCATTTATGCGCTTCAATGTAAGTATCCCTCTAAACCCTTAGTTTAGAGTTTGCGCTTAACTGGTTTAACCGTGGTAATCATCATAAGAAATTTACTTGTGTTAATTTATTTCCGATTCTGAATCGTTTCAAAAATTACCATGTGTTATAATTTTCTTGACTTAGTTATTTCCACATCTCATATATTTGTTGAAATTATTCGGTGGAAATACACTCGCTTGAATTCCAATTTGATTTCACTACACGTTATTTCATTTCAATGATTCAACTCTTATTCAGATTATTAATTGTGAATTGTTCTTCACAATTAAACTTTCTAATCATTGATTCATTTATTGAATACACTGTGCTTACTGAGTCTATCTGTTTAGCGCTTGAATTTTGTTCTTTGGAATTCACGATCAAGATCTTTGCTTTCTACAATCAATCATCACTTGTTAGAGCATTTGAATGAATTTCTTCAACATCTGATCTCATCAACAAATGTTCCCCATTTCTGTTCAACATTTGTTCCCCATATACATATTGTATCACATATGAATCACCATCATATCACGTTCTGGTATGAATATACTCAACGTTTCAACGAATATCATTTCATGATATCAACTTATGTGTGATAGGATATAGAAGTTTCTATGATCAATCCAGAGCCGGAGGATCTACCCAAGAAACACATCCCTAGGTTAGACCTAGTTTGTGAGGGTGTGAATGAGGTAAAATGTCCGAGAGCTTGAGTGTAGGGGGAGTTAAAAGAAAATGGTGAGTGTGAGACAGGATCAAAAAGAATAAAAGAAGATCCTTCCCAAACCGATACACTTATCCGGGGTAACCACATCATCTATTCATTCTCGTTCTTTGGAGATGAATATTGAAACAAGACATGGACCCAGTGTCGATAACTCGTGTCACCCCACCAAGCTACTCAAATATCTCTTAAAAGATGTTTGTTTCAATTCTCACGGAGAATTAGCACATCATCTATCTAATCTTCACTCGGAAGTTTTAGATATTGAAACAAGGAAGACATCCTCTCCGGTCTCCGAACTTCATATTCTATGCACAAGAGTCATTGATTTTCAATCTGCGTCCCAGGTTGAATCAATATTTGAGCCTAATTGATAAGATGATATTTCTTTGACACTTGCACGAGTCTTTGTGATTCCAATTGCATATCTTTGTGATATTGCCGGAAGAGTCTGAGAACTTAGGTTATAACTTTGATTCCGTGATGACTGGAAGTCCTATCAGTGCTACCCCATTGTCAACACTGAAAATAGGCCACACAATTCTATGAGTTGTTGTGTCAATAGTTGCTAAATGTGCTTCTATGTTAGCCGATTACCCATTATTTGAGGGGGAGCAACTTCAGCTAGATTTGAGGGGGAGTACTTTGATTTGAGCACATATTTTGAGGGGGAGTAGTTGTCTTTGATTATTCATGATGCTACGGATTCTCCTACTCATCATGAGGGGGAGAAGTTATATCAAAGACATCCAAAGTCATAGTGAAGATATGGGAACTATGTGAGACAGTTCAAGATATTATGTGAGATAATGGTTGTTTGAAGATTTCAAGATAATTTGTTGATTGTATTTCAAGTGTTGATGTTGCTTGAAGAAAAAATGAAATATTCAAGAAGTCATGAAGGAACTGATATTGTTGTTGACTGTGAAGTAATTTCTGATGATGCTGATAGTGATGAAATTTGAAGATGGTTTTAGTTGAAAGCAAAACTTGTTTTGGGTTTGTGAAATGATATTTGAAGCGAGTGTGAAATATTTCAGTAAAGAAGGAGAAAGCAAGGGTTAAGGGGGAGCCAAAGAGAATTATGAATTTGAATCTTTTGAATCTAAGGTTGAAAAGCCTTTGGATTTAAAGATTGAAATTGTGTTGTGAAGATTGATGGAGAATGTTGATTTGATCAAAGATACTAAGTTGGTTGAGAAGCTTGAGAGTATAGTGGATTTATTCAAGAGAGCTACAATGTTCTTCTTTCAAGAAAAGAATTATGGTTTTCTAAAGATGATTGCAAGATTGAAGACTTTTGTTCTGAAGATGATGCTTGTATAAATGGGGAGATTGTTTGTTGTTTGACATATGTAACCGACAAAGTTTGTTTGACTTGAAGACAGAAGATCGTTAAAGCTGAAGTTCATTTTGAAGAGTGATCTCGAATACAAAGGGGGAGATTGTTAGTGCAAATATTATTGTATCCGAGATCACAAGATGAGGAAATAATATTGAAGTCAAAGAAAGTCAAACAAAGTCAAAGGATGGAAGTCAAAGAAGAAAGTCAAGCATCAAAGTCAAAGAAGGAAGCTTTAATGTCAAAGTCAAAGTTTAATTAGAGGAGTCAAAGTCTTGTAATTAGAGTGTTTGACTAATTAGTCATTAGTATAAATAGAAGGAGTTAGTGAGTAATTAGTAAGGAGCTTATTTGTAATATTCATTAGAGTGTGCTTTAGAGAGAGCATCTAGAGAGAGAAAGTAGATCTTGAATATCTTGTATCAATTTGTTCATGGAATGAGGAAATCTATTGTTTGATCCATTGTTTCTTGCACTTACACTAGTACTATTCAAGGATGAATATGAATTATGGGTGTCAAGGTTCAGATTGTATGTAAAGAGAAAAGATAAAGGGAATTTGATTTTGAAATCTATTGAGTATGGACCAAAACCTTTACCAACACATTTCGTTCAAGGAGTAAGAGTGGTGAAGGAGTTTGACGAAATGGATGATTCTGAGAAAGTCCAATATCTGATAGATCTTGAAGCCCAAAACTGTCTGATTCAGGCAATTCCGAATGATATATACAAAAAGCTTGACAGTTATGATGATTCAGCAAAATCCATATGGGATCAACTAGAGAAGATTATGCTAGGATCCAAAGTGGGGAATCAGTTGCGCATTACAACTCTAATGGATAAGTATGAAAATTTTAAGATGAAGGATGGTGAATCATTGGAAGAGGCTTATGATAGATTTGTCATATTGATGAATGACATGAAGAAGAATAAAATCTACAGGTCAGAGATGGATTTCAATGTAAAATTCATAAATAATCTTTCAGCAGACTGGAAACCATTCACTAGATTTATTAAGCAACATAAAGCCCTTAATGAACTCAAAGTTTATGAGGTGTTTGAGAATCTAAAGTTGTTTGAAGAGGAAGTTGAAGAAGCTATGTTTAAGAAGAAAAAGAAAGAAAAGGCAAAAGAAGAATCACTTGCTTTGTTATCTGAAAGATAGAAAGGGAAGCATGCGATAAAGAAGGGAAAATCCAAAGTGTATGAAGTTGCTGATGATGAGGATGATGAGGAAAGTGAAGATGAAGAAAGGGATTTAATGTTTCAAAGTCTGTTGACTTTAACAGAGGCGTATAGAAAGAAATACTATAGCAAGCCTAGTTCAAACAACAGAAGATTCTCGTCTAGAGGAAGGGGTTTCACCAGAAGTGCTCAACAAAATCAAGTACAGACTTATGCTCCAAGAAGTCAAGGTACTTATGTAGATAAGTATGCTACAAAGGGAGTTGAAGAAGATAAAGAGGTTGCTGAAATTGTCGAGGAAAAGAAAATAAATGAAAATATAACTTGTTTCAAGTGTGGGAAAAGGGTCATGTGGCTAGGATATGTCCTGCAAAGCTATCCAAAGTTGAGATTCTGAGGAAGAAACTGGAACTGGCAGAAAAGCAGGAGCAAGGTTTAGTGTTAATGGCTGATGATGAGGAATGGCTGGATGTATCTGACACTGAAGATCAAGCACAAATGTGTTTCATGGGATTGATGGAGGAGGAATCTGATGAAGAGGAAGAAGAAGATTCTGATTCTCAAACGGTAAATGATTCTAAATTTATTGAATTTAAAAACAAATTGCTTGAAATGACAAATCCAATTTATATGAAAAATCAAGAACTTGAAGTTGTCATTTCGAAGCAAACTCAAGAAATTACTGATTTAATTCAACAAAGGGACAATCTTTCTTCTACTGTTGATAAGTTGAATGAATCAGTAAAGGAACTTGAGCATCTGAAACACCAAAATCAGGTTTTGAAATCAAAAATTGAGTTTCTAACTCTCAGTTTAACATCAGAAAAAGATAATGTTTCCTCTTTAAACAAAACAATTTCAGACTTGAATTTTAAGCTTTACAAGATTAGACAATCTGAGCACACATTCTTTCTAAATAAACCATATGCAGATAGAGATTTATTCTCAAAAGAAGGTCTTGGCTTTAAAAATCCTCAATATTTGAAAAAGGCCTTAGAGGAAAAACCTGCATTCTATAATCTTACTGATTTAAGAATGAGTGCTAGATTTCCTATTTTGAAAGGACTTGAAATGCAAGAAGAGTTTTCTGAAATGCAGGAGATGAAGAAACATGATCCATTGTATCATGGTGATAAATATCACAATGTCAAATTTGTATACAGTTCTGATAATCTAAAAATAAAGTCACCAGCAACTTTGGATTCTTCAAACATATGGTTACAGTCAGAATCACAGTGTGAATATGATGGTATTTCAAAACCATATGTTCCAACCTTAGAACTTGAGAAGAAAATTTCTGAGTTAGAAAATCAAATTCAAGAGCTTCTATCACAAAATGAAGCTCTAATTTCCAAAAATAAGAATTTCTCTGATACTGATTCTAAGTCAGTAGTTTCTGAGATTCTAAATGATTTGATTTCATCTGTTTCAAACTCTTTCTCAGATATACCTAATTCTCATTGTGAGTCTGTAAGTAAAGACACGGCTTCACAAAAATATACTGAAGGTTTAGATGATGTTCAAGAAGATATTTTTAGAGTTGTCACATCTGATAGATATGTGGAATATAAAGAACCATCTGCAATGTCATCAACTGATGTTGTTACATCCTATCAATTGACATCAATTGATAATTCACACTCTATCATTTGTGAATCATCTAAATCTCAATGTGTAGTTGAAGGTCAAAATTCTCAGTCTGGTGAATCAATACATGGATCATTTTCTTCTGTTTCTCCTAAAAGTTCAGATATTTTTGTTCAAGATGAAATTCTTTGTTTAAACAAGAAACATGAATCTGACAAGAAACAATTTGAAAACACCATAAAACAACTGAGAGTAGAAGTTGCTCGTCATAAATGTGATTCAAAATTTTGGTTTAGCAAATGTAATTCTTTAACAAAAAGTCATGACAGATTAGTTGAAACACTATCTGTTTATAAAGAGGGACTACATTATGCTGGTAAAAACCAAAAGATTGTTACCTCTCCAGTAACTAAGGATTATATCAATTCTGTACGATTTACTCAGGGTGTCAAATCAATGTTGCGACATTTTCAAAAGCAACTTTATCTGAAAAAGCAAAATTCTAACACTGCTATACCTGAGAATCTGAGGAACCCTCTACTCGAACTCAGCCCAATTTTGTCAAGCTTAAACCGTTTGATATTTGTGCTAATGTGTCTACAGAGAATGTGAGCCTTGCATTGAAGAAAAGACAGAAGAAGAAGACAAAGAGTAGGTCTAGAAAGCATGTCCCTAGTATGCAGTATTCATCTAGTTTTGTTACTCCTTCAAATAGACAGAGTTCATTTACTTCCAATAAGAATCATGTACCTTTCAATAATTCAAGCATAAATAAAAAGGCTACAATGATTTCTTCAAATTCTCAACATACAGATGAAACTCATACTATGTTCATTAATTATTCTGATCTTCATTCTTCTGTCTCGAACTTCTTACCATTTCAGAAATTTATTGTGCGTCAAGGAACCAAATACTGTTGGGATCCAATTTCACGAGTGTATAAGAATTTTTCAGCTCAAGGACCCATTTTTAAATGGGTCCCTAAATCTGCTTGATTTTACTCCTTGCAGGCCAGTCATAAGTGGTACCTTGATTCCGGGTGCTCCAAACATATGACTGGAAGGAAAGAGATCCTGTCCAATTATAAAGAAGAATATGGCGGATCTGTAAAGTTTGGTAACAATGAATTAGCTCCAGTGGTTGGTCAAGGTGACATTGTATGCAAAGATATTACTATTAAGAATGTGGCTCATATTGTTGGTCTAAATCATAATCTCTTCAGTATTGGCAAATTTTGTGACAAGGATTTGGAGGTAAATTTTATGAAAAGACGATGTGTTGTCAGAACTGAAGAAGGTAGATGTAACACCCCGCTAAAGCGGAAACGCGAGGTGTGACAGTCTAGATTTCATAGCGATAGGAGATAAATAACATCAATCATCCATTGCAAAGTACATAAAGTTTACAAAATGTATTACAACCAACCAAAGTTAAAAGTTTACAGACATAACAAAATAAACAAGTCTTGAATGATGACTACAATTGCCCAAATTAAGCTTTATCAATCACCTTCTGATTTCCTGAAAAGCATGTTAAAGCAAGCGTCAACTACGAGAGTTGGTGAGTTCACAGGTTTTCATATGCACAAAAGGTTTTACATGCAGACTTTTATCGTATAAATCTTTGGACATCAATAAATGTCTAAAATCTCATTTATGCATAAGATATGTAAGATTGAGCCACTACAAACCGTTTCACCCCAACGTTATACCCCATAGGCGGTCGCGAACCACGTAGGATATAACGCTCTAAATGAACTACCTCAGAGGTGGAATTTAATCCACATGTGTAGAACGTTTTCCAACGACTGCCTCAACGGCGGTCATTAATCTGAAATAGTGCACCCTCTACTCGTCAGTCAGTAGGGTGGGTCTCTTTACCAAATAACGCTATCCACTAAGTCATAGGCTCCTAACGAGTTAATAGTAGTGTATATTATAAGGGGAATTTTACTCAATACATATCATTATTTGCGTAATCACTTGCTCGAAAGCAATGTTTTTTTTTGGGGATAAATCCAGGCAATTTATAAAAGAAAAGCAAGCAAAAGAGGTTTACACCAAGTCCACAAACCACAAAACGTGGCAGAAAAACAGAGAAACAAGGCCATACCAGGCAACAACTAACCAAAAGCTACATAACGAAAGCGACGCAAATAAACTACTAAATAAAATGTAAAAAAACAAACGCCACCACCGCAACCAAAACTGCAAAGACCAAGCATGATCAACAAAACGAAACCAGGACTGCATCAAGCTCTTCTACGATGACTAGCCTTGTCTTCAACACGCAACATCACCATGGCGTGGATATCCTTTACCAGCTGATCCGGGATTTTTCTCTTGACAGAAAATAGCCGATTGTTCCTCTCACGCCAAATCCAATAAACCGAGGCAGCAAGAACTAATTTATGGGTGAGCACCTTAGGTGCCAAATTATGATCCGAGATCGCCTCCATGATTTCAGACCAAGTCTCTGGAAAATCCACCCAGTCGACCGCCATTCGAATCTTCCTCCAAACCTGATTGGCAAACGGACACTCGAAAGCAATGTTTATATCACAATTTGCATAACTTTTGCTCGAAAGCATATTTCATAACATTTCATCAACAACATGCTTTTCACCCCAATATCATTATAAACAGTAAAATAGGGGCCGTGAATACTCACATTGAGTAGCTTAGCGTTTGGACAAGCGATAGTGTGCGTAACCCCGATTTCCCCTCGTCTACTAGTGCCCTATATCATACGTAATTGATGTAAGTCTAAAATCAACGGTCCACGGTTAGCTTATGTCTTTACCGATATCTATACTATTATATAAAAGAAATAACTCAAAAAGGTAGTTTTTTTGTTCAACATAACTGCTTTTCAACATTTACATTTAGCACCCTTATAATTAATCTTTTAGTTTAATTTTAACCCTTCACTTTCTCATTTTTCACTTTGACTTTCAGTTTTTTTAAGTAAAACCGTTTTTTAACTTTACACATCAAGCATTATGATTGAAACGACCTATCTCCCTTGCACCACGTCTCCACCGATTTCTCTAGATCAGTTTAGTTTCTCTGGATTAGTTTAGATTCCCAAATTCCCAAATCAGTGAAGAAACGATTCTTCTGGAGTTGCTTGCTTCCCAATTTCCCAAATCGACCGATCCACTCTCCAAAATTCGATCCCTTAATCGATTTCGATTATTCTTCATTTTTTGTTGTTGGTTTTTATCCTTATCATCTTCTTCACTCGATTCAGTCAGGTATGTCTTCTTTTTGTTATTTGGTTTTGAAAAGCGATGGTCTTCTTCATTCAGGTTGAAATCAAAATCATCAATTACTTGCTCGATTTTGTTGTTTGGTTTTTGAATCAGTACGTTCTTCACTCAAAAATCAATCGTCTTCTTTTTGTAGTTTGGTTTTGAATATTAATCATCTTCGTTGAAATCAAAAAATGGTTTTTTTTCCTTCTGGAAAACAGTGCTCTAAGATATACAATTTAATTTTTATATGGGTATTTTATTACTTTGTCATATAAAGTTGGGTATTTTAACTTGATGTTTACATTATCTTGTGTTTGGTTCCATGTGTTTGGTACGTTCTTCATATCATTCAAGTTCTTCAATTTATGGTTTAATTTTCCACATTCTGAACTTTAGACATACTTTCTTTGAATTTGGTTAAATACTTTTTAAATTCCGAAATTAGTTGTGTAAAATTTTCCATTTATGGTTTAATTTTGTGTTTTCACTACTTTAGACATACCCATTTGTTTCAATTCGGTAAAATCCTTTTGAAATTAGGGCTTAGTTTGTTCAATCCTTTGACCATAGGAATCATAAGGTATTTATTATTGTCTTGCCCTTTATTTGGTTGGTTTTCATTCACAAGAAATGCTATGAATTATAGTAGTTATTGCATACATGAATATTACAATCGTACGACCTGCTAAAGTGAATGGAACTTTTTGCAAATTCAAGCATTTCTTGATACCAACATAGCTATGATCTTATAAGGTATATTTGATCTCTTGATGTTGGAGTGATTTGGGTTTTGGAAAAGATTATGATATGATTTGACAAATCTTTGTTTACCTTATTTCAGGATTTATTATAGTTGCCATTTTATTTTGTCCCGTTTCTATCTTTGTTTCAACTTTTCAACAATTTGAAAGTTAAATTCTATTTACTAAAAGATGACCATAAACTGTTTGATGAAATTCCTAAACCGGTTTAAAGCAAACTCAATATGTACTTGGATGAATATGTTGTAAAGATAAAACTGGAAGCCTTTTTTATGTTGGCTCATAGGCGGTCTTTAAAGTAACGAATTGTGTTTCAGTGCTTCAAAATTTCAGATTGTTGGGGGAGCTTGAATGTAACGCCCCAAAACCCGAATAACATAACAAGCATAACAATAATATTTCCCAGTGATCTATTACGTATTTATAAGAATTCTCAAATCAAAAGTATGGGTTAAATAGCGCATGCGGAACAACCCTCCACAGCTGAGATTCTATTTAGGACAAAACTCTACTTCAGACCGGCAACGCTACTCTAGACATCTACCTTTTCCTTGCCTCTCGCTGCTCGATCTTTCCCTGAAAAGATTTTAGATTTTTGAAAACGAGGGTTAGACCGTAAGGTCTAGTGAATTCCCTCAAAACAGTTTAGAACACAGTTCCGGCCCGCTGGCCGTAAGAATCAGATATCTCAAATAACCAGGAAAGCATCATGAGTAATAATTTCACAACACAACAAACCGGATGGCCGGATCCCCCGGATACTCAATTAAGGAGTGACGGACGTAGTCCGTGCCTCGCACCATCCCACAATCAACCATACGTGGCCGGATCTCCCCGATTCTCATTTAAGGAGTGACGGACGTGGTCCGTGCCTCACACCACTAACTTCCCAGGGATGTACGGTCCCATGGTACATATTACTCACGATGCAATTCCGAAACATTAAAACAGCATGCATATGATGATCATCAATATAGCATTCACAACCATTTATAATTTCACAAAATCACATTAATATTATCATCAAAACATTTGCAAATCGAATGGATATGTTTAGAAATAGTAAAAGCAGTCCATTCATTTTCAGGCAAGGGAACTCACCTAAGCTTATCTCGCTGATTACTCTATCTCCTAGTATCTGTATAAATTCCTAAGGCATTAGTGATTCGCACTTAGACAACACACAACTAGGATACCCCTAGGCAGACTTAGCACGGGGGTTCCGCTACCCGGTTAGCGGACGGGGTCAAGGGGAGCCGCCCTTGCGGGGTCTGAGGGGTTAAACTACTATGGAAAAAAATCTTTCTCCGAAAGTAACCCTAACGACAAAACCTTCCAAAACTCGACTCGGAAAGGCACAAAATCCGATTCGGAAAAACACGCCGTTTTTCGATTCGGAAAACCTACCATTTTCCGATTCGGAAAATGGTAATTTCCGATTCGAAAATCCCGACTCATAATCCGCATACCAAATGTAACGAGGTCAAAATAACGACTTAACTAGCCAATTTCCCGATTCGGAAAACGTAGGTTTCCAATCCGGGAAAGGCATGACGAAACAAAACACCTCCGAAAACACCACATATTTTCCGATTCGGAAAACATAAATTCCGATTCGGAAAATATGATTTTCCGATTCGGAAAACATAGATTCCGATTCGGAAAATATGAATTCCGATTCGGAAAACGAGGACAGTTCCGAAAACAGCCTAAAATCGATCAAAATCGATTCTAATCTGATCCAATTGTATCCAAACTAATCCCAAAGCAAATATACGACAATTAACAGTGATCTTACACTATTCGGGCATCGAGATCTTACCTTACGAAGCGAAAATCCCCTACTAAAGCTTGATGATGATACTTCCTTCCAAAACACACACTTCACACACTAACACTTCCAAAAATGGTTTAATTTTAGGGTTTAGGGTTTAAATACCTAGGGTTTTGGGCCAAGCCCATACCTAAAATGGTAAAATCCCATGCCATTAAACTTTTCAATAGTCTCATAATTAACCCCAAAAATCTTCATATTCTCACAAAAGGTCAATTGACAGTAACTTAACTTATTTAACTCCATCTAGGATCTTGGTTATTACATTGAGCATGGTGAAAAGGGTATTGGAGATGGCACTGTGAGTTATGGAATTGGTGATGACATTTATATGCGCCTTTGAACCGGGACCATCATTGGTCCACACAAGGTTTGTTGTGTAATTTGAGTTAACTTTAAATGGAGTATTGACATGATAAATGCTTGGAACTTTTTAATTCACATATGATTGTGAGTGATAAAAATGTGTATATTATGTCCATTTACACTAACTGCAAC
Source organism: Centaurea solstitialis (assembly GCA_030169165.1). Taxonomy (NCBI): domain Eukaryota; kingdom Viridiplantae; phylum Streptophyta; class Magnoliopsida; order Asterales; family Asteraceae; genus Centaurea; species Centaurea solstitialis. Next base: position 51,369,964 of record CM058041.1, on the reverse strand, counting down.
TTATTTGGTAGGAAAATATTGCAAATTGAGCTTTCCTTTTGTAGGGAGTAGCTCAAAGTGTTGTAATGGGTTTCAAACATAGATTAAAAATTCATCCCCATCTCGCTTTCGCCATTGGTTGCTTTTAGTCCTGGTAAGACCCGTCTCCTTGAATATTGATTTTTACAATTCTCACTCTCGTGTTTTGAAGTTGAAACGATTGAGACCACTGCTCCTTTTGTTTGTGTATTACTATCCAAGAAAATCACATCTTAATAAGATGTTTGTGTGTACTAACAGAAATGTTGTTTTAATTATAATTACCCCAATAATTTAACTATTTATTTTAGTTTTATACCTGAAGAGGGTTTACTATTTAATTTTTTTTTATAATTACCCCAATAATTTGAACACTCATTTGAATCTGTCTGCAGGTTTATTTACACAGGATGATTCAAATTCCTTAACTACATCTTGAATTAAGCTTAGGTTTTCAGTTCTGGTATGCTAATTTTTGCTTCTTATAGTCATATGTTTTGGTATATAACTTTCCCTTTTGACTGTTTTTGGTTCTTCATAATAAAAAGAAATAAACTTGAAAGATTCTTTGGATTCTTCCATTGTTAATTATGTGTTATTATCACCATCTTATGCTAATCACTCTATGAAACACATAAGGTGTTGTTTGGTTGGTTTCCTGTTAAGTCCTATATGGATAGATTAATTTGTTTGTATAAATTATGGAAGGGGTCTTTTATAGATAAAAGGAGCGTCTTCTTTAACCTGGAAGGGCAGGTTTGGAGGAAAAACTTGGCTTTCTGCATAAAGCTTCCTCCTAGAAGCTTATTGAATATAATTAAGCCACTACCAAGCAATCATGTATAGCTAATTGAATAAGTTGTTAGTCCTATTAAGCTCATTAAGCTGCTAACTAACATACTTGAAGATTATTGAAGATTTCTTAGTCTCCTTCAGCCTATTCTCTTAGGTTCTGTCGTCTATGTTTTTGCTTTTGTTTGGTTGGTTTTCAATTCTAAATTAGTCCTTAGAATTGAATTTGGAGAAGTGTATATATTCAAATTTTGTATTAATGCATTCTTTAAATTTTACCTATGTTGTTGAAATTACAATCTTTAAAATTGGTATTCAATACATAATTTGCCATTACCAAATGATTTTAGAATTTGATTTTGTATTTGTTTTAAGAATGTCCTTAGACACAAGTTATAGTTAAAGCCATTAGAGCCCGGTTGGTGAGATATTAAGAGCATCAGGACTTGTTTTAACATTACCAACTTTAAGCACCATACAAGAAGCCTGCTATATATGGTGCTTACCAACTTTAAGCAAACCTTTCCTAAATCTAATGGTGGTGATACTTATTCTAAAGACACCCTCTTGTCTGACTTCCTCATGCACAACTTCTGTTGACTTATGTCACACACTGCCGCAAGTGATAAAACATTTAGATGCTGACATATTATTTTATCTCCAATTGATATTAGTATAGATAATATACATTGAAGAGGGTGCTAGTAAAACTTGCTCTACATAGCAACACTTTATGCAGACAATTTTTCCCCTGTATGAGTTTTTCATGGTCATGGTTGAAGTTTAAAACAAATATTTAAGGATCCATGTCTCCATTACACTATTGATTTATGGTTTTCTATAGAGTTAATGCATGAGTTACACTTGAATTTAAGGTCCTTTTGCTGGTAGGTGAACTAAGTTCAATGCTCATATTATTCTTCCAACCATTTCCAAAAAAATAGTAGCATGATCATTCAGTCTTCGGTTGGCATAAGAAAAGAAATAGAAAATATCTATACTACTCTTATTAAATTGCTTAAACAGTTTTCTTGAATTTTTAAGACACTAGCATAACGTACAACTCCTAAAGCACAAACCTGAAAGCTTAACCGTCCCACTCCTCCTCCATCCTCACGTCGTAGAAATCTTCTGCCTGCTACAAACTCCTCTCCTTCCCCACCTTGCTACAAACGAACCCTAGGTTCTGAAAATGCAGACGCTTGTCAAAACATTGACGGGAAGACAATCGACGAAGTGAAAGGTAGGATCCAAGACAATGAATTTAGGTAATTACCTAAGTCTTTGATTTTGATCTAAATTTTATTTTCAAATTGAAATTGACATTAAAATGGGTTTTGATAGGAATTCCACACGTGGATGCGGCTCTGGCTGATTACAACTCTGTAATTTAAATACATGTAGAACAAATCATTATCAATCTCATTCAAGTCATCAACAATCACGATTAGGTGGCAGATTGCTATTCAAACCCTTAGATTCTGAACCAGTTTTTTTTCTGTCTTTCGGAACAAGTTAAACGGTGGTGGAAATCAAGTTCAGCGTTGTTTCAACTCTACAGAGGTAAATTTGTAAAACATAGTTGTTATTCGTTAGTCGTTACGTATGTTTAGTACTGTTTTTTTTTTGGAAAGGAGGCAGAACTCCTGGCAATATATTAAAGAAAAAGAAACAAAACAACAACCAGCCAACGGGAATCACCCAAACGAGAGGACAAACCCAAACTGAGAGGGGATTCCCAAATCAAAAAACCAAACAAACTTAAACCATAAGACAGTCAACCAAAAGTAGCTAAGGGTATAAGAAAAAACAAAGAAATAAACTAAGAGACCCCAAGCATCAAAATCCTCCAACCAAAGAAGAAGCCGAAACGAACTTGCCATGATCAAGTAGTGCTTCGTGAAGACTCACCCACATCCATCGTAGAGCCAATACTCAAACACTTCATATGAATGGAAGCCTTGAGCTCATTAAAGAGCTGTTGAGGATTCCTTTTCCGCCCATCAAATAAACGTCTATTCCTCTCTTGCCATATGAAATATACCGTAGCCGCAAAGAACATCTTTTTCCGAACGGCATTAGATCCCCAACGGTGATGTATCAGATTATGCAAGATTTCTTTTTTTTTTTTTGAAAGGAAATCCAGGCAATTTTATAAAGCAACAAAAAGACAGAGCAACAAAAGAATCCAAAGGTGTCGGTTACAAAAGAACTCCGACACCAAACCAAACCACACAACTAACAACCAAAAAAGACAAAGGCTCACCGACCTAAACAAAGAAAAAAACCAAATACAAGACCAACGATTCCACAACCAAATGGTCTGAAACCAAACAAAACAACAAAAACTCCAATCAGATCGTCTCCACTCCATGAGCAGTCACTCTTCGCTTCCTTCTCTTCCAAGCTAGTCGATTCTGAATAACCTCCATAATATTCTGAGCAACTTTGATATCAGGCAACTTCTCGCGCGTGAAAAGACGAGAATTCCTCTCCTTCCAAATCCAGTATACAGAAGCCGCCAGAGCCAGCTTATGCAACAAGGTATTTGGAGTTTGAGAATTATCAGCCAACACATTCACCATTTCACTCCAAGTAAGTGGTGCCACTGTCCAACCAATTCTGTTCCTCACCATTTGCCAAACACTAGCCGAGAACGTGCATTCAAAGAACAAATGAGAATGAGAGTCCATACACATCGTACAAAGGCTACACCGCATATCAGGAGGTTCATGCTTCCAATTAAAGATACGGTCTTGTGTAGGTAATCTACTCAAACAAGCAAGCCAAAGGCAAAAAGAATGCTTAGGGATATGACCCTTAAACCACACCTTCTTTGTCCATTGAAGAATCGGAAAATTACCCATAAAGGAGTCGTAGGCCCGTTTTACTGTAAACTCTGAATGCCCGGCCACATCCACATCCCAACACATAAGATCCGGTCTTTCAACAACAATCGTAGGCCAAGAAACATTAGCCAAGATCGGAAAACGACATGTCCACGAAGGATGACATTCGTGTTCCCACTCATCAAGGATTTGCCGTACTGAAGTAGTAGTGCAAAAACTAGATGAATGAAACAACCGATAAGGCAAAATCTTGGAAAGCGGGCCACAAGGTAACCATGCATCCTCCCAAGCATTAGTAGTCAAACCATCACCAATCCGGACAGAAACAAATCGTCTAGCTTCATCACGTAAGGTCATTAACTTCGTGAATAACCAAGACCAACGAGTATTCCTCCTAGCCGCCCATATACTAGATCCACGTAGGATATAAACATGTACCCAACGAACCCACAAACACTGACGCCGTGTAATCAGTGCCCAAAGATTTGTTGTAAGGATCGCCCGATTCCAAACAGATAACCGCTTTATACCAAGACCACCCGAATCAAAAGGTCTACAAACCAAATCCCATGCTACCTTACACTTACCTTTAGATGAATCACCCTGGGACCAAAGGAAATCACGGAAACAGGATTCCAAATCATGCACTACTCCATATGGAAACAGAAAAACTGCCATCCAATAAAGCTGTAACGACTGCAAGACCGATATGATCAGTTGCCTTCTTCCCCCAAAAGACAAGAATTTAGATTTCCAGTTATTAACCCTGGCTCGTACCTTAGAGAGGAGGGCACCATAATCAGATACCTTAAGAGCAACCGGAGACAACGGTACTCCAAGGTACCTAATTGGAAAGGTACCTTCCCTAAATGGTAGACATTCTAAGATGGCCATTTTTTCCGAGTTGGGGACATTACCAAAAAACACATCGCTTTTTTGGAGATTTGGCGAAAGACCGGACCTAGAAGCAAACAACTCCAAAGCCTTCTTGAGAACCCCAACAGACGCAACATCTCCCCTAGTAAAAACAAACAAATCGTCAGCAAAGCATAAATGGGTTAATTCGATCTCCTCACAACCCACATGGTACCCGAACTGGCCTGCTTCCCTTACACATTGTCGAAAAAGCATAGCAAAACCCTCCATTACAATCGTGAAGAGATAAGGCGACAACGGATCACCTTGACGGATACCCCTCTTTCCCAAGAAATGGCCAAAAGATTCCCCATTAAGAGAAATGGAGAAAGAAGTTGTGGAAATCATTTCCTCTATCCACTTAACGATCACCGAGTGGAAACCCATGCCACGCAACATACACAACAAGTAATCCCAAGCAACCATATCATAGGCCTTACGAAGATCAATCTTGAACGCACACCTTGGAGGCCCTTTATGTAAATGGTAACCTACGACCAACTCATGAGCCATGAGGATATTATCACCAATCTTCCGTCCTGGAATGAAAGCAGATTGTGAATTACCCACCAGCGTATCCAAAACAGGCTTCATTCGATCAACAATAACTTTTGAGATACACTTATATAAAACCGAACAGCAAGCAATTGGTCGAAAATCAGCCACCGATGTTGCATTTGGAGATTTCGGAAGCAAACATAATAAAGTATGGTTAATCTCCTTAGCTAACCGACCACGATAAAAAAAGTTATGTATCGCCAACAAGACATCCGGACCAGTAATCTCCCAAGTAGCCTTAAAAAACTTTGAAGAGAATCCATCTGACCCCGGAGCTTTATCATTTCCAATCCTAAACATTGCATTCTTGATTTCATCATCCACAATCGGCCTAATCATAGAATTGGCATCCGCAACCGAAAGCCTCGTTTGAAACAGATCATTAGGCATAATAGGGACCACTGAAGGATCAACCGTGCCAATAATGGATTTAAAGTGTTCAATAAAAGCTAAAGGAACATCCGACCCATAAACATAATCACCTTCTCCATTCGACACTGCATGAAAATGTTGCAGATTCCTTTTCTCCTTAAGCACTTGGTGAAAATATTTAGTGTTGGAATCAGCCTCCATTAACCACTTAACTTTAGCACGCTGTCTAACTGCACTCAGATCCATCCAACAGGCTTGTTGATAAGCATCTCTCAAATGCTCCAAATCCTCTCTAAGCAAGTCATTAGACGAGTCAAAATCAGCAGCTAACTGCACTGTATTCAGTTCATGCTTTAACCGAATGGTTCGCTCGGTTAGATTACCATAAGAGGACCGTAGCCTGCGAAGAGGTTTTTTAAGGTTCTTCAGCTTCGACGTCACCCGAAACATGAAGGTACCCTCTATCTGAACATCCCAAGCATCCTTAACAATTTGCATGAATCGAGCATCCTGCACCAAGAAATTATCAAATTTGAAACCATATGACCTCTTCCGGAGATCACCCTTAAACGAAAGAAGTCCCGGGAATGATCAGAAAGGCCCCTTGGGAGAAAATTCACCGTAGCATCATGATAACTTGATGTAAACTCCGTATTTGCTAGTATCCTATCTAACTTCCTCCTCAGACCTCCCTCAAATCTAGGTTTCTGACACCAAGTATGATGAATGCCCATAAACCGCACATCAAAGACTTCCACATCCTCCACACACGCTGCAAAATCCATCATATCACAGTTACGTCTAGAGACACCACCACAAGCATCATGTGGGAATACTAAGCAATTGAAATCACCAAGTATGACCCATGGCTTGTCCCCAATAAGAACTTTAAACTTACGCAAACCAGACCACAAAAGACGACGATCAGCACTATTATTAGACCCATACACAGCCGACAGGAAAAACAAATCGTCCGAGTCATGAAAACGGACTTGACAATGCATATACTGTGCATGCACTTCAATCAACACCACATCAATCAAAGAAACATCCCATGCAAGGATGATGCGCGTGCCAAACTCACAATTGGCTTGATTAGAAAACCACGGCCAACGACGGAACACTTTATCACACACCGAGTGCAAAACTTCCCTACGTAAATGCGACTCTAAAACAATACACAAATGCAAACAAGAATTACTAATAAAGGACCGAACTTCCTGTTGCTTGTCCAAGGCATTCATACCTCGGATATTCCAACATCCAACATTAAACATCAGATAAAGACTTATCCTTCCCAGGATCCCCCACACTCGAACCACCATCCTTAACACCCTTCAAACGAGATACATCATCATTAACATTCACCTTAGCTGGTTGCACAACATCCGAATCCTGAAGATCAGCTAGAACCGAAAAAGCATTTGTTTCCTTATCATTCCGCGTTTGAGAAGAATTTGGAGAAACATACTTACCTCTCCTAGCCGTAAAGTGCTTAACCGTATTAACCACAGATTGTTTGAACGGTAGATCCGGAGTACCACGCGAGGTGCAAACATAGTTTGTAATAATCGGGTTTTTCAGCCCCTTGAGAACTTCATCAGTTGGTGACGCACACTCATTTATCACTTTCGGTTCCACAATCGGATCATCCACCACAATCGGTTCCACAACAGATTCCTTAGTACCCTCCTTGTCAACCAACGGCTCATGAACAGCTTGCCTCTGGCTACTAGATGAAGGCTTAGGAACCACTGGACTGCTTCCTCGATCACCAGTTAAAGATTTTTCACCAATAGTTACACCCTTAGAACCCGAGGTGCTCCCAATAAGCTTCGGTCTCCATTCCTTTCTTTGAACCATTGTAAAACCATCATCATCTACCACTTGCTTCTTCCCTTTAGACGCCTGAGCAATAGTAGCTTTAACACAAGCAGCAGTTTTATGACCGAACACTAAGCAGTGAGAGCATTGGGTAGGTTCCCATAAATACTCAACCTTAACTTGAACACGGACATCTTCTCCCCCCACCAAGCTTGGAATAACAACTTGTAGATCACGTTTTAGTTCACCAACAGCCCATACATCCACCAACACCTTAGCAAATCCCGGTCTACCCCAAGCCTTGTCACACATTGCAGCAGTGCAAGCATCCAATTGCTTTGGAACACCCAACGCGCTTGCAATCCTGCTAATTCCCTCTTTGTTAAAGGCAACAAGAGGAACATTATGAAGTTTCACCCATAACGGGCAAGAATTGTGAATAGGTTTAGCCAAAGCTTTTCCGGGTTCCCAATGTTCAATAAACAATGGAACACCCCTGATCATTAAGGGACCAGCCTCAACCACTTGTTTAGCACCACCAAGATCATTGAATTTGAAGAAAAAAATACCATTATTATTCATCATGACATTTGACAAGCCAAACTTTCCCCAAACAGAAATCACATACCTCTCAACAACATTAAAATTCAATCTAGGGCCAAGAAAGTAACCAAAAAGCGTTGATTTATGAGTAGACATGACTTCAGTTGCCAATTCCACCGGAATACGGACACAAATCTGGGTTTTATCAGCCAAAGGATAAAACGACAACGCATCAGACGATTTACCCTCAACAACCGCAGCATAGTTCAAGGTTTGTGTCTTAGGCATTTTCAAACGGTCATCCAAGTCCAACCTATCAAAGACCGAAACTCGATTAGCCAACGGCTTATCTTTAAGGATCTCCATATCATTGTCACTTGACGAATCATCCGCAACTTCCATAGTCACATCAATCTGCCCCAGATGAGCCGAGGGGTTCAAATCATCATTCTTTGCCGCCACAGGATCCGACATGAATAACCTAACAAGAAGATACCCAAACAATAGCTACGAAGATCGCAACTGACGGTGCAACGAAGGTCAAAGACGCTGAAGCACCACAAAGTTACGACGCTGCAACTACTATCCAAGGTAAACCTCTTAGTAAGAAACCACACCGAGTCTGCGGTCAAAGATCAACGAATGACACTACGCAACCCACACTAATGGTGAAACACAAAACCAAAACAAGTACAGGAAACCCTAGACAACCAACCACTCAAAACAATTAGCACAGGACTGCAGAATCTGTCCCCTGCGAACCGACAGAACCCTAGACTCCAACAAATTAACAATCGGAAACCCTAAAAAACGAAATCGTTCAATGCAAGAATGACGTCAGCCCTAATGCTGACGCATGCCCTAAACGCACACCAGGAAGACGACAAAACCTACAAGCAAACAAGAGCTGACCGCAAACGACAAATTAGTCGCAAAACCCCAATCGACGCCCAACAGCACACCGACCGAAACGACAAACAAGTCGCAGACGCGCAAACCCTAGTACGGCCGACAGGAAGCCAAATCACACGACAACACACCAACCAAAACCCTAGCGACAACCAATCGTGAATAGGATTGTCTCCTCGTAGCCGACAAAGAAAACCCTAGCAACGCGATAGGCCGATACGAACAGAAAACGATTCCGAAGGAGAATGCAGCGAAGGAATCAAACTCCAATTCCACCGATGGTGATTCAAGTTAGTAAATCGAAGCCTACAGGTGACAACACCGGCGTAGGAAACACGAATACCCAACCCAAAACGAAACCAACGATAGAGGATGAAGACGATACCTCACGCAAACCCTAATCAGAACCCTAGTGAGCGAAAACCCAACGAGAAAACGGCGATCAATATCAAAACGAACACCAATCCAACAGCAAGAACCCCACAACGAATGAAACCCTAGAATCGCCATTCTCGCCTTGATCCAGAGAGAGAATCCATTTTTCTTCACTAACTCTCGATTTTACGCGATTGTTCGAGCCTTATGCAAGATTTCTTCCCAACCCCTGATAATGATCCAATCCAATCTCATTCCTACTTTTCTCCCACACACTAGAAGAATAATGACAATCAAAGAACAAATGATCTCGAGAATCTATAGACCGCTCACATAGAGAACACAATAACTGATCGCTTTGAGGAGCCCATCTTAACATCCGGTCTTGAGTAGGAAGCCGATTTAGGATAGCAAGCCACAAACAAAAAGAGTACTTTGGAATGTATTGCTTAAACCAGCAAATACCATACCACGGCGCATCTTCCATGTCTCCGACCAAAGTTTTCCAAGCTTCACCAACCTTAAAACTTGTTAGGGTCTGGTTATTATCTAACCACATTACCTGATCTTTCTCAAGAATGTTCAGTTGTGGAACAATAAGTTCAGCTAAATCCGGAACTCGTATAACCCAAGCTTGCGGCCAGTTGGAATCTAGAGAAGAAATCACCTCCGAAACAGTAGATTCTTTTGTAAAGCCAGCTGCTCGAATAAGTCTATAAGGAATGAGAGAAGATAAATTACCAACCGAAAGCCATTTATCTTCCCATGCATTCGTGCTTATGCCATCGCCAACCCTCGTGTAGAAATACGGCCGAATCTGCTCACGGAGCTCAAGAAGCTTACGCCATATCCAGGAAGAAGAGTTTGTAGGCGGAACCGTCCAAAAGTGGAAGCTTTGTAAACGATTCAAATACAACCAAGAGACCCACAACGATTTCTTGCGCCGTAAGATATCCCAAACATGTGACGTAAGAAGTGCACGGTTCCATACATGCAATCGCTTAATACCTAAACCTCCTGCAAGTTTCGGTTTACAAACATCTTCCCAAGACACCCGGATTCTACCTTTCGCCGAATTACCCTGGTTCCATAGAAAATCTCGAAACAATTGTTCGAGGTTATGAGAAACAGATGATGGAAGCGTAAATACCGACATCCAATAGAGTTGTAAAGATTCAAGTACAGATCTAATCAACTGTAATCTACCTCCAAAAGATAGGAACTTGGATTTCCAATCAAGAATTCGAGAGCGAACCTTCACAATCAAGGGGTTAAAATCAGCAACCGACAGTCGTTTAGACGAAAGAGGAACCCCCAGATAGCGAAAAGGAAGTGTGCCAACCTGAAAAGGAAGTGTATTCAGAATTTCTTGGGTGACCTCCGGATTAACATTTGAGAAATACACGGAACTCTTAGCTATACTCGGTTTCAGACCCGAAAGTTCACCAAATTCTTTTAAAGCTTTCTGATGAACCCGAACCGAATTTACATCCCCTCTTGTGAAAACCATTAGATCGTCAGCAAAGCAAAGATGAGTAAGAGCTAACCCCTCACAGCCCTTGTGAAAATTAAAACCCAAATCTTGTTCCACAAGTCTCCGGAACAAAACCGAAAACACCTCCATTACAAGAGTAAAGAGGTAAGGTGATAAAGGACATCCCTGCCTTAGTCCTCTTTCACCTTTGAAGAAGCCATGAGTATTCCCATTTACCATTACCGAAAATGATGTAGTAGACACCAATTCCATGATCCAATGCCTCATGATTGGATGAAACCCAAGTCTATCAAGAATAGTGCATAAGAAAGTCCAATCAACAGAATCGTAGGCTTTCTGTATGTCAATTTTGAACGAACACCTTGGAGGTCCTCCTTCTCTACCATATCCCTGCAGAATCTCATGCGCCATCAATATATTATCCGTAATCCTCCTTCCTGGTATAAAAGCTGATTGATTAGGGCTGACTAACGAGTCAAGATGGTCTTTGATGCGCCATGAGATGATCTTAGCAATACACTTGTAAAGAACTGTACACAACGAGATTGGCCTGTAATCCGTAACTCTTAAAGCATTGGCCGATTTAGGGATCAGACATATAGAAGTGTGATTCAACTCTCTAGCTAACCGGCCCCGATAGAAAAAGTCCTGAATTGCCATCTCCACATCCGGACCTATGACAGACCAAGCAGATTTAAAAAATCGTGAAGTAAAGCCATCCGAACCTGGCGCTCGATCATCCCCTATGTCAAACATTGCCAAACGTACCTCTTCTTTTGTTATTGGTCTAATCATAAAGTTAGCTTCCTGAATCGATAGCCGGTTTGAAAAGAAATCCACTGGAATGTCTGGGATAACATTACCGTCCCTTGTCCCCAAGATCGACTTGAAAAAATCAACAAAATCCATGCCAATATTTTCATTGCCTTCGATCTCAACCCCTTCCATACTTACAACCGAATTGATCAAGCTATGATTCCTTCTCTCTTTCACTGATCGGTGGAAAAAAGAAGTATTTAAGTCCCCCTCTTTTATCCAACGTATCTTTGCCCTCTGTCGGAAAAACGCTTCCTCATTCTGCAAAGCCTCATTTAACGCACCCAAAGCTTCGGCAAGAGAAACCTGCAAATTCATATTCCTAGGATCCGCATCCCGAAAATTTTGAGCCATATCAACTGCGTTTCTGGTTTCCTTAACCCGTTCACTAACAGCCCCACATTTAGACCTTAAAGCACGTAGTGGATGTTTAAGCGATTTTAGCTTTTTCAACAATTGATAAGCATACGTACCATCGGAAGTAACATTCCACTTTTGCTCCACTGTCGAAAGAAAATCTTTGTGATTAGCAACAAAGTTTTCAAACCGGAAAGGTGCACGCTTTTGCGAAACTCCATGAGAAAGATGAACAATACAAGGCGAGTGATCGGAAACTCCTCTTGGCAGAAACCGAGCATGAGAATTATGGAAAGTGTCCACAAATTCCTCATTAACCATTGCTCTATCAAGCTTTCGATGAATACCCGTCCCTTGTAGCGGCTTTTGGGCCCATGTGAAAAAACTCCCCATGAATCTGATATCAAACACATTAATACTTTCAATACACTCCATAAAATCCTCCATTCTTACATCTCGACGTTGTGATCCACCAATACTTTCCTCAACGTTCAAAACAGTATTGAAATCACCTACCAAAAGCCAAGGCTGTTTTCCAGCTAAAGAATGAACTCGCTTCAATTCCTCCCACAAATGACGCCTCAAGTTTACATTATTACTTCCATAAACAATGGAAATAAAGAAAGTAATTGAGGAATCCTTAAACACCACTCGACACAACATAGTTTGATCCGTCATGTTTATAACAACAATATCCATATCTGCCGAATTCCATCCAATCAAGATACGTACACCATGTTGAGAAACAGACTGATTGGACACCCAATTCCATGACCCAAAAATCGAACAAGCTACTTCAGAAAGTTTAGAAGGCATAACATGGGTCTCCATTATTGCACAAAAAGATAAAACCTGCGACCTAATAAGACAACGAACCTCTTTTTGCTTTAACGAGGTATTCAAACCTCGTATATTCCAAGTACCAAAATTCATCATTTAGGATTATACAAACCCGTCCCCAATGGTCCTTTGTCTTTAGACGTCACCTCACCACTCCTATGGACATGCTTAGACGAATCTCCACCTCCTAAATTAGATAAAGCATCAAATCTATTAGAAGGCTTTTTTAGGATACCCTTAATCGGCTGTTTCGTAGGTTTCGACATCACAGGACTAACCCTTGTGATATCACTTCCTTTATGAGTCTTTCCTCCAAGCACAGTTTGATCAACATTCGGTCCACCACCAGCAGACTTATGAGAACCCTCCTTAGCAGCACTATCAGACACCATAATCGTAGAAGCATCTTCCCTTGAGCCCTCCACATTCTCCTCAGTCTGGTTCTTGTCTTTGACACCCGTAAGATCACTCATGACCTCCTTTTCAACATTAACCAAGTCTTGGCTGGCCGTAGGTTCAACCGTAGACACGACAGCAACCACCTGAGTCAAATTATGGTCATCTAATTTAGTTCCCGAAGTACTTCCCCCTTGCTTTGGCCGCCATTCTTTTCTTTGAACTTTTGTGAAACCATCAGCATCAACTTCCACTGCTTTCCCTTTGGCTTTTTGAGCAACAACCGCCTTCGCACACGAAGTAACTTTATGACCAAACACCAAACAGTGAGAACATTGCAAGGGTTCCCAGATATACTCCACTCTTACTTTAACTCGAACATCATCTCCTCCAGATAGACTAGGAATGACAACTTGAAGTTCCCTCTTTAATTCACCAACCGCCCATGTCTCAATAAGTACCTTTGCAAACATTTTAATGATCACTAGATCACTTTATATAAATAAAATTCATACAACAACAATATTAGATAAATATAATGAAATATACATAGATACAAATCAAATATGTGGTTTTGTGAAGGCGGAGTGGTGCGGAAAATACAACCTGCAACAAAATCATTCGGTTCCTATGGATGTATCATGGCTATCGTGTTAGTTGTGGTTCTATCCAGATCAGCGGTTGTTTGGAGCAATAGTTGTGAGAAACAAAACTGGCCGAAGAGGTGGCTTTAGTCATGGCTATCGTGTTGTCGTGGCTCTATCCAACCTTCTATTTCGCGTTGGGCAGCAATTATGGTTTGATATTGGTATCCGTCTCGGCATTTTGTCGAACGGCCTTTTTGCATCTGGGTTTGGCAGGCTGCAATTGTTGGATGAGGTGGCTTTAAAGACATCTGGAAGTGCTGCAGAGCAGAGACCGACCATCATTATCTCAGAGATACGTGGTGGTTGCGTCTTTTAACAGCAGCTTCAAGATGGCCTGTCCAGCAACGGTGCAGCGCGTGTACGCCTGCTGGACAGCATGGGGTTCAATGGTTGTCGAGAAGACATGGTCGTTTCCGTATATATGTAACAGTATGGGGGTAGGCCGTTGTGCTGGGTCACAATTATTTCGCGTTATCCTCTCTTCTTTTTGCTAGGTGGGTTGTTAAAATGGGTGGGGTCTGGATGGTTTATTCTCTTGCAAACCATTTGGCCATCTCTTTGTGTTGCTTCACTACTATTTTAATTGTTGGCTTTGATGCATGTTTTTTTTGGAAGCTTGTTTCTGGATCATGATGTAATTGGTATTGTGGTTGGTAATAAAAAGTGGGGATCTGTTAAAAAAATATGGTAACAAACTTTTGAGTCCAAAAACGCGCAACTACATTATGTTATGAGATAATGATAATAGAGAAAGGTTCAAACAAGAACAAAATTAATTTGCAAGAACAAAAGAACAATTCTGGATCACATGTGATGTGGGTCCCACATAATAAAAAATCATATATGATTCAGGTGGGTTCCACCACTAAATCATATATGATTCTTTATTATGTGGGATCTACATGGGCCCACATCAATGTGTGGCTCAAAATTGGTTCCTTTGTTCTTGCAAATACCCTTGTTCTTGTATGAACCTCCCTCAATGATAATAATTGTCTTGTATTTAAGTTTTATTAAAATGTTTGAACTTTAATGGACATGTTTTTCTGAATGTAATACCTTGCAACATTTATACACATAAATGATTCCCTTTTCTAATACCAAAATTTGCATCTAGCCTGTTGGGGTGTAGCCTAGAGAACATAATTATTAGGGTTTGTCTTAGCAAATCCATTCACAAATGGTTAGAGTTTGTCTTAGCAAATGAACAAATAGGAATATGTAATACATAAAATGTAACAGTTATGAATACATGAGTCAAAGCAATCTTTAAATATCGTGTGTCCTCTTACATTCATAAACTAACTCTTTTTTTCTTATCACAAAAGTTTAAAAAATTCTTAATTCAGGTAAATAAAACATCTTCAAATTTGTTTTGACCCGCCGCATCGCGCGGGTAAATTAACTAGTCCTATTATAATGCCTTTACACAACTTCTTTAGTTCAACTTAGCATAAAATAGGTTTTGATGATTTTATGGTAATATTCATTTGTATGGTAAGTCTTTGAAGTTCACAAATCACTTTTGAATAAATTTCAGATTCTGGCAGATTCAAAATGTTGCAAAAATGTCACCTTTAAGCTTGGGTCCAAAAGGAGATAAGTTATCAAATTTTTATCCTTTGATCTTGGGGGTGTTAACAACATTCCCACCAAATTTCATAATTTTTAAAGATGTTTAGCATATTTTAAAAATTCTTGCAAAATCAGTGTGCACAAATCACTTTTGAAAATACATGTCAGTGATGTTTGTACCATAGAGAATTCATTACTATTTCAAAATTCAAATTTCAAAAGGGATATTCAAGCTAACACAAATATCTAGCTAATGAAACAAGTTTCACACGATTTTGATGATTTTTGAATGAGATATGATCTCTGGAATCCATGCATGTGAATCTGCCATCTTTGGACAGATTGCACCACGAATTTCTTTTCATTGGTTGAGCACTCAAAAATCCACCAAATCATGTGATATCAGGTTCTTTGGAAAGCTAACTCACTGAACTTGAACTTAGACTCAAAAATCATGCATTTTGGATAAGCTATCATGGAGATATTCACGCAACAAGTCTACATAAATTCTGACCAGTAACTATTTGCACACTAAAAAGTTTTGTAATGGTTGAAGGTTCAAAACGTGGAATTTTTGAATGATTCCCGTGGGGTTCGAACCCTAACCCATAAAATATCAAACCATAAAATTTTTAGAGAAAAATGAGTCCATAAACACCCTTTTTGGGTCGTCCAAACTGTTGGGTTTTTGCGATTCGGATAAAACAGATATAAACATATAAACGAATAAACGCAGCGGATAAAAACAAAACCCGAACAAAGATCCAACCGTAATTTAACAGATACAAATCTATCAAGAGGGTTTTCTCGCGTTTACCTTTTAGCGATCCAAACTTTTCTCCGGAAGCTAGTGAGGGATACACCGCTACTGCACCACCGTGAGACTGGCTGCTAGACCGCCTAGGATTTGATCGGAAAAACCTCCCGGTGTGTGTGTGTGTGTCAACGCCGACAAGAGAGAGAGAGAGAGATTTGGGATTCTTGGCGAGAAAGTAATTATGAAATCAGTGTTTAATTCTATTACCCTAACCCTATATTTATATAGGTAATTATGGTAATCATATTAAGAATCCCAATCCATAAATAACTATCCACAATAATTTCCTTAATTAACTCAAACTTGTTAATCAAGTAATTATATTTATCTGATAAATAATAAATAAACAATTTATTATTTATCCTTTTCTCTCTATTAAATAATTAAACTTAATTAATTATTTCCACACGATAAATCCAATAGGTCTCGGGTTGGGTGTGTAGCAGTGTGACCCACTAGTGTCTTATAACATTGGACATAGTGATCCTAATTACTGTCTTGCACATAATCCTTTCAGACTCCCACTTGTGCCAGACAAGTAACTTAACTGTCACTATTAGCCTAAGGAGGTCCCTAGCCAGACACTTAGGTTGACCAGGTTATAAGATCTCTTATAGCCAGAGATACGATTCATATTTGAATTGTACACAGGTTCATTCCTTTTACACACGATATTTTAAAGTGAGTTTTGACATGGAGCTGAGATAGTTCAATCATAAACTCAAGTATTTCCTGACTCTGATCTCGATTGCCTGCAGTAACGGATCTTCCAAATAACCTACTGTTATTCTATCCGAGCGTGGCCACGCATTTCTGCCAATCTTAATCGTCAGGGGGCCCAGAAATATCTCTCCCATGTGGGAGGTGTAAATCCCATCTTGACTATCCGCATCTACAACCACGGCTTCCGCTGCATCTAGTCATACCCCTTATGACCACCCAGTTACGGTGCGGCGTTAGAGCATGCTAAGAGTACAGTAGTCCTCATGATCATAGACCAGATATCTCAGGTCAAAGGACAACCTATCATCAAGTCAATGCTTATGACAAGGGCTCCATGAAGCAGACTTGAAACTGGTCACATCCAATACCTATTCACTCTGATAAGTATCTATGAATGTCTAACTATATCAACTGTATATTAAACACTTCATAATAGCGTTATAACCCTACTGAGATTCCCATCTCAATAAGTTGCTACGGAGATTTAGATTTTTACGAACTCGTGAAAAATCATGGATAACCTTAAATATGCGAAAAGTAATTTTCTTGAAACATCTTTAAAATAGTATCTCTTTATTTCCAACACACAGTGAAATAAACTTTCATAATGTTTCAAAATTACATTGATAATCGATAACATAAACTAACTACTAGTATCCAGGTACTGCATCCCTATGGAACTAGTATGGCCCTCATGCTTTGCTCTAGCTAAAGGCTTTGTTAGCGGATCTGCAACGTTCTCATCCGTCGGAATCTTGCATATTCTCACATCTCCTCTTCCAATAATCTCTCGGATGAGGTGATATTTCCTGAGTACATGTCTCGACTTGTGATGTTCTCTGGGCTCCTTCGCTTGCGCTACTGCCCCAGAGTTATCACAGTAAATATCAATGGGTCTAGAGATACTGGCTACAACTCTTAGATCCGTGATAAAACTCCTGAGCCAGACAGCTTCCTTTGCCGCGTCTGATGCTGCAATGTACTCTGCCTCTGTAGTGGAATCCGCTATGGTATCTTGCTTCGAGCTCTTCCACGAGATCGCGCCTCCATTTAGGGTAAATACATATCCTGACTGTGATCTAAAATCATCTTTGTCGGTCTGAAAACTAGCGTCAGTGTAGCCTGTGACGCTAATCTCGTCTTCAGATCCTCCAAAGACCAAGAACATTTCTTTTGTGCGTCTCATGTACTTGAGAATGTTCTTGACAGCCACCCAATGGGCTTCACCTGGGTTCTGCTGGTATCTGCTCGTAACACTTATCGAGTAAGCAACATCGGGCCTTGTACATAACATGGCATACATAATTGATCCTATCGCTGAAGCATATGGGATCAATTTCATCTTGTCCTGATCTTCACTAGAAACAGGACACTGTGCTTTGCTTAGCACTATGCCATGCTGCATTGGGATAAATCCTTTCTTGGATTCCTCCATCCTGAATCGTTTCAGGATTTTGTCAATGTATGTACTCTGACTAAGCCCGATAAGCCGTCTAGATCTATTCCTATAGATCTTTATACCAAGTATATAGGCGGCTTCTCCAAGGTCTTTCATTTGGAAACACTTGCTTAACCAAGTCTTTACACTCTGTAAAGTTGGTACGTCATTTCCAATGAGTAGAATATCATCTACATATAAGACCAAGAAGGTTACTATGCTCCCACTGAACTTTGTGTAAACACATGGTTCAAACTCACTCTTGGCAAAACCAAATTCTTTGATTCGCTCATCAAAGTGTAAGTTCCAACTTCTAGATGCATGTTTTAATCCATATATGGATTTCAACAACTTGCACACTTTATTAGGATTCTTTGGATCTATGAAACCTTCCGGCTGTTCCATATAGACGTCTTATGTTAACTTCCCGTTCAGGAAGGCCGTCTTAACATCCATCTGCCAAATCTCGTAATTGAAGTACGCTGAAATGGCCATCAAGATCCTAATAGACTTTAACATTGCTACTGGTGAAAAAGTTTCATCATAGTCAATACCATGAGTTTGCGTGAAACCTTTTGCTACCAGTCTAGCTTTAAAGGTGTGCACATTACCATCCATGTCAGTTTTCTTCTTGAAAACCCATTTACGTCCAACAGCCCTACAGTGTTGGGGTAATTCTGTCAACTCCCATACTTGGTTGTCGTACATGGACTGCATCTCAGCCTTCATGGCCTCCTGCCATTGTTCAGACTCACTGCCTGATACAGCTTCTCCATAGGAGGTCGGTTCATTCAAGTCTCCATCATCCTGAGAGACTAAGAACCCAAGATACCTATCTGGCTCTTGCCTTATCCTAGTGAATCTGCGAAGGTCCTGTGTTTGCGCCTCCTCAACCGTTTCCGGTTGAGTCTCAACATATTCTTGTTGAGCAACTGGCTCAACTATCGGTGAAGTGTCATCTTCCTCTACCTCCTGTAGATCTACATCATTCCTGGTATCCTCTTGTATTGAGGAACTTATCCTCCAGAAAATCACCTCCCCGAGCTACAAAGACTTTGTTCTCGGTAGGATTGTAGAAGTAGTATCCCACAGTAGTCTTGGGATATCCTACGAAGAAGCACTTATCTGATTTGGGTTTGAGTTTTTCAGAAGTTGGTCTCTTGACATATACTTCACAACCCCAAATCTTTAGAAAAGACAATTTTGGTTTCTTGCCTGTCCAAATTTCATATGGTGTCTTTTCTACCGATTTAGTTGGCACTTTGTTCAGTATGTGGGCCGCTGTTTCGAGCGCATGTCCCCAAAATGACACTGGTAGTGAGGAACGACACATCATTGATCTTACCATATCAAGCAAGGTACGGTTTCTCCTTTCTGACACACCATTCATCTGGGGTGTGTACGGAGGTGTGAGTTGTGAAACAATCCCACATTCTATCAAATGATTGTTAAATTCCTGACTCAGATATTCCCCACCTCGATCTGACCTTAGGAACTTGATCTTCTTGTCAAGTTGATTCTGTACTTCACTCTGAAATTCCTTAAATCTTTCAAAGGCTTCAGATTTATGTCTCATCAAGTAGACATAACCATATCTACTGAAATCGTCAGTAAAAGTGATGAAGTACCGGTATCCTCCTCTAGCTTCATGACTGAAGGGACCACACACATCTGTGTGTATAATTCCCAACAAATCATTTGCCCTTTCATTATCTTTGTTGAAGGGTTGCTTTGTCATCTTGCCGGATAAACAAGATTCGCAATTGTCAAACGGTTTAAAATCGAAAGACCCAAGGAGTCCTCCTTTCTGGAGTTTCTCTATGCGTTTCTTGTTTATGTGACCTAGACGACAATGCCAGAGGTAAGTCTGATCCTCAATATCCTTGGATCGTTTACTTATATGATAGACTTCTCTATTTTCTTGTAGATTTAACACATATAGACCATTAGAGGGAGTTGCTTTGAAATAAAAGATATCATTTTTAAAGCAAGAGATAAGTTTATAATCATATTTATAAATAAAAACCTTGGTCTACAAGTAAATCGAAAGAAATAACATTTTTGATCATTCTAGGAACATAGTAACAATTTTCAAGTTCCAATACTAGACCCGAGGGTAAACTAAGACTGTAAGACCCTATAGACTCAGCTACAAGCATCTGGCCTTCGCCGACTCTTAGGTTCGAACGGTCCTTCCCCAGTATCTCCCTTCTTTTGAATCCCTGTAAATGATTACAAATGTGATTACCACTGCCTGTATCAAGTACCCATGATTCATAAGAAGTGATCAAACAGTCTATCATAAAGATACCTGGCGCATCGGGTAAACCGATGTCTAGCTGGTCGATGTCCATCGAGTGAGCACAAATATCCTTGCTACCGCATTCTGGGCAACTCAGATCTCCCAGCTCGTCAATCCAATCCGTGTCCATGAGGTCAGCAGGTGCTGCAGTTTTCGGCTCCAAACTGGCCAAAATATCCTCATGAAGCTTTGCCACGTCTCTCTTTGGTTCTCCAATGTACGCACTAACTGTGTTACGTATCTCATCAGTGAGGGAGAACCACATGAGATGCACAAGTTCCTCCTGGACAACTTTGTATCCCATGCGTGACAAACTTTTAAAGAGCTTCCTCATCTCTAGGAGATGCTCTTTAACAGATTGACCCTTTTCCAGTTTCAGAGAATAGATCTCTTTCATGATCAGATACTTCCCACTCTTCTTATAGAAACCCACCTGGTTCTCTATATTCTTCACGACCTCATGGCAATATCTAACCCTCAAATCAGTAGTAAACTCGGGTGAGGTAGAAAAGGACAGAATCGACATTACATCAGATTCGTCAGCCATGAATTTGAAATATTCAGCAAAGTCCTTTTCAGGAGCATTGCAACCGGGTCGTGAAACGGGTTTCTCTATCACGTACCGCTTACCCTGTGCATCCAAGACATTGTCAAGGTGCATTTTCCAGACTGGAAAATTTTGGCCTGTAAGCTTCCATTTCCCCATTATCAGGCGGAGAGATTCCTCAGGTGAATAAAAGATAATAGCAGACATCTACAGTCAAATATAAAATTCCGATTTAGTTATCTGATTGTACTTCTAATAAATTATTACCTTAGAACAATAATTATATTAGACTAGAATCCATATTTCACATGAATTGACAGGCGGTTTGCTCACGCAAGCCAATCCATGCTATTTCTGGTAGGTAACGACTTATACCAATCGCATCTTTAAACGAAGATACGACTTCTAGATCGTCGGGACATCGGATACTTGGATCCGTGCATATTTAGTCCCTCTAGTGTGTTTTGGCCCGGTACCACCCGGTGAGTTGTAACAACTACCAAAATAGATCGCACCATTTTGAACTGGATGTACTCTGGTCGGTACCCCCCGATATCGCAGAGTCTTTTCACCCCCTTCAGCTTGGGGTTTGAACGTGGGGCTAAAGGTTCGACTCCTTCGAGCCCCGACGTACCTTACGCCAAAGGTGTCCACAAATGGATCACACTAACTGATCTAAGATTTTCCTAAGGATTTAGCCAGTTTTTAGTTTTGAAAAAGACTAGTTCGAAAAACAAACTGTAATCGAACTCTTTAATCTGATTTCATAAAATTTTGTTTTTATCTAAGACTAAGTAATCATAATCAACCACGCAGATAAAAACAAGACAGTGTCATAGCTTTTGCCCAGATCTATTGTCAGTCTCGTGAGCCAACACGAGAACTGACGGTCCAAAATCCTATGTGACTAAACAACCACAAGGCATGAAATCTTGGTGCTCCCACTGGCTCCAACATCTCCGGTCGTGTCTCCGTGAAACTCCGTCTTTAGCTTTAACGAAACTAATATTAACTATTACATAAAAGGGTTGCAAATGGCACGCAGGCCTCCCTTACCAAAAAAAAAATTACATAAAGCAATAAAATAACACAATAAAGAACACAACCATAGGTCAAGGGGCTTGGCTATGACAACTAAGCAGTTTAAAGAATTAAACTTAAGACAAAACAGTTTTTGATAAGACTGGGTTTTGCAATAATCCAAACTGGATTATATTAAAGTTTTAAAATACTAATTAAAACTCATCCTAATTCGAAAAGAGTTTCTAATTCGAATTTGATAATTATCCCGAAAACAATTAAAGGATAATGATAATCCCAATCCCGAAAAATTTGATCCGTTAAACTTTAGTGATTATCGTGTCTTGATCATCACGGTTTTACCGGAACCAAAATTACCACCGATTATCTCCGCCGTCGACAACCGCCGTGACGTGGTCGGCCGTCGATTGCCCGGAACCGGCGCACGACGGCGACGCCAAACGAACGCCACAGCCGCTGCCCCGTAACACCATCGTCGCGAACGGCGATGACGCAAAAACGCCACCACCGCCGCTTAATCGTCGCCGGCGTGCGACGATGACGCAAACGCCACCGCCGCCGCCCCGAAAACAATCAGAAACTGCCGCCACCACCGCCGCTGCCCTAGCCGACCGGTGGTGCGGCTCTGTGGTGTTCGGACGACCACCACCACCATCGCCGATCGCGGCTTTGGTGGCTGGTGGTGTCGTGACTGAGATCGACCACCGCCACCGAATTGGTGGTGGGTGGTTTACGGTTTTGGCGATGAACGACCACCACCGCCGTCGCCGGTCGAGGCTTCGGCGGTGTGGTGGTTTGCGATGGACACAGCCACCACCACCATTGCCAATCGTGGCTTCGGTGGTGGTTTGCGACGAGACCCAAAAACAGCCACCACCACCGTTGCCAATCGCGGCTTCGGTGGTGGTTCACGGCTTCGCTTCCGGTGGTCCATCGGGGTTCGTCCGGCGATCGGTTCGGCGGTTCGGTTGGTTTATCACCACCGTTCCACCGCCGATTGCCACAAGTCTCGGGATTAATCCAAAATCAAAATTTTACCAGAAAATTAGATTTTTACCAAAAACCAACTTTTATCAAAAAACTAAAATAGATCTGATAAATATACGGAAGTGGCTCTGATACCACTGTTGGGTTTTTGCGATTCGGATAAAACAGATATAAACATATAAACGAATAAACGCAGCGGATAAAAACAAAACCCGAACAAAGATCCAACCGTAATTTAACAGATACAAATCTATCAAGAGGGTTTTCTCGCGTTTACCTTTTAACGATCCAAACTTTTCTCCGGAAGCTAGTGAGGGATACACCGCTACTGCACCACCGTGAGACTGGCTGCTAGACCGCCTAGGATTTGATCGGAAAAACCTCCCGGTGTGTGTGTGTGTGTCAACGCCGACAAGAGAGAGAGAGAGAGATTTGGGATTCTTGGCGAGAAAGTAATTATGAAATCAGTGTTTAATTCTATTACCCTAACCCTATATTTATATAGGTAATTATGGTAATCATATTAAGAATCCCAATCCATAAATAACTATCCACAATAATTTCCTTAATTAACTCAAACTTGTTAATCAAGTAATTATATTTATCTGATAAATAATAAATAAACAATTTATTATTTATCCTTTTCTCTCTATTAAATAATTAAACTTAATTAATTATTTCCACACGATAAATCCAATAGGTCTCGGGTTGGGTGTGTAGCAGTGTGACCCACTAGTGTCTTATAACATTGGACATAGTGATCCTAATTACTGTCTTGCACATAATCCTTTCACAAACATACATGCAACATTCTGTCAGCATCAGTCCAGATTCAATATTCAACTTTTTCACCAAAAACACTTAGAAATCTTTAAGACTTTGGGGTTTACTTGATGTTAAACTAAAAACCCCAACATATATCACTCAAATAGAAGAAATATACTTGAATATCATCAAGTTACATGCATGAAATAATAAAAAGATTTTCAGCCCCAAAAGAGTAACAAAACATCAAACCATGTGGTTTTTCACTCAAATCTTGTGTTCATAGGGAAGAGTCATAGAATTTCACCATCTTTGAATGTTTTTACACATTTCTATGGTTCATTCTCGTCCTCAAACATCAAGAACATCATTCATCCAACAAGGAGGGTTTAAACCTCAAGAAATACAAGAAAAAGCTCCAAAAATGCTAGAAATCGGAGTTATAATGCACCTACAACACTTACCTTGATGATGCAAACCACTAGAGCTTTTGAAATTTTTTATCACACTTCTAAAAACTCAGATTTTGAGAGGTTGAATGGCTGATTTTTCTTGAAAGGTTTAGAGAGAGAGAAGAGAGAGAATAGAGAGTTTTAGATGAATTTTGAAAATGAAAATGATGGTGATTAGAGAGGTAATAATGGTTTTATGGGAAAAAGGAGAGAGGGAGAGAGTAGGGGGGGTGGCCGGCCATGGTGGGGCCCACCCCAACCCTTTTTCACATTTTTTTTAAAAAGTCTTTACACTGTTTAAATTTAAACGCAGTGTCGGTTCGCAATAGTTTTCGACATCACCGACCTTTTTCGAGGATGAAATTAGGTTATTTAGAACATGTTATTTTTTATTTCTAATAAAATATTATATTTTATATAAGTTGGCTTTAAATTTGGCATTATAAGGTTTTCGGGCGACTTTGGGCCGGAACGGGCTTTTTCGGGCAATTTTCGGGAATTCTAGGTTATCGTCTAAATTTTTTTCGCGCAAACTAACCTAAATTCTCCTAATAAGTTAAATGACTAAAATTTTACTAACAGAAACACTACTGAGTGGTTTAACGAGTCGCTAACCTGAAAGCCAAATTTGTCGGTTGTCACAGTAGAGAGTTATTAGTTGGTTCTCGACAAACAAATCTCTACACCATTAGACTTCAACATAAGTTACAATCTTTGTCATCTTGTCTCATTACTAGATCCTCTTTACGACAAGCCGTTTTATGGCATAAAAGATTATCTCATTTGAATTTCAGATACATTGATAAAATTGTCAAACATCAACTTGTATCTGGAATTCCAATGATTAAATTTGAACAAGAGGAAATGTGCCCTGGATGTGAAAATGGCAAAATGAAACGTGCATCTCATCCTCCCAAACCAAAACAAGGATCTAAATCTCCTTTGAGTTTGTTGCATATGGATTTGTGTGGGCCTATGAAGTTTCAGAGTTTGGCTGGTCGTAAATATATTTTGGTTATTGTTGATGATTTTTCAAGATATACTTGGACGAAGTTTTTAAAAACTAAAGATGAAACGTCATCTCTTATTATCAATTTTATCAAAGCCGTTCAAGTACAACTTAAACTTCCAGTCCAAACTGTAAGAACTGATAATGGTACGGAGTTCAAAAATAATGTTCTTAAATCATTTTACAATTCTTTTGGTATTACTCAAACATTTTCTGCTGCAAGAACTCCGGAACAGAGTGGGGTAGTTGAGCGTCGAAATAGAACTCTAGTTGAAGCAGCTAGATCTATGCTTGCTGAAAGTCAACTACCTCAATACTTGTGGGCTGAAGCGGTTAATACTGCTTGTTACACACAAAATCGATCAATTATTCATAGGAGATTTGGTCAAACCCCCTATCACATTTTGTTTGGTCGTGTTCCATCTGTTGGACACTTTAAAGTGTTTGGCTGCAAGTGTTTTGTTTTGAATGAAACTGAAAATAGGGGCAAGTTTGGACCTAAGTCTGATGAGCTGTTTTTTGTTGGATACTCTGAGTCTTCAATTGCATACATGGTACTGAATAAACAGACAAGGATAGTATCTGAAAGCATCAATGTTCATTTTGATCCGATTACTGAATTATCTTCTGCAAATTCTTCTACCTCTGTTACTAATGATGTTGTGAATGCAGATTCTAAGACTCAAGGATCTTCTGTGTCTTCTGAGTCGTCTCATGCTTCTTATCTTGAATATGTGCTTTGGAAAGGAAAAACTAATATAATATGGACAAACAATAAGAATAACTTTGTGATTACACAACTAGTGTAAAAATTCGTCCAAAACAGTAGCTAACAGATTCAAGCACTGACTTTGGAAGGTCATATCTCCTTCATAAAAAGTGAAAATAACATGATTCTTTTTTTTAAAATCAATTTCTCTGAGTTAACTTTCAAACCCCACTGGCCGTTTACAAAAATTCCAAGTTTTGAACCCCCAAACAGTCCGTACAAAAAGATTGCGTAACAGCTCTTATTTCTGTCGAGACTAAAATAAACCCACTGTTTGGAGGTCGAGACTTTTTCCAAAAATTATGAAATTTGGTCAGTAAAAAGTTAACTCATAATAATAAAACATGTTAAAATTTCGTGATTTTTGAAATAGTTTAAAGCACCCAAATGCATTTTCCAAAACAGCCTATGAATCTGTCAGAATTTAGAAAAACAGTTTAGTATTATTTTATGTATCTTACTACTTTTTCAAATCCTTTCCCTAAAAACAAACATTTGAACTACATAAAAAGTACTTGAAGGATATTTTGAGTAAAACCTTGTTGATATACACATGCATGACCATACACCAACACATTCGTGTTTGACCGTAATCATCAAAAGTGCGAGTTTTCGGCAAATCGCTTAACTTTTTAAGAAACCGTACGCATGCATTCTTTTATAAAAATCAAATTACTAAAGTAACTAAGGAACTCATTAAGATAACTTATTGTACTAGGGTCGGAAATCGGTGGGACATTGTCGACGTGGGAACTTTGAACTCGTGAACTCGGTGAGTATTCACGGCCCCTATTTTACTATTTTTACGTATTGGGGTGAAAAGCATGTTGAGTAACGAAAAGTGTTATGAATTATGCTTATGAGCAAGTTTTTATGCAATGATGATTTGTATTGAGTAAAATTCCCCTTATAATATACACTACTATTAACTCGTTAGGAGCCTATTATCTAGTGGATAGCGCTATTTGGTAATGAGACCCACCCTACTGACTGACGAGTAGAGGGTGCACTATTTCAGACTTCGACTAACCGCTGAGGTAGTCGTTGAGGGATGTTCTACACAGTTGGAGGGAATTCCACCGCAGTGTAGTTCATAGGAGCGTTATATCCTACGTGGTTCGCGACCTCCTCTGGGGTATAACGTTGGGGTGAAATGGTTTGTAGTGGCTCAATCTTACATATCTTGTGCATATATGTGGTTTTGAACGTTTAAAGTGGTTCAAAAGTGTAAATGTAAATGAATCCAAAATCTAACACAATCACATCAAGATTGTGATGCAAAGCATATGAACATGAAAGAGAAAGATGTAGAGAGAGAAAGATGTTGAGAGAAAGTCACAAGTCTCTTAGATTCCAAAATGAACGTCCAAGTTACAATACAAAGGCATTGGGGTATTTATACCCCAACCCTAGGAAAGAGAAATTTACATAAAAGGTCCCTCAACTTCTATTATAAACTCAACATTAACATTCTACCCCTTTTATAAAAGAAGGAGGGACACACAAAAGAAACTTGAAAACAACTTCTATCTTTGCTTAACAGATGGTCTTCTTAGCTTGAACTTGATCTCAGCAAATCTGATGTCATTCCTTAGCCTGAGTCTTCTATCAATCTCTTGAACAAAATGCTTGATCAAAACTTTATCAGCTGCTGAGATGTCATGAACATTTTGTCTATCCATTTGCAGTCTAGTGTTCAGACCATCCATCACCATCTTCAGAGTATCATCACAATATAACATCACCTCATGGGAATACATTCTCTTTTTGTTTCCCAGAGCATCAGGATACACACAAGAAATCTCAGTTTCATCAGCATTATAAAACACAGTGTACAAGACCAAATCCTTTTCATCTCCAATTAGACTTCTTCTAGGCTTGTGACAGAAAAACTTAGAAGTCCAATTCTCCAACCCAAGCTGAAAATCATATAGATGAGCTAAAGAGATAGAAACTTTGACATGTCTAACAATTGCAGTTAGTGCAATTATTTCCTCCTCAGTTCTGAATGCCTTCCCTTTTAGATCATACAAAATCCCAAATATCACGTCAAAGCTTATATCTTGAAAGTCTGCCTCTGTAATCGTATACTCTTTTTCCATCGTCCCTTGCAAAAGTAATCACTGGATAAAAATAAGTACTCAGCTTGTTGGTCTTGTAGCTCTTTACACTCACAAACTTGTTATCCGACACTAACACTTCTCTTCTTTGCCTGTTCACCCTTCTCATATAGATGTACTCTTTTCTCAGCTCTGTCTTCAAGTTTTCTATCCCATACAGCTTCACATAACTCAACTTTCTCTCATGATAGCAAAACCGGCTTTTGTACCTTTCCTCCAAGTACTTTCCCGTAGCTCTAGTAAACCGGTTCCATTCAGTTTTCTTTAAGAATTTCCCTGAGCTGGCCTTCAATCTTTCCCATAACTCTACTTTCTTCGGATCAACCGGCATCAAATCATCTTGAGGCAACACTTCCTCTAATAATGGACCTTCCACATCATCCACAGGCTTTTCTTTCTCAAAATCAAACTCTACATCATCGAACATATCTTTCAATCTAATGTCTTCTACACATCTTGCCTCTTGAACCTCTTCATTTGGCACTTGATAGTCTCTGATTTCAGAAGCTACATTCTCAAGTAGTGCTAGAACTCTATCTATTTCAGATGTAGAGCTAGACGCCCCTGAAAACTTCACTCCTCTTTCTTCAGCCCTTTCAACTGGCATCTCTTCTTGCACCGAGCCCAAAAAATCTAGAGTAGACTGCAACACCGGCTCTGTTTCCATTTCTTCACCACTTGTTAAAACAATTGCATCCCTGTGACGTGCTGGTTGCTTCTCTCTCGGTGGCCTTTCCTCAAACCTGTCAACTACTCTTACATTTGAAGTAGTTGGTGCCCTAGATGGCTTACTCTCTAATCGTCTGCGTTTCCTCTCCCCCTCATGACGATCATGATCATCATGATCATCATGCCTTCTAGTGGGCCGTCTGGCAGCAGCTTGACAGGTTTCTTCAACTCCTCGGATCCGATCGGATAACTGAGACAAACCATCAGTAAACAGCTTGTTGATCTCGGTGAAGGTCTTTGTGAGAGAAGCATCAAGAGACGCTTGAAACTGTTGGAATTCTGTATGCGTGACCAAGTGGGATTGAGATCGTTGCTCTTGAATGGCACGTTGCTGAAGAGCTGTTTGTTGTTGAAGAATACTCACTAGATCACTATCTTCCGAAGAACCAGCTTCCAAGAGTTTAGAGAATAACAATCCCTTTAACTCCGGTATGGATAGAGAGTCAGCCGCTGATTGAGTAGACTGAGCTGGAGGATCAGCCATCGGAGCTTTACCTTTTGCCAACAGAGCCACTTGTTTCTCTAGATCCGAAATACGAGCTGTCTGTTGCTTGATTACACTAGCCATCTGCTGGTTGTTAGCCCGAAACATCGATCTTGTGATAAGTTGATCTGCAGTGGCAACTACATGGATCTGTGACAGATCAATATCAGGTGAAGAAGAAGAGCCATGCGGAGGAGGTACTGAATAGATGGTGTAGTTGATGCCGATGAAGTAGGTACTGTGAATGATGTCGATGCGGAGACTGAGGCAGATGAGGAACTACCAACGGGTGTTGAGGAAGAACCCAGAATGGTAGACTGCTGCCTAAGTTCTGTAATGATAGTAGATGAGGGTAAACTAACTCCGAGGTCACTTAGACTTCTCGTTGATCCAAGCGGAAACCCGATGGAACCCATGTTCAGCGTTGGCGTGATGTTAACACTGATGGGATTTCCCTCCGATCCTTGCAAGCCCGCAACAAATGCAGAACTTACTACGGTGGTTCCGGCAGGGCTACTGAAGCCTCCTGCAAAGGTGGTTTGCACCGGTGTCCTAACCAAAGAAAGATTTTCAACAGATACAATTTGCTCTAGACTCGATGTGATAGGAAGTGAAGTCGTGGGCGGGGGCAGCTGCCTCACTATGTTGGTACCTCCAACCTCCAAATGAGGAATGGGTACAAGTTGTGGTAAGACCCCGTGAGAAGTTGAATCTACCGTTTGTTGAGAAACGGTAGAGTGGCTAAGTTGGGTTGTTCATTGCATGAGTGGGGATCTCATGTCTTGGTCAATAGGTGGTGGCAACAGATGCTCACCCCTAGTAGATGTGGCTACCCAGCTAGACTCGGCTTGGGGAGGGGTTTGTACTTCTTTTCTGGCCCCTATCTCACTCTCACCATTTTTTCTACTTCCCTTTCACTCAATCTCACTTCCGGATTTTCAACTAAAACTCCCTCATCCGTCCTTATTTCTCCGAGAGTCAACAATCGACTCGAGCCTTGATCAGGCATATCATCATCATCACTATCATCATCATCCGAAGCTGGAAGTTCTTCAGTTTGGGCATCCATGTCACAAGCTGCATCTGAATCCGAAGGAAGTATGAGAGTTTCCTCAGATGAAACTGATCCTGAAGACTCATACCCCATCAGAATGGTGAGCCGTTGATCCATCTCACCCGGAGTGTATAAAAGTACAGGTTGTTCAACATGCACTTGCGGTGGCTCAACCTCATGCTCACCAAATGATTCCAAGATGTTCATATCCAGAGGTGATAACTCATAGTCTACAAGCTGATCATCATCTTGAGCTTGTAGAAACGGCTGATTTACAGCATGATCATCATCGGCAGCCGCAAACACATCATCCATTTGAACTGCAGAACTTATCTGTCCAATGTGCGCAGCAACATTCGCAGTTGAAGAATGAGCTGGCTGATCAGGGAGGTCCCCACCAAGTCCCCTCTCGGTATTTTCCCTCTGCACACCCTGACCAGGATCCCGTGATCTCTGGTCCCTAATAACTAAACCCTCATTTCTATGGATGGCACCCTGGGAAGGTCCCGCCGGTTCTGGCTGGACCATAGATGCGTGTTTTTGCCTATACTCTCGAACACTCTTAGCCCCCTGATCAGCATACGCAAGAAGCTCAGCAAAGAGTGGAACTTCATGAGCAAATACAGTTGGTGGATAACGAACAGACTGAAATGGAAAGTGCTTGACTTTCACAGAATTGAGTCTTCTTGGAATCTCTTGATTCTGCTCCATTGCACTCGCAATCAAGATGCTTAGAAAGCGAGGATACGCCAAATGATTAGGCTTCCGACCCTTAAACTCCAGCATGTCATGGAAAATCAGGGCTGCATAATCGTAATGACGATTAAACAACACCCCTTGAAACAACAAGAACATGGATTGTGTAGCCGTGTCATGAGCTGTCTTCTTTCCAGTCAGGCAGCGATTCAGAATAGTGAACAGTGTGTTGTAGGTGGGAGGTAAGTTGGTCTTGTTGAAACCCGAAGATGTATGTAAATCACCGTGATATCCAATAGAACGCACGCTCGCTAAGGCTTCATCAATGCTGTCAAACGGTTCAAACTGAGCTGCTCCTGGGCGACTCGTGGCAGAGGGGAATCCCAACAAATAACGGAATTTGTTGAGTCCAAAGCTGATGGTGAAATGATCAATCTTTGTCGTGTAGTAACATCGATCCTCAGTCTCATGAAATTCTAACAGTTTCCAAGCTTGTTGAACATAAATGAGAGGAACATCAGCCTCTTTGGTCAACGGAACAAACAATGGATGATTCTTCAGAATTTCAGCTATCACCGGAGCTTTAGTCTTCGCATGCACCGAATACACCACATTGTTCGACTTCTCCTCGAGGAAGAGAGCAGTTTGCAAGAGTTGTCGATCAGCATCTAGTTAGGGTTGATGCACGGAGGTGCGTTCGGATATGATACGTGGAATTTCCAATGACTCGGTGTCAGGAAAAGCGTAGTCTGCCATATCTGATAAAGTGACAAATGATTAGATCTTTAAACAAAACATTTTCACTTTATTTATTTTATTTATTTTGAAAAACACATGGATTTGAAAAGAAAAAATCCATCAAGTGTGGGACTTGGAATTTTTAACCAAGAAGATGACCATTATTGAACTATTATGGACTCAGTAAAGACGTGACACATATTAGATTCATGACATGCTCATTTGAATTATATTCATTTTAGGTCTTTATTTAATCTGAGTACAACATCGAGATGTGTATAAGTCCGATTAATACATTTACTGAGTCCAAAAATATCCATAGATTAGAAGGTCATAGACGATCAATATATCCATCCAAGTCCACATGATTCGAACAATGAATCATTCACACTAAGTTGAAATTGAAGAAAACAAACCCAAGTTCATTAACCCCGTATTAGTGATTAGTGTACAAAACATTGTTTTTACTATCCTATTTGGTACATGATTACGAGTGAATACCTATAGGAATCGTAAAGACTCGGGATACGATTACAAGAACACACACTAATAGCTAATACAATAGAAAAAAAATACTAAGTCTTCGGCTTCAATGGTCTTCGCACGAGCAAGAATGATTCAGAAAGATTGAATCGTTGAAGTGAAGAAAGTATATATAGGCTCAAATTTGAAAATGATGAGAGTGACACGTGTCACAACACTATTGGTGTGTCAGTCTCGAGACCGCGTCCAGTTGAGGAGTCTCGAGACATATCAAGAGCCTCGAGATAGACTCGAGATAGAATGAGGACACGGAAAATGCTCGAGATAGACTCGAGATAGACTCGAGACGGACTCGAGATAGACTCGAGATACATTCCTACACTTATCTGATGACACGTGTACACACAAGATAATACTCGAGATGCAGTTCAACGGACTCGAGATAGGACTCGAGATATGTCTCGTGATGGAACTCGAGATAGCCACTCGAGATAGACTCGAGATAAAAAAAAACGCACATGACCCGCACATGACCCACACTCGAGATGGACTCGAGATAGGCACACACGTGACTTAGACTTGCCTGTGACTCGAGATAGACATCTCACATGACACACTCGAGATACTTACTCGAAATACACTCGAGATACACTCGAGTTGATCACTCGAGATGGACTCGAGACAAAAACATGCATAACAATCTCGAATTAAAGACTCGAGATGCTAACCCGAGACATGATCATCTCAAGATAGACACTCGAGACATGCACTTACTCCAAAAACTCCCCCTTGACCATTACTCCCCCTATACCAGAGCATACCTGAACCATCTGAAGGAATGAAACAATTACCATTATTATAATCTGAGATACTCCCCCTGAACTGTTGCAATCACTTGAAACACAGATTAGTAGACAAAAACATATGCACTACAACACTGAGGAAAAAGAGAACTGACTGAAAAATAAAAGAAATAAAATCAGAAAAGTAAAAGTAATTAAAGATATACAAACTACAAGAATATACATTTAGACCACTAATTGTATATCAAAGTAATCTGTATATAGTTAATTACCTACTACCTGATGTTTATATCTTTTTATCAATCATACCAAGTCTGGAGATTAGAAACTTGAACCGCTTCTCATCTAAAGCCTTGGTAAATAGATCTGCTAGTTGATATTCAGTATTTACAAAATATAGTTCAATATTCTCTTTTTCCACATTGTCTTTCAAAAAATGATACCGGATATCAATATGCTTCGTTTTGGAGTGTTGAACCGATTTGCAGAGATAGCAATCGCACTCTTGGAATCACAGTAAATAGGAATCTTCTTGTACACAAATCCATAATCCCGCAACTGTGTTTGCATCCATAGTACCTGAGAACAGCAACTTGCAGCAGCAACATATTCAGATTCAGCTGTGGAAGTGGAAACACACTGTTGCTTCTTTGATGCCCAAGACACCAACTTGTTTCCTAATAACTGAATATGACCCGATGTGCTTTTTCTGTCCATATTACACCCACCATAATCTGCATCAGAATATGCCTGAAGCTCACAACCAAGACCTTTTGGATACCATAACCCATAATATGGAGTTCCTTTTAGATATCTGAAAATCCTTTTGACTGCAGCTAGATGAGACACTTTTGGTTTTGCTTGATATCGAGCACATACACATGTAGCAAACATGATATCTGGACGACTAGTAGTCAGATACATTAAAGAACCAACCATTCCCCGATAAGTGCGAAGATCCACATCCTTTCCTTCATGATCAGGTCCAATCTTATTCCCCGTTGCCATCGGAGTGCCAATGGAATTGCACGATGACATGTCATACTTCTTCAACAAATCAAAGATATATTTTGACTGATTTATGAAGATGCCATCAGTAAATTGCTTTACTTGCAATCCAAGAAAGAAATTGATCTCACCCATCATACTCATTTTAAACTCTTGGGTCATGATGGTTTCAAATTTCTTGCACAAATCTTTACTTGTAGACCCAAAAATAATATCATCCACATACACCTGAATGACCACAATATGATCTCCTTCCTTCATAATGAATAAAGTTGAATCTACAGATCCTTTCTTAAACCCTTTGGATAGAAGATATGTCGACAATTCTTCATACCAAGCTCGTGGAGCTTGCTTTAATCCATAAAGAGCCTTATCTAGAATATAGACATAATCAGGATGATCAGGATCAACAAACCCTTCCGGTTGAGTGACATATACTTCTTCTTTTAAATGACCATATAAGAACGCAGTTTTAACATCCATTTGAAACACCGTGAAGTCTTTGTATGCTGCATATGCCAGAAACATACGAATAGCCTCAAGTCGAGCAACCGGAGCAAAAGTCTGATCATAATCAATGCCTTCTTGTTGTCGGTATCCTTTCGCAACAAGTCGAGCCTTGTTCCGAACAATCGTACCATGCTCATCTTTCTTGTTCTTAAACAGCCATTTGGTGTCAATGATGGACTTGTCTTGAGGTCTCTTCACTAACCGCCACACTTTAAGTGCTGAAAACTGATTTAGTTCTTCTTGCATGGCAGTTACCCAGTCAGAATCTTGTAATGCATCCGAAACTCGGGTTGGTTCAGTGTCAGTCAAGAAGACAGAAAAATTGCATTCATTAGCTGATGCAGCTCGTGTCTTGACTGTGGATGTAGGATCTCCAATAATCAATTCAATTGGATGACTTTGAGTCCATTTGACAGTGTGAGGTAACGGAGTCTGATCATTAACTGATGAAGGTTCAATGATATCAATAGGTACAATAGTAGAAGGCTCAGAAGGAATATCAGAGTGGATTGTAACAGGTGTTTCATCAGATGAAGCAGAAGGTATATCTTGAACATCAGAAGAAGCCTGAATGAATGTTGGAGGAGAATCAGGAATATCCAAGGACGAAGTATCAGAAGACTGTGTGTCAACTGACTCTGATAGATCAGGCTCATTCTGAATAGAAGAAGATAACTCTGAATTAGACGATGACGGAAGTAATAGCGAATCAAGTGCAGAACCTGTTGAAGAGGTAGAAGTATTAGAAAAATCATCATAAACTGATTGAAATAGAAAATCAAGATAAGAAGCATTTGATGATGCAGAAGACCCAGATGATCCTTGTGAGATTGGATCTGCATTGGCAACAACATTAGTAACAGATGAAGATGAAACATCAGAAG
Organism: Centaurea solstitialis; assembly: GCA_030169165.1. Taxonomy (NCBI): domain Eukaryota; kingdom Viridiplantae; phylum Streptophyta; class Magnoliopsida; order Asterales; family Asteraceae; genus Centaurea; species Centaurea solstitialis. The sequence continues at coordinate 51,334,324 of CM058041.1, read as the reverse complement.
ATAATTCAGTAATCGGATCAAAATGAACATTGATGCTTTCAGTGATTATCCTTGTCTGTCTATTAAGTACCATGTATGCTATTGAAGACTCAGAATATCCAACAAAAACCAGCTCATCAGATTTGGGTCCAAACTTACCCCTATTTTCAAATTCATTCAAAACAAAACACTTGCAGCCAAACACTCTAAAGTGTCCAACTGAAGGAATACGACCAAACAAAATATGATAGGGGGTTTGACCAAATCTTCTATGAATAATTGATCGATTTTGTGTGTAGCAAGCTGTATTAACTGCTTCAGCCCATAAGTATTGAGGTAGTTGACTTTCAGCAAGCATAGATCTTGCAGCTTCAACAAGAGTTCTATTTCGTCGTTCAACTACCCCATTCTGTTCTGGAGTTCGTGCAGCTGAAAATATTTGAGTAATACCAAAAGAATTATAAAAAGATTTGAGAACAGTATTTTTGAACTCTGTACCATTATCAGTTCTTACAGTTTGGACCGGAAGTTTAAGTTGTACTTGAACAGCTTTAATAAAATTGATAATGAGAGATGAAGTTTCATCTTTAGTCTTTAAAAACTTTGTCCAAGTATATCGTGAAAAATCATCAACGATGACCAAAATATATTTACGACCAGCCAAACTTTGATACTTCATGGGCCCACACAAATCCATATGTAATAAACTCAGAGGAGATTTAGATCCTTGTTCTGGTTTAGGTGGATGAGATGCACGGTTCATTTTGCCTTTTTCACATCCAGGGCACATTTCCTCTTGTTCAAACTTAATCATTGGAATTCCAGATACCAGTTGATGTTTTACTATTTTATCAATGTATCTGAAATTCAAATGAGATAAGCGTTTATGCCATAAGACTGCTTGACGTAAAGAGGATCGTGTAATGAGACAAGATGAAGAACATTGTAACTTATGTTGAAGTCTAATTGTGTAGAGATTCGTTCGTCGAGATCCGACTAACAATTCTTTACCTTCTTCAGTTCTGACAACACATCTTCTTTTCTTAAAATAAACCTCCAAATCTTTATCACAAAATATGTCGATACTGAAGAGATTGTGATTTAGACCAACAACATGAGCAACATTTTTGATAGTAATATCTTTGCATACAATGTCACCTTGACCAACTACTGGAGCTAATTCATTGTTACCAAACTTTACAGATCCGCCATTTTCTTCTTTATAATTGGACAGGATCTCTTTTCTTCCAGTCATATGTTTGGAGCACCCGGAATCAAGGTACCACTTATGACTGGCCTGCAATAAATAAAATCAAGCAGATTTAGGAACCCATTTAAAAATGGGTCCTTGAGAAGAAAAATTCTTATACACTCGAGAGATTGGATCCCAAAAATATTTGATACCTTGACGCACAATAAACTTTCTAAATGGTAAGAAAGTAGAGACAGAAGACTGAAGAGTGGAGGCAGTAGTAGACATAGTACGAGTTTCATCCAGATGTTGTACTTTTGAAGAAATCATAGTAGCCTTTTTATTAATACTTGAGTTATTAGAAGGTACATGATTCTTATTGAACAAAAAACGACTCCGTCTATTAGGAGGAGTAACAAAACTAGATGAAAACCACATACTAGACACTTGCTTTCTAAACCGACTCTTTGTCTTCTTCTGTCTTCTCTTCTTCATAGCAACACTCACTTCATCTGTAGAACCATTATCACAGATATCAAAAGGTTTGAGCTTGATAGAATTAGACTGAGTATGATTAGAAACTTCCTCAGGTTGTGCAGATAATTCAAGATTAGGATTTTGCTTTTTCAAATCAATTTGCTTTTGAAAATGTCGCAACATGGATTGAACACCCTGAGTAAAACGTATGTTCTTTATATAATTCTCAGTAACCGGAGGAGTAGCAATCTTTTGGTTCTTACCTGCATAATGTAGTCCCTCTTCATATACATATAGTCTTTCAACTAATCTGTCGTAACTTTTAATTAAAGAACTACACTTGCTATACCAAAATTTTGAATCACACTTATGTTGAGCAAGTTCTACTCTCAGTTGCTTTATAGTATTCTGAAATTGTTTTGTGACAGATTCATGTGTCTTCTTTAAACAAAATATTTCATCTTGTACAGAATTATCTGAAACTGCAGGAGAGACACATGATGAAGATGATTCATGATTTGATGTAACAGACTGATTGTTCTGATCATTACCCAAAGATTTAGATGATTCACATATGATAGGTTGTGTATCATCAACTGAGTTGAGATTAAATGGTGTAACCACATCAGTTGATGATACCGCTGATGATTCCTTATATGCTATATATCCATCAGATGTGACAACTCTAACAACATTTTCTTGAATATCATCTAAACCTTCAGTATATGTTTTTGAAAACGAATCTTGAGATTCAGAATCACATTTGGGATCAGGTATATCAAAGATAGAATTTGAAACAGACGAAACTAACTCATCTAGTATATCAGAAACAAAATTTTTAGAGTCAGTTTCAGAAGAGTTCCAAGTTACAAAGTTCTTACTTTTAGAAATAAGAGCTTCATTTTGTTGTGACAACTCTTGAATTTTATTTTCCAATTCAGAAATTTTCGTTTCAAGTTCTAAAGTTGGAACATATGGCTTTAAAGTACCATCACTTTCCCATTGTGATTCTGACTGTAAAAATGCAGTAGAAGAATCCAGAGTTGCTGGAGACTTAATTTTCAAATTATCAGAACTATATACAAATTTGACACGGTGATATTTCTCACCATGATACAATGGATCATGCTTCTTTATCTCTTGCATTTCAGAAAATTCTTCTTTCATTTCAAAACCTTTTAATATTGGAAATCGAGCACTCATTTTTAAATCAGTGAGACTATAAAATGCAGGTTTTTCCTCTAAGGCCTTTTTCAAATATTGAGGGTTTTTAAAACCAAGACCTTCTTTGGAAAATAAATCTCTATCTGCATAAGGTTTATTTAGAAAGAATGTGTGCTCAGATTGGCCAATCTTGTACAATTTAAAGTTCAATTCTGAAATTGTTTTGTTTAAAGATGAAACATTATCTTTTTCAGATGTAAAACTGAGAGTTAGAAACTCAATTTCTGACTTCAAAATTTTATTTTGTTGTTGCAGGTACTCAAGTTCACTTACTGATTCATTCAACTTATCAACCATAGACAAAAGATTATCTCTTTGTTGAGTTAAATCAGTAAGTTCTTGAGTTTGCTTTGAAATGACAATTTCAAGTTCTTGATTTTTCAAATGAATTGGATTTGTCATTTCAAGCAATTTGTTTTTGAATTCTATAAAATGAGGATCATTTACCATTTGAGGATCAGAAGCTTCCTCGTCCTCATCATCAGACTCCTCCTCCATGAATCCCATGAAGCACATTTGTGCTTGATCTTCCGTATCTGAAACATCAAGCCATTCCTCATCATCCGCCATTAGCACTAATCCTTGCTCCTGCTTTTCTGCCAATTCTAACTTCTTTCTGAGAATTTCAACTTTGGACATCTTTGCTGGACATATTCTTGCCACATGACCCTTCTTTCCGCACTTAAAGCATGTAATATTTTCATTTGTCTTCTTCTCCTCACCAATCTCAGCAGCTTCTTTTTCCTCATCACCTCCCTTGGTAGCATATTTGTCTACATAGGTACCTTGGTTCCTTTGAGCATACATTTGACCTTGATTTTGACTAACACTTCTGTTGAAATTCCTTCCTCTGGATGCAAACCTTCTGTTTTTAGAACTTGGTCTATTGTAGTATTTCTTTCTGTAGGCTTCTGTTAGAGTCAACAAACTTTGAAACATCAAGTCTCGTTCTTCATCCTCACTTCCTTCGTCATCCTCATCATCATCTACTTCAAACACTTTCGCCTTACCCTTCTTGATTACATTCTTTCCTTTCTTTTTGTCAGTTAGTAGTGCAAGAGATTCTTCTTCAGCTTTTTCTTTCTTCTGTCTTTCTAACACAGCTTCTTCAACTTCCTCTTCAAACAGTTTCAAATTCTCAAATACTTCATACACTTTGAGCTCATTGAGCGCTTTGTGTTGCTTGACAAACCTGGTAAAAGGTTTCCAGTCTAAGGAAAGATTATTAATGAACTTCACACTAAAATCCATTTCTGATCTATGGATTCTGTTCTTCTTCATGTCATTCATTAGAATAACAAATCTGTCATAAGCATCCTCTAGTGATTCACCATCCTTCATCTTGAAATTTTCATACTTGTCCATCAGAGTTGTAATTCTCAACTGATTTCCCACTTTGGACCCTAGCATGATCTTTTCTAACTGATCCCAGATGGATTTTGCTGAATCATCATAACTATCAAGCTTTCTATATATGTCATTCGGGATAGCTTGAATCAAACAGTTCTGAGCTTCCAGATCTATCAAGTATTGAGTTTTCTCAGCCTCATCCATCTCTTCAACCTCTTTCACTACTCTTATTCCATTAACCACATGTGTAGGCAATGGTTTTGCTCCATAGTCAATTGATTTTAAAATCAGATTGCCTTTATCTTTTCGCTTTATGAACAGTCTGAATCTTGCAACCCATAGCTCATACTCGTCTTTGAACAACACTGGTGCTTTAGAATCAGATCCCATTGCCAAATCTTCTCTTTTGTTTATTGGATTCATTTTGTGATTCAAGATCTTTTCTACTAATTTTCTCAGATTCTCAATCTTTCAGATGTCTCGAGTGTGAATAGTGACACTCGAGTTGTTAACTGAAGCTCGAGATACTGTCTCGAGTAAGATACACTACTTTCTCGAGATGCTGTCTCGAGTGTTTGAACAGTAATACTCGAGATGATGTCTCGAGTGAGAAACAGTACCACTCGAGATGATGTCTCGAGTGATGAACAGTGCTACTCGAGATACTGTCTCGAGTGTCTTATCTCGTGATACGATCAACAGACTTGACACTGTCTCGAGTGATGAACAGTACCACTCGAGATGATGTCTCGTGTACTTTCACGCTTTACAAAAGGACAAACACTCGAATTGTCTTCCTTGTCTTGTACTCTAACTACCAACTCGTGACTTTGTCTCGTGACTTAACCAACCACGGCACGAGATGTTTCCACGAAGTCTCGAGATGTGTCACGAGACATATGAAGATCCACTTGACTCGAGACATATGAATATACACATGACTCGAGACATATGAAGATACACTTTTTCTCAAATTTCTAGCTAAAAACTTCAATTTTACCACAAATCCTACCTTAATCTTGTATAAGCACACTCAAATATCACTCTAATTCATGAATTCAGACATGAATTCATGAAAAATCAATCAAAACTCTTCAAATCTTCATAAATCTTCATGAACCTCCATTGATGACTATCTTCAAAGCTTCAAATCTTCAAGTCTTCACTTTAATCCATGAGAATCTTCATCAAAAATGTAGTAGATCCAGCTCTGATACCAATTGTAAATGTAAATGAATCCAAAATCTAACACAATCACATCAAGATTGTGATGCAAAGCATATGAACATGAAAGAGAAAGATGTAGAGAGAGAAAGATGTTGAGAGAAAGTCACAAGTCTCTTAGATTCCAAAATGAACGTCCAAGTTACAATACAAAGGCATTGGGGTATTTATACCCCAACCCTAGGAAAGAGAAATTTACATAAAAGGTCCCTCAACTTCTATTATAAACTCAACATTAACAAAAAGTTTTACGACAATAATTCTGCATTGGATGGTGCATGACCTTTTAGACATTCGGTTCTTTTGGTTTTGGGGTTTAGATTGGTTTTTCCTTATTTGGTTTTGTATGTGGTTTTATACGGTGCCTTTATGTCTGTTCTGGCTCCTTGTTGCTTGGTTTGGACTTGTCTCTTTCTTTTGGAGCTTTTTCTTGGGGGTGTTTTAGCCCGCCTTTGTTTGTATCTTTTTTCCTTGTTTTAGTCAATTGCCGAGTTTCTCCAAAAAAAAAAATTCTGCATTGGAACTGTTTTGTGCATATAAAATCCTGTGAACTCACCAACTCTTGTAGTTGACACTTGTTTTAACATGCTTTTCAGGAAAATAGATGGTAGTAGGGAATGTCTGTGCTACAAGCGACATCAAACTTAGACTTTTCTTTTGTAATGATATTTTGTAATGTTTGAATGTTTTTAACTATCGTTGGTTATGTAATATATGGTACTGTAAACCGTAACTTTAAATGAAATGTTTGATGTTATTTATCTCTTATCGCAATGAAATCTTAGCTGTCACGCCTCGCATTTCCACTTTAGCGGGGTTTTATAGATTTGGTATCAGAGCCATAGGTTATAGAGAACATCGGTTTTCCACAAAACCAAGTACTATAACCAACGATTTACCGAAATTATATAACTTTTCAAAATCAAAGATTTCAAAACATAGGAGAATTTTACTACTAAGATGATTAGGATAGGTATTATTTTGATATATCATAGATAGGCAGAGCCTGATCACCTATGCCTAGCCATGGTATAAGTAGAATAAGGCTTATAAATTAATCATACGGGTAGCAGAATTAGAATTTTCCTGAAACGCAAGAGTTGTGTGAGTTGCATTTGACATGTACAAATTGTATTTTGTATGAGGTATTAGGAGGAGTCCTTAGGTTGTGTCTTTTGGGAAGTCAACTTACGAACTTTTATTTTATGGCGTGATGCCTTGGTGATGAACACTGTAATGTGACATGCTTTTGGTTCTTTTGGGATTTGATGTATGGATTTGGATATTATGCTTGGGATGGCTTAAATGCAGAATGTTACGGTTATTTGCTATTATTCCCAATGAATGCATGTTTGTCGTATAATTGCTTAAATTCTAAGTATTATGTTAATTCGATAGCATAAAATTGTATAGTGCTTGAGTTATGAGAATTAACTAGTTGCGTAATCACACTTAGATTATATAAGTTGTCACTAAAACCCTTATTACGGATATGATTTAGAATCATGCCTCCAAGACGAGAAGACCCTGAGCTCGCAAGGCTAGTGTCTGAACAAGTACTAGCATCCTTACCTAATATCGTAAGCCAAGTAGCGGCAGGTTTGAACACCAATCAGGGAGCAGATACCGCTAGGAACCATGAATGTACCTACAAGTCGTTTAGGTCATGCAATCCCAAAGAATTTCATGGGACAGAAGGAGCGGTTGGATTGTTAACTTGGATAGAGGGTATGGAATCCGTTCTCCACATCAGTAAATGCTCGGAGAGGAACAAAGGAGAATATGCCGCATGTTTGTTGCAAGGACGAGCTCTAACATGGTGGAACACCCATGTCCAAACCCGCGGCCATGAAGCAACCGGCCAGATTTCTTGGGAAGATTTCAAAACGATGCTCAAGGAGGAGTTTTGCCCGAGAAGTGAAATACAGAAGTTGGAAGCTGAGCTATGGCACCATGAGATGATAGGGAGCGACATCAGCACTTATACCACCCGTTTCCACGAGTTGGCCAAGTTGGTACCACACTTGGTGACACCTGAACAGAACAGAGTAGATCGTTATGTTTGGGGATTGTCCCCAGTAATCCGAGGGAATGTAACCGCGGCAGACCCAAAGACCCTGCAAGAAGCAGTCAACCTAGCAAACCGACTCACCAATAATGCTGTCCGATCAGGGACATTTCCAAGTGACAGTGCAAAAGGGAAGAGAAAGATGGAAGAGCCTGCGAGAGGTAAGTATGGACAGAGGTTTAATAAGGATCGGAAAGTGGCAAGGAACTTCAGAATTCAGACGCCGACCCCAGAAAAAGGAAAAGGGCCACAGCGGGTGTGTGATAGGTGTCATCGACAACACATAGGGAGGTGCATTACTTGTTACAAGTGCAACCGAGTAGGACATGTTGCTCAAGATTGTAAATTTAGAGAGAGTCAAACCTGTTTTGAGTGTGGAAGCCCCGATCACTTTCGAAGCGCATGCCCCAAGCGAAACCAAAGGCCTTACGCAAACCCAACCCCACCAGCAAACCAAGGAAACCGAGGAGGTTTGGCCCGAGGAAGAGCGTTCGTAATAGGAGCAGAGGAAGCGAAGCAGAATCCCGATGTGGTCACAGGTACATTTCTTCTGAATAACTATCCTGCATCTGTGCTTTTTGATTCTGGAGCAGATAGAAGTTATGTATCGTTAGAATTTAGACCTAAGATAAATAAGAAGTCACAGAATCTAAGAGAAGAGCACGTAATTGAGTATTCTAACGGAGAGTTAGTTAAGGCTAGCAAAGTAGTCAAGAAATGCACTTTGAGCTTAGCAGGAAAGGACTTTAGTATAAATTTAATCCCGATCAAGATACGGAGTTTTGATATAATTATCGGTATGGATTGGATGTCAAATCATCGAGCGACAATATGTTGTGCCGAGAAGATTGTCATGGTAGCACTACCCGAAGGAGGTGTACTTGAAGTACACGGAGAGAAGCCAAAAAGAGATATCAAGATAGTGTCCTACATGAAAATGCGAAGCCACTTACGAAAGGAATGCGTAGCATTTATGGCACATGTTGTGGATAAGAAGGCAAAAGATAAGCGAATCCAATATATTCCTGTTGTACGAGAATTTCCCGAAGTATTCCCGGAGGAGTTACCCGGATTACCTTCGTATAGGCAGGTAGAGTTCCACATTGATCTAGTTCCAGGAGCGGCCCCTGTAGCGAAGCCACCGTATCACCTGACGCCATCTGAAATGCAAGAACTGTCCAATCAACTCCAAGAACTACTCGATAAGGGATTTATCCGACCCAGTTCTTTGCCATGGGGAGCCCCAGTGTTATTCGTCAAAAAGAAGGACGGATCTCTTAGAATATGCATAGACTACAGAGAGCTGAACAAGTTAACAATTAAGAATCGTTATCCTCTCCATAGGATAGATGATCTGTTTGATCAACTTCAAGGCGCTAGTTTCTTCTCTAAGATTGATCTCCGATCGGGGTATCATCAATTAAGAGTCCATGAGAAAGATGTCCATAAGACAGCGTTCAGGACACGCTACGGACATTATGAGTTTATGGTTATGCCTTTCGGACTCACAAATGCACCAGCCATGTTTATGGATCTGATGAATAGGATATGCAGACCATATTTAGATAGGTTTGTAATCGTATTTATCGATGACATACTCATCTACTCGCAAAGTAAAGAGGAGCACGAGCAGCATTTGAAGGTAGTATTAGAGTTGTTTAAGGACCAGAATTTGTATGCCAAATTCTCCAAGTGTGAATTTTGGATTCGAGAAGTACATTTTCTAGGACATCTGATAGGTGAGAAAGGAATTCATGTGGACCCCGCAAAGATCGAAGCAATTGCAAGATGGGAAACCCCGAGGACCCCTGCGGAAATCCGCAAATTTTTGGGATTGGCAGGATATTATAGGAGATTCATAGAAGGTTTCTCAAATATCACCTGGGTAAAGCTAATGTCGTAGCTGACGCGTTAAGTCTTAAGGAAAGAGCGAAACCCTTACGAGTATGAGCTTTGGAAATGCTTGTATAGTCAAGTTTGAAAGAACGTATTCAAAGAGCTCAGGAAGAGTCTCTAAAAGAAGAAAGGATAAAGGATGAAACTCTCCATAACCTAGAAGGGAGGTTCGACCTTAAGACCGACGGTGTGTGGTATTTTAAGGAGAGAGTTTGGATACCTAAGACGGGCGACCTAAGGGAGCTAATCCTGAGGGAAGCACACAAGTCACGGTATTCTATTCATCCTGGAGCAGATAAGACGTATAAGGACTTGAGAAAGTATTACTGGTGGCCAGGAATGAAGAGAGATGTAGCGACTTTTGTGGGACGATGTTTGACCTGCTCGAAGGACAGAGCTGAGAATCAGAATCCGTCAGGGTTACTGCAACAACCAGAGATACTAGAATGGAAATGGGAGCGAGTTTCTATGGACTCAGTTACCAAATTACCCAAGACTGCTAAGGGGCACGATGCAATTTGGGTAATAGTCGATCGTCTGACGAAGTCAGCACATTTCTTCCCTATCCGAGAGGATTACAAGATGGAAAAGCTTGCGCGAATTTATATCAAGGAAGTAGTGACCCGGCATGAAGTGTTGATTCCTATTATTTCTGATAGGGATAGTTGTTTCACATCTCGATTTTGGCAGTCACTACAAAAAGCCTTAGGATCACAATTAGATTGGAGTACAGCATATCATCCCCAAACTGATGGTCAAAGTGAAAGGACTATCCAGACCTTGGAAGATATGTTGCGAGCATGTGTCATAGACTTTGGAGGAAACTAGGATGACCACCTACCTTCGGTAGAATTTTCCTACAACAATAGTTATCACACTAGTATACAGTGCGCTCCTTAGGAAGCCTTTGTATGGTCGAAAGTGTTGATCACCTCTTAGTTGGGAAGAAATCGAGGATAGCCAATTGACGGGACCCGATATGATCCAAGAAACCACTGACAAAGTCAGTGTGATTAAGGATAGACTCAAAGCTGCTAGAGATCGTCAGAAAAGTTATGCTGACAACCGTAGAAAACCGTTGGACCTCCAAGTGGGAGATAGGGTACTTTTAAAGGTTTCCCCTTGGAAAGGGCTAGTACGATTCGGCAAAAGAGGCAAGTTAATCCCTAGGTACGTTAGACCTTTCGAAATTATCGAAATAGTCGGCCCAGTTGCTTACAAGCTTAGAATACCTGAGGATATGAGTGAGATTCATAACACTTTTCACGTGTCGAATCTCAAAAAGTGTTTAACCGATGAATCCCAAGTTATCCCTCTAGAGGAAGTCCTTGTGGACACAACCCTCCGCTTCGTCGAGGAACCTATAGAAATTCTTGACAAGGAGGTCAAGAAGCTCAAAAGGAGCAGGATACCGATTGTTAAGGTACATTGGAGGTCCAGTCGTGGACCAGAGTACACGTGGGAACGTGAGGACTTCATGAGGAAGAAGTACCCTCAACTCTTTACTTGATTAAGTGTAGAAGTAACAGCAAATGAATTTCGGGACGAAATTCTTTTAACCGGGGGAGAATGTGACAACCCTCCAACTCTCATTTCAGGTCGGTAATATTTAGCTGACTTATCAGCACGGAACGCAGTTCTATACTGTCATTTTATCAGAAAATCATCCTTTATAATTATATATGTTGCTATATGGCTAAATAAATTGCCTTTGAGATTTTTAAGTTGAAACTGTATTCGGTTCGCGGAACCGACTGACTGTTGATGACAGGTCCCGATTCCGACCACTAGACTGTTAAAATAAATTATTAAATAAAATATTAAAAGTAATACATTTTAGTGAGTTCCTTATTAAAAATCCGAAAACTGCATTTTGTTACGTAAAAATCGCAAAAACGCGCGTTTTCGGCAACGGTTTCTAATTTTAGCAGCTTTATTTCATCTACACTTCTACAACCTTATAAAATCCATCTAATTGCTTCAAAAACCAGCCAAATGAATTAAATGAATTAGTTTCTAGAAGCCCCTTGTTTGAATTAAATCAAGAGACAAGAATTTGAAAACCAACCAATACAAATTACACCTACTTACACACTTTAGCTTCACCAACACACCACACCACCCCCCTCTCCCACCTATGAACGTCCACCACCACCCCCATACCCTATTTTGGCTGATTTAGAAACCCACAACACCTCTCATTTCATTCATTTTCATCATCTTCCTCTCTCTCTAAGTTCTCTCACTAAAACTCTTCTCTCATTTTCTCTCTAGTTTCTCTTTAATGTTCTAAGAGTTCTTCAATTTCTTGAAGATTCAAGTAATCTTCAAGGACATTTTAAAGGTAAAACATTTGTATTTCATCCTTTACTTACACTTGTTTCATGATTCCAAAGGCTAGGAGATGCATATCAAGCATGAATGTTGCTCAAAGTGGTATGTGTTGAGGAATAGCCAAGAATCTTGAATATGTCTTGTGTAATCTCCTTTTATTTAGCATGATGGTGTGATTAAACACCCATGCATGTTGTTGTTTTCATTATTCTTGCAAAAAGAATGGCTAAAGCCTTCATATTCTACTAGTTGTTCTTGCATAAAACATCCATTCACATGTGAATAAAGCAATAAGTTGAGGTATTAAACCCACATTGCTTCTTCTTTCTACTCAAATCTGGTTTCTTTCTTTTAAATAAGTTGTTTCAAGCTTAGATTGGCACATGCATGAAGTAAAATTGGTGTATCACATAGCCAAATACCCTTTCTTTGCTTGGATCATCACAATCTAAGCAATAAGTGAGTTGATGGCTTGTGATCACTATTTGATTATTTAGTTTGGTAAAATGGGTCTTGCATGTGTAAGAGATGTATTATAAACTCAAAATCCTTCAAAAACAACTGAATATGTGCTTTGGAAAGGAAAAACTAATATAATATGGACAAACAATAAGAATAACTTTGTGATTACACAACTAGTGTAAAAATTCGTCCAAAACAGTAGTTGACAGATTCAAGCACTGACTTTGGAAGGTCATATCTCCTTCATAAAAAGTGAAAATAACATGATTCGTTTTTTCAAAATCAAGTTCTCTGAGTTAACTTTCAAACCCCACTGGCCGGTTATAAAAATTCCAAGTTTTGAACCCCCAAACAGTCCGTACAAAAAGATTGCGTAACAGCTCTTATTTCTGTCGAGACTAAAATAAACCCACTGTTTGGAGGTCGAGACTTTTTCCAAAAATTATGAAATTTGGTCAGTACATAGTTAACTCATAATAATAAAACATGTTAAAATTTCGTGATTTTTGAAATAGTTTAAAGCACCCAAATGCATTTTCCAAAACAGCCTATGAATCTGTCAGAATTCAGAAAAACAGTTTAGTATTATTTTATGTATCTTACTACTTTTTCAAATCGTTTCCCTAAAAACAAACATTTGAACTACATAAAAAGTATTTGAAGGATATTTTGAGTAAAACCTTGTTGATATACACATGCATGACCATACACCAACACATTCGTGTTTGACCGTAATCATCAAAAGTGCGAGTTTTCGGCAAATCGCTTAACTTTTTAAGAAACCGTACGCATGCATTCTTTTATAAAAATCGAAATACTAAAGTAACTAAGGAACTCATTAAGATAACTTATTGTACTAGGGTCGGAAATCGGTGGGACATTGTCGACGTGGGAACTTTGAACTCGTGAACTCGGTGAGTATTCACGGCCCCTATTTTACTATTTTTACGTATTGGGGTGAAAAGCATGTTGAGTAACGAAAAGTGTTATGAATTATGCTTATGAGCAAGTTTTTATGCAATGATGATTTGTATTGAGTAAAATTCCCCTTATAATATACACTACTATTAACTCGTTAGGAGCCTATGATCTAGTGGATAGCGCTATATGGTAATGAGACCCACCCTACTGACTTACGAGTAGAGGGTGCACTATTTCAGACTTCGACTGACCGCTGAGGTAGTCGTTGAGGGATGTTCTACACAGTTGGAGGGAATTCCACCGCAGTGTAGTTCATAGGAGCGTTATATCCTACGTGGTTCGTGACCTCCTCTGGGGTATAACGTTGGGGTGAAATGGTTTGTAGTGGCTCAATCTTACATATCTTGTGCATATATGTGGTTTTGAACATTTAAAGTGGTTCAAAAGTTTTACGACAATAATTCTGCATTGGAACTGTTTTGTGCATATAAAATCCTGTGAACTCACCAACTCCTGTAGTTGACACTTGTTTTAACATGCTTTTCAAGAAAATAGATGGTAGTAGGGAATGTCTGTGCTACAAGCGACATCAAACTTAGACTTTTCTTTTGTAATGACATTCTGTAATGTTTGAATGCTTTTAACTATCGTTGGTTATGTAATATATGGTACTGTAAATGTTAGTGCAAATATTATTGTATCCGAGATCACAAGATGAGAAATAATAATGAAGTCAAACAAAGTCAAACAAAGTCAAAGGATGAAAGTCAAAGAAGAAAGTCAAGCATCAAAGTCAAAGAAGGAAGCTTTATTGTCAAAGTCAAAGGTTTAATTAGAGGAGTCAAAGTCTTGTAATTAGAGTGTTGACTAATTAGTCTTTGGTATAAATAGAAGGAGTTAATGAGTAATTAGGAAGGAGCTTATTTGTAATATTCATTAGTGTGTGTTCTAGATAGAGAATCTAGAGAGAGAAAGTTCATATTGTAAAGATTCAATCATGGAATGAAGATTTTGTTTGTTTGATCCATTGTTATTGCACTTACAATTGGTATCAGAGCTATGGCAGAAGATTGGTGCACAATTGGATGAAGATTTGAAGAAATTTGAAGAAAATTGAAGAAATTTTGAAGAAATGGGTTTTTATAGGATTTTTGTAGATTTGTAGATTTTTGTTGTAGATCTTGTTGATCTTGTAGATTTAGTTGTGTTTTTGTGTTTCAATTGTGTTTTCTATCCATCTCTATTCTTTCTACATGGATTTGGATCTCATTTTTGAGATTTGATTTTTGAAAATTTTTCACCAAGAACTCAAAAGTTCATCCATGGAGTTTTTGAAATTTTTTACAAATTGGATGAGTTTGAGTTAGTTTTCGTGATTGTGGCTTCACAAAAGTTGTTTGTAATCATGAGGTGAGCAACATATTTGAATTTGATCAAATTTGGTGAAGATTTTCAAAAATCATTCTTAAATTTTTGAGCTTGTGTTCTTGAGTGTTCATGAGTGATTTGGTGATTTGATGAGTTTTTGATTTGATTTTGAGTGGATTTGTTTCTAAAAAGTGTTTTTGGACATAAATCTACCATTTGTTTTTTGTTTTAGAGGTTAAATTTGTGTTTTTGAAATTTTTGGGTTGAAGATGTTCTTGATGTTCTTGAAGTGTTCTTGGTGAAGAAGATAAGTTTTTTGTGTGTTTGATCCATAATTTTTAGAAATATTTGCAAAAAGTTGTTTGTGGGATCAGATCTGATGTCTCGAGCCTAAATTTGTTATATCTCGAGTCTGACGCGTGTCTGACGTGTAAGAAAAGTCATTTCGAGTCATCTCATGTGTCATCTCGAGTGTCTTTTTAATATTTTTTTTTATTATCTCGAGTGTACTTCTTGTTGGTGAAAAAGGAGGCAAGAAAGTGAAAGAAGATTATCTCGTGTGTTAGTAAGAAAACGTGTATTTCTTTGTCTCGAGTGTTGTGTCAGAAGTCAACAAGAAAACGCGTGTGTGTGGTCTTATCTCGAGTCAGTTGGCGTCAGCAAGTGATATTAAATAGGAGAGAAGACAGCTTCATCTCGAGTGACGTCATCAAGGACGTGTGAAGAAGGCGCGTAAGGAGTGCAGCTGTCACCTCGAGAGGCGTGTGACAAGCAAGTCAGCTCGGTCAACGCGTGCAGGAGAGCGCGTCTACAAAAGCATGTAGAAGCCATCTGGGGAAGCGTCACTCGAGACGCGTGCGTGTCAGGCGTCATCAATATCTTGTCGGCGTGTGGGAGACAAGCGCGACAGGCGCGTAAGCAGCTGTCAGACTCGAGACGTTTCAATGTCTCGTGTGTTTGTCTTTTATACATTTCTTTCTATTTTTTAGCTGTCATGCAAGAGTTTTTTTATGAGGTTGCCTGTGGAAGTACCCATCTTGTTGGGTTGGAGTTGATGACATCATATTGCTGATGTAAGATCAAGAATTATTTCTTTTGGTCATCTCTAGTTCCACATCCATTTTTGACAGTATTTCAAGATTTGAGATTTATTCAAATTGAATTTCAAAATTTCTGTTACGAGTAAAGGTTTTGAATTTTCAAATTCCATTGAGTGAAGCATATGTCACGTATCAAATTTTTAAATTTTTAAATAGTTGATTAAATTTCAAATTTTTGCAAAGGTTGTAACGCTAAAATTTTCGGTGTGTTTTTCGGTGATCTTCATTAATTTTCGAGAATCGTGTTTAATACTTGAATGTAGAATGCCGCAAGAACTATTGTAAAAATAGCTTTTGAAATTTTTCGGGCTTAATAGATAAGGTTTTGAGCGCTCTCAAGTCAAGCCTATGAAAAGAATTTCATGACTTTATGTGTTAACCATGACAAACGTTGATTTTGCGAGATGTTTTTGGTGATCGAGATGACTTTGTCGGGAAATCATTCTATTTTCTGGGCGTAGAGTGCCGCAAGAGCTTTCGCGAAAAGTGATTTTCGGGAACTTTCGAGGTTAACTGATAAGGTTTCGAGCGATCTCAAGTCAAGCCTACGCAACTAATTTCATCATTTCATGTGACTTTCATGACAAACGGTCATTTTGCGGGACGTTTTCGGTGATCAAGCGGTTTTTGCCGGGAACTCATTTTTGATTTTCTTGAAAGTTTAACTGATAGCGTATTGACTCGTGAAACTTTCAGGTTCAATCGGTTAGTTCTCGACGGTATTCGACGAGCGTTAAAAGTGATCTTGAGACGTTTTTCTCACATTTTTCGAGATCAATTTTCGAGATCAATTCGAGGCTACCTTGAGACGTTTCGATCGTGGTTCGGTCTTACGGTTTGATAGACAAGGAAGTTGGTTATCTTTTGGTTTCCTTTTGTAATTTTTTCGGTGTCGTTCGGTAGTGTTTTGTTAAGCTTTTCTATGTTCCGTTATCATTTTTGTTAGTTTTATGACATTTTTAGTCCAGTTTCCGTTAAGTCCGTTAGTTTGTTAACTTTCAAGTTTTGTCACTTTTAGTACCTGGACTTTAAGTTTCAAAAAGTTTCATTTTCAACCCTTGGACTTTCAAATATTCAAAGTTTATCATTTTTAGTCCCTGAACTTGAAATTTTTCACACTTTTACACTTTTAGTCCTTGTACTTGTGTTTTTGAGTCGTTTAAGTTTCAAGTTTTGTCTTTTTTAGTCCTTCAAGTTTATTTTTACCCATTTTCTTCATAATTTTTGATTTGTTCGATATAAATAGTGTGTGCACAATTCATACTTCTAATTGAAGTTTCTGTTGACGATCCTTAATTTTTCTTTGTGCAGTTAACAATGAATTCTGACTTCACAGAGTTACAAACGGCAGCCGTGGATGCTTATGTGAACGATCTCCTAAATCCAGATTTCTATGAGACAATCTTTCAAAGGGTTGATCGGTTCACAGACATAATTTGGAAACTTAAGAAAGAAAATATTTCCCTCACAGAACAAGTAGTGGCTCATGGGAAATCAACACCTTCACAACAAGCTGAACTTTTTATTAAAGTTACAAATCTTGAAGATTCACTTTCAAAAGAAAGAAGTCTGACTACGAGTTTGCAAAAGGATTTGCAAAATGAGCATGATCAAATGTTGAAACATTGGTTTGGAAATGCTCAAAATTTAAAACTTGTAACTTCTTTGAGAAAAGAAAATGAATGTTTGCAAAAGAAAGTTCTTGAACTTGATGAAGATAAGAAGATTTTCAAAAATAATCTTATATCTTCTCAATCACGAGTAATGGAACTTTCGAAGCAAGTAACTGATTTTGAACAAATTGTGATCATTGAGCGAAGTAACTTTGAGAAAGAAAGAAAGGTTTTTGAAGAAGAGAGAAATGTTTTTGTAAATGAGAGAAAATCTTTTGAATTAGAAAGTGAAAAATTGTCACAGAAGATATCTGACTTAGAAAGAAAGTTTTTAATTGACCGGAAGGAGTTTGAGAGGCAGATGAAGAACTCTTTGAAGAAACCGAGTCTCCGTGCTGGGAAATATCAGAATATGATGCATGAATTTGAAGAAGAGATCCAAGTTGTTCACTCTGAGAGGAAAGTTGATGACAAGAAAAGTATTGAGCTTCAAAAGAAGATTGTTGACTTACAGAATCAGTTATCTGATGTAAGACATCAATTTAAACAAAAAGAGAAGGTTCTTCGACATGAAAAGACTGTTTTAGAACAGATAATCGCTGAACCTAACAAGCCAACTCTTGTGGAGAAAGATTTTGCGGATCAAAAGGAAGCATTTAAGGCTGAAATAAACAAACTTACAAGCAAGTTATCAGGCTTATCAACTGACATCATGAATAAGCAACGAATGCGATCTGATCAACAGAAGAAGCTTAATGATCTTCTTGAAGAGAGGAACAACCTTTCTTCCAAAGTGAAGGAACTTGAGGAGATAATTTTCAAAGCTCATGATTCAAGCAATGTGGATAGTGCTTCACGGAGTCCTATCAATTCACGGAGTCAGATTCGTACTTCAAATCTCTTCTATGATCGTCATGTTGATCGTTCAGGTATACATCGTTATTCAAATGGTAAGTTTGTTTGGCAAGTTAAGGGATCTAGTACAAAGGTAACTAATACAAAATCTTTTGCTTCAAACCCGAAAGTTCAAAAGAACATATTTTTTCAAGATACATCTTTTGGTAAGTCTCAGTTAGTTTATTCTCGAAATAAACTTCTCAATCTGTCCAAAAGAACATCATATGGTTCTTACTTTGAAAGAAATGATTTTGTATGTGATGATTATATCGATGAACGATTTGGGATTTACAAAATTTCATCTTTTAAATCAAATGCATCTAACGAAAGAGGATCCACAACCAAGTGGATACCAAAATCTTGTTTCTCTTGATTTTGCAGCTGTATGGCTCTTGAATAACTCAGTTCAGGACCCGGTCTTCAATGTCTAGTGGCTTCTAAACAATTCGGTTTAGGACCCGGTCTTCAATGTATGAGCTTTAATGTAAGTATTCTTCTAAACCCTTAGTATAGAGCTTGTGCTTACCTGTCTTTAACCGTGGTATTCATCATAAGGAACTTACTTGTGTTAGTTTCTTTCCAATTATAATTGTTTCTAGAATTACCACGTGTTATAATTTTCTTCACATAGTTATTTCCACATCTCATATATTCGTTGAAATTATTCGGTGGAAATACCCTCGCTTGAATTCCAAGTTGATTTCATTCACGTTATTTCATTTCAATGATTCAATTCTTATTCAGATTATTAATTGTGAATTGTGCTTCACAATTAAACTTTCTAATCATTGATTCATTTATTGAATACATTGTGCTTACTGAGTCTATCTGTTTAGCGCTTGAATTTTGTTCTTTGGAATTCACGATCAAGATCTTTGATTTCTACAATCAATCACCACTTGTTAGAGCATTTGAATGAATTTCTTCAACATCTGATCTCATCAACAAATGTTCCCCATTTCTGTTCAACATTTGTTTCCCATATACATATTGTATCACATATGAATCACCATCATATCACGTTCTGGTATGAATATACTCAACGTTTCAACGAATATCATTTCATGATATCAACTTATGTGTGATAGGATATAGAAGTTTCTATGATCAATCCAGAGCCGGAGGATCTACCCAAGAAACACATCCCTAGGTTAGACCTAGTTTGTGAGGGTGTGAATGAGGTAAAATGTCCGAGAGCTTGAGTGTAGGGGGAATTAAAAGAAAATGGTGAGTGTGAGACAGGATCAAAAAGAATAAAAGAAGATCCTTCCCAAACCTATACACTTATCCGGGTAAACACATCATCTATTCATTCTCGTTCTTTGGAGATGAATATTGAAACAAGACATGGACCCAGTGTCGATAACTCGTGTCACCCCACCAAGCTACTCAAATATCTCTTAAAAGATGTTTGTTTCAATTCTCACGGAGAATTAGCACATCATCTATCTAATCTTCACTCGGAAGATTTAGATATTGAAACAAGGAAGACATCCTCTCCGGTCTCCGAACTTCATATTCTATGCACTAGAGTCTATTGATTATCAATCTGCGTCCCAGATTGAATCAATATTTGAGCCTAATGTTTATGATGATATTTCTTTGACACTTGCACGAGTCTTTGTGATTCAAATTGCATATCTTTGTGATATTGCCGGAACAGTTTGAGAACTTAGTTTTATAACTTTGATTCAGTGATGACTGGAAGTCCTATCAGTGCTACCCCATTGCCAACACTGAAAATAGGCCACACAATTCTATGAGTTGTTGTGTCAATAGTAGCTAAATGTGCTTCTATGTTAGCCGGTTACCCATTATTTGAGGGGGAGCAAATTGATCTTGATGGGGAGTAATCTGATATGGATGAGATAGTTGATTGAGGGGACATATGGTTCTTTGAATGGTACACCAAATTTTGAGGGGGAATTGTTCCTATGAATACAATTATTTGATGATGATGTCTTTGATTGTTCATGATGCTCAGGATTCTCCTAATCATCATGAGGGGGAGAAGTTTTATCAAAGACGTATGCAAAGACACGATGAAGATATGGGAACTATGTGCAAGAGTTCATGATGATATATGTTGAAGAGTTCAAGATTCGTTTGAAGAGTTCAAGATTCGTTTGAAGAATTCAAGATTCGTTTGAAGAGTTCAAGATATCAAGTATGGTTGATTGAAGATTTCAAGATGATTGGGTAAATCAAGTATCAATATTGATGAATTCAAGGATTGGTGCTGATAGTGATGAAATTTGAAGATGGTTTTAGTTGAAAGTAAAACTTGTTTTGGGTTTGTGAAGAAATGATCTTTGAAGCAAGTGTAAAATATTTCAGTAAAGAAGGAGAAAGCAAGGGTAAAGGGGGAGCCAAAGAGAATTATAAATTTGAATCTTTTGAATCTGGGGTTGAAAAGCCTTGGATTTAAAGATTGATATCAAGTTGTGAACATTGATGAAGAATGTTGGATTGATCAAGGATACCAAAGTTGATTGAGAAGCTTGACAGTATAGTGGGTTGATTCAAGAGATCTACAATGTGTTGATTCAAGAAAAAGAATTATGTTTTTCTAGAGATGATTTCAAGATTCAAAGACTTTGCTCTAAAGATGATGCTTGCATAAATGGGGAGATTGTTAGTTGTATGGTTTTTGTAACCGTCAAAGTTTGTTTGACTAGAAGACAGAAGATCGTTAAAGCTAAAGTTCATTCTGAAGAGTGATCTCGAATACAAAGGGGGAGATTGTTAGTGCAAATATTATTGTATCCGAGATCACAAGATGAGAAATAATAATGAAGTCAAACAAAGTCAAACAAAGTCAAAGGATGAAAGTCAAAGAAGAAAGTCAAGCATCAAAGTCAAAGAAGGAAGCTTTATTGTCAAAGTCAAAGGTTTAATTAGAGGAGTCAAAGTCTTGTAATTAGAGTGTTGACTAATTAGTCTTTGGTATAAATAGAAGGAGTTAATGAGTAATTAGGAAGGAGCTTATTTGTAATATTCATTAGTGTGTGTTCTAGATAGAGAATCTAGAGAGAGAAAGTTCATATTGTAAAGATTCAATCATGGAATGAAGATTTTGTTTGTTTGATCCATTGTTATTGCACTTACAGTAAACCGTAAACTTTTAAATGAAATGTTTGATGTTATTTATCTCCTATCGCAATGAAATCTTAGCTGTCACGCCCCGCGTTTCCGCTTTAGCGGGGTGTTACAGTTGGCTCAGCTAGTCGTGTAAAATCGAGAGTTGGTGATTCATACATACGTTTAAATGAGACACGCGTATAAATGGTTGTTACGTATCACCATGTAAAAGCATGTATTCTTCATATTGTATATTTAACACGGTCTAAAGGGTTGGTTCATTCTATAGTTAATTTGTAAATGGTATTATAACTTGTCCTTTCTACCGTTTTCACATTAGATGTTACGAAAACACGATTATTTTGAATTACCTAACATATAAATATATACATAGGTGCTTATTATACATGGTTGTTTGAAATAAGATTACACAAACATGACTTTGTTACGGTTGGCTCGTACAATCTCGTAAAATCGAGAGTTGGTGATTCGTACACACGTTTGAATAGGAGACTTTTATACACGATTGTTACGTATTACCATGTAAATGCATGTATTCTTTAGGTTTTATCCCTAAACGGTATAAGGAGTTGAGTCGTTTCAAAGTTAATTGTTTTCTCTTTAGATGTTACGAACACACGACGTTTTTGGATGACCGAACACATAAACTTGTAGATGGGTATATATTATACACGGTGATTGAAATGAGCTTGTACAGACTTCACTTTGTAATGGTAGGCTCGGCTAGTCGTGTAAAATTGAGAGTCTGTGATTCATACATACGTTTGAATGAGACAAGTGTATAAATAGTTGTTACGTCTCACCATGTAAAAGCATGTATTCTTCATATTGTGTGCTTAACACGGTCTAAAGGGTTGGTTCATTTTACAGTTCATTCGTAAATGGTATTATAACTTGTCGTTTTTAACGTTTTCACATTAGATGTTACGAAAAAAAGATTATTTTGAATTACTAAACACATAAACATATACATAGGTGCTTATTATACGCGGTTGTTTGAAATAAGATTGCACAAACATGAGTTTGTTAGGTTGGCTTGTACAATCGCGTAAAATCGAGAGTTAGTAATTAGTACACCCGTTTGAATAAGAGGCTTTAGCATGTATTCTTTAGATTGTATCCTTAACACGGTCTAAGGAGTTGGGTCGTTCTACAGTTAATTCGTAAATGGTACTATAACTTGTCATTTATACCGTTTTCACATTTGATGTTACGAAAACAGGTTTATTTTGAATTACTTAACACATAAACATTTATACATAGGTGCTTATTATACATGGTTGTTTGAAATAAGATTGCACAAACATGACGTTGTTAAGTTGGCTCATACAATCGCGTAAAATCGAGAGTTAGTGATTCGTACACCCGTTTGAATAAGAGGCTTTTATACAGGGTTGTTACGTTTTACCATGTAAAAGCATGTAGTCTTTAGATTGTATCCTTAACACGATCTTAGGAGTTGGGTCGTTTCACAGTTAAATGTTAAAGGGTATTAAAACTTATACTTTTAACCGTTTTCTCTTTAAAAGTTACGAAAACACGATGTTTTTGGATGACCTAACACATAAACATGTAGATGGATGTATATTATACACGATTGTTTGGAATCTGCTTCTACAGACTTGACTTTTGTATTGGTTGGCTCGGCTAGTCGTGTAAAATCGAGAGTCGGTGATTCATACATACGTTTGAATGAGACACATGTATAAATGGTTGTTACATATCACCATGTAAAAGCATGTATCATTCATATTGTATCCTTAACAGGGTCTAAAGTGTTGGTTCATTCTACAGTTAATTCGTAAATGGTATTATAACTTGTCCTTTTTACCGTTTTCACATTAGATGTTACGAAAAAGACGATTATTTTGAATTACTTAACAGAGAAACATGTATACATAGATGCTTATTATACACGGTTGTTTGAAATAAGATTGCACAAACGTGACTTTGTTAGGTTGGCTCGTACAATCGCGTAAAATCGAGAGTTAGTGATTCGTACACCTATTTGAATAAGAGGCTTTTATACACGGTTGTTACGTATTACCATGTACAAGCATGTATTCTTTAGATTGTATCCTTAAAGCGGTCTAAGGAGTTGAGTCGTTTCATAGTTAATTGCCAAACGGTATTAAAACTTGTAATTTTTAACCGTTTTCTCTTTAGATGTTACGGAAAGATTACGTTTTTGAATGACCTAACTCATAAACATGTAGATGGGTGTATATTATACACGGTTGTTTGAAATGAGCTTGTACAGACTTGACTTTGTAATGGTTGGCTTGGCTAGTCGTGTAAAATCGAGAGTCGGTGATTCATACATACGTTTGAATGAGACACATGTATAAATGGTTGTTACGTCTCACCATGTAAAAGCATGTATTCTTCAGATTGTGTCCTTAACACACTCTAAAGTGTTGGTTCATTCTATAGTTAATTCGTAAATGGTATTATAACTTGTCATTTATACCGTTTTCACATTAGATGTTACGAAAAGACGATTATTTTGAATTACTTAACACAGAAACATGTATACATAGATGCTTATTATACACGGTTGTTTGAAATAAGATTGCACAAACGTGACTTTGTTCGGTTGGCTTGTACAATCGCGTAAAATCGAGAGTTAGTGATTCGTACACCCGTTTGAATAAGAGGCTTTTATACACGGTTGTTACGTATTACCATGTACAAGCATGTATTCTTTAGATTGTATCCTTAACACGGTTTAAGGAGTTGGGTCGTTTCATACTTAATTGTAAAACGATATTAAAACTTGTACTTTTTAACCGTTTTCTCTTTAGATGTTACGAAAACACGACGTTTTTTAATACCTAACACGTAAACATGTAGATGGGTGTATATTATACACGATTATTTGAAATAAGCTTGTACAGACTTGACTTTGCAATGGTTGGCTCATCTAGTCGTGTAAAATCGAGAGTCGGTGATTCATACATACGTTTGAAGGAGACACATGTATAAATGGTTGTTACATATCACCATGTAAAACCATGTATTCTTCAGATTGTATCCTTAACACGGTCTAAAGGGTTGGTTCATTCTACAGTTAATTCGTAAATGGTATTATGATTTGTCCTTTTTACCATTTTCAAATTAGATGTTACGAAAACACGATTTTTTTGAATTACTAACACATAAACATATACATAGGTGCTTATGATACACGGTTGTTTGAAATAAGATTGTACAGACGTGACTTCATTAAAGTTGACTCGTACAATCTTGTAAAATTGAGAGTTAGTGATTCGTACACCCGTCTGAATAGAGGCCTTTATACATGATTGTTACGTATTACCATGTAAATGCATGTATTCTTTAGATTGTATCTATAAAACAGTATAAGGAGTTGAGTCGTTTCAAAGTTAATTATTAAACGGTATTAAAACTTATTGTTTTAACCGTTTTCTCTTTAGATGTTACGAAAACACAACGTTTTTTAATACCTAACACATAAACATGTAGATGGGTGTATATTATACACGGTTCTTTGAAATGAGCTTGTACAGACTTGACTTTGTAATGGTTGGCTCGGCTAGTCGTGTAAAATCGAGAGTCAATGATTCATACATACGTTTGAATGAGACACGTGTATAAATGGTTGTTACATCTCACCATGTAAAAGCATGTATTCTTCATATTGTATCTTTAACACGGTCTAAAGGGTTGGTTCATTCTATAGTTAATTTGTAAATGGTATTATAACTTGTCCTTTCTACCGTTTTCACATTAGATGTTACGAAAACACGATTATTTTGAATTACCTAACACATAAATATATACATAGGTGCTTATTATACACGGTTGTTTGAAATAAGATTACACAAACATGACTTTGTTACGGTTGGCTCGTACAATCTCGTAAAATCGAGAATTGGTGATTCGTACACACGTTTGAATAGGAGACTTTTATACACGATTGTTACGTATTACCATGTAAAAGCATGTATTCTTTAGAATGTGTCCTTAACACGGTCTACGGAGTTGGGTCGTTTCACAGTTAATTGTTTTCTCTTTAGATGTTACGAAAACACGACGTTTTTGGATGACCGAACACATAAACTTGTAGATTGGTATATATTATACACGGTGATTGAAATGAGCTTGTACAGACATCACTTTGTAACGGTAGGCTCGCTAGTCGTGTAAAATTGAGAGTCTGTGATTCATACATACGTTTGAATGAGACACGTGTATAAATAGTTGTTACGTCTCACCATGTAAAAGCATGTATTCTTCATATTGTGTCCTTAACACGGTCTAAAGGGTTGGTTCATTTTACAGTTTATTCGTAAATGGTATTATAACTTGTCGTTTTTAACGTTTTCACATTAGATGTTACGAAAAAAAGATTATTTTGAATTACTAAACACATAAACATATACATAGGTGCTTATTATACGCGGTTGTTTGAAATAATATTGCACAAACATGAGTTTGTTAGGTTGGCTTGTACAATCGCCTAAAATCGAGAGTTAGTGATTAGTACACCCGTTTGAATAAGAGGCTTTTATACACGGTTGTTACGTATTACCATGTAAAAGCATGTATTCTTTAGATTGTATCCTTAACACGGTCTAAGGAGTTGGGTCGTTTCATAGATAAATGTTAAAGGGTAATAAAAGTTATACTTTTTAACCGTTTTCTCTTTAGATGTTACGAAAACACGACGTTTTTGGATGACCTAACACATAAAGATGTAGATGGGTGTATATTATACACGATTGTTTGGAATCTGCTTCTACAGACTTGACTTTGTAATGGTTGGCTCGGCTAGTCGTGTAAAATCGAGAGTTGGTGATTCATACGTACGTTTAAATGGGACACGTGCATAAATGGTTGTTACGTATCACCATGTAAAAGCATATATTCTTCATATTGTATCCTTAACATGGTCTAAAGGGTTCATCATGCTACAGTTAATTCGTAAATGGTATTATAACTTGTCCTTTTTACCGTTTTCACATTAGATGTTACGAAAACACGATTATTTTGAATTACTAACACATAAACATTTACATATGTGCCTATGATACACGGTTGTTTGAAATAAGATCTTATAGACGTGACTTCGTTATGGTTGGCTCGTACAATCGCGTAAAATCGAGAGTTAGTGATTCGTACACCCGTTTGAATTAGAGGTCTCTATACACGATTTTACATATTACCGTGTAAATGCATGTATTCTTTAGATTGCATCCTTAACATGGTCTAAAGAGTTGCGTCGTTTCATAGTTAATTGTTAAATGGTATTCAAACTTGTACTTTTTAACCGTTTCTCTCTTTAGATGTTTCGGAAACACGATGTTTTTGAATAAGAGGCTTTTATACACGGTTGTTACGTATTACCATGTAAAAGCATGTATTCTTTAGATTGTATCCTTAACACGGTCTGAGTAGTTGTGTCGTTTCACAGTTAATTGTTAAAGGGTATTAAAACTGGTACTTTTTTAATCGGTTTCTCTTTAGATGTTACGAAAACACGACATTTTTGGATGACCGAACACATAAACATGTTGATGGGTGTATATTATACACGGTTGTTTGAAATGAGCTTGTATATACTTGACTTTGTAATGGTTGGCTTGGCTAGTCGTGTAAAATTGAGAGTCGGTGATTCATACATATGTTTGAATGAGACACATGTATAAATGGTTGTTACATATCACCATGTAAAAGCATGTATCATTCATATTGTATTCTTAACACGGTCTAAAGTGTTGGTTCATTCTACAGTTAATTCGTAAATGGTATTATAACTTGTCCTTTTTACCGTTTTCACATTAGATGTTACGAAAAGACGATTATTTTGAATTACCTAACACAGAAACATGTATACATAGATGCTTATTATACTCGGTTGTTTGAAATAAGATTGCACAAACGTGACTTTGTTAGGTTGGCTCGTACAATCGCGTAAAATCGAGAGTTAGTGATTCGTACACCCGTTTGAATAAGAGGCTTTTATACACGGTTGTTACGTATTACCATGTACAAGCATGTATTCTTTAGATTGTATCCTTAAAGCGGTCTAAGGAGTTGAGTCGTTTCATAGTTAATTGTCAAACGGTATTAAAACTTGTAATTTTTAACTGTTTTCTCTTTCGATGTTACGGAAAGATGACGTTTTTGAATGACCTAACACATAAACATATAGATGGGTGTATATTATACACGGTTGTTTGAAATGAGCTTGTACAGACTTGACTTTGTAATGGTTGGCTTGGCTAGTCGTGTAAAATCGAGAGTCGGTGATTCATACATACGTTTGAATGAGACACATGTATAAATGGTTGTTATATCGCACCATGTAAAAGCATGTATTCTTCAGATTGTGTCCTTAACACGGTCTAAAGGGTTGGTTCGTTCTACAGTTAATTCGTAAATGGTATTATAACTTGTCCTTTTTACCGTTTTCACATTAAATGTTAAGAAAACACGATTATTTTGAATTACTTACCACATAAACATATATATACATAGGTGTTTATTATACACGGTTGTTTGAAATAAGATTGCACAAACGTGACTTTGTTAGGTTGGCTCGTACAATCACTTAAAATCGAGAGTTAGTGATTCGTACACCCGTTTGAATAATAGGTTTTATACACGGTTGTTAAGTATTACGATGTAAAGCATGTATTCTTTAGATTGTATCCTTAACACGGTCTAAAGAGTTGGTTCATTCTACAGTTAATTCGTAAATGGTACTATAACTTGTCATTTATACCGTTTTCACATTTGATGTTACGAAAACAGGTTTATTTTGAATTACTTAACACATAAACATTTATACATAGGTGCTTATTATACATGGTTGTTTGAAATAAGATTGCACAAACATGACTTTGTTAAGTTGGCTCATACAATCGTTAAAATCGAGAGTTAGTGATTCGTACACCCGTTTGAATAAGAGGCTTTTATACAGGGTTGTTACGTTTTACCATGTAAAAGCATGTACTCTTTAGATTGTATCCTTAACACGATCTTAGGAGTTGGGTCGTTTCACAGTTAAATGTTAAAGGGTATTAAAACTTATACTTTTTAACCGTTTTCTCTTTAAAAGTTACGAAAACACGATGTTTTTGGATGACCTAACACATAAACATATACATAGGTGCTTATTATACACGGTTGTTTGAATAATATTGCACAAACATGAGTTTTTAGGTTGGCTTGTACAATCGCCTAAATCGAGAGTTAGTGGTTCGTACACCCGTTTGAATAAGAGGCTTTTATACACGGTTGTTACGTATTACCATGTAAAAGCATGTATTCTTTAGATTGTATCCTTAACACGGTCTAAGGAGTTGGATCGTTTCATAGATAAATGTTAAAGGGTAATAAAAGTTATACTTTTTAACCGTTTTCTCTTTAGATGTTACGAAAACACGACGTTTTTGGATGACCTAACACATAAAGATGTAGATGGGTGTATTTATACACGATTGTTTGGAATTGCTTCTACAGACTTGACTTGTAATGGTTGGCTCGGCTAGTCGTGTAAATCGAGAGTTGGTGATTCATACGTACGTTTAAATGGGACACGTGCATAAATGGTTGTTACGTATCACCATGTAAAAGCATATATTCTTCATATTGTATCCTTAACATGGTCTAAAGGGTTCATCATGCTACAGTTAATTCGTAAATGGTATTATAACTTGTCCTTTTTACCGTTTTCACATTAGATGTTACGAAAACACGATTATTTTGAATTACTAACACATAAACATTTACATATGTGCCTATGATACACGGTTGTTTGAAATAAGATCTTATAGACGTGACTTCGTTATGGTTGGCTCGTACAATCGCGTAAAATCGAGAGTTAGTGATTCGTACACCCGTTTGAATTAGAGGTCTCTATACACGTTGTTACATATTACCGTGTAAATGCATGTATTCTTTAGATTGCATCCTTAACATGGTCTAAAGAGTTGCGTCGTTTCATAGTTAATTGTTAAATGGTATTCAAACTTGTACTTTTTAACCGTTTTTCTCTTTAGAGTTTCGGAAACACGATGTTTTTTGAATAAGAGGCTTTTATACACGGTTGTTACGTATTACCATGTAAAAGCATGTATTCTTTAGATTGTATCCTTAACACGGTCTGAGTAGTTGTGTCGTTTCACAGTTAATTGTTAAAGGGTATTAAAACTGGTACTTTTTTAATCGGTTTCTCTTTAGATGTTACGAAAACACGACATTTTTGGATGACCGAACACATAAACATGTTGATGGGTGTATATTATACACGGTTGTTTGAAATGAGCTTGTATATACTTGACTTTGTAATGGTTGGCTTGGCTAGTCGTGTAAAATTGAGAGTCGGTGATTCATACATATGTTTGAATGAGACACATGTTATAAATGGTTGTTACATATCACCATGTAAAAGCATGTATCATTCATATTGTATTCTTAACACGGTCTAAAGTGTTGGTTCATTCTACAGTTAATTCGTAAATGGTATTATAACTTGTCCTTTTTACCGTTTTCACATTAGATGTTACGAAAAGACGATTATTTTGAATTACCTAACACAGAAACATGTATACATAGATGCTTATTATACTCGTTGTTTGAAATAAAGATTGCACAAACGTGACTTTGTTAGGTTGGCTCGTACAATCGCGTAAAATCGAGAGTTAGTGATTCGTACACCGTTTGAATAAGAGGCTTTTATACACGGTTGTTACGTATTACCATGTACAAGCATGTATTCTTTAGATTGTATCCTTAAAGCGGTCTAAGGAGTTGAGTCGTTTCATAGTTAATTGTCAAACGGTATTAAAACTTGTAATTTTTAACTGTTTTCTCTTTCGATGTTACGGAAAGATGACGTTTTTGAATGACCTAACACATAAACATATAGATGGGTGTATATTATACACGGTTGTTTGAAATGAGCTTGTACAGACTTGACTTTGTAATGGTTGGCTTGGCTAGTCGTGTAAAATCGAGAGTCGGTGATTCATACATACGTTTGAATGAGACACATGTATAATGGTTGTTATATCGCACCATGTAAAAGCATGTATTCTTCAGATTGTGTCCTTAACACGGTCTAAAGGGTTGGTTCGTTCTACAGTTAATTCGTAAATGGTATTATAACTTGTCCTTTTTACCGTTTTCACATTAAATGTTAAGAAAACACGATTATTTTGAATTACTTACCACATAAACATATATATACATAGGTGTTTATTATACACGGTTGTTTGAAATAAGATTGCACAAACGTGACTTTGTTAGGTTGGCTCGTACAATCACTTAAAATCGAGAGTTAGTGATTCGTACACCCGTTTGAATAATAGGTTTTATACACGGTTGTTAAGTATTACGATGTAAAAGCATGTATTCTTTAGATTGTATCCTTAACACGGTCTAAAGAGTTGGTTCATTCTACAGTTAATTCGTAAATGGTACTATAACTTGTCATTTATACCGTTTTCACATTTGATGTTACGAAAACAGGTTTATTTTGAATTACTTAACACATAAACATTTATACATAGGTGCTTATTATACATGGTTGTTTGAAATAAGATTGCACAAACATGACTTTGTTAAGTTGGCTCATACAATCGTAGTAAAATCGAGAGTTAGTGATTCGTACACCCGTTTGAATAAGAGGCTTTTATACAGGGTTGTTACGTTTTACCATGTAAAAGCATGTACTCTTTAGATTGTATCCTTAACACGATCTTAGGAGTTGGGTCGTTTCACAGTTAAATGTTAAAGGGTATTAAAACTTATACTTTTTAACCGTTTTCTCTTTAAAAGTTACGAAAACACGATGTTTTTGGATGACCTAACACATAAACATGTAGATGGGTGTATATTATACACGACTGTTTGGAATCTGCTTCTACAGACTTGACTTTGTATTGGTTGGCTCGGCTAGTCGTGTAAAATCGAGAGTCGGTGATTCATACATACGTTTGAATGAGACACATGTATAAATGGTTGTTACATATCACCATGTAAAAGCATGTATCATTCATATTGTATCCTTAACACGGTCTAAAGTGTTGGTTCATTCTACAGTTAATTCGTAAATGGTATTATAACTTGTCCTTTTTACCGTTTTCACATTAGATGTTACGAAAAGACGATTATTTTGAATTACTTAACACAGAAACATGTATACATAGATGCTTATTATACACGGTTGTTTGAAATAAGATTGCACAAACGTGACTTTGTTAGGTTGGCTCGTACAATCGCGTAAAATCGAGAGTTAGTGATTCGTACACCCGTTTGAATAAGAGGCTTTTATACACGGTTGTTACGTATTACCATGTACAAGCATGTATTCTTTAGATTGTATCCTCAAAGCGGTCTAAGGAGTTGAGTCGTTTCATAGTTAATTGTCAAACGGTATTAAAACTTGTAATTTTTAACTGTTTTCTCTTTAGATGTTACGGAAAGATGACGTTTTTGAATGACCTAACACATAAACATATAGATGGGTGTATATTATACACGGTTGTTTGAAATGAGCTTTTACAGACTTGACTTTGTAATGGTTGGCTTGGCTAGTCGTGTAAAATCGAGAGTCGGTGATTCATACATACGTTTGAATGAGACACATGTATAAATGGTTGTTATATCGCACCATGTAAAAGCATGTATTCTTCAGATTGTGTCCTTAACACGGTCTAAAGGGTTGGTTCGTTCTACAGTTAATTCGTAAATGGTATTATAACTTGTCCTTTTTACCGTTTTCACATTAAATGTTAAGAAAACACGATTATTTTGAATTACTTACCACATAAACATATATATACATAGGTGTTTATTATACACGGTTGTTTGAAATAAGATTGCACAAACGTGACTTTGTTAGGTTGGCTCGTACAATCACTTAAAATCGAGAGTTAGTGATTCGTACACCCGTTTGAATAATAGGTTTTATACACGGTTGTTAAGTATTACGATGTAAAAGCATGTATTCTTTAGATTGTATCCTTAACACGGTCTAAAGAGTTGGTTCATTCTACAGTTAATTCGTAAATGGTACTATAACTTGTCATTTATACCGTTTTCACATTTGATGTTACGAAAACAGGTTTATTTTGAATTTCTTAACACATAAACATTTATACATAGGTGCTTATTATACATGGTTGTTTGAAATAAGATTGCACAAACATGACTTTGTTAAGTTGGCTCATACAATCGTGTAAAATCGAGAGTTAGTGATTCGTACACCCGTTTGAATAAGAGGCTTTTATACAGGGTTGTTACGTTTTACCATGTAAAAGCATGTACTCTTTAGATTGTATCCTTAACACGATCTTAGGAGTTGGGTCGTTTCACAGTTAAATGTTAAAGGGTATTAAAACTTATACTTTTTAACCGTTTTCTCTTTAAAAGTTACGAAAACACGATGTTTTTGGATGACCTAACACATAAACATGTAGATGGGTGTATATTATACACGACTGTTTGGAATCTGCTTCTACAGACTTGACTTTGTATTGGTTGGCTCGGCTAGTCGTGTAAAATCGAGAGTCGGTGATTCATACATACGTTTGAATGAGACACATGTATAAATGGTTGTTACATATCACCATGTAAAAGCATGTATCATTCATATTGTATCCTTAACACGGTCTAAAGTGTTGGTTCATTCTACAGTTAATTCGTAAATGGTATTATAACTTGTCCTTTTTACCGTTTTCACATTAGATGTTACGAAAAGACGATTATTTTGAATTACTTAACACAGAACATGTATACATAGATGCTTATTATACACGGTTGTTTGAAATAAGATTGCACAAACGTGACTTTGTTAGGTTGGCTCGTACAATCGCGTAAAATCGAGAGTTAGTGATTCGTACACCCGTTTGAATAAGAGGCTTTTATACACGGTTGTTACGTATTACCATGTACAAGCATGTATTCTTTAGATTGTATCCTCAAAGCGGTCTAAGGAGTTGAGTCGTTTCATAGTTAATTGTCAAACGGTATTAAAACTTGTAATTTTTAACTGTTTTCTCTTTAGATGTTACGGAAAGATGACGTTTTTGAATGACCTAACACATAAACATATAGATGGGTGTATATTATACACGGTTGTTTGAAATGAGCTTTTACAGACTTGACTTTGTAATGGTTGGCTTGGCTAGTCGTGTAAAATCGAGAGTCGGTGATTCATACATACGTTTGAATGAGACACATGTATAAATGGTTGTTATATCGCACCATGTAAAAGCATGTATTCTTCAGATTGTGTCCTTAACACGGTCTAAAGGTTGGTTCGTTCTACAGTTAATTCGTAAATGGTATTATAACTTGTCCTTTTTACCGTTTTCACATTAAATGTTAAGAAAACACGATTATTTTGAATTACTTACCACATAAACATATATATACATAGGTGTTTATTATACACGGTTGTTTGAAATAAGATTGCACAAACGTGACTTTGTTAGGTTGGCTCGTACAATCACTTAAAATCGAGAGTTAGTGATTCGTACACCCGTTTGAATAATAGGTTTTATACACGGTTGTTAAGTATTACGATGTAAAAGCATGTATTCTTTAGATTGTATCCTTAACACGGTCTAAAGAGTTGGTTCATTCTACAGTTTAATTCGTAAATGGTACTATAACTTGTCATTTATACCGTTTTCACATTTGATGTTACGAAAACAGGTTTATTTTGAATTTCTTAACACATAAACATTTATACATAGGTGCTTATTATACATGGTTGTTTGAAATAAGATTGCACAAACATGACTTTGTTAAGTTGGCTCATACAATCGTGTAAAATCGAGAGTTAGTGATTCGTACACCCGTTTGAATAAGAGGCTTTTATACAGGGTTGTTACGTTTTACCATGTAAAAGCATGTACTCTTTAGATTGTATCCTTAACACGATCTTAGGAGTTGGGTCGTTTCACAGTTAAATGTTAAAGGTATTAAAACTTATACTTTTTAACCGTTTTCTCTTTAAAAGTTACGAAAACACGATGTTTTTGGATGACCTAACACATAAACATGTAGATGGGTGTATATTATACACGACTGTTTGGAATCTGCTTCTACAGACTTGACTTTGTATTGGTTGGCTCGGCTAGTCGTGTAAAATCGAGAGTCGGTGATTCATACATACGTTTGAATGAGACACATGTATAAATGGTTGTTACATATCACCATGTAAAAGCATGTATCATTCATATTGTATCCTTAACACGGTCTAAAGTGTTGGTTCATTCTACAGTTAATTCGTAAATGGTATTATAACTTGTCCTTTTTACCGTTTTCACATTAGATGTTACGAAAAGACGATTATTTTGAATTACTTAACACAGAAACATGTATACATAGATGCTTATTATACACGGTTGTTTGAAATAAGATTGCACAAACGTGACTTTGTTAGGTTGGCTCGTACAATCGCGTAAAATCGAGAGTTAGTGATTCGTACACCCGTTTGAATAAGAGGCTTTTATACACGGTTGTTACGTATTACCATGTACAAGCATGTATTCTTTAGATTGTATCCTCAAAGCGGTCTAAGGAGTTGAGTCGTTTCATAGTTAATTGTCAAACGGTATTAAAACTTGTAATTTTTAACTGTTTTCTCTTTAGATGTTACGGAAAGATGACGTTTTTGAATGACCTAACACATAAACATATAGATGGGTGTATATTATACACGGTTGTTTGAAATGAGCTTTTACAGACTTGACTTTGTAATGGTTGGCTTGGCTAGTCGTGTAAAATCGAGAGTCGGTGATTCATACATACGTTTGAATGAGACACATGTATAAATGGTTGTTATATCGCACCATGTAAAAGCATGTATTCTTCAGATTGTGTCCTTAACACGGTCTAAAGGGTTGGTTCGTTCTACAGTTAATTCGTAAATGGTATTATAACTTGTCCTTTTTACCGTTTTCACATTAAATGTTAAGAAAACACGATTATTTTGAATTACTTACCACATAAACATATATATACATAGGTGTTTATTATACACGGTTGTTTGAAATAAGATTGCACAAACGTGACTTTGTTAGGTTGGCTCGTACAATCACTTAAAATCGAGAGTTAGTGATTCGTACACCCGTTTGAATAATAGGTTTTATACACGGTTGTTAAGTATTACGATGTAAAAGCATGTATTCTTTAGATTGTATCCTTAACACGGTCTAAAGAGTTGGTTCATTCTACAGTTAATTCGTAAATGGTACTATAACTTGTCATTTATACCGTTTTCACATTTGATGTTACGAAAACAGGTTTATTTTGAATTTCTTAACACATAAACATTTATACATAGGTGCTTATTATACATGGTTGTTTGAAATAAGATTGCACAAACATGACTTTGTTAAGTTGGCTCATACAATCGTGTAAAATCGAGAGTTAGTGATTCGTACACCCGTTTGAATAAGAGGCTTTTATACAGGGTTGTTACGTTTTACCATGTAAAAGCATGTACTCTTTAGATTGTATCCTTAACACGATCTTAGGAGTTGGGTCGTTTCACAGTTAAATGTTAAAGGGTATTAAAACTTATACTTTTTAACCGTTTTCTCTCTTTAAAAGTTACGAAAACACGATGTTTTTGGATGACCTAACACATAAACATGTAGATGGGTGTATATTATACACGACTGTTTGGAATCTGCTTCTACAGACTTGACTTTGTATTGGTTGGCTCGGCTAGTCGTGTAAAATCGAGAGTCGGTGATTCATACATACGTTTGAATGAGACACATGTATAAATGGTTGTTACATATCACCATGTAAAAGCATGTATCATTCATATTGTATCCTTAACACGGTCTAAAGTGTTGGTTCATTCTACAGTTAATTCGTAAATGGTATTATAACTTGTCCTTTTTACCGTTTTCACATTAGATGTTACGAAAAGACGATTATTTTGAATTACTTAACACAGAAACATGTATACATAGATGCTTATTATACACGGTTGTTTGAAATAAGATTGCACAAACGTGACTTTGTTAGGTTGGCTCGTACAATCGCGTAAAATCGAGAGTTAGTGATTCGTACACCCGTTTGAATAAGAGGCTTTTATACACGGTTGTTACGTATTACCATGTACAAGCATGTATTCTTTAGATTGTATCCTCAAAGCGGTCTAAGGAGTTGAGTCGTTTCATAGTTAATTGTCAAACGGTATTAAAACTTGTAATTTTTAACTGTTTTCTCTTTAGATGTTACGGAAAGATGACGTTTTTGAATGACCTAACACATAAACATATAGATGGGTGTATATTATACACGGTTGTTTGAAATGAGCTTTTACAGACTTGACTTTGTAATGGTTGGCTTGGCTAGTCGTGTAAAATCGAGAGTCGGTGATTCATACATACGTTTGAATGAGACACATGTATAAATGGTTGTTATATCGCACCATGTAAAAGCATGTATTCTTCAGATTGTGTCCTTAACACGGTCTAAAGGGTTGGTTCGTTCTACAGTTAATTCGTAAATGGTATTATAACTTGTCCTTTTTACCGTTTTCACATTAAATGTTAAGAAAACACGATTATTTTGAATTACTTACCACATAAACATATATATACATAGGTGTTTATTATACACGGTTGTTTGAAATAAGATTGCACAAACGTGACTTTGTTAGGTTGGCTCGTACAATCACTTAAAATCGAGAGTTAGTGATTCGTACACCCGTTTGAATAATAGGTTTTATACACGGTTGTTAAGTATTACGATGTAAAAGCATGTATTCTTTAGATTGTATCCTTAACACGGTCTAAAGTGTGGTTCATTCTACAGTTAATTCGTAAATGGTACTATAACTTGTCATTTATACCGTTTTCACATTTGATGTTACGAAAACAGGTTTATTTTGAATTTCTTAACACATAAACATTTATACATAGGTGCTTATTATACATGGTTGTTTGAAATAAGATTGCACAAACATGACTTTGTTAAGTTGGCTCATACAATCGTGTAAAATCGAGAGTTAGTGATTCGTACACCCGTTTGAATAAGAGGCTTTTATACAGGGTTGTTACGTTTTACCATGTAAAAGCATGTACTCTTTAGATTGTATCCTTAACACGATCTTAGGAGTTGGGTCGTTTCACAGTTAAATGTTAAAGGGTATTAAAACTTATACTTTTTAACCGTT
Organism: Centaurea solstitialis; assembly: GCA_030169165.1. Taxonomy (NCBI): domain Eukaryota; kingdom Viridiplantae; phylum Streptophyta; class Magnoliopsida; order Asterales; family Asteraceae; genus Centaurea; species Centaurea solstitialis. Next base: position 51,296,937 of record CM058041.1, on the reverse strand, counting down.
TTCTCTTTAAAAGTTACGAAAACACGATGTTTTTGGATGACCTAACACATAAACATGTAGATGGGTGTATATTATACACGACTGTTTGGAATCTGCTTCTACAGACTTGACTTTGTATTGGTTGGCTCGGCTAGTCGTGTAAAATCGAGAGTCGGTGATTCATACATACGTTTGAATGAGACACATGTATAAATGGTTGTTACATATCACCATGTAAAAGCATGTATCATTCATATTGTATCCTTAACACGGTCTAAAGTGTTGGTTCATTCTACAGTTAATTCGTAAATGGTATTATAACTTGTCCTTTTTACCGTTTTCACATTAGATGTTACGAAAAGACGATTATTTTGAATTACTTAACACAGAAACATGTATACATAGATGCTTATTATACACGGTTGTTTGAAATAAGATTGCACAAACGTGACTTTGTTAGGTTGGCTCGTACAATCGCGTAAAATCGAGAGTTAGTGATTCGTACACCCGTTTGAATAAGAGGCTTTTATACACGGTTGTTACGTATTACCATGTACAAGCATGTATTCTTTAGATTGTATCCTTAAAGCGGTCTAAGGAGTTGAGTCGTTTCATAGTTAATTGTCAAATGGTATTAAAACTTGTAATTTTTAACCGTTTTCTCTTTAGATGTTACGGAAAGATGACGTTTTTGAATGACCTAACTCATAAACATGTAGATGGGTGTATATTATACACGGTTGTTTGAAATGAGCTTGTATAGACTTGACTTTGTAATGGTTGGCTTGGCTAGTCGTGTAAAATCGAGAGTCGGTGATTCATACATACGTTTGAATGAGACACATGTATAAATGGTTGTTACATCTCACCATGTAAAAGCATGTATTCTTCAGATTGTGTCCTTAACACACTCTAAAGTGTTGGTTCTTTCTATAGTTAATTCGTAAATGGTATTATAACTTGTCCTTTTTACCGTTTTCACATTAAATGTTAAGAAAACACGATTATTTTGAATTACTTACCACATAAACATATATATACATAGGTGCTTATTATACACGGTTGTTTGAAATAAGATTACACAAACGTGACTTTGTTAGGTTGGCTCGTACAATCACTTAAAATCGAGAGTTAGTGATTCGTACACCCGTTTGAATAATAGGCTTTTATACACGGTTGTTACGTATTACGATGTAAAAGCATGTATTCTTTAGATTGTATCCTTAACACGGTCTAAAGAGTTGGTTCATTCTACAGTTAATTCGTAAATGGTACTAAAACTTGTCATTTATACCGTTTTCACATTTGATGTTACGAAAACAGGTTTATTTTGAATAACTTAACACATAAACATTTATACATAGGTGCTTATTATACATGGTTGTTTGAAATAAGATTGCACAAACATGACTTTGTTAAGTTGGCTCATACAATCGCGTAAAATCGAGAGTTAGTGGTTCGTACACCCGTTTGAATAAGAGCTTTTATACAGGGGTGTTTCGTTTTACCATGTAAAAGCATGTAGTCTTTAGATTGTATCCTTAACACGATCTTAGGAGTTGGGTCGTTTCACAGTTAAATGTTAAAGGGTATTAAAACTTATACTTTTTAACCGTTTTCTCTTTAAAAGTTACGAAAACACGATGTTTTTGGATGACCTAACACATAAACATGTAGATGGGTGTATATTATACACGATTGTTTGGAATCTGCTTCTACAGACTTGACTTTGTATTGGTTGGCTCGGCTAGTCGTGTAAAATCGAGAGTTGGTGATTCATACGTACATTTAAATGGGACACGAGTATAAATAGTTGTTACGTATCACCATGTAAAAGCAAGTATTCTTCATATCGTATCCTTAACACGGTCTAAAGGGTTGGTTCATTCTACAGTTAATTCGTAAATGGTGTTATAACTTTTCCTTTTTACCGTTTTCACATTAGATGTTACGAAAACACAATTATTTTGAATTACTTAACACATAAACATATACATAGGTGCTTATTATACACGGTTGTTTGAAATAAGATTGCACAAACATGACTTTGTTACGGTTGGCTCGTACAATATCGTTAAATTGAGAGTTAGTGATTCGTACACTCGTTTGAATAAGAGGCTTTTTTACACGGTTGTTACGTATTCCCATGTAAAAGCATGTATTCTTTAGATTGTATCCTTAACAGGGTCTGAGTAGTTGTGTCGTTTCACAGTTAATTGTTAAAGGGTATTAAAACTGGTACTTTTTTAATCGGTTTCTCTTTAGATGTTACGAAAACACGACGTTTTTGGATGACCGAACACATAAACATGTTGATGGGTGTATATTATACACGGTTGTTTGAAATGAGCTTGTATATACTTGTCTTTGTAATGGTTAGCTTGGCTAGTCGTGTGAAATCGAGAGTCGGTGATTCATACAAACGTTTGAATGAGACACATGTATAAATGGTTGTTACATATCACCATGTAAAAGCATGTATCATTCATATTGTATCCTTAACACGGTCTAAAGTGTTGGTTCATTCTACAGTTAATTCGTAAATGGTATTATAACTTGTCCTTTTTACCGTTTTCACATTAGATGTTACGAAAAGACGATTATTTTGAATTACTTAACACAGAAACATGTATACATATATGCTTATTATACACCGTTGTTTGAAATAAGATTGCACAAACGTGACTTGGTTAGGTTGGCTCGTACAATCGCGTAAAATTGAGAGTTAGTGATTCGTACACCCGTTTGAATAAGAGGCTTTTATACACGGTTGTTACGTATTACCATGTACAAGCATGTATTCTTTAGATTGTATCCTTAAAGCGGTCTAAGGAGTTGAGTCGTTTCATAGTTAATTGTCAAACGGTATTAAAACTTGTAATTTTTAACCGTTTTCTCTTTAGATGTTACGGAAAGATGACGTTTTTGAATGACCTAACACATAAACATGTAGATGGGTGTATATTATACACGATTGTTTGGAATCTGCTTCTACTGTAACACCCCGCTAAAGCGGAACCGCAAGGTGTGACAGTCAAGATTTCATCGCGATAGGAGATAAATCACACCAATCATTCGTAACATAAATTTAAATAGTTTAATAAGTATCACAACCCAACCATAGTTTAAAGTTTACAGACTTAAACAAAATAAATATTGTCTTGATTGGTGTACACAAAATTCCACTAATGACCTTATCAAACCTTCGGATTTCCTGAAAAGCATGTTAAACAAGTGTCAACTACAAGAGTTGGTGAGTTCACAGGTTTTTATATGCACAAAATATTTTAAATGCAACGACAATTCCAGTGAATATTTTTATTCACTCAGTATTCGTAAACCATTTATAGTGAATCTTTCTATTCACTAAATTTTCAAAATCAGTTATAGCGAATCCGTTCATTCACTAAATACGTATAAACAGTTAGAGTGAACCCGTTCATTCACTACCAACCTATGAGTAAATTTTCCTGGGTGATTTGTTAATCGCATGATATTTACTTCGTGAGTTACTACAATCCTCCATTTTATGACATGCTACGCCCCTATCTTATCACAGCGGTGGGACTAAATCCCACATGTGTAAAATTTTTATTCAATACAGTGCACCTCTCACTCGTCAGTTTAAGGTGGGTATGTCAATCCAAATAGCGCTATCCACATGTATTATAGGCCCATTGTTATGAGTTAATAGTAGTTTTCCGGGGACTTAAACATTTTGTTCTCACTATATCATGCTTTAAAACGCATCAAATTTAACTCACTATACATTTCATTTCATTTCATTTCAATTCATAACATTTTCACAAATCCATTCACAATCATTCAGAACATGCTTTTCACCCCAAAACGCATAAAAACGGTAAAAAGTGGGGCTGTGAATACTCACCTTGAGTGGGTTTAGCGTTCTAGGTATTCGTAAGTGCGTGTCCGAGATCCGACTCCTGATCTACAATCGCCCTATAACATACGTAATTAACGTAAGTTCTAAATTCAACGGTCCAAGCTTTAGTAACCATACCGATATCCTATATAATGCCCTTAAATAGTTTATTTAGTCCAATATAGTTTAAATTAGGTTCTGATAAATCTTAGGGACTTCCAAGTATGTGAGAAACCTTAAAGTTTATAAAAATTGGTCTTTAGTACATTTTCAGAATCTGCCATATTTTTAAAGTTGTAAAAATGCTACCTTTGAGCTTAGGTCCACAAAAGGAATAATTCCAAAATTTTTACCTACTGATTTTGGGGATGTTAACATCATCTCTACCAAATTTCATAATTTTTAGAGGTGTTTTACATATTTTAAATATTTTTGCAAAATCAGTGCACACTTTTATTTTTCAAGGATACATGTCAGTAAAGTTTTGTTCATAGAGAGTTCATTATCCCACCAAATCACGAATTTCCAAAGGGGTTTTCTAAATAAAACATATACCAAGCTAATGAGACAAGTTTCACATCATTTGGGTGACTTTTGAGAGAGATATGCCTTTTTAAAGTTGTGCATGTGGATCTGCCATCTTGGGACAGCTTGCACCATCAACTTGTTTTCATTGGTTCATCCCTTTAAAATCCACCAAATCACATGGTTTTGGATTCTTTGGAAAGCTAACTCAGTAAACTTGAGTTTAGAATTAAAAATCAAGCATTTTGGACAAGTTACCTATGAGATATGCATGCATGAAGATGATAGAAGATTTCTGACAGAAGCTGTTGCATACCAAAATGTTTCTAGATAGTTGAAAGGGTTTTACTCCGAATTTTTGAGTGATTCAAAATGTATTTTCTTCCTAACTCTTAAAACTTTCATCTATCAAATTTTTGTAGCAAAATAAGATCATTTACTATACTTTTGAGTCGTCTAAACAACCTACAAAAATCGGACAGATTCTGTCCAGAAACCAAAACCCATTTTCACTTATCAAAACACATAAAATCATAAGATTCATGAAGGTTTTCTTGCTAGTAAACTAAATACTCACTTTATGCAAAAAATAAAAAGATGAAAAGTGTATTATCATCATCATAGACATGCATGAACTATCCTTTAAGTTCAGCCCCAAAATGCATAAAAAAAACATCAAATATGTGATTTTTACTTCAAATCTTGTGTTCATAAGGAGGAGTCATGGAATTTCACCTTCTTTGAATGTTCTTACACATTTCTAAGGTTCATTCTCATCCTCAAACATCAAGAATGATATTCATCACTAAAAGAGGGTTTAATCCTCAAGAAATACAAGAAAAGAGCTTCAAAAATGCTAAAATCGAAGTTACAATGCACCTACAACACTTACCTTAATGAAACCACTACAAGAGCTTTTTAAAATCTTATTCAAATCTTCAAAAATCAGATTTTAGATGAAGAACTTGGCTGGAATTTTTGAGAGAAAATGAGAGTGAAAGAGTATGGAAGAAGAAATTTGAAAAGGGAAATGATGGTTTGAGTTGGAAAAAGAGGAAGTGATTAAATGTGTTGGGGAAAAGAAAAAGAGAGAGAGATGATAGGGGGAGGGGGGTGGTGGCCAACCATGGTGGGGCCCACCCCAACCTCTTATCTTTTTTTTTTAAATATGTATTCCTAATACTGTTTGCTCAAACGCAGTGTCGGGTTTTCTGTGATTTTTGGTAAAAATCAACTTTTTCGAAGGTGAATTTAGAATATTTGGAACAGTTTACTTTTATTTTAAACAAAATAACTTAAATTTCCAAAAGTTACTTTAAATTTGGCATTTTAGGATTATCGGATGATTTCAGGCCGGTTCGGGCTTTTTCGGGCAGTTTTCGGGACTTTTAGGTATTAGCCTAACTTTTTCACGCAAACTAACCTAGTTTCATTTAAAAACTTAAATGACTAAATTTTAACCTACGGAAATGCTACAGAGTGATTAAACGAGTAGCTAACCTGAAGGTCAAAACTGTCGGTTGTCACATTTACCCCCGGTTGAAAGAAATTTCGTCCCGAAATTTAATTCTTGCTAGTAACGCAGGGGTCTTTTGTGAAGAGATGCGGGTACTTGTCTTTCATGAAAGCCTCCCGCTCCCAAGTGAACTCAGGTCCGTGCCTGGAGTTCCATCGTACCTTGACGATCGGTATTTTACTGCGCCGGAGTTGCTTGATTTCTCGATCAAGGATCTCAATAGGCTCCTCTGCGGCGCGCAGTTGTTCATCGATTTGAATTTCCCCTAAAGGCAAGATCACTGTCTCCTCCGACAGGCATTTCTTTAAATTGGACACATGAAACGTGTTGTGAATGGAGCTGAGCTCAGGGGGTAACTCCAATCTGTAAGCGACTGGTCCGATTATTTCCAGGATTTCAAACGGTCCGATAAAACGAGGGCTCAACTTTCCCTTCTTTCCAAATCTTATTAGTCCTTTCCAAGGTGATACCTTTAGCAGTACTCTATCGCCAACTTGCAATTCTAACGGCTTTCGTCGATTATCAGCATAGCTCTTCTGGCGATCCCTGGCTGCTTTAAGCTTCTCCTGAGCCAGTTTAATCTTATCAGTTGTTTCTTGAATGATGTCAGGCCTAGTTAGCCGACTTTCTCCCACTTCCAACTAATTGAGTGGGGATTTGCACTTGCGTCCGTACAAGGCTTCATACGGGGCGCACTGAATGCTGGCATGATAGCTGTTATTGTAGGAGAACTCGACTAAAGTTAAGTGATCATCCCAACTACCCCCAAATTCTAGCACGCAAGCACGCAGCATATCTTCCAACGTCTGTATAGTTCTCTCGGTTTGCCCATCTGTTTGAGGATGATAAGTTGTGCTTAGATCTATGCGAGTACCCAGTGCTTCCTGCAATGACTGCCAAAATCGTGAAGTGAATCTACTATCTCTATCGGAAATGATCGAGGTTGGCACTCCATGTCGCATAACTATCTCATCGACATATAATTGCGCAAGTCTCTCAATGCTGAAATTTTCTCTAATTGGCAGGAAGTGCGCAGATTTCGTGAGGCGGTCAACAATCACCCATATTGAATCATGGCCCTTTTTAGTTTTGGGTAACTTGGTCACGAAATCCATCGATATCCGTTCCCATTTCCATTCTGGGATTTCCGGTTGCTGTAAAAGTCCGGATGGTTTCTGATGTTCCGCCTTAATTCTTGCGCAAGTCATGCATTTGCTCACATAGGTGGCGATATCCTTCTTCATTCCAGGCCACCAATAATGTTCCTTCAGTCCCTTGTACATTTTGTCAGATCCTGGATGTATCGAGTACCTTGATTGATGAGCTTCATCCATGATCATCTTCCTCAACTGCTCCACCCTTGGAATCCAAATTCTTCCCTTGAAATAACACATTCCATCCACTTTCTCCTCGAATTCCTTTTCTATGCCGTGAAGAGTTTCTTTCTTTAGGTTGTCAGCCATTAAGGCTTCCCTCTGAGCTTCCAGTATCTGGCTTTTCAAACTGGTCTGAACCAATACTCCCATGGCTCGCGTTCTTGTAGGCTTCACTCTTTCTTTCCTGCTTAGCGCATCGGCTACTACATTCGCCTTCCCTGGGTGATATTTGATCTCACAATCGTAATCACTGAGCAACTCCACCCATCTTCTCTGCCTCATGTTCAACATCTTTTGATCAAGAATGTGCTGGAGGCTCTTATGATCCGTAAAGATGGTGCATTTAGTGCCGTAAAGATAATGTCTCCAAATCTTGAGGGCAAACACCACTGCCCCAAGCTTTAAATCATGAGTGGTGTAGTTCTTCTCATGAACTTTCAGCTGTCTGGATGTGTAGGCGATGACTTTCTCGTTTTGCATCAAAACACATCCCAAGCCTTGATGTGAGGCATCGCAATATACCACGAAGTTATCCGTTCCTTCGGGTAATGCTAAAATGGGTGCATTGCACAACTTATGCTTAAGTAACTGGAAAGCTTCCTCTTGTTTCTCTCCCCAAACAAACTTCTTGTTCTTTTGCATCAACATCGTCAGGGTTTGCGCGATCTTGGAAAAATTTGCGATAAATCTCCGGTAGTAGCCTGCCAAACCAAGAAATTGTCAAATTTCTGTTGGCGTCTTCGGTGCTTCCCATTTCTTTATGGCTTCAATGTACGCTGGATCGACAGGGATTCCTTCCTTGTTCACTACATGACCCAAAAAGTGTCCTTCTCGGATCCAAAATTCACACTTAGAGAATTTTGCGTAAAGCTCCTCGGTTTTGAGCAACTCCAGTATCAATCTTAAATGCTGCTCATGCTCCTCCTTGCTTCGTGAGTAGATCAGAATGTCATCTATGAAGACAATCACCAATTTATCCAAGTACGGTCGACATATCCTGTTCATTAACTCCATGAACACTGCTGGAGCGTTTGTCAAACCAAATGCCATGACCAAGAACTCGTAATGACCATACCGAGTTCTGAACGCTGTCTTGACAATATCTTCTTCTCGCACTCTCATCTGATGGTAACCTGACCAAGGGTCGATTTTAGAAAAGCAGGTAGGTCCTTGCAGCTGGTCGAACATATCATCTATGCTCGGTAAAGGATATCGATTCTTGATCGTGATCTTGATCAGCTCCCTATAATCTATACACATCCTAAAGGATTCGTCCTTCTTTTGACGAACAAAATTGGGGCTCCCCAGGGTGAGGGGCTGAGTCAGATGAGTCCTTTATCTAACAGTTCTCGAAGATGATTCGACAATTCCTGCACTTTTGATGGCGCCAGACTAGACGGTGACTTTGTTACAGGGGCCGCTCCTGGGACTATGTAACACCCCGCTAAAGCGGAAACACGAGGTGCGACAGTCTCGATTTCAAAGCAATAGGAGATATACACACCAATCATTCATAACATTAATGATTTAAATATGTTTACAAGACATATAAATCCAACCGGAGTTCATAAATTACAATTTCTTTTACAAAATCCGAATAACATCGAAACATGATTGGCGTTCACAAAAAGCTCTAAAAGCCTAAATCAAACCTTCGGGTTTCCTGAAAAGCATGTTAAAACAAGTGTCAACTACGAGAGTTGGTGAGTTCACAGGTTTTTATAAGTACAAAACAGTTATGTACAATATCAATTTCAATAAAACATTTATTCGCAACATTTTTGTAAACAGTTTGGTGAATCAGTTCATTCACCCAATAAACAATTTAGTGAATTAGTTCAGTCACTCAATTTTTATAAAAAGTTTGGTGAATCAGTTCATTCACCCCAAAAATAGCAGTTCGGTGAATCAGTTCATTCACCCAATAAACAATTTCGTGAATTAGTTCATTCACTCAATTTTTATAAAAAGTTTGGTGAATCAGTTCATTCACCCAATAAACAATTTAGTATCAAGTAGTGAGTAAATTTCCCGGGTGATGTGTTAATTACATGATATATATCAGTGAGTTACTACAATCCTTCATTTTGTGACATAGCTACGCCCCTATCCAGCCTTGCCGGGGGAAAACAAATTTCCAGCCGGGGTGAATCTTTTTCAATACAGTGCACCTATCACTCGTCAGTTCAAGGTGGGTATGTCAATCCAAATAGCGCTATCCACGTGTATCATAGGCCCAATTTGTATGGGTTAATAGTAGTGCAGGGGACATTTTCATTTTGTGCTCACGATATCATGCTTCAACATATCAAAATTTAGCTCACATTTTGGAAGGTTCAAAGTTCATAAATTTGGATTTTATAAAATTTCCAGAATCTGCCAAAATTTTAAGTTGTAAAAATTACCACTTTGAACTTAGTTCCTCCAAATAATAAGTCCTTAAATTTTTACCCTCTGATTTAGGGGATGTTAGGAACAATTTCACCAAATTTCATTATTTTTAGAGGTCTTTTACTATTTTTAAACATTTTTGCAAAATCAGTGCACACTTTCATTTTTCAAAGATACATGTCAGTGAAGTTTTGTTCATAGAGAGTTCATTATCCCACCAACTCACGAATTTCAAAAGGGATTTTCTAAATAAAACATATGCCAAGATAATGAGACAAGATTCACATCATTTAGGTGATTTTTGAGAGAGATATGCCTCTTTAAAGTTGTGCATGTGGATCTGCCATCTTGGGACAGCTTGCACCATCAACTTGTTTTCATTGGTTAAACCCTCAAAACTCCTCTAAATGACATGATTTTGGACTCATTGGAAAGCTAACTCAGAGTACTTGAGTTTAGAATCAAAAAGTTTGTATTTTGGATGATTTATCAAAGAGTTATACAAGTTTGAAGATGACCCAAATTCCTGACCAAGTGCTGTTGCACACGAAAATGTTTCATGATGGTTTGGGTTCAAATCTTGGTGTTTTTGCACAAATCCAGTGGGGTTTGAACCCTAACACTTTAAATATCAATCCATAAAAATTTCATGAAGAAATGAGTTCGAGAAAACCCTTTTTGGGTCGTGTAAACTACATGCAAAAACATTGACAGAATCTGTCAAGAATCCAACACCATTTTTACCACCAAAACACATAAAATCATAAACTTTTGGGGTTTTTCTTGCTATTTTACCCCCAAATGAGATTATACAAATGAAAAATAAACTAAACATGTTTTGGTACCATCAAAACTCATGCATGAACTATCCATGAAGTTTAGCCCAAGAATGATGGTCAACAACATCACATAAACGATTTTCGAAATCAAACTTGTGTTCTTATGGGGGATTCATGGATATTCACCTTCATAGAATGTTTAAACACATTTCTAAGGTTATACCTCATCCCCAAACATCAAGATGGTTATCAAACCATAAAAGAGGGATTAAACCTCATAGAAAGTAGAAGAAAGCTCAAAATGAGCCAAAAATCGAATCTAAACATACATATACTACTCTTACCTTTAATGAACACTAATGATACTTTAAAAACTTGCTTGGATCTTCAAGAAAACTCAGATTTTAGATGATAGGAAGGCTGGATTTTAGAGAGTTTGGAGAGAAATTCTAGTGAGAGAAAGATTAGAGAGAGAGAAGAAAATTTGAAAATGAAGTTGGGAAGTGGTGTGATGATGGGTTTTGTTAGAAAAGAGAAAAAAAAGGTGATTGGGGGGGGGGTGGGGGTGGCCGGCCATGGGGGCCAATCCCCATTTTTTTTTTTTTTTTTTAATGTTAACTTACACTGCTATTTCGAACGCGGTACCGGGTTTTGGTGCGTTTTCGGTAGGGACCGATTTTTCGAGGGTAATTTCGGATCATTTAAATTAGTTTACTTATATTTTAAATAAAATAACTAAATTTTCTAAAAATCAACTTTAAATTTGGCATTATCGGATTATCGGGTGACTTCGGGCCGGTTCGGGCTTTTTCGGGCAGTTTTCGGGACTTTTAGGTTTTAGCCTAAATTTTTCACGCAAACTAACCTAGTTTCATTTAAAAACTTAAATGACTAAATTTTAACCTACGGTAACGCTACTGAGTGATTTAACGAGTAGCTAGCCTGAAGGTCAAAAATTGTCGGTTGTCACATTTACCCCCTGTTGAAAGAAATTTCGTCCCGAAATTTAATTCTTGCTGCTACCACAGGGGTCTTTTGTGAAAAGGTGAGGGTACTTGCTCTTCATAAGAGCTTCTCGTTCTCAGATAAACTCCGGTCCATACTTTGAATTCCATCGTACTTTGACAATCGGTATTCTACTGCGCCGGAGTTGCTTGACTTTTCGGTCAAAAATCTCAATAGGTTCCTCCGCGGCGCGCAGTTGTTCATCAATTTGTATCTCTTCCAAAGGCAAGATCACTGTCCCTTCCGACAGGCATTTCTTCAGATTAGACACGTGAAACGTGTCATGAATAGAGCTGAGCTCTATGGGTAAGTCCAGTCTGTATGCGACGGGTCCAATTCTTTCTATGACCTCGAATGGTCCAACAAAACGAGGGCTCAATTTCCCTTTCTTTCCAAATCTTATCAATCCTTTCCAGGGGGATACCTTTAGTAGCACTCTATCGCCAACTTGGAATTCTAACGGCTTTCGCCGATTATCAGCATAGCTTTTCTGGCGATCCCTGGCTGCTTTAAGCTTTTCCTGTACCAGCTTAATCTTATCAGTTGTCTCCTGTACGATGTCAGGTCTAAACAGTCGACTCCCTCCCACTTCCAACCAATTGAGTGGGGATCTGCACTTGCGTCCATACAGTGCTTCATACGGGGCACACTGAATACTAGCATGATAACTGTTGTTGTAGGAGAACTCGACTAAAGGTAGGTGGTCATCCCAACTGCCTCCGAATTCCAACACACATGCACGCAGCATATCCTCCAATGTTTGTATGGTCCTCTCAGTCTGTCCGTCGGTCTGAGGATGGTAAGCTGTGCTCAAATCTACTCTGGCACCCAATGCTGCCTGTAGTGACTGCCAAAATCGCGAGGTAATCTGTTGTCTCTGTCGGAGATGATCGATATTGGCACTCCATGTCGCATGACTATCTCATCGACATACAATTGTGCGAGTCTATCAATGCTAAAGCTTTCTCTTATTGGCAGAAAGTGCGCAGATTTCGTGAGCCGGTCAACGATTACCCAAATCGAATCATGGCCCTTTTTAGTCTTGGGCAACTTGGTCACGAAATCCATTAATATCCGCTCCCATTTCCATTCTGGGATTTCCGGTTGCTGCAATAGTCCAGACGGTTTCTGGTGTTCTGCCTTGATTCTTGCACAGGTTAGACATTTGCTCACATAGGTGGCGATATCCTTCTTCATTCCAGGCCACCAATAGTGTTCCTTCAGTCCTTTATACATCTTGTCCGAACCTAGGTGTATCGAGTACCTTGATTGATGAGCTTCATCCATGATCATTTTCCTTAACTGATCGGCCTTTGGAATCCAAATTCTATCCTTGACATAACGCACTCCATCCGCTTTCTCCTCGAACTCTTTCTCCATCTGGTGTGGAGTTTCTTTCTTCAAGTTATCAGCCTTCAGAGCTTCTCTCTGGGCTTCCAGTATTTGACTTTTCAAGCTGATTCTGCACTATCACTCCCATTGCTCGCGTCCTTGTAGGCTTCACCCGTTCCTTCCTGCTTAGCGCATCAGCTCCAACATTCGCCTTCCCTGGGTGATATTTAATCTCGCAGTCGTAATCGCTGAGAACTCAACCCATCTTCTCTGCCTCATGTTCAACATTTTCTGATCGAGAATATGCTGGAGGCTCTTATGGTCCGTAAAGATGGTGCATTTGGTGCCGTAGAGATAATGTCTCCAAATCTTAAGGGCAAACACCACTGCTCCGAGCTCCAAGTCATGTGTTGTGTAGTTCTTCTCGTGGACCTTCAGTTGCCTGGATGCATAGGCGATAACTTTCTCGTTCTGCATCAAGACACATCCCAAGCTTTGATGTGAAGCATCGCAATACACCACAAAGTTATCCGTTCCCTCGAGCAACGCCAGAATGGGTGCATTGCATAACTTAGGCTTGAGCAACTGGAATGCTTCTTCCTGTTTTTCTCCCCAAATAAACTTCTTGTCCTTTCGCGTTAAGGTTGTCAGCGGCTGCGCAATCTTGGAGAAATTTGCAATGAATCGCCGGTAGTAGCCTGCCAATCCGAGAAATTGTCGAATTTCCGTTGGTGTCTTCGGGGCTTCCCATTTCTTTATGGCCTCGATCTTGGCTGGGTCGACGTGTATTCCTTCTTTGTTCACCACATGACCTAAAAAGTGAACTTCTCGGATCCAAAATTCGCACTTTGAGAATTTGGCGTAAAGCTTTTCGGCTTTCAGTAGTTCCAGTATCAGCCTCAAATGATGCTCGTGGTCCTCCTTGCTTTGCGAGTAAATCAGGATGTCGTCTATGAAGACAATCACGAATTTATCCAGGTACGATCGACACACTCGGTTCATTAGATCCATGAACACTGCTGGAGCGTTCGTCAAACCAAAAGGCATGACTAAGAACTCATAATGACCCTAACGAGTTCTGAACGCTTCTTTGCGATGTCTTCCTCACGAACTCGCATTTGACGGTAACCGGATCGAAGATCGATCTTGGAGAAGTACATTGATCCTTGCAGTTGATCGAACAGGTCATCGATGCGTGGTATCGGTTCTTAATGGTGATCTTGTTCAGTTCCCTATAGTCGATGCACATGCGGAAAGATCCATCCTTCTTCTTGACGAACAACACGGGGTTTCCCCAAGGCGAAGAACTGGGTCGGATAAAACCCTTGTCTAACAACTCTTGAAGTTGGCTAGACAGCTCCTGCATCTCGGACGGCGCTAGTCGATACGGCGACTTTGCTATAGGTCCTGCTCCCGGAACTAAGTCGATGTGGAACTCCACCTGCCTATGCAGAGGTAGTCCGGGTAACTCCTCCGGGAACACTTCTGGATAATCTCTTACAACTGGAAGATCCTGAATTCATTTCTCTTTTACTTCCTTATCTACAATAAGTGCTAAATATGCTACGCTCTCATTCCTTAAATGACTCCGCATTTTCATGCCAATCATTATGCTAGATCTTGGTGAACCTCTTTAGTTCCAATTGCGAATGCCCTTCCTTGAGCCTTGCATCCTTAATCTCTTTGATTGGCTTGCGTTGCTTTGTCCCTCCTCGTGGTGTTAGTCGTGCCGCTTTTCAACATGAGACACCTATCTCAAAAGTGATTTGGGGTTCCGCACTCTTAGCACCCTTTCCGGTCCTTCTGACCTTCCTTTCCTTTCTATAGTAACGAGCAGTGTAACCGACTAGATTGTCCTTGGTACCCAAAGTACAGGCTCCTAGGTGATTGCAGTCGTAGCTAGTACATTTTGGATGAGAGTCCATATACTGTCTTGACTCATGGGTCTTTACTCCAAAGTTTCTGACTTCTTTTCGACTTTTATCTGAATGACCTTGAGATGTCTCTTCTGACTAGTGCTCTACTTTCTTTATTATCCATCTTTTCCATTCGATGGATTCTACGACTACCTTATTTCTTCTATTTGCGACAAGGTCGGGAGTAACTTTAGTGACTATGGTAGGTACGACTTCCTGGACTTATTGGGCTATCAGTTGAGCAATGTTGATCGATTAATTCTCACAGTTCACTTTCTATCTACGTGTGTTTCTTCTGGAAAATGCGGTTCTAGATCATTTGTAAAATGTATGTTTAATTAAAAGTTGTCTTTGATAAATATTCGAAAAATATTTTTATTTTATATATGACAATTTCTTTAAAATAATATCGATAAAAACATCTTTGTGATTAAATAAAAATTTGTTTCATAAAAACTTAATATATATCTGAAAGGGTCAAAATTTTGATGCTAATGCATCCTTAAAATATTTTACTCATCCAAGCTAAGGTTAAATGGGACAACCAAAAAGTACACTTTGAAATTCTTTCAAATTCACGAGAGTTACAATCGAAAGGATCAACTTTGCCAACAGTATTACCACAACTTGCCAGCACAAGTCAACTCTCCTAGTCGTCCTTCTTGTCGTCATAGCATTCTCTACAACATTGGTGGTACCTTCTTCCAAGAGATGCACCAATTTCGTCAACTTAATTATGTCCCAGTTCTATTTTGATACCCTGCTTCGACTATTTTGCAGTCCGTCGGCGAGTGTTCGCATTGTTCGAGCCTCTCCTTGTGTCATACTAGTAATATAACCGATCAATATCCCCGAAAGGATGTAAAATAACCTTGCATTATCTAGTTGAGTTATCGCCAGTCCACTCCGAATGGTTGCCGCAGCTCTCTTCTGGGTTGTCTCATATGAGTTGCTGGGAGGTTCGGGTTAAGCGTAGGAATAACTGGTGTAGGTTGAGATAAGATAGTTGTTGGGGTAATCGGAGGTGGATCGATTGAAATGTCTTCGCTTGTTAGTCCAATGTCGGAATCGTAATGCCTGGACG
The DNA here is from genome assembly GCA_030169165.1 of Centaurea solstitialis. Classification (NCBI taxonomy): domain Eukaryota; kingdom Viridiplantae; phylum Streptophyta; class Magnoliopsida; order Asterales; family Asteraceae; genus Centaurea; species Centaurea solstitialis. The sequence continues at coordinate 51,281,151 of CM058041.1, read as the reverse complement.
GGCCTTTCCCCGAAGTCTAAGTAATAGTGTTCGGCATAGTAATTGTAGTGTCCGCATAACTTATTAACGCGTCTTCAAACTACTAGTGTCATCCTAAGCGCTAACGCAAGAGTGTTCAACCAAGGCGTTACTTTACTTAAACGCGTAACTGCTATAGTAGATATCATAATCATGATGTGCTTATGTGAACTCACACGGTTAATGTTTTTCAGGAAATTTTTCGAAGGTTCCAACTTTTAAGTTGTAACGGTATGATTAGTTCATAGATCTTATCCTACTTATATCATGGCTATGCGTAGGTGATCAGGCTCCGCATTTCTATGATATACCAGGACAGCACCTATTCTAATCACACGAATTTTTAAATCCTCCTATACATCGAAATCTCTTAATTAAAAGTTTTAACTTCTTTAAGAAAAAAAAAGGTTGGTTATAGTACTTGGTTTTTATGAAAAACCGATGTTCTCTATAACCTATGGCTCTGATACCAAATCTGTAACACCCCGCTAAAGCGGAAACACGAGGTGCGACAGTCTCGATTTCAAAGCAATAGGAGATATACACACCAATCATTCATAACATTAATGATTTAAATATGTTTACAAGACATATAAATCCAACCGGAGTTCATAAATTACAATTTCTTTTACAAAATCCGAATAACATCGAAACATGATTGGCGTTCAACAAAGCTCTAAAAGCCTAAATCAAACCTTCGGGTTTCCTGAAAAGCATGTTAAAACAAGTGTCAACTACGAGAGTTGGTGAGTTCACAGGTTTTTATAAGTACAAAACAGTTATGTACAATATCAATTTCAATAAAACATTTATTCGCAACATTTTTGTAAACAGTTTGGTGAATCAGTTCATTCACCCAATAAACAATTTAGTGAATTAGTTCATTCACTCAATATTTATAAAAAGTTTGGTGAATCAGTTCATTCACCCCAAAAATAGCAGTTCGGTGAATCAGTTCATTCACCCAATAAACAATTTAGTGAATTAGTTCATTCACTCAATTTTTATAAAAAGTTTGGTGAATCAGTTCATTCACCCAATAAACAATTTAGTATCAAGTAGTGAGTAAATTTCCCGGGTGATGTGTTAATTACATGATATATATCAGTGAGTTACTACAATCCTTCATTTTGTGACATAGCTACGCCCCTATCCAGCCTTGCCGGGGGAAAACAAATTTCCAGCCGGGGTGAATCTTTTTCACCCCAAAACGCATAAAAACGGTAAAAAGTGGGGCTGTGAATACTCACCTTGAGTGGGTTTAGCGTTCTAGGTATTCGTAAGTGCGTGTCCGAGATCCGGCTCCTGATCTACAATCGCCCTATAACATACGTAATTAACGTAAGTTCTAAATTCAACGGTCCAAGCTTTAGTAACCATACCGATATCCTATATAATGCCCTTAAATAGTTTATTTAGTCCAATATAGTTTAAATTAGGTTTTGATAAATCTTAGGGACTTCCAAGTATGTGAAAAACCTTAAAGTTTATAAAAATTGGTCTTTAGTACATTTTCAGAATCTGCCATATTTTTAAAGTTGTAAAAATGCTACCTTTGAGCTTAGGTCCACAAAAGGAATAATTCCAAAATTTTTACCTACTGAATTTGGGGATGTTAACATCATCTCTACCAAATTTCATAATTTTTAGAGGTGTTTTACATATTTTAAATATTTTTGCAAAATCAGTGCACACTTTTATTTTTCAAGGATACATGTCAGTAAAGTTTTGTTCATAGAGAGTTCATTATCCCACCAAATCACGAATTTCCAAAGGGGTTTTCTAAATAAAACATATACCAAGCTAATGAGACAAGTTTCACATCATTTGGGTGACTTTTGAGAGAGATATGCCTTTTTAAAGTTGTGCATGTGGATCTGCCATCTTGGGACAGCTTGCACCATCAACTTGTTTTCATTGGTTCATCCCTTTAAAATCCACCAAATCACATGGTTTTGGATTCTTTGGAAAGCTAACTCAGTAAAATTGAGTTTAGAATTAAAAATCAAGCATTTTGGACAAGTTACCTATGAGATATGCATGCATGAAGATGATAGAAGATTTCTGACAGAAGCTGTTGCATACCAAAATGTTTCTAGATAGTTGAAAGGGTTTTACTCCGAATTTTTGAGTGATTCAAAATGTATTTTCTTCCTAACTCTTAAAACTTTCATCTATCAAATTTTTGTAGCAAAATAAGATCATTTACTATACTTTTGAGTCGTCTAAACAACCTACAAAAATCGGACAGATTCTGTCCAGAAACCAAAACCCATTTTCACTTATCAAAACACATAAAATCATAAGATTCATGAAGGTTTTCTTGCTAGTAAACTAAATACTCACTTTATGCAACAAATAAAAAGATGAAAAGTGTATTATCATCATCATAGACATGCATGAACTATCCTTTAAGTTCAGCCCCAAAATGCATAAAAAAATATCAAATATGTGATTTTTACTTCAAATCTTGTGTTCATAAGGAGGAGTCATGGAATTTCACCTTCTTTGAATGTTCTTACACATTTCTAAGGTTCATTCTCATCCTCAAACATCAAGAATGATATTCATCACTAAAAGAGGGTTTAATCCTCAAGAAATACAAGAAAAGAGCTTCAAAAATGCTAAAATCGAAGTTACAATGCACCTACAACAGTTACCTTAATGAAACCACTACAAGAGCTTTTTAAAATCTTATTCAAATCTTCAAAAATCAGATTTTAGATGAAGAACTTGGCTGGAATTTTTGAGAGAAAATGAGAGAGAAAGAGTATGGAAGAAGAAATTTGAAAAGGGAAATGATGGTTTGAGTTGGAAAAAGAGGAAGTGATTAAATGTGTTGGGGAAAAGAAAAAGAGAGAGAGATGATAGGGGGAGGGGGGTGGTGGCCAGCCATGGTGGGGCCCACCCCAACCTCTTATCTTTTTTTTTTAAATATGTATTCCTAATACTGTTTGCTCAAACGCAGTGTCGGGTTTTCTGTGATTTTTGGTAAAAATCAACTTTTTCGAAGGTGAATTTAGAATATTTGGAACAGTTTACTTTTATTTTAAACAAAATAACTTAAATTTCCAAAAGTTACTTTAAATTTGGCATTTTAGGATTATCGGATGATTTCGGGCTTTTTCGGGCAGTTTTCGGGACTTTTAGGTTTTAGCCTAACTTTTTCACGCAAACTAACCTAGTTTCATTTAAAAACTTAAATGACTAAATTTTAACCTACGGAAATGCTACAGAGTGATTAAACGAGTAGCTAACCTGAAGGTCAAAACTGTCGGTTGTCACATTTACCCCCGGTTGAAAGAAATTTCGTCCCGAAATTTAATTCTTGCTAGTAACGCAGGGGTCTTTTGTGAAGAGATGCGGGTACTTGTCTTTCATGAAAGCCTCCCGCTCCCAAGTGAACTCAGGTCCGTGCCTGGAGTTCCATCGTACCTTGACGATCGGTATTTTACTGCGCCGGAGTTGCTTGATTTCTCGATCAAGGATCTCAATAGGCTCCTCTGCGGCGCGCAGTTGTTCATCGATTTGAATTTCCCCTAAAGGCAAGATCACTGTCTCCTCCGACAGGCATTTCTTTAAATTGGACACATGAAACATGTTGTGAATGGAGCTGAGCTCAGGGGTAACTCCAATCTGTAAGCGACTGGTCCGATTATTTCCAGGATTTCAAACGGTCCGATAAAACGAGGGCTCAACTTTCCCTTCTTTCCAAATCTTATTAGTCCTTTCCAAGGTGATACCTTTAGCAGTACTCTATCGCCAACTTGGAATTCTAACGGCTTTCGTCGATTATCAGCATAGCTCTTCTGGCGATCCCTGGCTGCTTTAAGCTTCTCCTGAGCCAGTTTAATCTTATCAGTTGTTTCTTGAATGATGTCAGGCCTAGTTAGCCGACTTTCTCCCACTTCCAACCAATTGAGTGGGGATTTGCACTTGCGTCCGTACAAGGCTTCATACGGGGCGCACTGAATGCTGGCATGATAGCTGTTATTGTAGGAGAACTCGACTAAAGGTAAGTGATCATCCCAACTACCCCCAAATTCTAGCACGCAAGCACGCAGCATATCTTCCAACGTCTGTATAGTTCTCTCGGTTTGCCCATCTGTTTGAGGATGATAAGTTGTGCTTAGATCTATGCGAGTACCCAGTGCTTCCTGCAATGACTGCCAAAATCGTGAAGTGAATCTACTATCTCTATCGGAAATGATCGAGGTTGGCACTCCATGTCGCATAACTATCTCATCGACATATAATTGCGCAAGTCTCTCAATGCTGAAATTTTCTCTAATTGGCAGGAAGTGCGCAGATTTCGTGAGGCGGTCAACAATCACCCATATTGAATCATGGCCCTTTTTAGTTTTGGGTAACTTGGTCACGAAATCCATCGATATCCGTTCCCATTTCCATTCTGGGATTTCCGGTTGCTGTAAAAGTCCGGATGGTTTCTGATGTTCCGCCTTAATTCTTGCGCAAGTCATGCATTTGCTCACATAGGTGGCGATATCCTTCTTCATTCCAGGCCACCAATAATGTTCCTTCAGTCCCTTGTACATTTTGTCAGATCCTGGATGTATCGAGTACCTTGATTGATGAGCTTCATCCATGATCATCTTCCTCAACTACTCCACCCTTGGAATCCAAATTCTTCCCTTGAAATAACACATTCCATCCACTTTCTCCTCGAATTCCTTTTCTATGCCGTGAAGAGTTTCTTTCTTTAGGTTGTCAGCCATTAAGGCTTCCCTCTGAGCTTCCAGTATCTGGCTTTTCAAACTGGTCTGAACCAATACTCCCATGGCTCGCGTTCTTGTAGGCTTCACTCTTTCTTTCCTGCTTAGCGCATCGGCTACTACATTCGCCTTCCCTGGGTGATATTTGATCTCACAATCGTAATCACTGAGCAACTCCACCCATCTTCTCTGCCTCATGTTCAACATCTTTTGATCAAAAATGTGCTGGAGGCTCTTATGATCCGTAAAGATGGTGCATTTAGTGCCGTAAAGATATTGTCTCCAAATCTTGAGGGCAAACACCACTGCCCCAAGCTTTAAATCATGAGTGGTGTAGTTCTTCTCATGAACTTTCAGCTGTCTGGATGTGTAGGCGATGACTTTCTCGTTTTGCATCAAAACACATCCCAAGCCTTGATGTGAGGCATCGCAATATACCACGAAGTTATCCGTTCCTTCGGGTAATGCTAAAATGGGTGCATTGCACAACTTATGCTTAAGTAACTGGAAAGCTTCCTCTTGTTTCTCTCCCCAAACAAACTTCTTGTTCTTTTGCATCAACATCGTCAGGGTTTGCGCGATCTTGGAAAAATTTGCGATAAATCTCCGGTAGTAGCCTGCCAAACCAAGAAATTGTCAAATTTCTGTTGGCGTCTTCGGTGCTTCCCATTTCTTTATGGCTTCAATGTACGCTGGATCGACAGGGATTCCTTCCTTGTTCACTACATGACCCAAAAAGTGTCCTTCTCGGATCCAAAATTCACACTTAGAGAATTTTGCGTAAAGCTCCTCGGTTTTGAGCAACTCCAGTATCAATCTTAAATGCTGCTCATGCTCCTCCTTGCTTCGTGAGTAGATCAGAATGTCATCTATGAAGACAATCACCAATTTATCCAAGTACGGTCGACATATCCTGTTCATTAACTCCATGAACACTGCTGGAGCGTTTGTCAAACCAAATGGCATGACCAAGAACTCGTAATGACCATACCAAGTTCTGAACGCTGTCTTGACAATATCTTCTTCTCGCACTCTCATCTGATGGTAACCTGACCAAGGGTCGATTTTAGAAAAGCAGGTAGGTCCTTGCAGCTGGTCGAACATATCATCTATGCTCGGTAAAGGATATCGATTCTTGATCGTGATCTTGATCAGCTCCCTATAATCTATACACATCCTAAAGGATTCGTCCTTCTTTTGACGAACAAAATTGGGGCTCCCCAGGGTGAGGGGCTGAGTCGGATGAGTCCTTTATCTAACAGTTCTCGAAGATGATTCGACAATTCCTGCACTTTTGATGGCGCCAGACTAGACGGTGACTTTGTTACAGGGGCCGCTCCTGGGACTATGTAACACCCCGCTAAAGCGGAAACACGAGGTGCGACAGTCTCGATTTCAAAGCAATAGGAGATATACACACCAATCATTCATAACATTAATGATTTAAATATGTTTACAAGACATATAAATCCAACCGGAGTTCATAAATTACAATTTCTTTTACAAAATCCGAATAACATCGAAACATGATTGGCGTTCACAAAAAGCTCTAAAAGCCTAAATCAAACCTTCGGGTTTCCTGAAAAGCATGTTAAAACAAGTGTCAACTACGAGAGTTGGTGAGTTCACAGGTTTTTATAAGTACAAAACAGTTATGTACAATATCAATTTCAATAAAACATTTATTCGCAACATTTTTGTAAACAGTTTGGTGAATCAGTTCATTCACCCAATAAACAATTTAGTGAATTAGTTCATTCACTCAATTTTTATAAAAAGTTTGGTGAATCAGTTCATTCACCCCAAAAATAGCAGTTCGGTGAATCAGTTCATTCACCCAATAAACAATTTCGTGAATTAGTTCATTCACTCAATTTTTATAAAAAGTTTGGTGAATCAGTTCATTCACCCAATAAACAATTTAGTATCAAGTAGTGAGTAAATTTCCCGGGTGATGTGTTAATTACATGATATATATCAGTGAGTTACTACAATCCTTCATTTTGTGACATAGCTACGCCCCTATCCAGCCTTGCCGGGGGAAAACAAATTTCCAGCCAGGGTGAATCTTTTTCAATACAGTGCACCTATCACTCGTCAGTTCAAGGTGGGTATGTCAATCCAAATAGCGCTATCCACGTGTATCATAGGCCCAATTTGTATGGGTTAATAGTAGTGCAGGGGACATTTTCATTTTGTGCTCACGATATCATGCTTCAACATATCAAAATTTAGCTCACATTATATTTCATTTTATTTTATTTCGATACTAACAATTCATTTCATTTCATTTTGTTTCAATACTCAAATTCATTTCATTTCATTTCGATACTCGAAACACATTTCAATTCATTTCATCTCAATATTCACAAAACATTTCATTTCATTTCATTTCAATAAAACATTTCATTTCAACAATCGCATAACATTTCATTTCATTAACACATTTCATTTCAATTCATTACGCAACGTTTTCACAAATAAACACGTTCATTCATAAACATGCTTTTCACCCCAAAAACTCGTAAAAACAGTAAAAGTGGGGCTGTGAATACTCACCTCAAGCGTTTAGTGCGATTTTCGTAAGTGATGGTGCGTGGTCTAGTCCCGGCTCCGAACTATGTTTGCCCTAACAACCACGTAAATTTTAACGTAAGTTCTAAGTTCAACGGTCCCTATTTCAAAAATCGTACCGATATCCATATGATGCCATTATGTTATTTATATAGACCAATATAGTAAAAATTCATTTTATCACATTTTGGAGTCTTCCACACATTTTGGAAGGTTCAAAGTTCATAAATTTGGATTTTATAAAATTTCCAGAATCTGCCAAAATTTTAAGTTGTAAAAATTACCACTTTGAACTTAGTTCCTCCAAATAATAAGTCCTTAAATTTTTACCCTTTGATTTAGGGGATGTTAGGAACAATTTCACCAAATTTCATTATTTTTAGAGGTCTTTTACTATTTTTAAACATATTTGCAAAATCAGTGCACACTTTCATTTTTCAAAGATACATGTCAGTGAAGTTTTGTTCATAGAGAGTTCATTATCCCACCAACTCACGAATTTCAAAAGGGATTTTCTAAATAAAACATATACCAAGATAATGAGACAAGATTCACATCATTTAGGTGATTTTTGAGAGAGATATGCCTCTTTAAAGTTGTGCATGTGGATCTGCCATCTTGGGACAGCTTGCACCATCAACTTGTTTTCATTGGTTAAACCCTCAAAACTCCTCTAAATGACATGATTTTGGACTCATTGGAAAGCTAACTCAGAGTACTTGAGTTTAGAATCAAAAAGTTTGTATTTTGGATGATTTATCAAAGAGTTATACAAGTTTGAAGATGACCCAAATTCCTGACCAAGTGCTGTTGCACACGAAAATGTTTCATGATGGTTTGGGTTCAAATCTTGGTGTTTTTGCACAAATCCAGTGGGGTTTGAACCCTAACACTTTAAATATCAATCCATAAAAATTTCATGAAGAAATGAGTTCGAGAAAACCCTTTTTGGGTCGTGTAAACTACATGCAAAAACATTGACAGAATCTGTCAAGAATCCAACACCATTTTTACCACCAAAACACATAAAATCATAAACTTTTGGGGTTTTTCTTGCTATTTTACCCCCAAATCAGATTATACAAATGAAAAATAAACTAAACATGTTTTGGTACCATCAAAACTCATGCATGAACTATCCATGAAGTTTAGCCCAAGAATGATGGTCAACAACATCACATAAACGATTTTCGAAATCAAACTTGTGTTCTTATGGGGGATTCATGGATATTCACCTTCATAGAATGTTTAAACACATTTCTAAGGTTATACCTCATCCCCAAACATCAAGATGGTTATCAAACCATAAAAAGAGGATTAAACCTCATAGAAAGTAGAAGAAAGCTCAAAATGAGCCAAAAATCGAATCTAAACATACATATACTACTCTTACCTTTAATGAACACTAATGATACTTTAAAAACTTGCTTGGATCTTCAAGAAAACTCAGATTTTAGATGATAGGAAGGCTGGATTTTAGAGAGTTTGGAGAGAAATTCTAGTGAGAGAAAGATTAGAGAGAGAGAAGAAAATTTGAAAATGAAGTTGGGAAGTGGTGTGATGATGGGTTTTGTTAGAAAAGAGAAAAAAAAGGTGATTGGGGGGGGGGGTGGGGGTGGCCGGCCATGGGGGCCAATCCCCATTTTTTTTTTTTTTTAATGTTAACTTACACTGCTATTTCGAACGCGGTACCGGGTTTTGGTGCGTTTTCGGTAGGGACCGATTTTTCAAGGGTAATTTCGGATCATTTAAATTAGTTTACTTATATTTTAAATAAAATAACTAAATTTTCTAAAAATCAACTTTAAATTTGGCATTATCGGATTATCGGGTGACTTCGGGCCGGTTCGGGCTTTTTCGGGCAGTTTTCGGGACTTTTAGGTTTTAGCCTAAATTTTTCACGCAAACTAACCTAGTTTCATTTAAAAACTTAAATGACTAAATTTTAACCTACGGTAACGCTACTGAGTGATTTAACGAGTAGCTAGCCTGAAGGTCAAAAATTGTCGGTTGTCACATTTACCCCCTGTTGAAAGAAATTTCGTCCCGAAATTTAATTCTTGCTGCTACCACAGGGGTCTTTTGTGAAAAGGTGAGGGTACTTGCTCTTCATAAGAGCTTCTCGTTCTCAGATAAACTCCGGTCCATACTTTGAATTCCATCGTACTTTGACAATCGGTATTCTACTGCGCCGGAGTTGCTTGACTTTTCGGTCAAAAATCTCAATAGGTTCCTCCGCGGCGCGCAGTTGTTCATCAATTTGTATCTCTTCCAAAGGCAAGATCACTGTCCCTTCCGACAGGCATTTCTTCAGATTAGACACGTGAAACGTGTCATGAATAGAGCTGAGCTCTATGGGTAAGTCCAGTCTGTATGCGACGGGTCCAATTCTTTCTATGACCTCGAATGGTCCAACAAAACGAGGGCTCAATTTCCCTTTCTTTCCAAATCTTATCAATCCTTTCCAGGGGGATACCTTTAGTAGCACTCTATCGCCAACTTGGAATTCTAACGGCTTTCGCCGATTATCAGCATAGCTTTTCTGGCGATCCCTGGCTGCTTTAAGCTTTTCCTGTACCAGCTTAATCTTATCAGTTGTCTCCTGTACGATGTCAGGTCTAAACAGTCGACTCCCTCCCACTTCCAACCAATTGAGTGGGGATCTGCACTTGCGTCCATACAGTGCTTCATACGGGGCACACTGAATACTAGCATGATAACTGTTGTTGTAGGAGAACTCGACTAAAGGTAGGTGGTCATCCCAACTGCCTCCGAATTCCAACACACATGCACGCAGCATATCCTCCAATGTTTGTATGGTCCTCTCAGTCTGTCCGTCGGTCTGAGGATGGTAAGTTGTGCTCAAATCTACTCTGGCACCCAATGCTGCCTGTAGTGACTGCCAAAATCACAAGGTAATCTGTTGTCTCTGTCGGAGATGATCGATATTGGCACTCCATGTCGCATGACTATCTCATCGACATACAATTGTGCGAGTCTATCAATGCTAAAGCTTTCTCTTATTGGCAGAAAGTGCGCAGATTTCGTGAGCCGGTCAACGATTACCCAAATCGAATCATGGCCCTTTTTAGTCTTGGGCAACTTGGTCACGAAATCCATTAATATCCGCTCCCATTTCCATTCTGGGATTTCCGGTTGCTGCAATAGTCCAGACGGTTTCTGGTGTTCTGCCTTGATTCTTGCACAGGTTAGACATTTGCTCACATAGGTGGCGATATCCTTCTTCATTCCAGGCCACCAATAGTGTTCCTTCAGTCCTTTATACATCTTGTCCGAACCTGGGTGTATCGAGTACCTTGATTGATGAGCTTCATCCATGATCATTTTCCTTAACTGATCGGCCTTTGGAATCCAAATTCTATCCTTGACATAACGCACTCCATCCGCTTTCTCCTCGAACTCTTTCTCCATCTGGTGTGGAGTTTCTTTCTTCAAGTTATCAGCCTTCAGAGCTTCTCTCTGAGCTTCCAGTATTTGACTTTTCAAGCTGATTCTGCACTATCACTCCCATTGCTCGCGTCCTTGTAGGCTTCACCCGTTCCTTCCTGCTTAGCGCATCAGCTCCAACATTCGCCTTCCCTGGGTGATATTTAATCTCGCAGTCGTAATCGCTGAGCAACTCAACCCATCTTCTCTGCCTCATGTTCAGCATTTTCTGATCGAGAATATGCTGGAGGCTCTTATGGTCCGTAAAGATGGTGCATTTGGTGCCGTAGAGATAATGTCTCCAAATCTTAAGGGCAAACACCACTGCTCCGAGCTCCAAGTCATGTGTTGTGTAGTTCTTCTCGTGGACCTTCAGTTGCCTGGATGCATAGGCGATAACTTTCTCGTTCTGCATCAAGACACATCCCAAGCCTTGATGTGAAGCATCGCAATACACCACAAAGTTATCCGTTCCCTCGAGCAACGCCAGAATGGGTGCATTGCATAACTTAGGCTTGAGCAACTGGAATGCTTCTTCCTGTTTTTCTCCCCAAATAAACTTCCTGTCCTTTCGCGTTAAGGTTGTCAGCGGCTGCGCAATCTTGGAGAAATTTGCAATGAATCGCCGTAGTAGCCTGCCAATCCGAGAAATTGTCGAATTTCCGTTGGTGTCTTCGGGGCTTCCCATTTCTTTATGGCCTCGATCTTGGCTGGGTCGACGTGTATTCCTTCTTTGTTCACCACATGACCTAAAAAGTGAACTTCTCGGATCCAAAATTCGCACTTTGAGAATTTGGCGTAAAGCTTTTCGGCTTTCAGTAGTTCCAGTATCAGCCTCAAATGATGCTCGTGGTCCTCCTTGCTTTGCGAGTAAATCAGGATGTCGTCTATGAAGACAATCACGAATTTATCCAGGTACGGTCGACACACTCGGTTCATTAGATCCATGAACACTGCTGGAGCGTTCGTCAAACCAAAAGGCATGACTAAGAACTCATAATGACCCTAACGAGTTCTGAACGCTTCTTTGCGATGTCTTCCTCACGAACTCGCATTTGACGGTAACCGGATCGAAGATCGATCTTGGAGAAGTACATTGATCCTTGCAGTTGATCGAACAGGTCATCGATGCGTGGTATCGGTTCTTAATGGTGATCTTGTTCAGTTCCCTATAGTCGATGCACATGCGGAAAGATCCATCCTTCTTCTTGACGAACAACACGGGGTTTCCCCAAGGCGAAGAACTGGGTCGGATAAAACCCTTGTCTAACAACTCTTGAAGTTGGCTGGACAGCTCCTGCATCTCGGACGGCGCTAGTCGATACGGCGACTTTGCTATAGGTCCTGCTCCCGGAACTAAGTCGATGTGGAACTCCACCTGCCTATGCAGAGGTAGTCCGGGTAACTCCTCCGGGAACACTTCTGGATAATCTCTTACAACTGGAAGATCCTGAATTCATTTCTCTTTTACTTCCTTATCTACAATAAGTGCTAAATATGCTACGCTCTCATTCCTTAAAATGACTCCGCATTTTCATGCCAATCATTATGCTAGATCTTGGTGAACCTCTTTAGTTCCAATTGCGAATGCCCTTCCTTGAGCCTTGCATCCTTAATCTCTTTGATTGGCTTGCGTTGCTTTGTCCCTCCTCGTGGTGTTAGTCGTGCCGCTTTTCAACATGAGACACCTATCTCAAAAGTGATTTGGGGTTCCGCACTCTTAGCACCCTTTCCGGTCCTTCTGACCTTCCTTTCCTTTCTATAGTAACGAGCAGTGTAACCGACTAGATTGTCCTTGGTACCCAAAGTACAGGCTCCTAGGTGATTGCAGTCGTAGCTAGTACATTTTGGATGAGAGTCCATATACTGTCTTGACTCATGGGTCTTTACTCCAAAGTTTCTGACTTCTTTTCGACTTTTATCTGAATGACCTTGAGATGTCTCTTCTGACTAGTGCTCTACTTTCTTTTATTACCATCTTTTCCATTCGATGGATTCTACGACTACCTTATTTCTTCTATTTGCGACAAGGTCGGGAGTAACTTTAGTGACTATGGTAGGTACGACTTCCTGGACTTATTGGGCTATCAGTTGAGCAATGTTGATCGATTAATTCTCACAGTTCACTTTCTATCTACGTGTGTTTCTTCTGGAAAATGCGGTTCTAGATCATTTGTAAAATGTATGTTTAATTAAAAGTTGTCTTTGATAAATATTCGAAAAATATTTGTATTTTATATATGACAATTTCTTTAAAATAATATCGATAAAAACATCTTTGTGATTAAATAAAAATTTGTTTCATAAAAACTTAATATATATCTGAAAGGGTCAAAATTTTGATGCTAATGCATCCTTAAAATATTTTACTCATCCAAGCTAAGGTTAAATGGGACAACCAAAAAGTACACTTTGAAATTCTTTCAAATTCACGAGATTACAATCGAAAGGATCAACTTTGCCAACAGTATTACCACAACTTGCCAGCACAAGTCAACTCTCCTAGTCGTCCTTCTTGTCGTCATAGCATTCTCTACAACATTGGTGGTACCTTCTTCCAAGAGATGCACCAATTTCGTCAACTTAATTATGTCCCAGTTCTATTTTGATACCCTGCTTCGACTATTTTGCAGTCCGTCGGCGAGTGTTCGCATTGTTCGAGCCTCTCCTTGTGTCATACTAGTAATATAACTGATCAATATCCCCGAAAGGATGTAAAATAACCTTGCATTATCTAGTTGAGTTATCGCCAGTCCACTCCGAATGGTTGCCGCAGCTCTCTTCTGGGTTGTCTCATATGAGTTGCTGGGAGGTTCGGGTTAAGCGTAGGAATAACTGGTGTAAGTTGAGATAAGATAGTTGTTGGGGGTAATCGGAGGTGGATCGATTGAAATGTCTTCGCTTGTTAGTCCAATGTCGGAATCGTAATGCCTGGACGGGCCTTTCCCCGAAGTCTAAGTAATAGTGTTCGGCATAGTAATTGTAGTGTCCGCATAACTTATTAACGCGTCTTCAAACTACTAGTGTCATCCTAAGCGCTAACGCAAGAGTGTTCAACCAAGGCGTTACTTTACTTAAACGCGTAACTGCTATAGTAGATATCATAATCATGATGTGCTTATGTGAACTCACACGGTTAATGTTTTTCAGGAAATTTTTCGAAGGTTCCAACTTTTAAGTTGTAACGGTATGATTAGTTCATAGATCTTATCCTACTTATATCATGGCTATGCGTAGGTGATCAGGCTCCGCATTTCTATGATATACCAGGACAGCACCTATTCTAATCACACGAATTTTTAAATCCTCCTATACATCGAAATCTCTTAATTAAAAGTTTTAACTTCTTTAAGAAAACAAAAAGGTTGGTTATAGTACTTGGTTTTTATGAAAAACCGATGTTCTCTATAACCTATGGCTCTGATACCAAATCTGTAACACCCCGCTAAAGCGGAAACACGAGGTGCGACAGTCTCGATTTCAAAGCAATAGGAGATATACACACCAATCATTCATAACATTAATGATTTAAATATGTTTACAAGACATATAAATCCAACCGGAGTTCATAAATTACAATTTCTTTTACAAAATCCGAATAACATCGAAACATGATTGGCGTTCACAAAAAGCTCTAAAAGCCTAAATCAAACCTTCGGGTTTCCTGAAAAGCATGTTAAAACAAGTGTCAACTACGAGAGTTGGTGAGTTCACAGGTTTTTATAAGTACAAAACAGTTATGTACAATATCAATTTCAATAAAACATTTATTCGCAACATTTTTGTAAACAGTTTGGTGAATCAGTTCATTCACCCAATAAACAATTTAGTGAATTAGTTCATTCACTCAATTTTTATAAAAAGTTTGGTGAATCAGTTCATTCACCCCTAAAATAGCAGTTCGGTGAATCAGTTCATTCACCCAATAAACAATTTAGTGAATTAGTTCATTCACTCAATTTTTATAAAAAGTTTGGTGAATCAGTTCATTCACCCAATAAACAATTTAGTATCAAGTAGTGAGTAAATTTCCCGGGTGATGTGTTAATTACATGATATATATCAGTGAGTTACTACAATCCTTCATTTTGTGACATAGCTACGCCCCTATCCAGCCTTGCCGGGGGAAAACAAATTTCCAGCCGGGGTGAATCTTTTTCACCCCAAAACGCATAAAAACGGTAAAAAGTGGGGCTGTGAATACTCACCTTGAGTGGGTTTAGCGTTCTAGGTATTCGTAAGTGCGTGTCCGAGATCCGGCTCCTGATCTACAATCGCCCTATAACATACGTAATTAACGTAAGTTCTAAATTCAACGGTCCAAGCTTTAGTAACCATACCGATATCCTATATAATGCCCTTAAATAGTTTATTTAGTCCAATATAGTTTAAATTAGGTTCTGATAAATCTTAGGGACTTCCAAGTATGTGAAAAACCTTAAAGTTTATAAAAATTGGTCTTTAGTACATTTTCAGAATCTGCCATATTTTTAAAGTTGTAAAAATGCTACCTTTGAGCTTAGGTCCACAAAAGGAATAATTCCAAAATTTTTACCTACTGATTTTGGGGATGTTAACATCATCTCTACCAAATTTCATAATTTTTAGAGGTGTTTTACATATTTTAAATATTTTTGCAAAATCAGTGCACACTTTTATTTTTCAAGGATACATGTCAGTAAAGTTTTGTTCATAGAGAGTTCATTATCCCACCAAATCACGAATTTCCAAAGGGGTTTTCTAAATAAAACATATACCAAGCTAATGAGACAAGTTTCACATCATTTGGGTGACTTTTGAGAGAGATATGCCTTTTTAAAGTTGTGCATGTGGATCTGCCATCTTGGGACAGCTTGCACCATCAACTTGTTTTCATTGGTTCATCCCTTTAAAATCCACCAAATCACATGGTTTTGGATTCTTTGGAAAGCTAACTCAGTAAACTTGAGTTTAGAATTAAAAATCAAGCATTTTGGACAAGTTACCTATGAGATATGCATGCATGAAGATGATAGAAGATTTCTGACAGAAGCTGTTGCATACCAAAATGTTTCTAGATAGTTGAAAGGGTTTTACTCCGAATTTTTGAGTGATTCAAAATGTATTTTCTTCCTAACTCTTAAAACTTTCATCTATCAAATTTTTGTAGCAAAATAAGATCATTTACTATACTTTTGAGTCGTCTAAACAACCTACAAAAATCGGACAGATTCTGTCCAGAAACCAAAACCCATTTTCACTTATCAAAACACATAAAATCATAAGATTCATGAAGGTTTTCTTGCTAGTAAACTAAATACTCACTTTATGCAACAAATAAAAAGATGAAAAGTGTATTATCATCATCATAGACATGCATGAACTATCCTTTAAGTTCAGCCCCAAAATGCATAAAAAAAACATCAAATATGTGATTTTTACTTCAAATCTTGTGTTCATAAGGAGGAGTCATGGAATTTCACCTTCTTTGAATGTTCTTACACATTTCTAAGGTTCATTCTCATCCTCAAACATCAAGAATGATATTTGTTAGTGCAAATATTATTGTATCTGAGATCACAAGATGAGGAAATAATAATGAAGTCAAAGAAAGTCAAACAAAGTCAAACGATGAAAGTCAAAGAAGAAAGTCAAGCATCAAAGTCAAAGAAGGAAGCTTTATTGTCAAAGTCAAAGGTTTAGTTAGAGGAGTCAAAGTCTTGTAATTAGAATGTTTGACTAATTAGTCTTTGGTATAAATAGAAGGAGTTAAGGAGTAATTAGTAAGGAGCTTAATTGTAATATTCATTAGTGTGTGTTCTAGAGAGAGAATCTAGAGAGAGAAAGTTCATATTGTAAAGATTCAATCATGGAATGAAGAAATCTATTGTTTGATCCATTGTTATTGCACTTACAATTGGTATCAGAGCTATGGCAGAAGATTTGTGCACAAATTTGATGAAGATTTGAAGAAATTTGAAGAGATTTGAAGATTTTTTGAAGAAATGGGTTTTATAGAATTTTTCTAGATTTTGTAGATTTTTAGTGTAGATGTTGTGTTTTGATTTGTGTTTTTGTGTTTCTGGTGTGTTTTCTAATCATCTCCAATCACTCTAGATCAAAATGGTACTCAAATTTGAGTTTTTGATTTTTGAAAAGCTTCAAAGTTCATCCATGGTGTTCTTGAGAATTTTTCAAAATCTGGATGAATTTGATTTAGTTTTCGTGTTTGTTGTTTCACAAAAGTTGTTTGTAATCATGAGGTGAGCAACATACTCAAATTTTATCAAATTTGGTGAAGATTTTCGAAAATTGTTCTTGAATTTTTGAGTTTGTGTTCTTGAGTGTTCTTGAGTGATGATTTGATGAGATTTTGATTCGTTTTTGAGTGAAATTGTTTCTAAAATGTGTTTTTAGACATGAATCCATAATTTGTTTTGAGTTTTACGATCTAAAATTCATTTTTTGAAATTTTTGGGTTGAAGGTGTTCTTGGTGTTCTTGAGATGTTCTTGAGGAAGAAGGTAAAATTTTTGGGTGTTTGATCCTTAGTTTTTAGAGAAATTTGCAAAAAGTTGTTTTTGGGTACAGATCTGATATCTCGAGTCTAGTTTGTTATATCTCGAGTCTGACGCGCATTCTTTTAATATTTCGAGTCATGTCTCGAGTATTTGCTTTACTATCTCGAGTGTACTTGAGCATTAAATAGGAGAGTGGGAAAGTTCTTGTCATCTCGAGTGGTCAGCTATCTCGTGTGTCAGCAAAAGAAAGCGTGTGAAAAGAATAGGCTGTCATATTGGTCATCGCATGGGAGAAATCAGCATCTCGAGTCACGTGACATTATCTCGAGTCACGTGACATTAATTCGAGTCACATAAGGACAAGAAAGGGAAGTTATCTCAAGCGTGCTTGTGTCAGTCTCGAGTGTCGTGTGCGTACAGAAAACGTGTGAAGAAAACATATTTCATTTTCTTGTGTAAAGGTATCTGGAGACAGGTCAAGGAAAAGCATTAAATGCGTGTTGTCAGAGTGGTCAACTCGAGAGATGTGTACATCAACCTCGTCAAGCGCGTGAGAGTAGATGAGTATGTCAGGTGCATGTTTGGCGTGTGATGCTTCTGTCAGGTATGTTGGCGCGTGAGAGACCAGATCATGGCGTGTGAAGCATGTGAAAACGCGTGTATGTTTTTAAAAGAGCATGCCAGCACATAGAAATATATGTATCAAGTATTATTTTTCATTGGACCATGTCTGAAGAAAATTCTATATGGACTTTGACCAAGTGAGTGTTTGACCAAGAAGTTCGTTAATCTCAAGACATTAATTGAATGAATATTATACGCATGCAAAGCATATGAGGTACACGTGTCAAGCATCTAGATCAGTTTCAATATCTCGAGTCATGTATTGGTGTTATACTCAAATAAAATGCTGATGTATATCTAATGACATATTAGAGCGAGAATTGTTTTGTGTGTGAGCATGCAATTACGTGAGAATTTTTATTAAATGTATCTCACTCACGTAATAAACATAAATTCATACTTCTCGTATCTTTCTTTTATTTTTATTTTTTTTGAAGAGTTAGAATATTTCAGTTTTAAAGGTTGCGACGGTCAATTTTTCGGTGTGTTTTTGGTACACTCGGTAATTTGTTGAGTATCCATTCTATTTTTTTCAAGTAGAGTGCCGTGAAATCTATTGGGAAAGATATCTTTCAAAATTTTTGGGGCTTATTTGATAAGGTTTCGAGGGTTCTCAAGTCAAGCCTATGGAAAATATTTCATGATTCCATGTGAATTTCATGACGAACGGTGAACTTGCGGGACGTTCTCGGTGATTGAGAAGCTTTTGCCGGGAAATCTTTCTAATTTTTAGACGTAGAGTGCCGCGAGAATTTTTGAGAAAAGTGTTTTTCGGAATCTTTCGAGGTTAATTGATAAGGTTTCAAGCGTTCTCAAGTCAAGCCTATGAAACATATTTCATGAGTTTATGTAAATTTTGTGACAAACGGTGATTTTGCGGGATGTTTTCGGTGATCAAGATGACTTTGCCGGTTAATCTTTCTATTTTTTAGACGTAGAGTGCCGCGAGAATTTTTGAGAAAAGTGATTTTCGGGAACTTTCGAGGTTAACTGATAAGGTTTCGAGCGATCTCAAGTCAAGCCTATGAAAAGAATTTCATCATTTCATGTGAATTTCATGACAACCGGTCATTTTGCGGGACGATTTCGGTGATCAAGACGATTTTGCCGGGAAATCGATTTTGATTTTCTTAATAGGTTGACTGATAGTGTATTGACTCGTTAATTTTTCAGGTCCGATCGGTGAGTTCTCAACGTGGTTTGACGAGTGCTAAAAGTGATACGTGAACCATTTTTTCTCACATTTTTCGAGCTCAATTCGGGACTACCTCGAGACTTTTTGATCGTGGTTCAATCTTACGATTTGATAGAAAGGAAGTTGGTTGTCATTTAGTTTCATTTCGTAATTTTTTCGGTGTCGTTCGGTAGTGTTTTGTTAAGCTTTTGTATGTTCCGTTATCGTTTTCGTTAGTTTTATTACATTTTTAGTCCAATTTCCGTTAAGTCCGTTAGTTTGTTAACTTTCAACTTTTGTCACTTTTAGTACTTGGACGTTAAGTTTCAAAAAGTTTCATTTTCAACCCCTGGACTTTTAAACTTTCAAGTATTATCATTTTTAGTCCCTGAACTTGAAACTTTCCACTTTTTTACACTTTTAGTCCTTGTACTTGTGTTTTTGAGTCGTTTAAGTTTCAAATTTTGTCATTTTTAGTCCTTCAAGTTTATTGTTACCCATTTTCTTCATAATTTTTGATTTGTTCGATATAAATAGTGTGTGCACAATTAATACTTCTAATCGAAGTTTCTGTTGACGATCCTTAATTTTTCTTTGTGCAGTTAACAATGGATTCTGACATCACAAAGTTACAAACGGCAGCCGTGGATGCTTATGTGAACGACCTTCTAAATCCAAATTTCTTTGAGTCAATCAATCAAAGGGTCAATCGGTTCACAGACATAATTTGGAAACTTAAGAAAGAAAATATTTCTCTCACAGATCAAGTAGTGACTCATGAGAAATCAACATCTTCTCAACAAGCTGAACTTATTATTAAAGTTACTAATCTTGAAGATTCACTTTCAAAAGAAAGAAGTTTGATTACTAGTTTGAAAAAGGATTTGCAAAATGAGCATGATCAAATGTTGAAACATTCTTTTGGAAATGCTCAAAATTTAAAACTTGTAACTTCTTTGAGAAAAGAAAATGAATGTTTGAAAAAGAAAGTTCTTGAACTTGATGAAGATAAGAAGGTTTTCAAAAACAAGCTTATATCTTCTCAATCAAGAGTAATGGAACTTTCAAAGCAAGTAACTGATTTTGAACAAATTGTGATCATTGAGCAAAGTAACTTTGAGAACGAAAGAAAGGTTTTTGAAGAAGAGAGAAACGTTTTTGTCAATGAGAGAAAATCTTTAGAATTAAAAAGTGTAAATTTGTCACAGAAGATATCTGACTTAGAAAGAAAGTTTGTAATTGACAGGAAGGAGTTTGAGAGGCAGATGAAGAACTCTTTGAAGAAACCGAGTCTCCGTGCTGGGAAATATCAGAATATGATGCATGAATTTGAAGAAGAGATCCAAGTTGTTCACTCAGAGAGGAAAGTTGATGACAAGAAAAGTATTGAGCTGCAAAAGCAGATTGTTGACTTACAGAATCAGTTATCTGATGTAAGACATCAATTTAAACAAAAAGAGAAGGTTCTTCGACATGAAAAGACTGTTTTAGAACAGATAATCGCTGAACCTAACAAGCCAACTCTTGTGGAGAAAGATTTTGCGGATCAAAAGGCAGCGTTTAAGGCTGAAATAAACAAACTTACAGGCAAGTTATCAGGCTTATCAACTGACATCATGAATGAGCAACGAATGCGATCTGATCAACAGAAGAAGCTTAATGATCTTCTTGAAGAGAGGAATAAGCTTTCTTCCAAGGTGAAGGAACTTGAGGAGATAATTTTCAAAGCTCATGATCCAAGCAATGTGAATAGTGCTTCACGTAGTAATATCAACCCAAGTGGTCAGATTCGTACTTCAAATCTCTTCTATGATCGTCGTGTTGACTATTCAGGCAATCATCGTTTTTCAAATGGTAAGTTTGTTTGGCAAGTCAAGGGACCCAATGCAAAGGTAAATCATACAAGATCTTTTGCTTCGGAATCGACAGTTCAAAAGAACAAATTTTTTCATGATACATCTTTTGGTAAGTCTAAGTTAGTTTATTCTAGAAATAAACTTCTTAGTCTTTCCAAACGAAAATCATATGGCTCTTACTTTCCAAGAAATGATTTGGTATGTGATGATTATATCGATGAACGATTTGGGATTTACAAAATTTCATCTTTTAAATCAAATGCATCTAACAAAAGAGGATTCACATCCAAGTGGATACCAAAATCTGTTTGATTTTGCTTTTGCAGGTTAATGGCTCCTGCATAACTCAGTTCAGGACCGGTCTTCAATGTCTAGTGGTTTCTAAACATTCAGTTTAGGACCCGTACTTCAGTTATGCCCTTCAATGTAAGTATCCCTCTAAACCCTTAGCTTAGAACTTGCGCTAAACTGTGTTAACCGTGGGATTCATCATAAGGAACTTACTTGTGTTAGTTTCTTTCCGATTTTACATCGTTTCACGAATTACCACGCGTTATATTTTCTTGACATAGTTATTTCCACATCTCATATATTCGTTGAAATTATTCGGTGGAAATACACTCGCTTGAATTCCTAGTTGATTTCATTCACGTTATTTCATTTCAATGATTCAATTCTTATTCAGATTATTAATTGTGATTTGTTCTTCACAATTAAACTTTCTAATCATTGATTCATTTCTTGAATACACTGTGCTTACTGAGTCATTCTAAGTTGCGCTTGAATTTTGTTCTTTGGAATTCACGATCAAGATCTTTGATTTCTACAATCAATCATCACTTGTTAGAGCATTTCAATGAATTTCTTCAATATCTGATCTTATCAACAAATGTTCCCCATTTCTGTTCAACATTTGTTCCCCATATACATATTGTATCACATATGAATCACCATTATATCACGTTCTGGTATGAATATACTCAATGTTTCAACGATTATCATTTCATGATATCAACTTATGTGTGATAGGATATAGAAGTTTCTATGATCAATCCAGAGCCGGAGGATCTACCCAAGAAACACATCCCTAGGTTAGACCTAGTTTGTGAGGGTGCGAATGAGGTAAAATGTCCGAGAGCTTGAGTGTAGGGGGAGTTAAAAAAAAATGGTGAGTGTGAGACAGGATCAAAAAGAATAAAAGAAGATCCTTCCCAAACCGATACACTTATCCGGGTAACCACATCATCTATTCATTCTCGTTCTTTGGAGATGAATATTGAAACAAGACATGGACCCAGTGTCGATAACTCGTGTCACCCCACCAAGCTACTCAAATATCTCTTAAAAGATGTTTGTTTCAATTTTCACGGAGAATTAGCACATCATCTATCTAATCTTCACTCGGAAGATTTAGATATTGAAACAAGGAAGACATCCTCTCCGGTCTCCGAACTTCATATTCTATGCACTAGAGTCTATTGATTATCAATCTGCGTCCCAGATTGAATCAATATTTGAGCCTAATGTTTATGATGATATTTCTTTGACACTTGCACGAGTCTTTGTGATTCAAATTGCATATCTTTGTGATATTGCCGGAACAGTTTGAGAACTTAGTTTTATAACTTTGATTCAGTGATGACTGGAAGTCCTATCAGTGCTACCCCATTCCCAACACTGAAAATAGGCCACACAATTCTATGAGTTGTTGTGTCAATAGTTGCTAAATGTGCTTCTATGTTAGCCGGTTACCCATTATTTGAGGGGGAGCAAATTGATCTTGACGGGGAGTAATATGATATGGATGAGATAGTTGATTGAGGGGACATATGGTTCTTTGAATGGTACACCAAATTTTGAGGGGAATAGTTCCTATGAATACAATTATTTGATGATGTTGTCTTTGATTATTCATGATGCTACGGATTCTCCTACTCATCATGAGGGGGAGAAGTTATATCAAAGACATCCAAAGTCATAGTGAAGATATGGGAACTATGTGAGACAGTTCAAGATATTATGTGAGATAATGGTTGTTTGAAGATTTCAAGATAATTTGTTGATTGTATTTCAAGTGTTGATATTGCTTGAAGAAAAGATGAAATATTCAAGAAGTCATGAAGGAACTGATATTGTTGTTGACTGTGAAGTAATTTCTGATGATGCTGATAGTGTTGAAATTTGAAGATGGTTTTAGTTGAAAGTAAAACTTGTTTTGGGTTTGTGAAATGATATTTGAAGCGAGTGTGAAATATTTCAGTAAAGAAGGAGAAAGCAAGGGTTAAGGGGGAGCCAAAGAGAATTATGAATTTGAATCTTTTGAATCTAAGGTTGAAAAGCCTTTGGATTTAAAGATTGAAATTGTGTTGTGAAGATTGATGGAGAATGTTGATTTGATCAAAGATACTAAGTTGGTTGAGAAGCTTGAGAGTATGGTGGATTTATTCAAGAGAGCTACAATGTTCTTCTTTCAAGAAAAGAATTATGGTTTTCTAAAGATGATTGCAAGATTGAAGATTTTGTTCTGAAGATGATGCTTGTATAAATGGGGAGATTGTTAGCTGTATGGTTTTTGTAACCGTCAAAGTTTGTTTGACTTGAAGACAGAAGATCGTTAAAGCTAAAGTTCATTTTGAAGAGTGATCTCGAATACAAAGGGGGAGATTGTTAGTGCAAATATTATTGTATCCGAGATCACAAGATGAGGAAATAATAATGAAGTCAAAGAAAGTCAAACAAAGTCAAACGATGAAAGTCAAAGAAGAAAGTCAAGCATCAAAGTCAAAGAAGGAAGCTTTATTGTCAAAGTCAAAGGTTTAGTTAGAGGAGTCAAAGTCTTGTAATTAGAGTGTTTGACTAATTAGTCTTTGGTATAAATAGAAGGAGTTAAGGAGTAATTAGTAAGGAGCTTAATTGTAATATTCATTAGTGTGTGTTCTAGAGAGAGAATCTAGAGAGAGAAAGTTCATATTGTAAAGATTCAATCATGGAATGAAGAAATCTATTGTTTGATCCATTGTTATTGCACTTACAATATTCATCACTAAAAGAGGGTTTAATCCTCAAGAAATACAAGAAAAGAGCTTCAAAAATGCTAAAATCGAAGTTACAATGCACCTACAACAGTTACCTTAATGAAACCACTACAAGAGCTTTTTAAAATCTTATTCAAATCTTCAAAAATCAGATTTTAGATGAAGAACTTGGCTGGAATTTTTGAGAGAAAATGAGAGAGAAAGAGTATGGAAGAAGAAATTTGAAAAGGGAAATGATGGTTTGAGTTGGAAAAAGAGGAAGTGATTAAATGTGTTGGGGAAAAGAAAAAGAGAGAGAGATGATAGGGGGAGGGGGGTGGTGGCCAGCCATGGTGGGGCCCACCCCAACCTCTTATCTTTTTTTTTAAATATGTATTCCTAATACTGTTTGCTCAAACGCAGTGTCGGGTTTTCTGTGATTTTTGGTAAAAATCAACTTTTTCGAAGGTGAATTTAGAATATTTGGAACAGTTTACTTTTATTTTAAACAAAATAACTTAAATTTCCAAAAGTTACTTTAAATTTGGCATTTTAGGATTATCGGATGATTTCGGGCCGGTTCGGGCTTTTTCGGGCAGTTTTCGGGACTTTTAGGTTTTAGCCTAACTTTTTCACGCAAACTAACCTAGTTTCATTTAAAAACTTAAATGACTAAATTTTAACCTACGGAAATGCTACAGAGTGATTAAACGAGTAGCTAACCTGAAGGTCAAAACTGTCGGTTGTCACATTTACCCCCGGTTGAAAGAAATTTCGTCCCGAAATTTAATTCTTGCTAGTAACACAGGGGTCTTTTGTGAAGAGATGCGGGTACTTGTCTTTCATGAAAGCCTCCCGCTCCCAAGTGAACTCAGGTCCGTGCCTGGAGTTCCATCGTACCTTGACGATCGGTATTTTACTGCGCCGGAGTTGCTTGATTTCTCGATCAAGGATCTCAATAGGCTCCTCTGCGGCGCGCAGTTGTTCATCGATTTGAATTTCCCCTAAAGGCAAGATCACTGTCTCCTCCGACAGGCATTTCTTTAAATTGGACACATGAAACGTGTTGTGAATGGAGCTGAGCTCAGGGGGTAACTCCAATCTGTAAGCGACTGGTCCGATTATTTCCAGGATTTCAAACGGTCCGATAAAACGAGGGCTCAACTTTCCCTTCTTTCCAAATCTTATTAGTCCTTTCCAAGGTGATACCTTTAGCAGTACTCTATCGCCAACTTGGAATTCTAACGGCTTTCGTCGATTATCAGCATAGCTCTTCTGGCGATCCCTGGCTGCTTTAAGCTTCTCCTGAGCCAGTTTAATCTTATCAGTTGTTTCTTGAATGATGTCAGGCCTAGTTAGCCGACATTCTCCCACTTCCAACCAATTGAGTGGGGATTTGCACTTGCGTCCGTACAAGGCTTCATACGGGGCGCACTGAATGCTGGCATGATAGCTGTTATTGTAGGAGAACTCGACTAAAGGTAAGTGATCATCCCAACTACCCCCAAATTCTAGCACGCAAGCACGCAGCATATCTTCCAACGTCTGTATAGTTCTCTCGGTTTGCCCATCTGTTTGAGGATGATAAGTTGTGCTTAGATCTATGCGAGTACCCAGTGCTTCCTGCAATGACTGCCAAAATCGTGAAGTGAATCTACTATCTCTATCGGAAATGATCGAGGTTGGCACTCCATGTCGCATAACTATCTCATCGACATATAATTGCGCAAGTCTCTCAACGCTGAAATTTTCTCTAATTGGCAGGAAGTGCGCAGATTTCGTGAGGCGGTCAACAATCACCCATATTGAATCATGGCCCTTTTTAGTTTTGGGTAACTTGGTCACGAAATCCATCGATATCCGTTCCCATTTCCATTCTGGGATTTCCGGTTGCTGTAAAAGTCCGGATGGTTTCTGATGTCCCGCCTTAATTCTTGCGCAAGTCATGCATTTGCTCACATAGGTGGCGATATCCTTCTTCATTCCAGGCCACCAATAATGTTCCTTCAGTCCCTTGTACATTTTGTCAGATCCTGGATGTATCGAGTACCTTGATTGATGAGCTTCATCCATGATCATCTTCCTCAACTGCTCCACCCTTGGAATCCAAATTCTTCCCTTGAAATAACACATTCCATCCACTTTCTCCTCGAATTCCTTTTCTATGCCGTGAAGAGTTTCTTTCTTTAGGTTGTCAGCCATTAAGGCTTCCCTCTGAGCTTCCAGTATCTGGCTTTTCAAACTGGTCTGAACCAATACTCCCATGGCTCGCGTTCTTGTAGGCTTCACTCTTTCTTTCCTGCTTAGCGCATCGGCTACTACATTCGCCTTCCCTGGGTGATATTTGATCTCACAATCGTAATCACTGAGCAACTCCACCCATCTTCTCTGCCTCATGTTCAA
The DNA here is from genome assembly GCA_030169165.1 of Centaurea solstitialis. Lineage (NCBI taxonomy): Eukaryota > Viridiplantae > Streptophyta > Magnoliopsida > Asterales > Asteraceae > Centaurea > Centaurea solstitialis. The sequence goes on along the minus strand of CM058041.1, from coordinate 51,254,809 downwards.
CATCTTTTGATCAAGAATGTGCTGGAGGCTCTTATGATCCGTAAAGATGGTGCATTTAGTGCCGTAAAGATAATGTCTCCAAATCTTGAGGGCAAACACCACTGCCCCAAGCTTTAAATCATGAGTGGTGTAGTTCTTCTCATGAACTTTCAGCTGTCTGGATGTGTAGGCGATGACTTTCTCGTTTTGCATCAAAACACATCCCAAGCCTTGATGTGAGGCATCGCAATATACCACGAAGTTATCCGTTCCTTCGGGTAATGCTAAAATGGGTGCATTGCACAACTTATGCTTAAGTAACTGGAAAGCTTCCTCTTGTTTCTCTCCCCAAACAAACTTCTTGTTCTTTTGCATCAACATCGTCAGGGTTTGCGCGATCTTGGAAAAATTTGCGATAAATCTCCGGTAGTAGCCTGCCAAACCAAGAAATTGTCAAATTTCTGTTGGCATCTTCGGTGCTTCCCATTTCTTTATGGCTTCAATGTACGCTGGATCGACAGGGATTCCTTCCTTGTTCACTACATGACCCAAAAAGTGTCCTTCTCGGATCCAAAATTCACACTTAGAGAATTTTGCGTAAAGCTCCTCGGTTTTGAGCAACTCCAGTATCAATCTTAAATGCTGCTCATGCTCCTCCTTGCTTCGTGAGTAGATCAGAATGTCATCTATGAAGACAATCACCAATTTATCCAAGTACGGTCGACATATCCTGTTCATTAACTCCATGAACACTGCTGGAGCGTTTGTCAAACCAAATGGCATGACCAAGAACTCGTAATGACCATACCGAGTTCTGAACGCTGTCTTGACAATATCTTCTTCTCGCACTCTCATCTGATGGTAACCTGACAAAGGGTCGATTTTAGAAAAGCAGGTAGGTCCTTGCAGCTGGTCGAACATATCATCTATGCTCGGTAAAGGATATCGATTCTTGATCGTGATCTTGATCAGCTCCCTATAATCTATACACATCCTAAAGGATTCGTCCTTCTTTTGACGAACAAAATTGGGGCTCCCCAGGGTGAGGGGCTGAGTCGGATGAGTCCTTTATCTAACAGTTCTCGAAGATGATTCGACAATTCCTGCACTTTTGATGGCGCCAGACTAGACGGTGACTTTGTTACAGGGGCCGCTCCTGGGACTATGTAACACCCCGCTAAAGCGGAAACACGAGGTGCGACAGTCTCGATTTCAAAGCAATAGGAGATATACACACCAATCATTCATAACATTAATGATTTAAATATGTTTACAAGACATATAAATCCAACCGGAGTTCATAAATTACAATTTCTTTTACAAAATCCGAATAACATCGCAACATGATTGGCGTTCACAAAAAGCTCTAAAAGCCTAAATCAAACCTTCGGGTTTCCTGAAAAGCATGTTAAAACAAGTGTCAACTACGAGAGTTGGTGAGTTCACAGGTTTTTATAAGTACAAAACAGTTATGTACAATATCAATTTCAATAAAACATTTATTCGCAACATTTTTGTAAACAGTTTGGTGAATCAGTTCATTCACCCAATAAACAATTTAGTGAATTAGTTCATTCACTCAATTTTTATAAAAAGTTTGGTGAATCTGTTCATTCACCCCAAAAATAGCAGTTCGGTGAATCAGTTCATTCACCCAATAAACAATTTAGTGAATTAGTTCATTCACTCAATTTTTATAAAAAGTTTGGTGAATCAGTTCATTCACCCAATAAACAATTTAGTATCAAGTAGTGAGTAAATTTCCCGGGTGATGTGTTAATTACATGATATATATCAGTGAGTTACTACAATCCTTCATTTTGTGACATAGCTACGCCCCTATCCAACCTTGCCGGGGGAAAACAAATTTCCAGCCGGGGTGAATCTTTTTCAATACAGTGCACCTATCACTCGTCAGTTCAAGGTGGGTATGTCAATCCAAATAGCGCTATCCACGTGTATCATAGGCCCAATTTGTATGGGTTAATAGTAGTGCAGGGGACATTTTCATTTTGTGCTCACGATATCATGCTTCAACATATCAAAATTTAGCTCACATTATATTTCATTTTATTTTATTTCGATACTAACAATTCATTTCATTTCATTTTGTTTCAATACTCAAATTCATTTCATTTCATTTCGATACTCGAAACACATTTCAATTCATTTCATCTCAATATTCACAAAACATTTCATTTCATTTCAATAAAACATTTCATTTCAACAATCGCATAACATTTCATTTCATTAACACATTTCATTTCAATTCATTACGCAACGTTTTCACAAATAAACACGTTCATTCATAAACATGCTTTTCACCCCAAAAACTCGTAAAAACAGTAAAAGTGGGGCTGTGAATACTCACCTCAAGCGTTTAGTGCGATTTTCGTAAGTGATGGTGCGTGGTCTAGTCCCGGCTCCGAACTATGTTTGCCCTAACAACCACGTAAATTTTAACGTAAGTTCTAAGTTCAACGGTCCCTATTTCAAAAATCGTACCGATATCCATATAATGCCATTATGTTATTTATATAGACCAATATAGTAAAAATTCATTTTATCACATTTTGGAGTCTTCCACACATTTTGGAAGGTTCAAAGTTCATAAATTTGGATTTTATAAAATTTCCAGAATCTGCCAAAATTTTAAGTTGTAAAAATTACCACTTTGAACTTAGATCCTCCAAATAATAAGTCCTTAAATTTTTACCCTCTGATTTAGGGGATGTTAGGAACAATTTCACCAAATTTCATTATTTTTAGAGGTCTTTTACTATTTTTAAACATTTTTGCAAAATCAGTGCACACTTTCATTTTTCAAAGATACATGTCAGTGAAGTTTTGTTCATAGAGAGTTCATTATCCCACCAACTCACGAATTTCAAAAGGGATTTTCTAAATAAAACATATACCAAGATAATGAGACAAGATTCACATCATTTAGGTGATTTTTGAGAGAGATATGCCTCTTTAAAGTTGTGCATGTGGATCTGCCATCTTGGGACAGCTTGCACCATCAACTTCTTTTCATTGGTTAAACCCTCAAAACTCCTCTAAATGACATGATTTTGGACTCATTGGAAAGCTAACTCAGAGTACTTGAGTGTAGAATCAAAAAGTTTGTATTTTGGATGATTTATCAAAGAGTTATACAAGTTTGAAGATGACCCAAATTCCTGACCAAGTGCTGTTGCACACGAAAATGTTTCATGATGGTTTGGGTTCAAATCTTGGTGTTTTTGCACAAATCCAGTGGGGTTTGAACCCTAACACTTTAAATATCAATCCATAAAAATTTCATGAAGAAATGAGTTCGAGAAAACCCTTTTTGGGTCGTGTAAACTACATGCAAAAACATTGACAGAATCTGTCAAGAATCCAACACCATTTTTACCACCAAAACACATAAAATCATAAACTTTTGGGGTTTTTCTTGCTATTTTACCCCCAAATCAGATTATACAAATGAAAAATAAACTAAACATGTTTTGGTACCATCAAAACTCATGCATGAACTATCCATGAAGTTTAGCCCAAGAATGATGGTCAACAACATCACATAAACGATTTTCGAAATCAAACTTGTGTTCTTATGGGGGATTCATGGATATTCACCTTCATAGAATGTTTAAACACATTTCTAAGGTTATACCTCATCCCCAAACATCAAGATGGTTATCAAACCATAAAAGAGGGATTAAACCTCATAGAAAGTAGAAGAAAGCTCAAAATGAGCCAAAAATCGAATCTAAACATACATATACTACTCTTACCTTTAATGAACACTAATGATACTTTAAAAACTTGCTTGGATCTTCAAGAAAACTCAGATTTTAGATGATAGGAAGGCTGGATTTTAGAGAGTTTGGAGAGAAATTCTAGTGAGAGAAAGATTAGAGAGAGAGAAGAAAATTTGAAAATGAAGTTGGGAAGTGGTGTGATGATGGGTTTTGTTAGAAAAGAGAAAAAAAAGGTGATTGCGGGGGGTGGGGGTGGCCGGCCATGGGGGCCAATCCCCATTTTTCTTTTTTTTTTTTTTTTTTTTTGTTTTAATGTTAACTTACACTGCTATTTCGAACGCGGTACCGGGTTTTGGTGCGTTTTCGGTAGGGACCGATTTTTCGAGGGTAATTTCGGATCATTTAAATTAGTTTACTTATATTTTAAATAAAATAACTAAATTTTCTAAAAATCACCTTTAAATTTGGCATTATCGGATTATCGGGTGACTTCGGGCCGGTTCGGGCTTTTTCGGGCAGTTTTCGGGACTTTTAGGTTTTAGCCTAAATTTTTCACGCAAACTAACCTAGTTTCATTTAAAAACTTAAATGACTAAATTTTAACCTACGGTAACGCTACTGAGTGATTTAACGAGTAGCTAGCCTGAAGGTCAAAAATTGTCGGTTGTCACAGACTAGATCGATATAGAACTCCACTTGCCTATGCGGGGGTAATCCAGGTAACTCCTCTGGGAACACTTCTGGATAATCTCTTACAACTGGAAAGTCCTGAATTCGTTTCTCTTTTACTTCCTTATCTACAATGGGTGCTAAATATGTAACGCTCTCCTTCCTTAAATGACTCCGTATTTTTATGCCTATCATTATGCTAGATCTTGGTGGACCTCTTTAGTTCCAATTGTGAATGCCCTTCCTTGAGCCTTGTATCCTTAATCTCTTTGTTTGGCTTGCGTTGCTCTGTTCCTCCTCTTGGTGCTGCTGAAGCCTTTATTCAGCGTGGAATACCTATCGTTAGAGTGGTTTAGGGTTCCGTACTCTTAGCACCCTTTCCGGTCCTTCAGACCTTCCTCTCCTTTCTATAGTAACGAGTAGTGTAACCGACTAAATTGTCCTTGGTACCCAAAATACAAGCTCCTGGGTGATTGCAGTCGTAGCTAGTACATTTTGGATGAGAGTCCATATACTGTCCTGACTCATGGGTCTTTACTCCAAAATTTCTGACTTCTTTTTGACTTTTATCTGAATGACCTTGAGATGTCTCTTCTGACTAGTGCTCTACTTTCTTTTATTACCATCTTTCCATTCGATGGATTCTACGACTATCTTATTTCTTCTATTTGTGACAAGGTCGGTAGTAATTTGAGTGACTCATGTAGGTACGACTTCCTGGACTTGTTGGGCTATCAGTTGAGCAATGTTGATCGATTAATTCTCACGGTTCACTTTCTAGCTACGTGTGTTTCTTCTAGAAATGCGGTTCTAAATCATTTGTAAAATGTATGTTTGATTAAAAGTTGTCTTTAATAAACGTTCGAAAATATTTGCATTTTATTTATGAGAATTTCTTTATAATAGAATCGATAAGAACGTCTTTGTGGTTAAATAAAGATTAATTTCATAAAAACTTAATATATATCTGAAAGGGTCAAAATTTTGATGCTATTACATCCTTAAAATATTTTACTCACCCAAGCTAAGGTTTTTTTTTTTTTGAAGGGAAAAACCCGGCAATGCTATTAAAAACAAACGAAAAGGGTACTAAGACCCAAACAAAGTTAAACGCCAAGGACAGACCCCAAGGCTAGCCAAACAAGCAAACCAAAAAACCAACCAAACAGAAACACACCAAAACAGAACCAAAACCACCAAAAACACAAACACCTAACAAGAAAAACAAGCATTAGGTCAATCTGGTAGCAACTCTTCTCCAAGCCATGTTCTCAATGATAGAACCACGAATCATCTTAAAAGTCACCATCGCAGGCTGCTTCATATCTCTAAACAGTCTTCTATTGCGTTCCCTCCAAATAAAATAAATGGTAGCCGCCAACGCTAACTTTTGCATCAGATTCACCGGGCCTCGATTGTCCACCAAAGTATCCAAGATATCATTCCAAACATCCGGAAATCCCCATAAATCAACCTCATTTTTAACCCTTCTCCACACTTCACGTGAATAAGAACAGGAGAAAAATAAGTGATTATGAGAATCCGGGCAAGCATTACACAAAGGGCAGATATAGTCCGGGGGATTCTCCTTCCAAACACCTATTCTGTCTTGTGTTGGAAGTCGTTTATGACAAGCGGTCCACATACAAAAAGCATGTTTAGGGACATGATGTTTGAACCAAACATATTTTGTCCACATAACAAGCTGATGGTTTCCATCCAAATCTCGCCAAGCCTCTTTAACCGTGAAACTTGCTGCCCCTTTCCAAGTAATCTCATCCTCCTTATTATCATCAATGAGTGGAACCTGGTTCACAAAAGCAACAGGATTAGATGCAAGCCAATCCGGTGGCCAACTTCCATTAAGTGCAATAACCACATCTCTGGCTCTAGAATTGGTATCAAAACCAGCCCTGTTAAATCGTCTATACGAGATCAAAGAAGATAAGGAGTTGCACCCTATCCAATTATCCTCCCACGCATTGACTTGATCCCCACGGCCCATTTTAAAGCTAAAGAAATTCCTGACTAGTGGTCTGATCGTTAGAATCTTCCGAAACATCCAAGACCATGAAGGCCGAGAGTTAAGAGACCAGAAGGACCCCGATTGTAGGCGGTGTCTCCAAATCCAATCAACCCACAACGTCTTCCACTTTGAAAGCAAATCCCAAATGTGCTTCGTGAGAAGTGTGCGATTCCATGCAGAAAGCCTTTTGAAACCTAATCCTCCGCAAAGGACTGGTTTACAAACAGCCTCCCAAGCAACTTTATGTTGGGAATCGAGGGATACAAGAACATGCACAGCGGATAACAAAAAAACCCGATTCCCAATCGAGGATCCAGTCCTAAACCACACAGATACAATTAAGGGTGTTTCAGTGGATTACCTTTGTGCGAATAACAACTCTGAATCGCAAGCAGGGGGTACACCGCTACTGGCACCGGTCGAGAGGGTTGCTAGACCACCACCGAGGATTACCCGAAAAACAAACGCGAACCTTCCTCCTCACTGGATTTAGGCGCCGGTTTTGGGAGAGGGAGAGAGAGAGATTTTTCTGAGTTTTTCAGTTGTAAAATCATTGATTCATCAAAGCCCCTAAGCCTTTATTTATATTGATGATATCAATTAAATAAGGCAGTGTTTGATTCCAAATCAAATACCTGATAATTATCAAATAAATATTTTCCATAATTATTCTCTTTGATAATTACCTTATTAATTAATCTAACTGATTAATTAACCTATAAATAATTTAACTAATCATTTATTTCTTTTTCTCTCTAAATAATTAATTAACCAATTAATTATTTCCCATAATCCAAACATTCTCATTTTGGTGTGCAGCGGTGTGACCTACTAGTGTCTTATAACATTGGACACGATAACCCTGTTACTGTCTCGCACATAATCCTAACAGACTCCCACTTGTGCTAGACATGTAACTGAACTGTTATCATTCGCCTAAGGAGGTCCCTAGCCAGACACTTAGGTTAACCAGGTCATAAGATCTCTTATATTCAGAGATACAATTCACGCTTGAATTTGTACACAGGTTCATTCCTTTTGCACACGATATTTCTAAAGTGATTTAAGACATGGAGTGGAGGATTCATTTCTTAAAATCAAGTATTTCTTGACTCTGATTTCGATTGCCTGCAGTAACGGATATTACTAAATAACCCCTGTTATTCTATCCGAGCGTGGCCACGCGTTTTCTGCCAATCTTAATCGTCAAGGGGCCCGGAAATATCTCTCTTTTGAAAGAGGTGCAAATCCCTTCTTGACTACTTGCATTTGGATCCACGGCTTCCGCTGCATCTAGTCACGTCCCGTATGGCCACCCAGTTACGGTGCAGCGTTAGTACGTGCTAAGAGTACAGTGGTCCTCGTGTTCCCAAACCAAGTATCTCAGGTCTAAGGACAACCTATCAAGTCAGTGCCTATGACTAAGGCTCCATGAAGCAGACTTGATTACTGGTCACTTCCAATACCCAAACACTCTGATGAGTATCTACAAATACTTGGTCACATCACTTGTGCTTTTATTCTCTGCTTTGAATAAATCATCAAGTATTTATAATAGCGTTAAACTCCCTATTGAAATTCCCATTTCAATAAGTGGCTACGGAAATTTAGATTTCATACAAGACTTTGTAGAATCAAGGATACGTTAAATATGCGAAAAATAGTTAATTTAGAACAATCATGAAATTAAAACCTCCATTTATTTCCAACACACTGTGAAATAAAAACTTTACATGATTACATTGTTTCTAAATTAGACTATAGTAATAATTAATAAACTAAGTACTAGCTACTGGCTTCCAGGTACTGCATCCCAATGGAATTCGCATGTGCCTCATGCTTTGCCCTTGCTAGTGGTTTTGTCAGCGGATCTGCGACATTGTCTTCTGTTGGAATCTTGCATATTCTTACATCTCCTCTTCCAATGATCTCTCGGATGAGGTGATACTTTCTGAGCACGTGTCTCGACTTGTGATGCTCTCTAGGTTCCTTTGCTTGCGCCACGGCTCCTGAGTTATCACAGAATATATCTATCGGTCTCGAGATACTGGCAACCACTCTGAGATCCGATAGAAAATTCCTCAGCCAGACAGCTTCCTTTGCCGCATCACATGCTGCAATGTACTCTGCCTCTGTAGTTGAGTCTGCAATCGTGTCCTGCTTCGAGCTCTTCCACGAGATCGCACCTCCGTTTAGGGTAAAGACGTACCCTGACTGTGACCTGAAGTCATCTCTGTCGGTCTGGAAACTAGCGTCAGAGTATCCTGTGACACTAATTTCATCCTCAGAACCTCCAAAGACCAAGAACATTTCTTTCGTTCTTCTCAGATATTTGAGAATGTTCTTGACAGCCACCCAATGGGGCTCACCTGGATTCTGTTGGTATCTGCTCGTAACACTTACTGAGTAAGCAACATCGGGCCTAGTACATAGCATGGCATACATAATTGATCCAATTGCAGAAGCATATGGGACCGATTTCATCCTGTCCTGATCTTCACTAGAAACAGGACACTGTGTTTTGCTTAACACTATGCCATGTTGCATTGGAATGAATCCTTTCTTGGATTCATCCATCCTGAATCTCTTCAGTACTTTGTCAATGTATGTACTCTGACTAAGTCCGATAAGCCGCTTAGATCTGTTTCTGTAGATCTTTATACCTAGTATATAAGCGGCTTCTCCAAGGTCTTTCATCTGGAAACATTTACTTAACCATTCTTTAACACTCTGTAAAGTTGGTACGTCGTTTCCTATGAGTAGTATGTCGTCTACATACAAGACCAGGAAGGTTACTATGCTCCCACTGAACTTAGTGTAAACACATGGCTCGAACTCACTTTTAGCGAAGCCAAACTCTTTGATTCGCTCATCAAAGTGTAAGTTCCAGCTTCGAGATGCTTGCTTTAATCCATAAATAGATTTTAGCAGTTTACACACCTTATTAGGATTCTTAGGATCTTCAAACCCCTCTGGTTGTTCCATATAGACGTCTTCTGTTAACTTTCCATTCAGAAAGGCTGTCTTGACGTCCATTTGCCAAATCTCGTAGTTAAAGTATGCTGAGATGGCCATAAGAATCCTAATTGACTTTAACATGGCCACTGGTGAAAAGGTTTCATCATAGTCGATACCATGAGTTTGTGTGAATCCTTTTGCGACCAGTCTGGCCTTGAAGGTGTGTACATTTCCATCCATGTCGGTTTTCTTCTTGAAAACCCATTTGCGTCCAACAGCCTTACAGTGTTGTGGCAAATCAGTCAACTCCCAGACTTGGTTGTCATACATGGATTGCATCTCGGCCTTCATGGCTTCCTGCCATTGTTCAGACTCCCTGCCTGACACAGCTTCTCCATAGGACGTTGGTTCATTTAAGTCTCCACTGTCTTGAGAGACTAGGAACCCAAGATACCTATCTGGTTCTTGTCTTACCCTACTGGATCTGCGAAGGTCTTGTGTTTGCACTTCCTCAATCGGTTCTGATTGAGGTTCAACATTGTTATGTTGAATTTCTGGCTCAACAACTGGTGTAGTGTCTTCTTCGTCTACTATCTGTAGATCTACATCCTTTCTGGTGTTCTCTAAACTGAGAAACTTTTCTTCCAGAAATTTTCCATTTCGAGCAACAAACACTTTGTTCTTCAGGGTTGTAGAAATAATATCCCACGGTGGTCTTGGGATATCCAACGAAGAAACACTTGTCGGATTTGGGTTTGAGTTTTTCTGAGGTAGGTCGTTTGACGTAAACCTCACAACCCCAAATTTTCAGAAAAGATATGTTGGGTTTCTTACCCTTCCATAACTCGTATGGAGTCTTTTCTACCGACTTTGTTGGCGCTCTGTTCAGTATGTGTGCTGCTGTTTCGAGCGCGTGTCCCCAGAATGATACTGGCAGCGAAGAATGACACATCATCGTTCGTACCATGTCAAGTAAGGTACGATTTCTCCTTTCTGATACACCGTTCATCTGAGGTGTATACGGAGGTGTAAGTTGGGATACAATCCCACACTCCATCAGATGATTGTCAAACTCATCACTGAGATATTCGCCACCACGATCTGACCGTAAGAACTTGATCCTCTTGTCAAGTAGATTCTGTACTTCATTCTGATATTCCTTGAATTTCTCAAAGGTTTCAGATTTATGTCTCATCAAGTAGACATATCCATACCTACTGAAGTCGTCAGTGAAGGTAATGAAGTACCGGTATCCTCCTCTTGCTACATGACTGAAAGGTCCACATACATCTGTGTGGATTATTTCAAGCAAGTCAGTAGCCCTTTCATTCTCACTGTTGAAAGGTTGCTTTGTCATTTTACCAGATAAACAAGATTCGCAATTATCAAAAGGTTTGTAATCGAAATTGCCAAGAAAACCTCCTTTTAGGAGTAGTTCAACACGTTTCTTGTTTATATGGCCCAAACGACAATGCCAGAGGTAAGTCTGATCCTCAATATCCTTGGATCGCTTACTTATATGATAGATTTCACTATTGTTGTCTTTAAGATTTACAGTGTATAGACCATCTACGGGTGTAGCTTTAAAATAGAAAATATTATCTTTAAAAACCGAAATCATTTTATAAGAATATTTATAGTAAAAGCCTTGGTCTACCAACAAATCAAAAGACAATACATTCTTAATCATATTTGGAATATAATAACAATTATTCAGTTCCAAAACTAGACCCGAGGGTAAACTAAGACTATAAGATCCCACGGCTTCAGCAATCAACGGAGTGCCTTCGCCCACTCGTAGGTTCGAACGGTCCTTCCTCAGAGTCTTTCTTCTAGTGAATCCCTGTAAATGATTACAAATGTGGTTACCACTGCCTGTATCAATTACCCATGATTCATAAGAAGTGATTAAGCAATCTATCACAAAGATACCTGGAGTATCGGGTAAACCGATATCCATCTGGTCGATGTTCATCGAGTGCTCACAAATATCCTCGCTGCCGCACTCTGGGCAACTCAGATCTCCCAGCTCATCTATTATGTCAGTGTCCATGAGATTCGCAGGTTCGGGTACTGGCTCTAGACTGGCCAGGATATCTTCATGAACTTTATCCACGTCGCTCTTTGGTTCCTTCATGTAGGCACTAGCTGTGTCCTGAACTTCCTTTGTGAGGGAGAACCACATGAGATACACTAACTCTTCCTGAGTCATCTTGTACCCCAGACGTGATAAACATTTAAAAAGCCTTCTCATATCAACAAGATGGTTTTTAACTGACTGACCCTTCTGTAGCTTCAGGGAGAGAATCTCTTGCATGATCAATAACTTTCCCGTGTGCTTGTAGAGACCTAGCTGGTTCTCCACATCTCTCACAACCTCGTGACATGATTTAACTCTTAAATCTCCCGTGAACTCGGGTGACATAGAGAAAATCAGAATGGACATTACATCCGATTCATTTGTCAAGTATCTAAAATACTCAGCAAATTCCTCTTCAGGGGCATTGCTTTTAGGTCGTGATACGGGTTTGTTGATCACATAAAGCTTATCCTGGGCACATAAAACGTTCCTCAAGTGTAACTTCCAAACTGGAAAGTTATGGCCCGTAAGCTTCCACTTGCCCGTAATAAGGCGAAGTGACTCTTCAGGTGAATAAAACGGAATACTAATTTGAGACATCTACAGAAGAATATAAAGTTCCAGTTTTAGTTTATAATTATATAATTCTAATAAATTATTACCCTTAAAATAAATTTATTAGACTAGAATCCATATTTCACATGTGTCGGGAAGCATGTGATCATGTCATACCGACTCATGCGATCTATGGTAGGTAACACTATACCAATCGTATTCCTATCTGAAAATACGACTTCTAGATCGTCGGGACATCGGATATCAATAATCCGTGCATATTTAGTCCCTCTAGTGCATTTTGGCCTGGTACCACCCAGTGAATAAATAATTACCAAAATAGATTGCACCACCCGGGACCTGGACAAACTCTGGCCGGTACCACCCGGAGATAATTCGCAGAGTTTTATCTCCTTCCAGTTTCGGTTTGAACACGGGCGTTCATAGTGTGAGCACTTACAACGCCCTATGTACCTTACACCGGAAGTGCCCCTAAAGTGGGTTGCACTTACTAATCTATGATTTTTAACAAGGGTCTAAATTGCCAGTTTTTCTATTTCCAAAAACTTTGAAAAAACTGGATCCAAACACTAGCTGTATTTGTATCCTTTTATTTTTCAAACAATCCGTTCAAAAAGGAGCAATTTATATTTAATAATAATTACGTAAATTAAACAACCACGCAATTTAAATATAAACAGCACAGTCATAGCTTAAACCCTTAAACTAATGTTGTTTTGTGAGCCAACACAAGACAACGGTCTCAATCCCTAAGTGACAAAAGTCTTCGTCTTCTGGCACTCCCACTGGCTCCGAGATCCATGGTTGTCATCTTGTCTCCGTCTCGATGTAATTGAAATAATTATTACAAATGGGTTTAAATGGCACGCAGGCCTCCCAACTATTCTAATAAAACTTTAAAATTACAAAAGGGTTGTAAATGGCTCGCAGGCCTCCCAACTATTCGGACAAATAAAGTAAACACAACCACGGGTCTAAAGGGTTCAGCTATGACTTATCATATAATTAAATAAATTAAAACACATCTGAATTTTAATTTAATAACCATATAACTAATAATTAATTTAAAACAATTAATTAAAACTTATCCTGAATCGTTTTAACCTTATCTGGGAAAAACGATCCTTAATCTCGAAAAAAAAATATCCGAAAACAGATCCCAGACTGAGACCCGTTAACGAAACGAAACATGTTATCGAAATTACCACCGATCCGCCAAAAACGTGGCCGTCGATCGGGGTTGGTTTTTATCGTTGGCAACGATGGTGACGCAACCGCCACCACCGCCGCCCGTACCACCATCCAAGACCGGCAGCAGCAGCAGCTAGAAAGCCACCACCACCGCCGCTTTGTCGTATTGATACTCTCCGGCGACAGTAGCGGCTTGAGAGCCACCACCGCCGCCCACCGGTGTATCAAACAAGCATCATCACCACCGGCATCTTAGTCGATCGACGACAGCAGCGGCTGAGGGCCACCGCTGCCGCCGTGATTGCGCGGCTGATGTGAACAGCAATCGCCGCCACCACCGCGACTGGTGGTGCGGCGGGTTAGCGAATCGACAGCAGACGGCGTTTGCCGCTGCTACCGCTAGCTGTTCGATCGATTGCCACCGCTGTGGTGGTCGATCTCGACGAATCGCCGCCTATCGGCGGTTTTGTACTTAGATTGACACCACCGCCACCACAAACGGTGGTGCGGTGGTGGTTCTCGTCGATCCTGCTTCCAATCGCCACTGCCACCATCGTCGATCGCCACCGCCACCACAAACGGTGGTGCGGCGTAGTCGACCGACCACAGCCGCGGCCACCATCTGTGGTGCGGTGTAGTGGTTGTAGCGAGAGGACAGCCGTCGGCCACCACTACCTGTGGCGCCGCCGGCGGTGGTCATGCGGTGGTGTGGTGGTTCGGCCGGCTAACTGCCGCCGTTCCACCACCGATCTCGAAAACGTTTAGGTTTTAAGAAAAATTCAATTTTTATAAATCTAAAACATATATAAAAATCAAATTTTCAACAATCCTAATCAATAAACCTGATCTGTTAGGTTTAGGAAGTGGCTCTGATACCACTGTTGGGAATCGAGGGATACAAGAACATGCACAGCGGATAACAAAAAAACCCGATTCCCAATCGAGGATCCAGTCCTAAACCACACAGATACAATTAAGGGTGTTTCAGTGGATTACCTTTGTGCGAATAACAACTCTGAATCGCAAGCAGGGGGTACACCGCTACTGGCACCGGTCGAGAGGGTTGCTAGACCACCACCGAGGATTACCCGAAAAACAAACGCGAACCTTCCTCCTCACTGGATTTAGGCGCCGGTTTTGGGAGAGGGAGAGAGAGAGATTTTTCTGAGTTTTTCAGTTGTAAAATCATTGATTCATCAAAGCCCCTAAGCCTTTATTTATATTGATGATATCAATTAAATAAGGCAGTGTTTGATTCCAAATCAAATACCTGATAATTATCAAATAAATATTTTCCATAATTATTCTCTTTGATAATTACCTTATTAATTAATCTAACTGATTAATTAACCTATAAATAATTTAACTAATCATTTATTTCTTTTTCTCTCTAAATAATTAATTAACCAATTAATTATTTCCCATAATCCAAACATTCTCATTTTGGTGTGCAGCGGTGTGACCTACTAGTGTCTTATAACATTGGACACGATAACCCTGTTACTGTCTCGCACATAATCCTAACACTTTACACTTACCACGAGAGCTCTCACCTTGAGCCTAAAGGAAATCTCTAAAAAGACCTTCTAATTCATGAGTGACTGCTGAGGGAAAAACATAAACCATCATCCAATAAAGTTGCATCGATTGTAAAACCGATGTAACAAGCTGCTTCCGACCCGCAAAAGACAAAAACTTGGATTTCCAGTCATGTATCCGGCCTTTAACACGGTTAACCAAAGGCGCAAAGTCACCAACTTTCAAACACGTAGATGATAAAGGTACCCCTAAGTAGCGGATAGGGAAAGAACCAGCAAGTAATGGTAAAGTGTTTAAAATTACCTGACGGTCATTCAAGGGAACATTACAAAAGAAGATCTCACTCTTAGAAAGATTCGGTTCCAACCCCGACCTACTTCTGAACATATCCAACGCTCTTTTAAGGACCTCCACTGATTCCAGATTAGCACCCGTAAACACAAAAAGATCATCAGCAAAACAAAGGTGTGTGATCTGCAACTCCTCACACCCTTGATGATATTGAAAATTCCCGGCCTCTTGGATGCACAATTTCAATAACATAGAGAATCCCTCCATAACCAGAGTAAATAAGTAAGGAGAAATTGGATCCCCTTGTCTTAAACCACGTGCTCCTTTGAAAAACCCCTCCGTTTGTCCATTCAACGCAATCGAAAAGGACGAAGTGGACAACATTTCATTAATCCATTTACAAAGAACTGGATGAAAACCAAAACCATTCATCATCCGTAATAAGAATCTCCAATCAACTGTGTCATACGCTTTACGGAGATCAATCTTGAAAGCACATCTTGGTTTTCCCACATCTCTTTGGTAACCCGCTACTAATTCATGTGCCATCAAGATGTTATCCGAAATCCTCCTCCCTGGAATAAAAGCAGATTGCGTGGGACTAATAATGCCTCCGAGGAATGGTTTTATACGGTCCGAAATAATCTTGGAGATTATTTTATACAAAACCATACAGCAAGAGATAGGCCGAAAATCTACAACTCTTGTAGCATTTGGAACCTTAGGAATGAAGCACAGCAAAGTATGATTTACCTCCTTAGTAAGGCGACCCGAATAGAAAAAATTGTGGACAGCAATCTGAACATCATTACCAACGATTGACCATGCAGCTTTGAAAAACTTAGACGAGAAACCATCGGAACCCGGAGCTTTATCGTTTCCAATCTGAAACAACGCATCCTTTATCTCCATATCAGAAATCGGCCGTATCATATGTAACGAATCACTCAAAGGTATAGTATTAAGAAACAAGTGCTCCGGCATATCCGGGTCAACCAAAGGATCTTGCATCCCAAGAAAACCCCTAAAATGATTTACAAAAAGGGGGCCCACATCTTCATCATACACAAAATTCCCATCCGGACCAGCAATGGATCTAACAAAATTCCGCCCTCGTCTCTCTTTCACAACATTATGAAAGAATTTAGTGTTTCGATCCGCCCCTTTCATCCAAGTAACTTTAGCTCTTTGGCGAATATACGACTCCTCATCACAAAGCGCATTTTGGTAAGCTAAAGAAATATGAGCGAGATCTTCCATCAACTCCCTATTAGAAGGATCAACATCACAAGCCAGTTGTATAACATCTAATTCAGCCTTTAAAACGTCCACTCGCTTAGATATGTCCCCACATCGCCCTCGCAAGCCTGTCAAAGGACGCTTTAGTCTTTTTAAGTGTAATAAAAGTTTGTGCATAAACGATCCAAAGACTGGTTCCTTCCATTCGCGTTCAACCACTTTAAGGAAATCAACATTGTCCGCCACAAAATTGTCAAACTTGAATCCTTTCACCCTCTTACGCATAATCCCTTTGATCTCCAACACTCCAACTGCGTGATCAGATAGACCCCGTGGATTAAAAGACGCTATCGAGCCTGCAAATTTCGACAAAAAATCAGTGTTAGCCATAATTCGGTCAAGCTTCCTATGAAGCCCATCTCCTCCTTGTGGCTTTTGCGTCCATGTGTATTGAACCCCTGTATAATTAATGTCAATAACTTCAATGTCTTCCACACAGTGGAAAAAATCCTCCATGCTAGCATTCCTCCTCGATATTCCACCATACCCATCATGTGGAAAGAGCATTGCATTAAAATCTCCCAAGATGACCCACGGCTTCACTCCCATTAGGACCTTTGCTTTACGAAGACTAGACCAAAGCTGTTTTCGTTCATGAAACTGATTAGCACCATAAACAAAAGTAATAAAGAATCCATCAAGCTGCCCACGTAATCGAATAAAAACATGCATGTATTGTGGGCTTAAATCCATTAACATAACATCTCCCATCAATTCATCCCATGCAAAAAGGATTCTAGTGCCCCCAGTAGTAGTACTTGCATTCGACAACCATTTCCAAGACCCAAAAACCGAAGAACAAACACCAGAAAGAAACTCACTCTTAACATGTGTTTCAATTAAGGCACAGCATTTAATACCCTTCGAACGAATCACCTCCCTTACCTCCTTTTGTTTAATCCGTGCATTCAAGCCCCGGATATTCCAACAACAAATATTTAACATTTAAAAGGAGTAGAACCCGAACCTGGTCCCCTAGTCGCCGGATTACCCTGACGCTTACGCTCCACACCCGAGTCATTTTTCTTCGGATCTACAAGTGGTGAAAACCTATTTGTGTTCTTTAAAATTGTTTTTAAAGGAACATCGAGCGGAGCTGAGAAATGACCAACCACTTGTTTTACAATCGGAACAACTTCAGGTTGTTTATCTGGACGGCGTTGTGAGTCTTATACACTTGGCCGATTATGGACGACTTTTTTTGGTACTCCCTCCGACCCTTCCTGTCTTTGTTCCACTCCTATATCCTCCACAATTGCATTCCTCACAGTTGAGTCAACCTGCGGTATAATCACAGGTGCAGCAAGGGAAGTATTACCCTCCTTAGTCTCAACCGTGGCCATCAATTCCATCGCAGCAATGTCCGACATACCTTCCTCAGTAGCTGGTTGAACGTTAGTACATCCCTGGTTTGAATCTTTTGTACCAGATGTTGATCCTACATTTTTCGGCTTCCATTCCTTTCTCTGTACCCGCGTAAACCCATCATTATCCACCACTTGTGTTTTACCTTTTTTGTTTTGAGCTACCACTGCTTTCACACACGTTTGTGTTTTATGGCCAAACACAAGACAATGAGAACACTGGGTTGGTTCCCACAAGTACTCAACCCTTATATCCACTCTTGCTTCATCTCCTCCCGTTAAGCTAGGAATTAACACTTTGAATGGGATAACCAAAAGTACACTTTGAAATTCCTTCAAATTCCCGTGAGTTACAATCGAAAGGATCAACTTTTGCCAGCAGTATTATCACAACTTGCCAGCACAAGTCAACTCTCCTAGTCGTCCTTCTTGCCGTCATAACATTTTCTACAACGTTGGTGGTACCTTCCTCCAAGAGATGCGCCAAGTTTGTCAACTAAATTATGGCCTGATTCTATCTTAATGCCCTGCTTCGACTATTTTGCAGTCCGTCGGCGAGTGTTCGCATAACTCGAGCCTCTCCTTGTGCCATACTAATAATATAACCGATCAATATCCCCGAAAGGATACGAAATGATTTTGCGTTATCTAGATGAGTTATCGCCAGTCCGCTCCGAATGGTTGCCGCAATTGTCTTCTGAGTTGTCTCGTATGAGGTGCTGGGAGGTTCAGGTTAGGCGTAGGAATAACTGGTGTAGGTTCAGGTAAGACACTTGTTGGGTAATCGAAGGTGGATCGCTTAAATATCCTTACTTGTTACTCTAGTGTCGGAATCATAATGCTTAGATGGGTCCTTCTCCGAGGCCTAAGTAATAGTGTTCGACATAGTGATTGTAGTGTCCGCATAACTTATTAACACGCATTCAAAATACTAGTGACATCCTAGCGCTAACGCAGGAGTGTTCAACAGTGGCGTTACTTTACTTAAACGCGTAAGTGCTATAACGAATATCAGATTCCTGATGTGCTTATGTGAACTCACACGATTTATGTTTTTCAGGAAATTTTCCGAAGGTTCCAACTTTTAAACTCTAACAGTATGACTAGTTCATAAGTCTTATCCTACTTATATCATGGCTAGGCGTAGGTGATCAGGCTCCGCATATCTATGATATATCAGAATAGCACCTATCCTAATCATACATGTATTTAAATTCTCCTATACTTCGAAATCTTAAAATTTAAAAGTTTTAACTTATTTTAGAAAAAGGTTGGTTATAGTACTGGTTTTTATGAAAAACCGATGTTCTCTATAACCTAAGGCTCTGATACCAATTCTGTAACACCCCGCTAAAGCGGAACCGCAAGGTGTGACAGTCAAGATTTCATCGCGATAGGAGATAAATCACACCAATCATTCGTAACATAAATTTAAATAGTTTAATAAGTATCACAACCCAACCATAGTTTAAAGTTTACAGACTTAAACAAAATAAATATTGTCTTGATTGGTGTACACAAAATTCCACTAATGACCTTATCAAACCTTCGGATTTCCTGAAAAGCATGTTAAACAAGTGTCAACTACAAGAGTTGGTGAGTTCACAGGTTTTTATATGCACAAAATATTTTAAATGCAACGACAATTCCAGTGAATATTTTTATTCACTCAGTATTCGTAAACCATTTATAGTGAATCTTTCTATTCACTAAATTTTCAAAATCAGTTATAGCGAATCCGTTCATTCACTAAATACGTATAAACAGTTAGAGTGAACCCGTTCATTCACTACCAACCTATGAGTAAATTTTCCCGGGTGATTTGTTAATCGCATGATATTTACTTCGTGAGTTACTACAATCCTCCATTTTATGACATGCTACGCCCCTATCTTATCACAGCGGTGGGACTAAATCCCACATGTGTAAAATTTTTATTCAATACAGTGCACCTCTCACTCGTCAGTTTAAGGTGGGTATGTCAATCCAAATAGCGCTATCCACATGTATTATAGGCCCATTGTTATGAGTTAATAGTAGTTTTCCGGGGACTTAAACATTTTGTTCTCACTATATCATGCTTTAAAACGCATCAAATTTAACTCACTATACATTTCATTTCATTTCATTTCAATTCATAACATTTTCACAAATCCATTCACAATCATTCAGAACATGCTTTTCACCCCAAAACGCATAAAAACGGTAAAAAGTGGGGCTGTGAATACTCACCTTGAGTGGGTTTAGCGTTCTAGGTATTCGTAAGTGCGTGTCCGAGATCCGACTCCTGATCTACAATCGCCCTATAACATACGTAATTAACATAAGTTCTAAATTCAACGGTCCAAGCTTTAGTAACCATACCGATATCCTATATAATTCCCTTAAATAGTTTATTTAGTCCAATATAGTTTAAATTAGGTTCTGATAAATCTTAGGGACTTCCAAGTATGTGAGAAACCATAAAGTTTATAAAAATTGGTCTTTAGTACATTTTCAGAATCTGCCATATTTTTAAAGTTGTAAAAATGCTACCTTTGAGCTTAGGTCCACAAAAGGAATAATTCCAAAATTTTTACCTACTGATTTTGGGGATGTTAACATCATCTCTACCAAATTTCATAATTTTTAGAGGTGTTTTACATATTTTAAATATTTTTGCAAAATCAGTGCACACTTTTATTTTTCAAGGATACATGTCAGTAAAGTTTTGTTCATAGAGAGTTCATTATCCCACCAAATCACGAATTTCCAAAGGGGTTTTCTAAATAAAACATATACCAAGCTAATGAGACAAGTTTCACATCATTTGGGTGACTTTTGAGAGAGATATGCCTTTTTAAAGTTGTGCATGTGGATCTGCCATCTTGGGACAGCTTGCACCATCAACTTGTTTTCATTGGTTCATCCCTTTAAAATCCACCAAATCACATGGTTTTGGATTCTTTGGAAAGCTAACTCAGTAAACTTGAGTTTAGAATTAAAAATCAAGCATTTTGGAGAAGTTACCTATGAGATATGCATGCATGAAGATGATAGAAGATTTCTGACAGAAGCTGTTGCATACCAAAATGTTTCTAGATAGTTGAAAGGGTTTTACTCCGAATTTTTGAGTGATTCAAAATGTATTTTCTTCCTAACTCTTAAAACTTTCATCTATCAAATTTTTGTAGCAAAATAAGATCATTTACTATACTTTTGAGTCGTCTAAACAACCTACAAAAATCGGACAGATTCTGTCCAGAAACCAAAACCCATTTTCACTTATCAAAACACATAAAATCATAAGATTCATGAAGGTTTTCTTGCTAGTAAACTAAATACTCACTTTATGCAACAAATAAAAAGATGAAAAGTGTATTATCATCATCATAGACATGCATGAACTATCCTTTAAGTTCAGCCCCAAAATGCATAAAAAAAAACATCAAATATGTGATTTTTACTTCAAATCTTGTGTTCATAAGGAGGAGTCATGGAATTTCACCTTCTTTGAATGTTCTTACACATTTCTAAGGTTCATTCTCATCCTCAAACATCAAGAATGATATTCATCACTAAAAGAGGGTTTAATCCTCAAGAAATACAAGAAAAGAGCTTCAAAAATGCTAAAATCGAAGTTACAATGCACCTACAACACTTACCTTAATGAAACCACTACAAGAGCTTTTTAAAATCTTATTCAAATCTTCAAAAATCAGATTTTAGATGAAGAACTTGGCTGGAATTTTTGAGAGAAAATGAGAGAGAAAGAGTATGGAAGAAGAAATTTGAAAAGGGAAATGATGGTTTGAGTTGGAAAAAGAGGAAGTGATTAAATGTGTTGGGGAAAAGAAAAAGAGAGAGAGATGATAGGGGGAGGGGGGTGGTGGCCAGCCATGGTGGGGCCCACCCCAACCTCTTATCTTTTTTTTTTTTTAAATATGTATTCCTAATACTGTTTGCTCAAACGCAGTGTCGGGTTTTCTGTGATTTTTGGTAAAAATCAACTTTTTCGAAGGTGAATTTAGAATATTTGGAACAGTTTACTTTTATTTTAAACAAAATAACTTAAATTTCCAAAAGTTACTTTAAATTTGGCATTTTAGGATTATCGGATGATTTCGGGCCGGTTCGGGCTTTTTCGGGCAGTTTTCGGGACTTTTAGGTTTTAGCCTAACTTTTTCACGCAAACTAACCTAGTTTCATTTAAAAACTTAAATGACTAAATTTTTGTAATAACTCATTCCCAACGGATAAAAATTTGACGGAAAAGACGGAATTGAGTAACCAAAAATGTTGCGGAAAATTTATAATTATTAATTCATGATAAAGATCTCAAAATTTGGTCTATAATGTACTAGTAGCCAAACAACTCAATTCAATACATCATCAATAGTACTGTTTAAATTGACAAAAACATGTTGTTATTATTTAAAAGTATTTCTTAACATCCTCTGAACTGAGTGATCCCGAGCATCAAGCAGGTGCCTTGCCTTTGTCCTTCGAGGAAGTACCTGCCACTGAACCACATAAACCACAACGGGTTAAGCATTAAGCTTAGTGAACACAAACCTAGGTTCTATGCATGTATATACTTGATCATAACATATACTGAAATTGAACATGTATCGTGAACATTACTCAAGGCGTATACTCCAAGAGCATCGTGACTGACACTGGTACCAGGCCCTTGAATTCAACTTCCCTAGGGGTAGTTATACCACCACAGGTACTATCATGATAATTACATGTCAATTCGTACAGCAAAATAACACCACATGATCACCAAAACATAGCAACGTTGAACGCAGGTTAATGTACTCACCTGATTATGAAGTCTGAACCACACACTTGAAGTATATAGCACACGTGGGGGATTCAAGCACCTAATCACATACATAGCATGCAAATAAATGACCTTTCATTTACAACTCTAAACCATACCCAAACTTACGAGCCGTAGACATAGCGTGGCTACCTCAATGGCTCCCAAAACTTACCATTCCTCATTAATTGACATCCCCAAGAAAAGCCATAAAAGAAAACCCCGATTCGAACCCGAAAGAAAAACTGAGTTTTCGGACTCAGAACAAACGGCGGGTAAATCCGCGGGTGGAGTTACCCGCGCCATTACCCGCGGTTACCCGCAGTCGCAAAACTGCAGGTCTACGACCTTTTCCAGCCGTGAACCAACCCAAAACACGAATTCCACATCGTTTAGACGAAAATAAGTGTACATAGTGATTCCACAACATAAACCGACAACCCTTAATCAAAATATCACCATATAACACTCAATTAATGATCCAAAGATCATCAATCCTCACTTCCTAACCAAACCCTAACTAAACATGAATCAACCAAGAGACTAAGATTATTCACAAATTAACAAGTGATTACCTTTAACAACGTCACCAACGATGACAACGAACACTTTGTTAATCAAATGCTCAACCTTCCTCTTGCAACTTCTTCAACTCACCCAAACCCTTCTCTTCCCCCAACAAAACCAAATGATCCAAGAAAAAGGGTTTGATCATCCAAACTCTATATATATACACTTCCACTTAACACCCTCCTTTTTCTACGACTACAAGCAAGTCCCTTTACCTGAAATTACATAATCAACACTAAACTTACTAACTTAACGGAAGAAAGGTTAAAAACTTAACTGAATGGGAACGGGGCGTTACAACTCTCCCCCACTTACCAAGATTTCGTACCCGAAATCGCTTAGTCGTGGAACAGCGCCGGATAATTGGATCTCATCTCCGCTTCCGGCTCCCACGTCCACTCCGATCCCTTTCGATGCTCCCACTGAACTTTTACTAGACCAATCTCCTAGTTGCGTAGAGATTTTGTCTTTCGTTCCAAGATAGCTATTGGCCTCTCGACGTAGTTCAGTCGTTCGTCAACTTGAATATCATCAATCGGCACATGAGCTGTCTCATCAGCCAAACATTTCCTCAACTGGGAGACATGGAACGTATCGTGAATCTGGTTCAGTTCTGGTGGTAGCTCAAGTCTATAGGCCACCTTTCCAACCCTAGCTGTCACCTTGAAGGGTCCAATGAATCTGGGGCCTAACTTGCCCCTTTTTCGGAACCGGATCACCCCCTTCCAAGGTGATACCTTGAGCAAAACCTTATCACCCACTTGAAACTCCAAATCGGATCTCCTCCGATCTGCATAGCTTTTCTGACGGCTCTGAGCGGTTCGCAACCGCTCGCGGATCATTTCAATACTCTCGGTCGTCTTTTGTACTATCTCGGTACTACCCAATTCTCGTTGTCCAACTTCTCCCCAACAAATAGGAGTTCGACACCTTCTCCCATACAACATTTCATACGGAGGCATGCCAATACTAGCGTGGAAACTGTTGTTATAAGAGAATTCAGCTAATGGCAAGTAGGTGTCCCAACTGCCTCCAAAATCCAAAACACATGCACGTAACATGTCTTCAAGAGTTTGAATAGTCCTCTCACTTTGGCCATCTGTCTGCGGATGGAAAGCTGTACTGAACTGTAACCTCGTGCCCAAATCCTCGTGAAACTTTTCCCAAAATCGTGACGTAAACCGAACATCCCGATCAGAAATGATGGTAACCGGAACGCCGTGTCTAGCCACAATCTCCTTGACATAGATGTCCGCCAACGCTTCAGCGGATGAACTCTCCCGGATGGCTATAAAGTGAGCACTCTTTGTCAGGCGGTCCACGACCACCCAAATTGCGTCGTAACTTCGAGACGTCCGAGGCAATTTGGTAATCAGGTCCATCGTGATGTGCTCCCACTTCCATACCGGGATATCTAACGGTTGCAACTTCCCATGCGGTCGTTGATGCTCAGCTTTAACTCTCAAACAGGTTAAACACTTCTCTACATAACGAGCTACGTCCCGCTTCATTCCTGGCCACCAATAATCAGTCCTTAGGTCTCTATACATCTTCATGGCACCTGGATGTATCGAGAACTTAGACTTGTGTGCTTCATCTAACAAGGTCTGCCTCGCCTCGCCTGATACTGGTACCCAGATCCGCCCAAAACGGGTCAACAACCCTCGACTATCTGTTACCAACTGCGGTAACTGGCCCTTGATCCGCTCCTTCTTCTGATTCTCTTCCTTAATTGCGTCGGCTTGAGATTGCCGAATCAAATCGAAGAGAGAAGTCGTCACGGTCATTCTCATCAACGGAACTCGCAACAACACGTGACGGGTCTTTCTACTCAATGCATCTGCTACTACGTTCGCCTTTCCCGGATGATAAAGGATCTCACAATCGTAATCCTTCACTACATCCAACCATCTCCGCTGCCGCATATTCAAATTCGGCTGATCTAAGAAATGACGGAGACTCTTATGATCGGTGTAAATCGTACACTTCACACCGTACAAGTAGTGTCTCCATATCTTGAGCGCAAAAACGACTGCAGCTAACTCCAAATCATGGGTCGGATAATTTAACTCATGCGTCTTTAATTGACGTGACGCATTAGAAATTACCTTACCACGCTGCATGAGGACACAGCCTAGTCCGTGATGTGAAGCATCACAGTAAACTGTCATATCTTCCACCCCTTCGGGTAGCGTCAAAACCGGTGCCTCGCACAACTTCTGCCGCAAATTCTCAAACGCTGATTGCTGTTCTTCTCCCCATACGAAACTTACATTCTTCCTGGTGAGTTTGGTCAATGGAACCGCTATTTTGGAGAAATCTTGAATGAACCGGCGATAGTACCCGGCCAACCCAAGAAAGCTCCTTATTTCTGATGGCGACTTGGGGTTTTCCCACTTCATAACCGCTTCAACTTTCGCTGGGTCAACCTTGATCCCTTCTCGATTTACAAGGTGTCCCAAAAATTGAACTTCTTGTAACCAGAAGTCGCACTTCGAAAACTTTGCATACAATTGCTCTTTCCGAAGAATTTCCAATACTTCCCGCAAATGCTCAACATGATCCTCCTTCGTCTTGGAGTAGATCAGAATATCGTCGATGAACACGATAACTGACCTATCCAATAAAGGTCTACACACCCGGTTCATAAGATCCATGAATGCCGCCGGTGCGTTCGTCAACCCAAAAGGCATGACCACAAACTCATAGTGTCCGTATCTGGTCCTGAACGCTGTTTTGTGCACGTCCTCCTCTCTCACCTTTAACTGATGGTACCCCGATCGAAGATCTATCTTCGAGAACCATGCGGCTCCCTGAAGTTGATCGAAAAGATCATCAATCCTCGGCAGTGGGTATCGGTTTTTCACCGTAAGTTTGTTGAGCTCGCGATAGTCAATGCACATTCTCAACGACCCGTCCTTCTTCTTGACGAACAAAATCGGAGCTCCCCACGGTGAACTGCTTGGCCGAATAAAGCCTTTCGCTAGCAGCTCCTCTAATTGGTTTGATAGCTCTTGCATTTCCGGAGGTGCCAAGCGGTAAGGGGTTTTCGCTACGGGCGCCGCCCCCGGAACCAAGTCTATCCTGAACTCCACTTGTCTTTCTGGAGGAATCCCCGGCAAGTCTTCCGGGAAGACATCCGGAAACTCACAAACTACGGGTACATCTTCCACAGTCTTTTTCTTACTCCCTCCTTGATCGCTGATCAAGTACACGAGATAACTAGTACCTCCATGCAACACATAGTTCCGAGCTTTAGCTATTGAGCATACCCTCGGAATGCGTTTGCTTACATCCCCCAAAATAGTTAGTTCTCCCCCACTTGGGTTTCGAACCACTACCCGACAGTTCTCACAATCGACATTAGCCCCATTTCTTCTTAGCCAATCCATCCCTGCCACTACCTGAATCTCCCTCATAGGAATAGGATAAGGTCTATACTAAACTTGACACCCTCTAACTCTAAAACATTATTTCTATAGACATACTTACATAAACGAAACTCCTCATCCGCTATTTCTACTTCTAACGGGCTTCCTAGTTTACTTTTTACATTCATAAAATCTTTACAAAAAGACCAGGAAACAAAAGACTTACTAGCACCCGTATCAAACAACACTAGAGCAGGCATCGAGTTGACTAGGAAGATACCTGTCACCACGTCTGGCTCGGCCTTTGCCTCGTTGGCAGTCAACTGGAAGACTCTAGCTCGAGTCCTTGGGGCTTCCACTTTCTTACTCGGTCCACCCTCGATAGCCTTAACAGGTGCGGAACCAGAGATTTCAGTCGACACACAGCCGCTGTGGGGCACTCATTGGCGAAGTGACCTGGTCTGAAGCATTTGAAGCACATCTTGGGCTCCACTTTACAATCACGGCTGATATGCCCAGGTTTCCCGCATTTGTAGGAGGTCCCCGAGCCCATTCTGCACTCCCCTGGGTGATTCTTTCCACACTTTGAGCAACGAGGGTAATCTTTCCTAGCTTCTCCTTTCTGATTCCCGGTCTTGAACTTCTTGACCGCTTGGTGCTGCGGCTGAACCCGTTCTGCTCTCTTCTTTTTACTTTGACGCTCGAGCTCTAACTCCCTTGATCGAGCCTTTTCTTGCATCTGCTGGAAACTGTCGCACTGGCCATCGCCACAAATTCACGTATCTCCGGTTTCAAGATATTTCGGTAACGGTACATCTTCATCCTTTGATTCTGAACATATTCGCGACAAAACAAAGCCCGCTCCAAGAATTTGTTGGTGATTTCAGTCACCGACTCCGTGGTCTGCTCCATCTCTAGAAACTCAGTGGTGAGTCTCTCCACTTCAATCTGAGGTACAAACTCCGCTCGGAACATTTCGAGGAATGCCTCCCAAGTAAGGGCTCCAATCTGTTCCTGAGTCCTGGAACTGTTCACCACACCCCACCAATCTTTCGCTGGCCCTCTCAGAAGATTCGCAGCATATCTCACCTTTACTTCAGCCGGGCAAAAACTAGTGAGAAAGGCTCCTTCTACCTCGGAGATCCACCTCGAGGCAACAATCGGATCCTTTTCTCCTCCAAAATGGGGTGGTTGGCAGGCAGTGAAATCCTTGAACCCAACCGCCCGATTTTGTCCAGTACTCGAGCTCCCCGCTACACTTCCCCGGCCGGCCATGGCGGAGTTGACTTGCTGAGTGACCACCTGGGTCAACTCCCTTTTCATCTGCTCAAAAAGGCCCGGAAGCAGGTCATGCAATACTTCCCCAACCTCTGCAGCAATAATCCCCCTTAGATCAGGGATTTCATGCTCATCGCCTTCATTCGGACGCTCTCCAGACCCAGTCCTCCTTGTGTTCACCATACTGATGCAAATACGTAATTGTTTAGCTAACAGAGAAATAAATGATCTTACTAGAGAGTGACTCTCACTACCCTTCCTGATAAGCCACAATTTCTTTCATGTTTCTACTTCCCATCCCATGACTTCAGTCAGTCCGCAACGATCCCTATAATTTAGTCAAGCCTCAACAGTACAATGTAATTGCAATGATATGGGCCCTTATATCATTATAATTACACCCTACCCGTTCAGCTTTTCCTTATCATAAGAAAGGTTACTTCCTAGACTTGGTCATACACAAAACACATAATCACATAGTACCACTAGCACTCTTAGTAGTACCACCTATAACTACTGTATCATAAGCACCTTTAAGCTATTTTACTTTTGTACGTTCCTTGACGTCTACCTAATCATGTCATAGAATTGCATACGTACACATATTACTCACATTGTCACTCATGCATGTACAATAACAATATAAAAGCTCCATCATTCCTCAAGGCATCATTGGTGCAACCACATAGCTATTGCATTCCTAACTAATAACGTATTAATGTCATGCTGTTCAATCATAGTTTAACATGACATGCTTACTTTACTCAATAGAATTTAGGGTGCTCACTCCCGTCTTGATGCTCCGGATCTCAGTTCAATTCCACCTCCTGTTCTTAAAAGAAACATTCTCTTTTGTTGGTTACTTTGTTATGAAAATATGAACTCCGGGTTTGAGTTCAAGTATTCACTATTTGTGAATACCCGAATCCCTCAAACCTAGGCTCTGATACCAATTGTAACAACTCATTCCCAACGGATAAAAATTTGACGGAAAAGACGGAATTGAGTAACCAAAAATGTTGCGGAAAATTTATAATTATTAATTCATGATAAAGATCTCAAAATTTGGTCTATAATGTACTAGTAGCCAAACAACTCAATTCAATACATCATCAATAGTACTGTTTAAATTGACAAAAACATGTTGTTATTATTTAAAAGTATTTCTTAACATCCTCTGAACTGAGTGATCCCGAGCATCAAGCAGGTGCCTTGCCTTTGTCCTTCGAGGAAGTACCTGCCACTGAACCACATAAACCACAACGGGTTAAGCATTAAGCTTAGTGAACACAAACCTAGGTTCTATGCATGTATATACTTGATCATAACATATACTGAAATTGAACATGTATCGTGAACATTACTCAAGGCGTATACTCCAAGAGCATCGTGACTGACACTGGTACCAGGCCCTTGAATTCAACTTCCCTAGGGGTAGTTATACCACCACAGGTACTATCATGATAATTACATGTCAATTCGTACAGCAAAATAACACCACATGATCACCAAAACATAGCAACGTTGAACGCAGGTTAATGTACTCACCTGATTATGAAGTCTGAACCACACACTTGAAGTATATAGCACACGTGGGGGATTCAAGCACCTAATCACATACATAGCATGCAAATAAATGACCTTTCATTTACAACTCTAAACCATACCCAAACTTACGAGCCGTAGACATAGCGTGGCTACCTCAATGGCTCCCAAAACTTACCATTCCTCATTAATTGACATCCCCAAGAAAAGCCATAAAAGAAAACCCCGATTCGAACCCGAAAGAAAAACTGAGTTTTCGGACTCAGAACAAACGGCGGGTAAATCCGCGGGTGGAGTTACCCGCGCCATTACCCGCGGTTACCCGCAGTCGCAAAACTACAGGTCTACGACCTTTTCCAGCCGTGAACCAACCCAAAACACGAATTCCACATCGTTTAGACGAAAATAAGTGTACATAGTGATTCCACAACATAAACCGACAACCCTTAATCAAAATATCACCATATAACACTCAATTGATGATCCAAAGATCATCAATCCTCACTTCCTATCCAAACCCTAACTAAACATGAATCAACCAAGAGACTAAGATTATTCACAAATTAACAAGTGATTACCTTTAACAACGTCACCAACGATGACAACGAACACTTTGTTAATCAAATGCTCAACCTTCCTCTTGCAACTTCTTCAACTCACCCAAACCCTTCTCTTCCCCCAACAAAACCAAATGATCCAAGAAAAAGGGTTTGATCATCCAAACTCTATATATATACACTTCCACTTAACACCCTCCTCTTTCTACGACTACAAGCAAGTCCCTTTACCTGAAATTACATAATCAACACTAAACTTACTAACTTAACGGAAGAAAGGTTAAAAACTTAACTGAATGGGAACGGGCGTTACAATTTTAACCTACGGAAATGCTACAGAGTGATTAAACGAGTAGCTAACCTGAAGGTCAAAACTGTCGGTTGTCACATCTACAGACTTGACTTTGTATTGGTTGGCTCGGCTAGTCGTGTAAAATCGAGAGTCGGTGATTCATACATACGTTTGAATGAGACACATGTATAAATGGTTGTTACATATCACCATGTATCATTCATATTGTATCCTTAACACGGTCTAAAATGTTGGTTCATTCTACAGTTAATTCGTAAATGGTATTATAACTTGTCCTTTTTACCGTTTTCACATTAGATGTTACGAAAAGACGATTATTTTGAATTACTTTACACAGAAACATGTATACATAGATGCTTATTATACACGGTTGTTTGAAATAAGATTGCACAAACGTGACTTTGTTAGGTTGGCTCGTACAATCGCGTAAAATCGAGAGTTAGTGATACGTACACCCGTTTGAATAAGAGGTTTTACTACACGGTTGTTACGTATTACCATGTACAACCATGTATTCCTTAGATTGTATCTTTAAAGCGGTCTAAGGAGTTGAGTCGTTTCATAGTTAATTGTCAAACGGTATTAAAACTTGTAATTTTTAACCGTTTTCTCTTTAGATGTTACGGAAAGATGACGTTTTTGAATGACCTAACTCATAAACATGTAGATGGGTGTATATTATACACGGTTGTTTGAAATGAGCTTGTACAGACTTGACTTTGTAATGGTTGGCTTGGCTAGTCGTGTAAAATCGAGAGTCGGTGATTCATACATACGTTTGAATGAGACACATGTATAAATGGTTGTTACGTCTCACCATGTAAAAGCATGTATTCTTCAGATTGTGTCCTTAACACACTCTAAAGTGTTGGTTCATTCTATAGTTAATTCGTAAATGGTATTATAACTTGTCATTTATACCGTTTTCACATTAGATGTAACGAAAAGACGATTATTTTGAATTACTTAACACAGAAACATGTATACATAGATGCTTATTATACACGGTTGTTTGAAATAAGATTGCACAAACGTGACTTTGTTAGGTTGGCTCGTTCAATCGCGTAAAATCGAGAGTTAGTGATTTGTACACCCGTTTGAATAAGAGGCTTTTATACACGGTTTGTTACGTATTACCATGTACAAGCATGTATTCTTTAGATTGTATCCTTAACACGGTTTAAGGAGTTGGGTCGTTTCATACTTAATTGTTAAACGATATTAAAACTTGTACTTTTTAACCGTTTTCTCTTTAGATGTTACGAAAACACGACGTTTTTTTAATACCTAACACGTAAACATGTAGATGGGTGTATATTATACACGATTATTTGAAATAAGCATGTACAGACTTGACTTTGCAATGGTTGGCTCATCTAGTCGTGTAAAATCGAGAGTCGGTGATTCATACATACGTTTGAAGGAGACACATGTATAAATGGTTGTTACATATCACCATGTAAAAGCATGTATTCTTCAGATTGTATCCTTAACACGGTCTAAAGGGTTGGTTCATTCTACAGTTAATTCGTAAATGGTATTATGATTTGTCCTTTTTACCATTTTCAAATTAGATGTTACGAAAACACGATTTTTTTGAATTACTAACACATAAACATATACATAGGTGCTTATGATACACGGTTGTTTGAAATAAGATTGTACAGACGTGACTTCATTAAAGTTGACTCGTACAATCTTGTAAAATTGAGAGTTAGTGATTCGTACACCCGTCTGAATAAGAGGCCTTTATACACGATTGTTACGTATTACCATGTAAATGCATGTATATTGTATCTATAAAACAGTATAAGGAGTTGAGTCGTTTCAAAGTTAATTATTAAACGGTATTAAAACTTATTGTTTTAAACGTTTTCTCTTTAGATGTTACGAAAACACGACGTTTTTTAATACCTAACACATAAACATGTAGATGGGTGTATATTATACACGGTTGTTTGGAATGAACTACTACAAACTTGACTTTGTGATGGTTGTCTCCGCTAGTCGTGTAAAATCGAGAGTTGGTGATTCATACATACGTTTAAATGAGACACGCGTATAAATGGTTGTTACGTATCACCATGTAAAAGCATGTATTCTTCATATTGTCTCTTTAACACGGTCTAAAGGGTTGGTTCATTCTATAGTTAATTTGTAAATGGTATTATAACTTGTCCTTTCTACCGTTTTCACATTAGATGTTACGAAAACACGATTATTTTGAATTACCTAACACATAAATATATACATAGGTGCTTATTATACACGGTTGTTTGAAATAAGATTACACAAACATGACTTTGTTACGGTTGGCTCGTACAATCTCGTAAAATCGAGAGTTGGTGATCTGTACACACGTTTGAATAGGAGACTTTTATACACGATTGTTACGTATTACCGTGTAAAAGCATTTATTCTTTAGAATGTATCCTTAACACGGTCTACGGAGTTGGGTCGTTTCACAGTTAATTGTTTTCTCTTTTGATGTTACGAAAACACGACGTTTTTGGATGACCGAACACATAAACTTGTAGATGGGTATATATTATACACGGTGATTGAAATGAGCTTGTACATACTTCACTTTGTACTGGTAGGCTCGGCTATTCGTGTAAAATTGAGAGTATGTGATTCATACAAACGTTTGAATGAGACACGTGTATAAATTGTTGTTACGTCTCACCATGTAAAAGCATGTATTCTTCATATTGTGTCCTTAACACGGTCTAAAGGGTTGGTTCATTTTACAGTTCATTCGTAAATGGTATTATAACTTGTCGTTTTTAACGTTTTCACATTAGATGTTACGAAAAAAGGATTATTTTGAATTACTAAACACATAAACATATACATAGGTGCTTATTATACGCGGTTGTTTGAAATAAGATTGCACAAACATGAGTTTGTTAGGTTGGCTTGTACAATCGCGTAAAATCGAGAGTTAGTGATTAGTACACCCGTTTGAATAAGAGGCTTTTATACACAGTTGTTACGTATTACCATGTAAAAGCATGTATTCTTTAGATTGTATCCTTAACACGGTCTAAGTTGTTGGGTCGTTTCACATATAAATGTTAAAGGGTAATAAAAGTTATACTTTTTAACCGTTTTCTCTTTAGATGTTACGAAAACACGACGTTTTTGGATGACCTAACACATAAAGATGTAGACGGGTGTATATTATACACGATTGTTTGGAATCTGCTTCTACAGACTTGACTTTGTAATGGTTGGCACGGCTAGTCGTGTAAAATCGAGAGTTGGTGATTCATACGTACGTTTAAATGGGACACGTGTATAAATGGTTGTTACGTATCACCATGTAAAAGCATATATTCTTCATATTGTATCCTTAACATGGTCTAAAGGGTTGGTCATGCTACAGTTAATTCGTAAATGGTATTATAACTTGTCCTTTTTACCGTTTTCACATTAGATGTTACGAAAACACGATTATTTTGAATTACTAACACATAAACATATACATATATGCCTATGATACACGGTTGTTTGAAATAAGATCTTATAGACGTGACTTCGTTATCGTTGGCTCGTACAATCGCGTAAAATCGAGAGTTAGTGATTTGTACACCCGTTTGAATTAGAGGTCTTTATACACGATTGTTACATATTACCGTGTAAATGCATGTATTCTTTAGATTGCATCCTTAACATGGTCTAAAGAGTTGCGTCGTTTCATAGTTAATTGTTAAACGGTATTCAAATTTGTACTTTTTAACCGTTTTCTCTTTAGATGTTTCGGAAACACGATGTTTTTAAATAACCTAACACATAAACATGTAGATGGGTGTATATTATGCACAGTTGTTTGAAATGAGCTTGTACAAACTTGACTTTGTAATGGTTGGCTTGGCTAGTCATGTAAAATCGAGAGTCAGTGATTCATACATACGTTTGAATGAGACACGCGTATAAATGGTTGTTACGTCGCACCATGTTAAAGCATGTATTCTTCAGATTGTGTCCTTAACACGGTCTAAAGGGTTGGTTCGTTCTACAGTTAATTCGTAAATGGTATTATAACTTGTCCTTTTTACCGTTTTCACATTAAATGTTAAGAAAACATGATTATTTTGAATTACTTACCACATAAACATATATATACATAGGTGCTTATTATACACGGTTGTTTGAAATAAGATTGCACAAACGTGACTTTGTTAGGTTGGCTCGTACAATCACTTAAAATCGAGAGTTAGTGATTCGTACACCCGTTTGAATAATAGGTTTTATACACGGTTGTTAAGTATTACGATGTAAAAGCATGTATTCTTTAGATTGTATCCTTAACACGGTCTAAATTCATTCTACAGTTAATTCGTAAATGGTACTATAACTTGTCATTTATACCGTTTTCACATTTGATGTTACGAAAACAGGTTTCTTTTGAATTACTTAACACATAAACATTTATACATAGGTGCTTATTATACATGGTTGTTTGAAATAAGATTGCACAAACATGACTTTGTTAAGTTGGCTCATACAATCGCGTAAAGTCGAGAGTTAGTGATTCGTACACCCGTTTGAATAAGAGGCTTTTATACAGGGTTGTTACGTTTTACCATGTAAAAGCATTTAGTCTTTAGATTGTATCCTTAACACGATCTTAGGAGTTGGGTCGTTTCACAGTTAAATGTTAAAGGGTATTAAAACTTATACTTTTTAACCGTTTTCTCTTTAGAAGTTACGAAAACACGATGTTTTTGGATGACCTAACACATAAACATGTAGATGCGTGTATATTATACACGATTGTTTGGAATCTGCTTCTACAGACTTGACTTTGTATTGGTTGGCTCGGCTAGTCGTGTAAAATCGAGAGTTGGTGATTCATATGTACATTTTAATGGGACACGTGTATAAATGGTTGTTACGTATCACCATGTAAAAGCATGTATTCTTCATATTGTATCCTTAACACGGTCTAAAGGGTTGGTTCATTCTATAGTTAATTCATAAATGGTGTTATAACTTTTCCTTTTTACCGTTTTCACATTAGATGTTACGAAAACACAATTATTTTGAATTAGTTAACACATAAACATATACATAGGTGCTTATTATACACGGTTGTTTGAAATAAGATTGCACAAACATGAGTTTGTTACGGGTGGCTCGTACAATCTCGTTAAATCGAGAGTTAGTGATTCGTACACTCGTTTGAATAAGAGGCTCTAATACACGGTTGTTACGTATTACCATGTAAAAGCATGTATTCTTTAGATTGTATCCTTAACACGGTCTGAGTAGTTGTGTCGTTTCACAGTTAATTGTTAAAGGGTATTAAAACTGGTACTTTTTTAATCGGTTTCTCTTTAGATGTTACGAAAACACGACATTTTTGGATGACCGAACACATAAACATGTTGATTGGTGTATATTATACACGGTTGTTTGAAATGAGCTTGTATATACTTGACTTTGTAATGGTTGGCTTGGCTAGTCGTGTAAAATCGAGAGTCGGTGATTCATACATACGTTTTAATGAGACACATGTATAAATGGTTGTTACATATCACCATGTAAAAGCATGTATCATTCATATTGTATCCTTAACACGGTCTAAAGTGTTGGTTCATTCTACAGTTAATTCGTAAATGGTATTATAACTTGTCCTTTTTACCGTTTTCACATTAGATGTTACGAAAACACGATTATTTTAAATTACTAACACATAAACATATACATAGGTGCTTATGATACACGGTTGTTTGAAATAAGATTGTACAGACGTGACTTCGTTATGGTTGGCTCGTAGAATCGCCTAAAATCTAGAGGTAGTGATTCGTACACCCGTTTGAATAGAGGACTTTATACACGATGGTTACAAATTACCTTGTAAATGCATGTATTATTTAGATTGTATCCTTAACATGGTCTAAGGATTCGGGCCTTTTCATAGTTAATTGTTAAACAGTATTCAAACTTGTACTGTTTAACCGTTTTCTCTTTAGATGTTTCGAAAAGACGATGTTTTTGAATGACCTAACAGATAAACATGTAGATGCGTGTATATTATGCACGGTTGTTTGAAAAGAGCTTGTACAGACTTGACTTTGTAATGGTTGGCTTGGCTAGTCGTGTAAAATCAAGAGTCGGTGATTCATACATACGTTTGAATGAGACACGTGTATAAATGGTTCTTACGTCTCACCATGTAAAAGCATGTATTCTTCAGATTGTGTCCTTAACACGGTCTACAGGGTTGGTTCATTCTTCAGTTAATTCGTAAATGGTATTATAACTAGTCCTTTTTACCGTTTTCACATTAGATGTTACGAAAACAAGATTATTTTGAATTACTTAACACATAAACATATATACATAGGTGCTTTTTATACACGGTTGTTTGAAATAAGATTGCACAAACATCACTTTGTTAGGTTGGCTAGTACAATCGCTTAAAATCGAGAGTTAGTGATTTGTACACGCATTGGAATAA
This sequence comes from Centaurea solstitialis, assembly GCA_030169165.1. Lineage (NCBI taxonomy): Eukaryota > Viridiplantae > Streptophyta > Magnoliopsida > Asterales > Asteraceae > Centaurea > Centaurea solstitialis. Next base: position 51,218,181 of record CM058041.1, on the reverse strand, counting down.
GAGGCTTTTATACACGGTTGTTACGTATTACCATGTAAAAGCATGTACTCTTTAGATTGTATCCTTAACACGGTCTAAGAAGTTGGGTCGTGTTAATGTTGTGTTTATTAAAGAAGTTGAGCGATCTTTTGTGTAAGTTTCTAATTCTTAGGGTTGAGGTATAAATACCTCAATGCCTTGTATTGTATCTTTTGGACGTTCATTTTGGAATATCAATGGCTTCATGACTTTCTCTCACTACTTTCTCTCTCTACATCTTTCTCTCTCTTGTTCTTAAGTTTGCATCACAATCTTAACTAGATTGTGATAGATTTGGATTCATTTACATTTACAATTGGTATCAGAGCAGGAACTACTGCATTTTGTTGAAGATTCTCATGGATTGAAGTGAAGTTTTGAAGTTTTGAAGACGTGAAGATACTCAACAATGGAGGTTTATGAAGATTTTGAGTTTTTTGGTTGATTATTCATGAATTTAGGCTTGAATTCATGAATAATCATGATCTTTGATTGATTTCGTATAGATTGAGGTAGTTATAGTGGTGATATTGAAGTTTTTCGAGTTAGAAAATGAAGAAAATGGACGTATTCTTATGTCTCGAGGCATAGGAATTCGTTGAACATAGAGTATCTTCATATATCTCGAGATTCATATGTCTCGAGACGTACTGTACATGTCTCGAGACTTCAAAATGGTTTCTCGTGACTTCGTCTGTTAGTGCTCGAGTGGTTAAGTGTGTTATATCTCGAGATAGTCAAAATTTAAGTGATAGCGAGTGTAGTAATCACGAGATATCATCTCGAGAGTTACTGCTCACTTCTCGAGACAGCATCTCGAGTGTCTTTGTTTAATTCTCGAAAAAGTATCTCGAGAGTCACTGTTCTATTCTCGAGACAGTATCTCGAGTATTGTTGTTTACCCCTAGAGACAGTATCTCGAGTGTTGTTATTCATCTCTCGAGATAGTATCTCGAGATTCATTGTTTAACTCTCGAGACAGCATCTCGAGTGTTACTATTCATCTCTCGAGACAGTATCTCGAGATTCAGTGTTTACTTCTCGAGACAGTATCTCGAGTGTTACTATTCACCTCTCGGGACAGACTCTCGAGACATTTTGGGAAGCTATCTCGAGACATTTCAGCTTGAGTCATTGAAGAGATTGAAATTCTGATAAATCAGTAGTCAAGATCCTGAAGATAAAATGAATCCTGCAAACAAAAGAGAAGACATGGCAATGGGATCTGATTCCAAAGCACCAGTACTGTTCAAGGATGAATATGAATTATGGGTGTCAAGGTTCAGATTGTATGTAAAGAGAAAAGATAAAGGGAATTTGATTTTGAAATCTATTGAGTATGGACCAAAACCTTTACCAACACATTTGGTTCAAGGAGTAAGAGTGGTGAAGGAGTTTGACGAAATGGATGATTCTGAGAAAGTCCAATATCTGATAGATCTTGAAGCCCAAAACTGTCTGATTCAGACAATTCCGAATGATATATACAAAAAGCTTGACAGTTATGATGATTCAGCAAAATCCATATGGGATCAACTAGAGAAGATTATGCTAGGATCCAAAGTGGGGAATCAGTTGCGCATTACAACTCTAATGGATAAGTATGAAAATTTTAAGATGAAGGATGGTGAATCATTGGAAGAGGCTTATGATAGATTTGTCATATTGATGAATGACATGAAGAAGAATAAAATCTACAGGTCAGAGATGGGTTTCAGTGTAAAATTCATAAATAATCTTTCAGCAGACTGGAAACCATTCACTAGATTTGTTAAGCAACATAAAGCCCTTAATGAACTCAAAGTTTATGAGGTGTTTGAGAATCTAAAGTTGTTTGAAGAGGAAGTTGAAGAAGCTATGTTTAAGAAGAAAAAGAAAGAAAAGGCAAAAGAAGAATCACTTGCTTTGTTATCTGAAAGAAAGAAAGGGAAGCATGCGATAAAGAAGGGAAAATCCAAAGTGTATGAAGTTGTTGATGATGAGGATGATGAGGAAAGTGAAGATGAAGAAAGGGATTTAATGTTTCAAAGTCTGTTGACTTTAACAGAGGCGTATAGAAAGAAATACTATAGCAAGCCTAGTTCAAACAACAGAAGATTCTCGTCTAGAGGAAGGGGTTTCACCAGAAGTGCTCAACAAAATCAAGTACAGACTTATGCTCCAAGAAGTCAAGGTACTTATGTAGATAAGTATGCTACAAAGGGAGTTGAAGAAGATAAAGAGGTTGCTGAAATTGTCGAGGAAAAGAAAATAAAAGAAAATATAACTTGTTTCAAGTGTGGGAAAAAGGGTCATGTGGCTAGGATATGTCCTGCAAAGCTATCCAAAGTTGAGATTCTGAGGAAGAAACTGGAACTGGCAGAAAAGCAGGAGCAAGGTTTAGTGTTAATGGCTGATGATGAGGAATGGCTGGATGTATCTGACACTGAAGATCAAGCACAAATGTGTTTCATGGGATTGATGGAGGAGGAATTTGATGAAGAGGAAGAAGAAGATTCTGATTCTCAAACGGTAAATGATTCTAAATTTATTGAATTTAAAAACAAATTGCTTGAAATGACAAATCCAATTTATATGAAAAATCAAGAACTTGAAGTTGTCATTTCGAAGCAAACTCAAGAAATTACTGATTTAATTCAACAAAGGGACAATCTTTCTTCTACTGTTGATAAGTTGAATGAATCAGTAAATGAACTTGAGCATCTGAAACACCAAAATCAGGTTTTGAAATCAAAAATTGAGTTTCTAACTCTCAGTTTAACATCAAAAAAAGATAATGTTTCCTCTTTAAATAAAACAATTTCAGACTTGAATTTTAAGCTTTAAAAGATTAGACAATCTGAGCACACATTCTTTCTAAATAAACCATATGCAGATAGAGATTTATTCTCAAAAGAAGGTCTTGGCTTTAAAAATCCTCAATATTTGAAAAAAGGCCTTAGAGGAAAAACCTGCATTCTATAATCTTACTGATTTAAGAATGAGTGCTAGATTTCCTATTTTGAAAGGACTTGAAATGCAAGAAGAGTTTTCTGAAATGCAGGAGATGAAGAAACATGATCCATTGTATCATGGTGATAAATATCACAATGTCAAATTTGTATACAGTTCTGATAATCTAAAAATAAAGTCACCAGCAACTTTGGATTCTTCAAACATATGGTTACAGTCAGAATCACAGTGTGAATATGATGGTATTTCAAAACCATATGTTCCAACCTTAGAACTTGAGAAGAAAATTTCTGAGTTAGAAAATCAAATTCAAGAGCTTCTATCACAAAATGAAGCTCTAATTTCCAAAAATAAGAATTTCTCTGATACTGATTCTAAGTCAGTAGTTTCTGAGATTCTAAATGATGTGATTTCATCTGTTTCAAACTCTTTCTCAGATATACCTAATTCTCATTGTGAGTCTGTAAGTAAAGACACGGCTTCACAAAAATATACTGAAGGTTTAGATGATGTTCAAGAAGATATTTTTAGAGTTGTCACATCTGATGGGATATGTGGAATATAAAGAACCATCTGCAATGTCATCAACTGATGTTGTTACATCCTATCAATTGACATCAATTGATAATTCACACTCTATCATTTGTGAATCATCTAAATCTCAATGTGTAGTTGAAGGTCAAAATTCTCAGTCTGGTGAATCAATACATGGATCATTTTCTTCTGTTTCTCCTAAAAGTTCAGATATTTTTGTTCAAGATGAAATTCTTTGTTTAAACAAGAAACATGAATCTGACAAGAAACAATTTGAAAACACCATAAAACAACTGAGAGTAGAACTTGCTCGTCATAAATGTGATTCAAAATTTTGGTTTAGCAAATGTAATTCTTTAACAAAAAGTCATGACAGATTAGTTGAAACACTATCTGTTTATAAAGAGGGACTACATTATGCTGGTAAAAACCAAAAGATTGTTACCTCTCCAGTAACTAAGGATTATATCAATTCTGTACGATTTACTCAGGGTGTCAAATCAATGTTGCGACATTTTCAAAAGCAACTTTATCTGAAAAAGCAAAATTCTAACACTGCTATACCTGAGAAATCTGAGGAACCCTCTACTCGAACTCAGCCCAATTTTGTCAAGCTTAAACCGTTTGATATTTGTGCTAATGTGTCTACAGAGAATGTGAGCCTTGCATTGAAGAAAAGACAGAAGAAGAAGACAAAGAGTAGGTCTAGAAAGCATGTCCCTAGTATGTAGTATTCATCTAGTTTTGTTACTCCTTCAAATAGACAGAGTTCATTTACTTCCAATAAGAATCATGTACCTTTCAATAATTCAAGCATAAATAAAAAGGCTACAATGATTTCTTCAAATTCCCAACATACAGATGAAACTCATACTATGTTCATTAATTATTCTGATCTTCATTCTTCTGTCTCGAACTTCTTACCATTTCAGAAATTTATTGTGCGTCAAGGAACCAAATACTGTTGGGATCCAATTTCACGAGTGTATAAGAATTTTTCAGCTCAAGGACCCATTTTTAAATGGGTCCCTAAATCTGCTTGATTTTACTCCTTGCAGGCCAGTCATAAGTGGTACCTTGATTCCGGGTGCTCCAAACATATGACTGGAAGGAAAGAGATCCTGTCCAATTATAAAGAAGAATATGGCGGATCTGTAAAGTTTGGTAACAATGAATTAGCTCCAGTGGTTGGTCAAGGTGACATTGTATGCAAAGATATTACTATTAAGAATGTGGCTCATGTTGTTGGTCTAAATCATAATCTCTTCAGTATTGGCAAATTTTGTGACAAGGATTTGGAGGTAAATTTTATGAAAAGACGATGTGTTGTCAGAACTGAAGAAGGTACATGTAACACCCCGCTAAAGCGGAAACGCGAGGTGTGACAGTCTAGATTTCATAGCGATAGGAGATAAATAACATCAATCATCCATTGCAAAGTACATAAAGTTTACAAAATGTATTACAACCAACCAAAGTTAAAAGTTTACAGACATAACAAAATAAACAAGTCTTGAATGATGACTACAATTGCCCAAATTAAGCTTTATCAATCACCTTCTGATTTCCTGAAAAGCATGTTAAAGCAAGCGTCAACTACGAGAGTTGGTGAGTTCACAGGTTTTCATATGCACAAAAGGTTTTACATGCAGACTTTTATCGTATAAATCTTTGGACATCAATAAATGTCTAAAATCTCATTTATGCGTAAGATATGTAAGATTGAGCCACTACAAACCGTTTCACCCCAACGTTATACCCCATAGGCGGTCACGAACCACGTAGGATATAACGCTCTAAATGAACTACCTCAGAGGTGGAATTTAATCCACATGTGTAGAACGTTTTCCAACGACTACCTCAACGGCGGTCAGTAATCTGAAATAGTGCACCCTCTACTCGTCAGTCAGTAGGGTGGGTCTCTTTACCAAATAGCGCTATCCACTAAGTCATAGGCTCCTAACGAGTTAATAGTAGTGTATATTATAAGGGGAATTTTACTCAATACATATCATTATTTGCGTAATCACTTGCTCGAAAGCAATGTTTATATCACAATTTGCATAACTTTTGCTTGAAAGCATATTTCATAACATTTCATCAACAACATGCTTTTCACCCCAATATCATTATAAACAGTAAAATAGGGGCCATGAATACTCACATTGAGTAGCTTAGCGTTTGGACAAGCGATAGTGTGCGTAACCCCGATTTCCCCTCGTCTACTAGTGCCCTATATCATACGTAATTGATGTAAGTCTAAAATCAACGGTCCACAGTTAGCTTATGTCTTTACCGATATCTATACTATTATATAAAAGAAATAACTCAAAAAGGTAGTTTTTTTGTTCAACATAACTGCTTTTCAACATTTACATTTAGCACCCTTATAATTAATCTTTTAGTTTAATTTTAACCCTTCACTTTCTCATTTTTCACTTTGACTTTCAGTTTTTTTTAAGTAAAACCGTTTTTCAACTTTACACATCAAGCATTATGATTGAAACGACCTATCTCCCTTGCACCACGTCTCCACCGATTTCTCTAGATCAGTTTAGTTTCTCTGGATTAGTTTAGATTCCCAAATTCCCAAATCAGTGAAGAAACGATTCTTCTGGAGTTGCTTGCTTCCCAAATTCCCAAATCGACCGATCCACTCTCCAAAATTCGATCCCTTAATCGATTTCGATTATTCTTCATTTTTTGTTGTTGGTTTTTATCCTTATCATCTTCTTCACTCGATTTCAGTCAGGTATGTCTTCTTTTTGTTATTTGGTTTTGAAAAGCGATGGTCTTCTTCATTCAGGTTGAAATCAAAATCATCAATTACTTGCTCGATTTTGTTGTTTGGTTTTTGAATCAGTACGTTCTTCACTCAAAAATCAATCGTCTTCTTTTTGTAGTTTGGTTTTGAATATCAATCATCTTCGTTGAAATCAAAAAATGGTTTTTTTTTTCCTTCTGGAAAACAGTGCTCTAAGATATACAATTTAATTTTTATATGGGTATTTTATTACTTTGTCATATAAAGTTGGGTATTTTAACTTGATGTTTACATTATCTTGTGTTTGGTTCCATGTGTTTGGTACGTTCTTCATATCATTCAAGTTCTTCAATTTATGGTTTAATTTTCCACATTCTGAACTTTAGACATACTTTCTTTGAATTTGGTTAAATACTTTTTAAATTCCGAAATTAGTTGTGTAAAATTTTCCATTTATGGTTTAATTTTGTGTTTTCACTACTTTAGACATACCCATTTGTTTCAATTCGGTAAAATCCTTCTGAAATTAGGGCTTAGTTTGTTCAATCCTTTGACCATAGGAATCATAAGGTATTTATTATTGTCTTGCCCTTTATTTGGTTGGTTTTCATTCACAAGAAATGCTATGAATTATAGTAGTTATTGCATACATGAATATTACAATCGTACAACCTGCTAAAGTGAATGGAACTTTTTGCAAATTCAAGCATTTCTTGATACCAACATAGCTATGATCTTATAAGGTATATTTGATCTCTTGATGTTGGAGTGATTTGGGTTTTGGAAAAGATTATGTATATGATTTGACAAATCTTTGTTTACCTTATTTCAGGATTTATTATAGTTGCCATTTTATTTTGTCCCGTTTCTATCTTTGTTTCAACTTTTCAACAATTTGAAAGTTAAATTCTATTTACTAAAAGATGACCATAAACTGTTTGATGAAATTCCTAAACCGGATTAAAGCAAACTCAATATGTACTTGGATGAATATGTTGTAAAGATAAAACTGGAAGCCTTTTTTATGTTGGCTCTTAGGCGGTCTTTAAAGTAACGAATTGTGTTTCAGTGCTTCAAAATTTCAGATTGTTGGGGGAGCTTGAGTGTAACGCCCCAAAACCTGAATAACATAACAAGCATAACAATAATATTTCCCAGTGATCTATTACGTATTTATAAGAATTCTCAAATCAAAAGTATGGGTTAAATAGCGCATGTGGAACAACCCTCCACAGCTGAGATTCTATTTAGGACAAAACTCTACTTCAGACCGGCAACGCTACTCTAGACATCTACCTTTTCCTTGCCTCTCGCTGCTCGATCTTTCCCTGAAAAGATTTTAGATTTTTGAAAACGAGGGTTAGACCGTAAGGTCTAGTGAATTCCCTCAAAACAGTTTAGAACACAGTTCCAGCCCGCTGGCCGTAAGAATCAGATATCTCAAATAACCAGGAAAGCATCATGAGTAATAATTTCACAACACAACAAACCGGATGGCCGGATCCCCCGGATACTCAATTAAGGAGTGACGGACGTAGTCCGTGCCTCGCACCATCCCACAATCAACCATACGTGGCCGGATCTCCCCGATTCTCATTTAAGGAGTGACGGACGTGGTCCGTGCCTCACACCACTAACTTCCCAGGGATGTACGGTCCCATGGTACATATTACTCACGATGCAATTCCGAAACATTAAAACAGCATGCATATGATGATCATCAATATAGCATTCACAACCATTTATAATTTCACAAAATCACATTAATATTATCATCAAAACATTTGCAAATCGAATGGATATGTTTAGAAATAGTAAAAGCAGTCCATTCATTTTCAGGCAAGGGAACTCACCTGAGCTTATCTCGCTGATTACTCCATCTCCTGGTATCTGTATAAATTCCTAAGGCATTAGTGATTCGCACTTAGACAACACACAACTAGGATACCCCTAGGCAGACTTAGCACGGAGGTTCCGCTACCCGGTTAGCGGACGGGGTCAAGGGGAGCCGCCCTTGCGGGGTCTGAGGGGTTAAACTACTATGGAAAAAAATCCTTTTCCGAAAGTAACCCTAACGACAAAACCTTCCAAAACTCGACTCGGAAAGGCACAAAATCCGATTCGGAAAAACACGCCGTTTTCCGATTCGGAAAACCTACCATTTTCCGATTCGGAAAATGGTAATTTCCGATTCGGAAATCCCGACTCATAATCCGCATACCAAATGTAACGAGGTCAAAATAACGACTTAACTAGCCAATTTCCCGATTCGGAAAACGTAGGTTTCCAATCCGGGAAAGGCATGACGAAACAAAACACCTCCAAAAACACCACATATTTTCCGATTCGGAAAACATAAATTCCGATTCGGAAAATATGATTTTCCGATTCGGAAAACATAGATTCCGATTCGGAAAATATGAATTCCGATTCGGAAAACGAGGACAGTTCCGAAAACAGCCTAAAATCGATCAAAATCGATTCTAATCTGATCCAATTGTATCCAAACTAATCCCAAAGCAAATATACGACAATTAACAGTGATCTTACACTATTCGGGCATCGAGATCTTACCTTACGAAGCGAAAATCCCCTACTAAAGCTTGATGATGATACTTCCTTCCAAAACACACACTTCACACACTAACACTTCCAAAAATGGTTTAATTTTAGGGTTTAGGGTTTAAATACCTAGGGTTTTGGGCCAAGCCCATACCTAAAATGGTAAAAGCCCATGCCATTAAACTTTTCAATAGTCACATAATTAACCCCAAAAATCCTCATATTCTCACAAAAGGTCAATTGACAGTAACTTAACTTATTTAACTCCATCTAGGATCTTGGTTATTACATTGAGCATGGTGAAAAGGGTATTGGAGATGGCACTGTGAGTTACGGAATTGGTGATGACATTTATATGTGCCTTTGAACCGGGACCATCATTGGTCCACACAAGGTTTGTTGTGTAATTTGAGTTAACTTTAAATGGAGTATTGACATGATAAATGCTTGGAACTTTTTAATTCACATATGATTGTGAGTGATAAAAATGTGTATATTATGTCCATTTACACTAACTGCAACTTATTTGGTAGGAAAATATTGCAAATTGAGCTTTCCTTTTGTAGGGAGTAGCTCAAAGGGTTGTAATGGGTTTCAAACATAGATTAAAAATTCATCCCCATCTCGCTTTCGCCATTGGTTGCTTTTAGTCCTGGTAAGACCCGTCTCCTTGAATATTGATTTTTACAATTCTCACTCTCGTGTTTTGAAGTTGAAACGATTGAGACCACTGCTCCTTTTGTTTGTGTATTACTATCCAAGAAAATCACATCTTAATAAGATGTTTGTGTGTACTAACAGAAATGTTGTTTTAATTATAATTACCCCAATAATTTAACTATTTATTTTAGTTTTATACCCGAAGAGGGTTTACTATTTAATTTTTTTATAATTACCCCAATAATTTGAACACTCATTTGAATCTGTCTGCAGGTTTATTTACACAGGATGATTCAAATTCCTTAACTACATCTTGAATTAAGCTTAGGTTTTCAGTTCTGGTATGCTAATTTTTGCTTCTTATAGTCATATGTTTTGGTATATAACTTTCCCTTTTGACTGTTTTTGGTTCTTCATAATAAAAAGAAATAAACTTGAAAGATTCTTTGGATTCTTCCATTGTTAATTATGTGTTATTATCACCATCTTATGCTAATCACTTTATGAAACACATAAGGTGTTGTTTGGTTGGTTTCCTGTTAAGTCCTATATGGATAGATTAATTTGTTTGTATAAATTATGGAAGGGGTCTTTTATAGATAGAAGGAGCATCTTCTTTAACCTGGAAGGGCAGGTTTGGAGGAAAAACTTGGCTTTCTGCATAAAGCTTCCTCCTAGAAGCTTATTGAATATAATTAAGCCACTACCAAGCAATCATGTATAGCTAATTGAATAAGTTGTTAGTCCTATTAAGCTCATTAAACTGCTAACTAACATACTTGAAGATTATTGAAGATTTCTTAGTCTTCTTCAGCCTATTCTCTTAGGTTCTGTCGTCTATGTTTTTGCTTTTGTTTGGTTGGTTTTCAATTCTAAATTAGTCCTTAGAATTGAATTTGGAGAAGTGTATATATTCAAATTTTGTATTAATGCATTCTTTAAATTTTACCTATGTTGTTGAAATTACAATCTTTAAAATTGGTATTCAATACATAATTTGCCATTACCAAATGATTTTAGAATTTGATTTTGTATTTGTTTTAAGAATGTCCTTAGACACAAGTTATAGTTAAAGCCATTAGAGCCCGGTTGGTGAGATATTAAGAGCATCAGGACTTGTTTTAACATTACCAACTTTAAGCACCATACAAGAAGCCTGCTATATATGGTGCTTACCAACTTTAAGCAAACCTTTCCTAAATCTAATGGTGGTGATACTTATTCTAAAGACACCCTCTTGTCTGACTTCCTCATGCACAACTTCTGTTGACTTATGTCACACACTGCCGCAAGTGATAAAACATTTAGATGCTGACATATTATTTTATCTCCAATTGATATTAGTATAGATAATATACATTGAAGAGGGTGCTGGTAAAACTTGCTCTACATAGCAACACTTTATGCAGACAATTTTTCCCCTGTATGAGTTTTTCATGGTCATGGTTGAAGTTTAAAACAAATATTTAAGGATCCATGTCTCCATGACACTATTGATTTATGGTTTTCTATAGAGTTAATGCATGAGTTACACTTGAATTTAAGGTCCTTTTGCTGGTAGGTGAACTAAGTTCAATGCTCATATTATTCTTCCAACCATTTCCAAAAAAATAGTAGCATGATCATTCAGTCTTCGGTTGGCATAAGAAAAGAAATAGAAAATATCTATACTACTCTTATTAAATTGCTTAAACAGTTTTCTTGAATTTTTAAGACACTAGCATAACGTACAACTCCTAAAGCACAAACCTGAAAGCTTAACCGTCCCACTCCTCCTCCATCCTCACGTCGTAGAAATCTTCTGCCTGCTACAAACTCCTCTCCTTCCCCACCTTGCTACAAACGAACCCTAGGTTCTGAAAATGCAGACGCTTGTCAAAACATTGACGGGGAAGACAATCGACGAAGTGAAAGGTAGGATCCAAGACAATGAATTTAGGTAATTACCTAAGGCTTTGATTTTGATCTAAATTTTATTTTCAAATTGAAATTGACATTAAAATGGGTTTTGATAGGAATTCCACACGTGGATGCGGCTCTGGCTGATTACAACTCTGTAATTTAAATACATGTAGAACAAATCATTATCAATCTCATTCAAGTCATCAACAATCACGATTACGTGGCAGATTGCTATTCAAACCCTTAGATTCTGAACCAGTTTTTTTTTCTTTCTTTCGGAACAAGTTAAACGGTGGTGGAAATCAAGTTCATCGTTGTTTCAACTCTACAGAGGTAAATTTGTAAAACATAGTTGTTATTCGTTAGTCGTTACGTATGTTTAGTACTGTTGCTCATAGTTGTAAAACATTTTGAAGTTCTGCCAATATGGATGATGTCCAATGTAAAGGAGGCTCAGTTTTAATGATCACTAGATCACTTTATATAAATAAAATCCATACAACAACAATATTAGATAAATATAATGAAATATACATAGATACAAATCAAATATGTGGTTTTGTGAAGGCGGAGTGGTGCGGAAAATACAACCTGCAACAAAATCATTCGGTTCCTATGGATGTATCATGGCTATCGTGTTAGTTGTGGTTCTATCCAGATCAGCGGTTGTTTGGAGCAATAGTTGTGAGAAACAAAATTGGCCGAAGAGGTGGCTTTAGTCATGGCAATCGTGTTGTCGTGGCTCTATCCAACCTTCTATTTCGCGTTGGGCAGCAATTATGGTTTGATATTGGTATCCGTCTCGGCATTTTGTCGAATGGCCTTTTTGCGTCTGGGTTTGGCAGGCTGCAATTGTTGGATGAGGTGGCTTTAAAGACATCTGGAAGTGCTGCAGAGCAGAGACCGACCATCATTATCTCAGAGATACGTGGTGGTTGCGTCTTTTAACAGCAGCTTCAAGATGGCCTGTCCAGCAACGGTGCAACGCGTGTACGGCTGCTGGACAGCATGGGGTTCAATGGTTGTCGAGAAGACATGGTCGTTTCCGTATATATGTAACAGTATGGGAGTAGGCCGTTGTGCTGGGTCACAATTATTTCGCTTTATCCTCTCTTCTTTTTGCTAGGTGGGTTGTTAAAATGGGTGGGGTCTGGATGGTTTATTCTCTTGCAAACCATTTGGCCATCTCTTTGTGTTACTTCACTACTATTTTAATTGTTGGCTTTGATGCATGTTTTTTTTGGAAGCTTGTTTCTGGATCATGATGTAATTGGTATTGTGGTTGGTAATAAAAAGTGGGGATCTGTTAAAAAAATATGGTAACAAACTTTTGAGTCCAAAAACGCGCAACTACATTATGTTATGAGATAATGATAATAGAGAAAGGTTCAAACAAGAACAAAATTAATTTGCAAGAACAAAAGAACAATTCTGGACCACATGTGATGTGGGTCCCACATAATAAAAAATCATATATGATTCAGGTGGGTTCCACCACTAAATCATATATGATTCTTTATTATGTGGGATCTACATGGGCCCACATCAATGTGTGGCTCAAAATTGGTTCCTTTGTTCTTGCAAATACCCTTGTTCTTGTATGAACCTCCCTCAATGATAATAATTGTCTTGTATTTAAGTTTTATTAAAATGTTTGAACTTTAATGGACATGTTTTTCTGAATGTAATACCTTGCAACATTTATACACATAAATGATTCCCTTTTCTAATACCAAAATTTGCATCTAGCCTGTTGGGGTGTAGCCTAGAGGACATAATTATTAGGGTTTGTCTTAGCAAATCCATTCACAAATGGTTAGAATTTGTCTTAGCAAATGAACAAATAGGAATATGTAATACATAAAATGTAACAGTTATGAATACATGAGTCAAAGCAATCTTCAAATATCGTGTGTCCTCTTACATTCATAAACTAACTCTTTTTTTCTTATCACAAAAGTTTAAAAAATTCTTAATTCAGGTAAATAAAACATCTTCAAATTTGTTTTGACCCGCCGCATCGCGCGGGTAAATTAACTAGTCCTATTATAATGCCTTTACACAACTTCTTTAGTTCAACTTAGCATAAAATAGGTTTTGATGATTTTATGGTAATATTCATTTGTATGGTAAGTCTTTGAAGTTCACAAATCACTTTTGAATAAATTTCAGATTCTGGCAGATTCAAAATGTTGCAAAAATGTCACCGTTAAGCTTGGGTCCAAAAGGAGATAAGTTATCAAATTTTTATCCTTTGATCTTGGGGGTGTTAACAACATTCCCACCAAATTTCATAATTTTTAAAGATGTTTAGCATATTTTAAAAATTCTTGCAAAATCAGTGTGCACAAATCACTTTTGAAAATACATGTCAGTGATGTTTGTACCATAGAGAATTCATTACTATTCCAAAATTCAAATTTCAGAAGGGATATTCAAGCTAACACAAATATCTAGCTAATGAAACAAGTTTCACACGATTTTGATGATTTTTGAATGAGATATGATCTCTGGAATCCATGCATGTGAATCTGCCATCTTTGGACAGATTGCACCACGAATTTCTTTTCATTGGTTGAGCACTCAAAAATCCACCAAATCATGTGATATCAGGTTCTTTGGAAAGCTAACTCACTGAACTTGAACTTAGACTCAAAAATCATGCATTTTGGATAAGCTATCATGGAGATATTCACGCAACAAGTCTACATAAATTCTGACTAGTAACTATTTGCACACTAAAAAGTTTTGTAATGGTTGAAGGTTCAAAACGTGGAATTTTTGAATGATTCCCGTGGGGTTCGAACCCTAACCCATAAAATATCAAACCATAAAATTTTTAGAGAAAAATGAGTCCATAAACACCCTTTTTGGGTCGTCCAAACATACATGCAACATTCTGTCAGCATCAGTCCAGATTCAATATTCAACTTTTTCACCAAAAACACTTAGAAATGTTTAAGACTTTGAGGTTTACTTGATGTTAAACTAAAAACCCCAACATATATCACTCAAATAGAAGAAATATACTTGAATATCATCAAGTTACATGCATGAAATAATAAAAAGATTTTCAGCCCCAAAAGAGTAACAAAACATCAAACCATGTGGTTTTTCACTCAAATCTTGTGTTCATAGGGAAGAGTCATAGAATTTCACCATCTTTGAATGTTTTTACACATTTCTATGGTTCATTCTCGTCCTCAAACATCAAGAACATCATTCATCCAACAAGGAGGGTTTAAACCTCAAGAAATACAAGAAAAAGCTCCAAAAATGCTAGAAATCGGAGTTATAATGCACCTACAACACTTACCTTGATGATGCAAACCACTAGAGCTTTTGAAATTTTTTATCACACTTCTAAAAACTCAGATTTTGAGAGGTTGAATGGCTGATTTTTCTTGAAAGGTTTAGAGGGAGAGAAGAGAGAGAATAGAGAGTTTTAGATGAATTTTGAAAATGAAAATGATGGTGAGGTAATAATGGTTTTATGGGAAAAAGGAGAGAGGGAGAGAGTAGGGGGGGGGGGGTGGCCGGCCATGGTGGGGCCCACCCCAACCCTTTTTCACATTTTTTTTTAAAATGTCTTTACACTGTTTAAATTTAAACGCAGTGTCGGTTCGCAATAGTTTTCGACATCACCGACCTTTTTCGAGGATGAAATTAGGTTATTTAGAACATGTTATTTTTTATTTCTAATAAAATATTATATTTTATATAAGTTGGCTTTAAATTTGGCATTATAAGGTTTTCGGGCGACTTTGGGCCGGAACGGGCTTTTTCGGGCAATTTTCGGGAATTCTAGGTTATCGTCTAAATTTTTTTCGCGCAAACTAACCTAAATTCTCCTAATAAGTTAAATGACTAAAATTTTACTAACGGAAACACTACTGAGTGGTTTAACGAGTCGCTAACCTGAAAGCCAAATTTGTCGGTTGTCATAGTAGAGAGTTATTAGTTGGTTCTCGACAAACAAATCTCTACACCATTAGACTTCAACATAAGTTACAATCTTTGTCATCTTGTCTCATTACTAGATCCTCTTTACGACAAGCCGTTTTATGGCATAAAAGATTATCTCATTTGAATTTCAGATACATTGATAAAATTGTCAAACATCAACTTGTATCTGGAATTCCAATGATTAAATTTGAACAAGAGGAAATGTGCCCTGGATGTGAAAAAGGCAAAATGAAACGTGCATCTCATCCTCCCAAACCAAAACAAGGATCTAAATCTCCTTTGAGTTTATTGCATATGGATTTGTGTGGGCCTATGAAGTTTCAGAGTTTGGCTGGTCGTAAATATATTTTGGTTATTGTTGATGATTTTTCAAGATATACTTGGACGAAGTTTTTAAAAACTAAAGATGAAACGTCATCTCTTATTATCAATTTTATCAAAGCCGTTCAAGTACAACTTAAACTTCCAGTCCAAACTGTAAGAACTGATAATGGTACGGAGTTCAAAAATAATGTTCTTAAATCATTTTACAATTCTTTTGGTATTACTCAAACATTTTCTGCTGCAAGAACTCCGGAACAGAGTGGGGTAGTTGAGCGTCGAAATAGAACTCTAGTTGAAGCAGCTAGATCTATGCTTGCTGAAAGTCAACTACCTCAATACTTGTGGGCTGAAGCGGTTAATACTGCTTGTTACACACAAAATCGATTAATTATTCATAGGAGATTTGGTCAAACCCCCTATCACATTTTGTTTGGTCGTGTTCCATCTGTTGGACACTTTAAAGTGTTTGGCTGCAAGTGTTTTGTTTTGAATGAAACTGAAAATAGGGGCAAGTTTGGACCTAAGTCTGATGAGCTGTTTTTTGTTGGATACTCTGAGTCTTCAATTGCATACATGGTACTGAATAAACAGACAAGGATAGTATCTGAAAGCATCAATGTTCATTTTGATCCGATTACTGAATTATCTTCTGCAAATTCTTCTACCTCTGTTACTAATGATGTTGTGAATGCAGATTCTAAGACTCAAGGATCTTCTGTGTCTTCTGAGTCGTCTCATGCTTCTTATCTTGATCTTCTGTTTCAATCTGTTTATGATGATTTTTCTAACGCTCCTTCTTCATCAACAGGAAATGCACTTGCCTCGTTATCTCTCCCTTCATCTTCTGCTTCAGAGTTGAGTTCCTCTACTCAGAATGCTCCACACATATCAGTCTCTGTCGATACACAGTCATTTGACACATCTCCTGTGTCTATGCCTGATTCTTCCCCTGTGCATATTCAGTCTACATTTGCTGGTCAAGATATTCCTTCTTTTTCCTCAGTTAATGAAATCCCGGTCACATCCACTCCCGTTGTTGTCTCTGAACCTTCAGAATCGTTACATGTTGACATCATTGAACCCGTCTCGGTTAATGATCAGACACCTTTACCTCATACAGTCAAATGGACTCGCAATCATCCAATTGAATTGATTATAGGAGATCCTACATCAAATGTCAAGACACGAGCTGCAACTGCTAATGAATGCAATTTTTCAGTATTTTTGACTGATACTGAACCAACTCGTGTTTTTGATGCACTACAAGATTCTGACTGGGTAACAGCCATGCAGGAAGAGCTGAATCAATTTTCAGCTCTTAAAGTGTGGCGGTTGGTGAAGAAACCTGCTGACAAGTCCATTATTGATACCAAGTGGCTGTTTAAAAACAAGAAAGATGAGCATGGTACAATTGTTCGTAATAAAGCACGACTTGTTGCTAAAGGATACAGGCAACAAGAAGGTATTGATTATGATCAAACTTTTGCTCCGGTTGCTCGTCTAGAAGTTATTCGCATATTTTTGGCGTATGCTGCATATAAAGACTTCACTGTCTTTCAAATGGATGTCAAAACTGCGTTTTTGTATGGACATTTAAAAGAAGAAGTATATGTCTCACAATCGGAAGGTTTTGTTGATCCTGATCATCCAGACTACGTATATGTTCTTGATAAGGCTCTTTACGGGTTGAAACAAGCTCCATGGGCTTGGTATGAAGAGTTGTCAACATATCTTCTCTCAAAAGGTTTTAAGAAAGGTTCAGTGGATTCAACTATATTCATCATGAAAGAAGGAGATCATATTGTTGTCATTCAGGTATATGTCGATGATATTATTTTTGGATCTACAAGCAAAGACTTGTGCAAAAAGTTTGAAACTATCATGACACAAGAATTCAAGATGAGTATGATGAACGAGATCAATTTCTTTCTTGGATTGCAAGTGAAGCAATTTTCTGATGGCGTCTTCATTAATCAGTCAAAATACATTTTTGATCTGTTAAAGAAGTATGTATATCCACTTGCAATTCCATTGGTAATCCAATGGCAACCGGTAATAAAATTGGGCCTGATCATGAAAGAAAGGATGTAGACCTGCAAACCTATCGTGGTATGGTTGGTTCCCTGATGTATCTTACTGCCAGTCGGCCTGACATCATGTTCGCTACGTGTGTGTGTGCACGGTATCAGGCAAAACCAAAAGAGTCACATTTGGCGGCGGTTAAACGGATATTCAGATATTTGAAAGGAACTCCATATTATGGGTTGTGGTATCCTAAAGGTCTTGGTTTTGAACTTCAAGCATATTTTGATGCTGATTAAGGTGGATGTAATATGGACAGAAAAAGCACGTCAGGTCATATACAGTTATTAGGAAACAAGTTAGTGTCTTGGGCATCAAAGAAGCAACAGTGTGTTTCCACTTCAACAGCTGAATCTGAATATGTTGCTGCTGCAAGTTGCTGTTCTCAAGTACTATGGATGCAGACACAGTTACGGGATTATAGATTTGTGTATAAGAAGATTCCAATATACTGTGACTCAAAGAGTGCTATTGCTATTTCTGCAAATCCTGTTCAGCACTCCAAATGTAACGCCCCGAAACCCAGGCAATAAAAACCAACATAACAATAATAAATCCCAGTGATCTAAATCGCAATAACATAAAAATCTTTTTCTCAACAGGTACAATAGTTAAGAGTGCATGCGGAACAAACCCTCCACAGCTGAGATTTCTAAAAGGATAAGAATCATAACTCCTGACTGACCACGCTACTCTAAGCGCTCAACATCTCTCTGCCTCTAGCAACTCGATCTTTCCCTGAAAAGGTTTTAGATTTTGAAAACGAGGGTTAGACCGAAAGGTCTAGTGAATTCCCTCAAAAACAGTTTAAAACACAGTCCCGGCCCGCTGGCCGTAAAATCAGATATCTCAAATAACCAGGAAAGCATCATGAGTAATAACATCACAACAAACCGGATGGCCGGATCCCCCGGATGCACAATTAAGGAGTGACGGACATAGTCCGTGCCTCGCACCATCCCACAAGCAACCTTACGTGGCCGGATCTCCCCGATTCCCATTTAAGGAGTGACGGACGTAGTCCGTGCCTCACACCACTAACTTCCCAGGGATGTACGGTCCCATGGTACACATTACTCACGATGCAATTCCGCCATATTAAAACAGCATGCATATGATGATCATCAATATAGCATTCACAACCATTTATAATTTCACAAAATCACATTAATATCATCAAAACATTTGCAAATCGAATGGATATGTTTAAAACAGTAAAAGCAGTCCATTCATTTTCAGGTAAGGGAACTCACCTGATCCTGCCCCAACTGAGCTACGCTCTGCCTTATCCGCACCTACAACACAAATCTCAATCAGATCATACTAACCCACTAGGAAGACTCTTTCCTAGTTACCAAATCTTAGCTCTCATCATCATCCGACCTGAATCAACATGGAATAACAGACTAGGGTTTCTCGGATAACCAACTAGGGTTTTCAAGAAATGAATACGATTAGGCTTTTCCATGAACTGATATCTCAAGAAATGACGACAAGGTACCACGGCCTCAAGAGACGATACACGGCATGATAGATCAACGTCATCTAAAATGATACACAAACTCACTCGTGATGAGGAACAGATTCACAAGAAATGACAGCCCGAAACGATAACCAAGACTACTCAAGACGATAGCCGATCTCACATAAAATGATAAGGTTAGGGTTACATGAAATGACACCCGAAATGCCAATTGCTCCCACATGAAATGATAACAAGGTAGCAAGGGTTGCATGGAATGATAGCAACAATGAGGGAAACCCAATGAGGGAAAACTCAATTAGGGAAACTCAATAAGTAAACTCAATGAGGGAAACTCAATGAGGGAAACTCAATGAGGGAAACTCCATAAGTAAACTCAATGAGGGAAACTCAACAAATAAACCCAATGAGGGAAACTCAATGAGGGAAACTCCATAAGTAAACTCAATGAGGGAAACTCAATGAGGGAAACTCCATAAGTAAACTCAATGAGGGAAACTCAATGAGGGAAAGTCCATAAGTAAACTCAATGAGGGAAACTCAATGAGGGAAACTCAATGAGGGAAACTCAATAAGGGAAACTCCATAAGTAAACTCAATGAGGGAAACTCAACAACTAAACCCAATGAGGGAAACTCCATAAGTAAACTCAATGAGGGAAACTCAATGAGGGAAACTCAATAAATAAACCCAATGAGGGAAACTCAATGAGGGAAACTCCATAAGTAAACTCAATGAGGGAAACTCAATGAGGGAAACTCAATGAGGGAAACTCAATAAGGGAAACTCCATAAGTAAACTCAATGAGGGAAACTCAACAACTAAACCCAATGAGGGAAACTCAATGAGGGAAACTCAATGAGGGAAACTCAATGAGGGAAACTCAATGAGGGAAACTCAATAAGGGAAACTCCATAAGTAAACTCAATGAGGGAAACTCAACAACTAAACCCAATGAGGGAAACTCAATGAGGGAAACTCAATGAGGGAAACTCAATGAGGGAAACTCCACTTCCAAAACGAAAAGCATCTCATCTAAGGAAGGCCAAATTCCGAATTCGGAAATCATAATTTCCAATTCGGAAAGGCATTTGAACATCGCAAGACTCCCGGTTCGGGAATCCGGAATACCCGACTCGGGTAACATGAATACCCGATTCGGGTAACATGAATACCCGATTCGGGTAACATGAATACCCGTGTTGGGTGCAAAATCGGATTGTATCCGAGATCACAAGTTGGTGCACGAAGTGAAGACAAAGGCAAAGTCAAAGTCAAAGTTTAAAGTCAAAGTTAGTTGTTTGTTTACTTGCTTTAAATGTACTTTGTAATAGTTTTACTTTCTTAGGGTAGAATGTGTAAATGTTCTATAATGTAAGGGGTGTTAATGTTTGGGTATAAATACCCAAAGTGAGTTAGTTTGTTAGTTGTGACATGCATACGTATCATTGTGAAAGTGAGAGTGATTGAGAGAAAGTTAGTTCTTAAGTGTGTGTGTTCTTGGTGTGTTTAGTATGTGTAAACTTTGATCCAAGAATCAATGACATATAGCTTTCAAATCATTCTCTACTTGATTGCATGTTGATTAGAGCTTGAATCTGGAACAACAAGTGGTATCAGAGCTGGAAATTCACTTGAATTTGGTATGATTTCTTGATTTTTTTTATGTTTTTTTGAAAATGGAGGTTTGAGTTTTGATGTTCTTCATTTGATCATGATTTGGATCTGAATTTGATTGTTTGTGGTTAATATGATGTTTTTACTGTGTTTAGAAGTGATTTAGAGTCAAAATTTGGTGATTTGAGCAGTAATTTTTGAGTTTTTTACCTTCTGCTCGGTTTTTTTCTCGTTTTTTTCCGAATTCTGTTCATATTTTCCGAATTGGAATATTCAAAAATTCCGAATCGGAAAATATCAGTTTTCCGAATCGGATTTTTGAAATTTTCCGAATCGGAAAATTTTTTTGGATTCGGAAATTGTGTTCGAAGTTAGTTATACTCATTTTCCGACTTGGTATTAGTCAAATTCCGATTCGGAAAACATCATTTTCCGATTCGGAATTTGCCCAAATACCAACTGGAAGCGTTTTTCGGGCGTTTTTTCACGTAAACTTTTTTAGACTTCTTATCTGATTCTACGGTGAAAAAGTTCAGTCATTTTTAAGGTCATTTTTTCCCGAAAAATGCCGGTTTTTTCGAGTTTTTGGTGATTTCCGAGAGGTTGATTTTTTGGACTAAGATTTCAATTTCGCGGTCAAAATCAACTTTCAAATTTTTGAAAAATATTTTTTTCTCGGGATTTCACTATTCATCGGTTGACTTTACAGTTGACTTTTTGACTTTTGTCACTAACCTTTTGTGTTGATCAAAAGAAGTGTTCAGATTAGCTACAGATTCTCAGATTAGTATACCTCCAGAAGTTCGGAAGAAATCTACCAGTTTCAGTGAATTACCGATCATTTTCAAGTTCTACGAAGATGTCTAGAGATCTTTTGAGTATGGGTTCGAAGTCAAAGCCTCCGGTTCTTCAGATAGGCGAATATCCGCAATGGCGTGTTAGAATGATTCAATTCCTCAACAACATCGATAAGACACTTATGGTGAGCATTCAAGAAGGTCCGATTAAGCCCTACATTGACATTCCGGGTACACCTGAGACTGCCACTACTCCCGCGATTGAACCAAGGCGTGTGTTCAAACTCTTTAGGCATTACAATGAGCTAGAAAAGATTAGAGCTGAACTTGATGACAAAGCTCTTACTTTACTCACGATGGCGATTCCGAACGATTTGTTTAATCGTGTTGATAGTAGAAATACAGCGAAAGAGTTGTGGGATGAGTTGGAAAAGCAGTTTCAAGGGACGGAGAGATCAATCCAAGCCAAGCTAAACCAAGCAATCGGAGCTTATGAAGGGTTTAAAGCTTTAGAGGGAGAAACACTTGCAGATTCTTACAGTCGGTTCAACATCATTCTGAATGATTTGAGGAGAAATGGGATGCAAAAGTCTACTTCTGAGATAAACTTCAAGTTCTTGAAGAATCTCAATCCAGAATGGGATCATTACTCGGTTAATCTTCAAATGAACAAGAATTTGGCGGAAGAAGACTTGCATGACTTGTATTCCATTCTTAGTCAACATGAAGTGAAAGTCAAAGATATTGTGATGAAGCAAAAGAGTATTTCTGATTCTTTGGCTCTTTTGACTGAAAAGAGTAAGAGTGTTCTCTCAAGTGGTTCAAAGAAGAAAAGTCATTCCAAGGCTTTAGTCACCGAGTTGTCTGATTCTGATTCGGAAACTGTTGAAGATGAAAGTTCTGAATCCGATGTTGATTTGAAGCGAGTTGCCGACAAGCTTGCTCTTTTGTCTAGTTCGATTCACAAACGTTATGGGGAAGAAGAAGTTCTACTCGAAACCCAAGTTTGATAACTACAAAAGAGACAAGTACAAGCCAAAGGATTATGAGAGAAGGCCGGAGAGGAAGAGTTATGAGAAAGAAAAGACAGATGAGAAAGGAAACGTTTGTTTCAACTGTGGCAAACCAGGCCATTTTGTCAAAGATTGTAGAGCACCGAAAGTCAGGGATTTTGACTACTACTCAAAGAAGGCTCAACTTGCTAAGCGCAAGAGTGAAGGTAAAGTTTTGATGGCGAAGAGGAATGTTGGTATGATGATACTTCTGATGATGAGGATTCTGCTCATTTCACACAAGTTCACTACAATCTCATGGCTAGTGTGGAAGAAACCATCAACCTTCACAAACAGACCGAAGAAACAAATGAGGTAAGTCAAACTCCTTCTGACTCGGATATGTCTGATAATGATGCATGCTCTTTAGAAGAACAGTTTTTAATTTTAAAAACTGAATTTGATGACTTGAAGGAAAAGATTAAGTTCGAAAGAGCTCGAGTCATTGAATTCAGTAATGAATGTGAATTATATAAATCTTTAGCTGATGATCGTGAGCTTGAAAAGGCTGAGATTAGGAAAGAGAAAGCCAAACTAGAATCTCAAATTTCTGAGATGAAGAGTGCTTTAGTCAATTTGGAGTCTGAAAAAGCTGAATATATGATCAAATTTGAAGTTTGTTTTCAAGATAGGTCTGAGGCTTATGCTAAGATAAAACAATTGGAGGATCTTAATATCAAAAGAGGTCAGACTCAACAGACGCTTAAGCTTTTGACAAATAATCTAAAAGATACTAGGTTTTACAATCCGAAAATGGGGTTAGGTTTACCTGAAAATGATGTTTTAAAGAAAGCCCCTAAAGGTCTTTATCAGTTTGATAACTTAAGTTTTCCAAAATTAAATGAGACCTTTGTGAAATCTGGTAGTTCATTATCTGATTCTTCGAATAAAGGGAAAGAAAAAGTTGTTGATGACTCAAGTGATAGTTTTTCAGATTCAAAGCCAAAGAGAAAGAATAACTTTGATTTCACATGTAACTTTCAATATGATGATTTAAATCAAAGTTATAAAACAAGAAAACCTGAGTTTTCTCATACTCAGTGTGTTTTTTTGTATTCTCAAGATGTAAAGTCTTTTTCAAATGAATCTGAAAAGCTTAGTAACGATATTGAAAATGAGTCAAAGACTACTGATTCTACTCCTAAATCTGAAGATAAGACAAGTGAACTTGAAAAAGAAACAGATTGTGAAAATCTTTCTGAGTTTATTCAAGTTAATAATCTTTCAGAAAATCAAAGGGTTCCTGATTATGAGTCTGATTCTGATTCTGATGAGACCAAACCATGTTTTGATTCTGATAATGATGATGATATTGAAGCGGGTGTTGAGGAAGAAAAGATAAATTTTATTTCAAACCCCATGTTTGAGTCTCAAGATACTCCACCTTGTTTTGATCAAAGTGTTAAGCCTGAAGTGTCTGAGTTAATTACATATGCTGTTATTGACAAAGATGGATATCTTGTGTACAAAAGTTTAGATAGTATGGTTGAAGGAGATATCCTTAAATCAGAACTCAAACTACCAGATGTGGAATTTGGTGCTGTTTTTGAAAAACCAAAGTCAAGTACACAAGATAAACCAAATGTTGTAAATGTTTCAAGTGATAGTGGAATTTCAAAAGATTATAAATCTTCGTGTACTTTGTTAAAGTCTGAAACTTGTTCAATTAATTTTGATGCAAGTACTTTTGAGGTAGGAAGTACTTCTTGTGCTACACTTGAAACATCTTCAAAAGATTCATCTGATGCATGTTCAGTTCCTAAGACACCTATTAACTCTAGTTCTTCTGATTCTACAGATTTAAAAAGTTTTAAACGACATGGCCTAGGGTGGAAGAAGAAAGATTCAAAGAAGAAAAAGCGTTTTGTTAAAAAGTCATCCGTTGATGATGCAAATAAATGTAATCTGAATGTTAGATTCAATAAGTGTCAAAACTCTTTTGAGTCTGCCTTAATGTTTTTTGCTATGCAACGTTTGCATTGTACTCAATGTGGTGATAACTCTTTTTCGTTGAACTCTAGTCATGTTAACAAGAAGAGATCTAGTGGTGTTTCTCATGATAAATCTTGTGCTTACTCGTTTGATCATCGTGCTAAAGTGTTTAGTGCTAAAAAGAAAAATCTTTCAAAAGCAAAAGATAAATCAGTTGATGTGAAATTTGTGTGCAAATGGATTCCTAAAGATTTATTGAATGCACAAATTTCAAAGTCTGGTATAAACTGTAAGATTTTAGGTTCATCTTCTGATTTGTTAAAGATGTATGAGACCAACAAGAAAGGACCCATTTGGATATGGGTTCCCAAGATGAACTAACATGTTTCTACAGGCCAGGCATATGTGGTATGTCGATTCCGGTTGTTCAAGACATATGACTGGCTACAAGGAGTTGTTGCACAATTATGTGGAACGACCAGGAGGAACAGTTAGTTTTGGGAATAAGACGACTGGTGTCATCAAAGGTTACGGCATTCTTACAAATGGTAAGGTATCCATAAAGAAGGTACTTTATGTTGAGGGGTTAAGTCATAATCTTTTTAGTGCAAGTCAGTTTTGTGATGGTTATAACATTGTTCTATTTTCCATCATTAACTGTCTTATCATTAATAGTGATGGTGTTGAGATTTTTGAAGGGAGAAGGTTTTACAATCTCTATGTGGTTGACTTTCCGGTGATAGATTCGTCGAAACCAGTTTGTTTGTTTTCAAAGGCAACAAAAGGCGAAAGTTGGCTATGGCATAGAAGATTTTCTCATCAGAATTTCTCAGATATTAGCAAACTAGCTAATGGTGGATTGGTGAAAGGTCTTCCAAAGTTGACATTTGATAGAGATTCTTTATGTCCGGCTTGTCAAATGGGAAAGATGAAGAGAAGTTCTCACAAGTCAAAGACAGAATCTTCGTGTCAATCACCACTCGAGATGCTCCACATGGACTTATGCGGACCAATGAGAATTCAATCAATTAGTGGAAAGAAGTACATTCTAGTTATGGTTGATGAATACTCACGGTACACGTGGCTAGAATTTCTGAGAATGAAATCTGAAGCTCCCGAGTTGATCATAAAGTTCATTAAGAGGATCCAAGTTCTTTTGCAACTTCCAGTTCGAAAGATTAGGAGTGATAATGGCACTGAATTTAAAAATGCTACTTTAGATGCTTATCTAACATCTGTTGGTATTTCTCATAATTTTTCAGGTGCTTATACTCCACAACAAAATGGAGTTGTAGAAAGACGAAACCGAACCTTAGTGGAAGCGGCACGAACGATGCTAGCTTACTCCGGATTACCTCTAACCTTTTGGGCTGAAGCTGTTTCAACGGCTTGTTTTACACAAAATCGAACCATCATCACTAAGCGCTTCAAGAAAACTCCTTATCATATAATCAACCGTAGAGTTCCTAATGTGAAATTTTTTCATGTTTTTGGTTGTAGGTGTTACATTCTCAACAACCGTGACAATCTTGGTAAGTTTGACAAGAAAGCCGACGAGGGATACTTTCTTGGTTATTCGCTAACGTCAAAGACTTTCCGGGTCTACAACAAAAGAACCAAGATGGTTATGGAAACCGTTTATGTGACCTTTGATGAAACCGTGTCAATGACTTCTGAACATCGCAGTTCAGGACTCGAAATTAATAGTCAAGCTTCTACTACGACTTCTGATTCTATTACTGATCCAAATAGTTCAGAACTCGATTTACTGTTTATGGATGCTTTTCTGGATATTTGTGCAGATAATGAAGATCTTGTTCTTTCCAGAAATCCAAGAGTTGATGTTCACGATGTCCCAGAACCTTCAAGCGTGAATGATTCCGGACCATCGGAGAATATTTGTTCTACATCTAACTCTGATCAGGCTATACCCGTTCCAAGTGTTGAGCAATCAGAGTTAACCCCCGATGATCAATCAGAGATTCCTGCAATCATTGATGAAAATGATAGTCAGAACAATCTAGATGATCTTGCAATTCTTCCTGCTCAGTTGAAATGGACAAGAGCACATCCACTCTACAATGTGATTGGTGATGTCAATGATGGTGTTAAAACGCGATCTGCATCTGCAAATTACTGCCTACACAAAAGTTTCTTGAGCAAAATTGAACCAAAGAATGTCTCTCAAGCCTTAGACGATTCTGATTGGCTTTTAGCAATGCAAGAAGAGCTTCTACAGTTCAAAAGAAACAAAGTGTATCGCTTGGTTCCGAGACCGCAAGATAAATCAATCATTAAAACCAAGTGGATCTTCAGAAATAAGAAAGATGAATCCGGAGTGATTGTCAGAAACAAGGCGCGATTGGTTGCTAAAGGTTATTCTCAACAAGAAGGTATTGACTACGATAAGACTTTTGCACCGGTAGCGAGGATCGAGGCAATTCGAATCTTTCTGGCCTATGCGGCTCACAAGAACATCAAGGTATTTCAAATGGATGTCAAATCTGCGTTCTTGAATGGAGTCTTGCATGAAGAGGTCTATATAGAGCAACCTGAAGGGTTTGTCGATCCAGATTTTCCCGATCATGTATGCATCTTGGACAAAGCATTATATGGTCTAAAACAAGCTCCAAGAGCATGGTATGAAACTCTGACTAATCATCTCTTATCCAAAGGATTCAAACGAGGTACGATCGATACTACTCTTTTTCTGAAGAAAGAAGGTGATGACTTGCTTTTAGTTCAAATTTATGTTGACGACATTATTTTCGGTTCTACTAATCCAGAGTTGTGTACAAAGTTTTCTAAAATCATGGAGACCGAGTTTGAAATGAGCATGATGGGTGAATTGAATTTCTTTCTAGGAATTCAAGTCAAACAAAACCCTGATGGCATCTTTATAAATCAGTCAAAATATATTAAAGATATGTTGAAAAAGTTTAACATGACTGATTGTTCTCCAATTAAAACCCCAATGCCAACTGGAAATCTTTTGGGTCCTGATTTAACCGGTAAACCCGTTGATCAAAAGATTTACAGAAGCATGATTGGTTCTCTTTTGTACCTAACTGCGACTAGACCGGACATTATGTTCGCCACATGTTTTTGTGCTCGTTTTCAAGCTAATCCTAAAGAGTCACACCTTGCGGCAGTTAAAAGGATCTTACGGTATCTCAAAGGCACACCCGAGTTGGGCCTTTGGTATCCGAAAGATTCTAGTTTTGAGCTAATATCTTTTACAGATTCAGATTATGGTGGTTGCAAACTGGATAGGAAAAGCACTTCTGGATCATGTCAGTTTTTAGGTGATAAACTTGTTAGTTGGACTTCGAAAAAGCAAAATTGCGTCTCCACTTCTACGGCCAAAGCAGAATATGTGGCCGCTGCAAGTTGTTGTTCGCAAGTGCTTTGGATGAAGACACAACTACTAGATTATGGTTACAAGTTGAAGAGAGTCCCTATCTACTGTGATTCGGAAAGCGCCATTGCGATAACGTCAAATCCGGTTCAGCATTCCAAGACCAAACACATCGACATTCGTTATCACTTTATCAAAGATAATGTGGAGAAAGGTAATATCGAAATGTTCTTTGTTCAAACAGATTACCAACTTGCTGACCTTTTCACTAAACCTTTAGATGAAAAGCGTTTTAACTTTTTGGTTAGCAAGCTTGGCATGCTTACTCCTACTTAACTCTGTTACGGATCTTAATTTAAGTAGGAGTTGCTTAATTATTCTGGATTGGATACTATCTGACTAACATCTAAGGATTCATTTTCAATGAATACCTCATTCTACTTTGTTTTGCAGATTATCCATTTGAGGGGGAGTTCTTAAAAGTGATATTCATTTTAGGGGGAGTGTTCAAATAAGCTTTAATGCTTACATATTTGAAAGATGAACAACTTTCAGGTATGACAAATGTTTTTAAATGTTCAAACTCACTTCTCGATTCTCAAACGTTTTTTTTTCGAATTAGAAGTGTGATTTTAAATGTTTTCATATCATGATGAGTTGACGGATATTTTCTAACCGTGTGTTTCCAAAGATTAATACTTGTGTATTATCTTTTCATATACTTTTCAAGTATTCATACACACCGGTTTAGCTTCTTTTGTCTTGTTATTACCACGTCTATATATGCTCATATTATTCGGTGGTAATACGCTAGCTTGCTATCTTCCTATTTGTACTTCATTGTTTATTTGATCAGATACGTTCTTCATTGCTATATCTATATCTTGATCGTATAGATAACATTCATTCATTTTTTTATACACCAAAGCTTTTCAAAAATATATCTCACATCATATGATGAATCAGGTTTTTCAAACAAGTTTATATCATTCATGTTCTTCATTTCATATACTTGTTTGAAGAAATTCTTATGCTCCTTTATTGTTCATATATATTTGTTCGAGCATATTTCATATTGGCTCATTGATTCACCCGATGAATCATTGTACTATCATGTTTAGGAAACTTATTTCATGGGATGTGTGAGCTTAACAGAACTTCTATGGATTTCCAGAACCGGCAATCCTACCCAAGAAGTTATCCTTGAGAAATGAGTGAGGGGTCTACATCAAAGAGTGGGGGAGATAACTCAGGTGGTCGAGTTATTCTCATAGTGATTGAGCGGAAAAATGTAAAAAGAGAGATTGGTTAGAAGTGAGGATGCTTAAAAGAATTGGAGGGTGTGAGAACAGAGTTAAAAGAAACATAAAACTCTGCACCAACCTTTTCTAAGCCGGGCAACCACATCATCTATTGGTTTACGCTCTTTGGTGACCGATATTGAAATAAGGCAAAGCCCAATGCCGACTCTCGTTTTTACCCCACTAGCTACTCATTTCCTTCTTAACAAGGAGATGTTTCATTTCATCACGGGGACGCAGCACATAATCTATCAGGTTTTCATTTGGAAAATCGATATTGAAACAGAAGGAAGCTGCCCTGCCTTCGAACTTCATTTCTACACATCGAGTCGTGAAATGTTTTCACATTTTGAGCCTTATGAAAACACTTGATGCTATTTTCTTTCATCACAAATACACACAAGGAATTTGTTTCTTTGTCGGAACGTTCATAGGAATACTTTTAGTGTTTGCGATGATTGAACGGAAGCCCTGGGGAGTGATCATCACTAAAGCTCCTTATATAGTGCATTCGTTGTACTGAGTTGCTTTGTGCTTCTCACAGGCATTCCAACTGATTCATGTGTTGTTTCAGGATTTTCCCACTTATATCTGAATTTGAAAAGATTCGGATTATTTTATGGAATTGACGGTATTTCTTTGGAGTTAAAAGGGGAATTCTGGAGTAACAAGGAGGAGATGGTTATGTGAGATGGTTTTTGATATCTATGGTGGTTTGTTCATATGTTTGTATCTTTCAGAGACGAGTTGTTCTGATCATACATTTCTATAGTTTTGATGATTATTTCATATTTCATCAAAAAGGGGGAGATGGTTTAGAAATGTAAAGTTTAGAAATGTTTTTGAAGATACTTTGGGGAGATGGTTTTGAAATGTCAAGTCAAAGAGAAGATTACGAGATATGACAAGAGATGTTTGCGAGAGATGTTTGAAGTTTGGTGATTATCTGAAGATATCTCGATTCGTTAAAGCTTCTTGTTTAGAGTTTGTTAAAGCTTCATGAAGATTGGATGATTCGTGAAGATTATTACCGAAGCTTATCGTTCAAGGAAGCTTATCGTTGAAGATTAAAGTGTTGATGCTTTCTTGAAGACGTTTGCCTAATTCTTTTTGTGATCTCGAATCCAAAGGGGGAGATTGTTGGGTGCAAAATCGGATTGTATCCGAGATCACAAGTTGGTGCACGAAGTGAAGACAAAGGCAAAGTCAAAGTCAAAGTTTAAAGTCAAAGTTAGTTGTTTGTTTACTTGCTTTAAATGTACTTTGTAATAGTTTTACTTTCTTAGGGTAGAATGTGTAAATGTTCTATAATGTAAGGGGTGTTAATGTTTGGGTATAAATACCCAAAGTGAGTTAGTTTGTTAGTTGTGACATGCATACGTATCATTGTGAAAGTGAGAGTGATTGAGAGAAAGTTAGTTCTTAAGTGTGTGTGTTCTTGGTGTGTTTAGTATGTGTAAACTTTGATCCAAGAATCAATGACATATAGCTTTCAAATCATTCTCTACTTGATTGCATGTTGATTAGAGCTTGAATCTGGAACAACAACCCGATTCGGGTAACATGAATACCCGATTCGGGTAACATGAATACCCGATTCGGGTAACATGAATACCCGATTCGGGAAACATGAATACCCAATTCGGGAAACATGAAAGTGACCAAAAATCGATCCCTACAGCCCTCAATTCAATCTAAAAAGCCCCGAAATGGTTTTATCTTATATCACAATCATAACACAATTAATTTAAAGCTTAAAACCATAGATCTTACCTTGATTGTGAAGAAAAACCTTGATGATGGTGATGATGAGAGAAATTGATGAAGATGATGATGGAGCCTCTCTCCCAAAAACACACACTTCACACACTTGCTTCATTCCCCAAAATGACAAAACCCTAGTTTTTCCTCCTTTAAATACCCTGGGCTTACAAGGCCAAGCCCATTAACAAGCTTAAAACCCAACAAACACAACAAATTTCCAAGAACTTACACAATTAGCCCCTCCACTCAAAAAGCCTTACACACAAAGTCACAGTTAAAGTTAACCGACAATCTAACCTAGAATTCAGGTTATTACATCACTTCCCCCTCAAAAGAATTCCGTACCGGAATTCACTTGCTGAACAGGCACAGGTACTTCGCTCGCAACTCGGATTCTGCAAAACAAGCCATCAGGTTCGGCACGTGACACGTACTGCGCATTCTGCTCGCCTCAACCGGTAGATCTAGCCTGGAAGCTACTGGAACTAATCTTTCTACAATCTCGAAGGATCCGATAAAAGGTGGATCAAAATTGCTCTTTGCCAAAACAAAACACTCCCTTCCGGGTAGACACTTGAATAAAACTGGTCTTCGACCTGAAACTGAAAGTCCTTCTTACGCTTGTGCACATAACTCTATTGCCGGTCTCTAAACATCTTTGGTCGCTAACGCACCCGGTTGATTTCATCAACAGAAGTCTGAACAATTCATGGTCCGATGAGTCGATTTTTGCCAACCTTAATCCAGCACGGTGGTGACCCACGCTCTCGCACGTGAAGTATCTCCTACGGTGTCGCTTCAATGCATGAGCCATAAATGTCGTTGTAGCCGAACTCGATCAATGGTAGATGATTACCCCAAGAACCTCTGAAATCCAGAACACCTGTCCTCAACGAATCTTCCAAAGTTGGATGACCTGCTCACTTTGTTCGTCGCTATGCAGATGGTTCGCGGTACTCGAGGTGACCCGCGTCCCCAAGTCCAGCTGAAAGCTCCGCCAAGCGTCCAGGTACAATCTGGCATCTCGATCCGACACGGTAGATAATGGAATGTCGCGTTGTCGTACAATCTCCGCCGCGCAGCCTCGCGATAGAAGGTGCCTCTTACAACTATAGGAAGTAAGCTAACTTCAAAAGTCTAATGACCACAGCCCACAGCAAAACAAAGCCCTTAGGCCTGCGGGAAAGTCTCGTCACGAAAACCATCGATATGCTTCCAAGTCCATACTGCTAACGGTAACTATTGCAGTTGCCACACGGTCGCTGGCGTTCGATCTTCACTTGAAAGCACGCCACGCATCTTTCAACGAAATGAGCGATGTCTTTCTTCATCCCCGGTCGCCGATATGCTGACTCAAGCCACGGTATATCTCATTTGCTCCGGGACGAACCGAGTACTTCGGTTTGCGCGCACATTCTTCAGAATCTTGTGATGTATACCCACAAGCTTTGGAAGTCATAACAGCTTTCCAAAATATTACAGCTCCTTTGATGCTCGCTCCGAGGGTCCCCAAGGCTCCCACCATCCGCTCCGACTCTAGATGTTGCTCATCTAAAGTCTCTTCTTGACGTCCCTTGATCTTTGATCCAATGTCTGGTACCACGTTAGTCCATTACACAGCAACGTCCAATCCTCAAGATAACTCTTTCCTGTTGAACAGGTACGGAAGGCTCTTCATGGTTGGTGTAGACTGATACTTCGTCTCGTAAAGATAGTGTCTCCAAATCTTTAGTGCGAAAACCACAGTCGCTAACCTCATGCCATGCGTTGGGTAGTTCCTCCGCAGTCCTCGAGTAGTTCAAGATGTCGTCGATGGAGACTAAAATGAGCTCGTCCAGAAATAGTGTTACGCACTTCAATCATCAAGTCCATAAATGTTGGCGGCACGCTCATAAGTCCGAACGTCATTACGAGAGATTCACATTATCCATGACAAGTCCGAAAGGCCGTCTTCAGAACGTCTTCCCCTCTAATCTTGAGCTGACGATAACTCGATCGCATACCAATCTTTGAGAAGCTTTTGGCACCTCGCAATTGGTCAAATAAGTTGTAAATCCTCAGCAGTGGCTACTCGTCTCTGACGGTAAGTCTGTTGAACTCTCTCGTTAGTCGATGCACATCCACATGGTGTCGACTCTCCTTCTCACGAACAGAACTGGCGCTCCCAAGGTGAAGAGCTAGGGCTAGTAAATCCCTGGCTAACCGGTCCTCGCAGCCGCGTCGTCATCAATTTCATCTCCGCCGGTGCCAGCCGATACGATGCTCTGGCGATAGGCGTCGCTCCGACCATTCAAGCAAATCTGAAGCTCGGTCTATCGATCAGGCGGTAGACTATCTAGATCGATCGGGAACACCTCAGGGTATTCCATACAACTCGACATCTCGCACATCTAACCTTTCCTTACCCGAAACCATGACATAAGTCATAAACACAAACAAACTCTTTCCTAATGCATCAAGTCCTAAAATAGCAACCTGAAGATTAGACTACTCTAAACGACTCAATCACAGACAGTGCCCAAATTCACATGAAGTCACTAACTCGCGATACACACTAGTCCTCGCACTTTCATACCAAACACGACTCTCTAAGCAAAATCTAGAGTCCTACAATCTCAGCTGTGTTCCCAATCCTACAGTTTAAGACTAGGCCCAATCCTGGTCACCTAATTCACTTAAACTAATGCTCTGATACCAATTTGTAACGCCCCGAAACCCAGGCAATAAAAACCAACATAACAATAATAAATCCCAGTGATCTAAATCGCAATAACATAAAAATCTTTTTCTCAACAGGTACAATAGTTAAGAGTGCATGCGGAACAAACCCTCCACAGCTGAGATTTCTAAAAGGATAAGAATCATAACTCCTGACTAACCACGCTACTCTAAGCGCTCAACATCTCTCTGCCTCTAGCAACTCGATCTTTCCCTGAAAATGTTTTAGATTTTGAAAACGAGGGTTAGGCCGAAAGGTCTAGTGAATTCCCTCAAAAACAGTTTAAAACACAGTCCCGGCCCGCTGGCCGTAAAATCAGATATCTCAAATAACCAGGAAAGCATCATGAGTAATAACATCACAACAAACCGGATGGCCGGATCCCCCGGATGCACAATTAAGGAGTGACGGACATAGTCCGTGCCTCGCACCATCCCACAAGCAACCTTACGTGGCCGGATCTCCCCGATTCCCATTTAAGGAGTGACGGACGTAGTCCGTGCCTCACACCACTAACTTCCCAGGGATGTACGGTCCCATGGTACACATTACTCACGATGCAATTCCGCCATATTAAAACAGCATGCATATGATGATCATCAATATAGCATTCACAACCATTTATAATTTCACAAAATCACATTAATATCATCAAAACATTTGCAAATCGAATGGATATGTTTAAAACAGTAAAAGCAGTCCATTCATTTTCAGGTAAGGGAACTCACCTGATCCTGCCCCAACTGAGCTACGCTCTGCCTTATCCGCACCTACAACACAAATCTCAATCAGATCATACTAACCCACTAGGAAGACTCTTTCCTAGTTACCAAATCTTAGCTCTCATCATCATCCGACCTGAATCAACATGGAATAACAGACTAGGGTTTCTCGGATAACCAACTAGGGTTTTCAAGAAATGAATACGATTAGGCTTTTCCATGAACTGATATCTCAAGAAATGACGACAAGGTACCACGGCCTCAAGAGACGATACACGGCATGATAGATCAACGTCATCTAAAATGATACACAAACTCACTCGTGATGAGGAACAGATTCACAAGAAATGACAGCCCGAAACGATAACCAAGACTACTCAAGACGATAGCCGATCTCACATAAAATGATAAGGTTAGGGTTACATGAAATGACACCCGAAATGCCAATTGCTCCCACATGAAATGATAACAAGGTAGCAAGGGTTGCATGGAATGATAGCAACAATGAGGGAAACCCAATGAGGGAAAACTCAATGAGGGAAACTCCATAAGTAAACTCAATGAGGGAAACTCAATGAGGGAAACTCCATAAGTAAACTCAATGAAGGAAACTCCATAAGTAAACTCAATGAGGGAAACTCAACAAATAAACCCAATGAGGGAAACTCCATAAGTAAACTCAATGAGGGAAACTCAATGAGGGAAACTCCATAAGTAAACTCAATGAGGGAAACTCAATGAGGGAAACTCCATAAGTAAACTCAATGAGGGAAATTCAATGAGGGAAACTCGATAAGTAAACTCAATGAGGGAAACTCAATAAATAAACCCAATGAGGGAAACTCAATGAGGGAAACTCCATAAGTAAACTCAATGAGGGAAACTCAATGAGGGAAACTCAATGAGGGAAACTCAATAAGGGAAACTACATAAGTAAACTCAATGAGGGAAACTCAACAACTAAACCCAATGAGGGAAACTCAATGAGGGAAACTCAATGAGGGAAACTCAATGAGGGAAACTCAATAAGGGAAACTCCATAAGTAAACTAAATGAGGGAAACTCAATGAGGGAAACTCAATGAGGGAAACTCAATGAGGGAAACTCCACTTCCAAAACGAAAAGCATCTCATCTAAGGAAGGCCAAATTCCGAATTCGGAAATCATAATTTCCAATTCGGAAAGGCATTTGAACATCGCAAGACCTCCCGGTTCGGGAATCCGGAATACCCGACTCGGGTAACATGAATACCCGATTCGGGTAACATGAATACCCGATTCGGGTAACATGAATACCCGATTCGGGTAACATGAATACCCGATTCGGGTAACATGAATACCCAATTCGGGAAACATGAATACCCAATTCGGGTAACATGAATACCCAATTCGGGAAACATGAAAGTGACCAAAAATCGATCCCTACAGCCCTCAATTCAATCCAAAAAGCCCCGAAATGGTTTTATCTTATATCACAATCATAACACAATTAATTTAAAGCTTAAAACCATAGATCTTACCTTGATTGTGAAGAAAAACCTTGATGATGGTGATGATGAGAGAAATTGATGAAGATGATGATGAAGCCTCTCTCCCAAAAACACACACTTCACACACTTGCTTCATTCCCCAAAATGACAAAACCCTAGTTTTTCCTCCTTTAAATACCCTAGGCTTACAAGGCCAAGCCCATTAACAAGCTTAAAACCCAACAAACACAACAACTTTCCAAGAACTTACACAATTAGCCCCTCCACTCAAAAAGCCTTACACACAAAGTCACAGTTAAAGTTAACCGACAATCTAACCTAGAATTCAGGTTATTACACCAAAACCAAGCACATTGATATCAGGTATCATTTTTTGAAAGACAATGTAGAAAAAGAAAATATAGAGCTGTATTTTGTTAATACTGAATAACAGCTTGCTGATTTATTTACCAAGGCTTTAGATGAGAAGCGTTTCAAGTTTCTAATCTCCAGACTTGGTATGATTGATAAAAAGATTTAAATATCATATAGTGGGTAATTGTCTATATCCAGATTACTTTGCTATACAATTGAGGGTTTAATTGTATATATCTGTAATCTGTATATCTTTAATTACTCTTCTATTTGTTATTTCTTTCTTTTTATTCTTCTTTCATTTTCCTTCTTAATCAGCTCTACATTACATATGTTTTTGTCTGCTAATCTATGTCTCAAGTGATTGCAACAGTTCAGGGGGAGTATTTGATCTTCACATACTGGTAATTGCTTAATTCATTCAGATGATTCAGGTATGCTCAAGTGTAGGGGGAGTGAATATATTCCACATTCCAGGGGGAGTAGTAAGTTTGTTTACATGTCTTGAGTATTTGATCAACTCTCGAGACATTGCACTGTTCATGTCTCGAGTGGTGTCTCGAGTGTTATATTGATACTATTCATGTCTCGAGTGTATCACTCGAGATTCAGCTATGTAATGTGTCTCGAGTCTGTCTCAAGTCTTTTGACAGCTCACCGTGCATATCTCGAGTAAGTCTCGTGTGACTATCTCGAGTGTGTCACGTGTGACTATCTCGAGTGTGTCACGTGTGACTATCTCGAGTGTGTCACGTGTGACTATCTCGAGTGTGTCATGTGAGATCATCTCGAGTGTATCACGTGTGACTTTCTCGAGTGTATTGTGTGTGTAATCATATCGAGTGTGTCTCGTGACTATGTCTCGTGACTCACTCAGGTGTTATACTTACTGTAGCTGTCTCGTGACCGTCTCGAGCCTACTCCGTGTCTAATCACGAGACATTTGAATGTCTCGTGACCTTTTAAATGTCTCGAGACTCTTCCTCTTCGCGCGCGTTTCTCTGGTCTCGAGACTGACAATCCAATCCCGTTTTGACACGTCGCACTCTAATCTTCTCTTTCATGATTTCAAATCTGATGCTATAAATACTCCGTTTCTTTCTCATATTCATTCTTTCTGGATATTCATTGCTCGTGCGAAGATTATTGAAGTCGAAGATCATATTTTTATTGTATTAGCATTTGTTTAGTGTGTGTTCTTGTAATCGTTTCTCGGGTTTCTATGATACCTATAGGTACTCATTCATAATCATGTACCGATTAGGCTAGTAGATAAATTGGTTTTGTAATCACTAATCAATAACATGGGGTTTAATATCTTGGGTTTGTATTATCCAATCTAAAATTTGAATAAGTGTGAATGATTCTTTGTTCGGATCATGTGGACTTGGACTAATTATCTGATCTCATATGACCTTCAAATCCATTCATATTGTTGAACTTAGTGAACTAATATCAATATTCAACCAAAATCTGAATATCATATAACTCTACATTTACAATAATGACTATAAATCAGAACATCATATTAAACTGGTTTAAAATGTAATTTTCATTACATTGATTTATTTACTGAGTTCACAATAATATTTGTGGTCATGTGTTTGGATCCACAAAGTCTAGTCTCACACTTAATGGATTTCTCATTCTCAAATCCATTTTTTCAAAATAAATATGTTAAATGGATCAAGAGATACTGTTTTTGTTTAATCCCTACTCATTCTTGTATCTCTCAGATATGGCAGAATATGAGTTTCCCGATACCGAGTCACTCGAGATTCCTCACATACTCTCAGACAGAGCTTCGGTGCATCAGCCACATCTAGATGCAGACAGGCAGTTATTACAAACTGCACTCTTTGCTGAACAACGGGCCAACAATGTGGCGTACTCTCTGTACGCTAAGACACATGCTCCGGTGATAGCAGAAATTCTAAAGAACCATCTGTTATTTGTTTCGCTTACCAAAGAGGTTGTCGTTCCTCTAATCTATGTTCAACAAGCATGGAAGAATCTTAAGTTCCATGAAACTGCGGACCGGAGTTATTTTACTACCAAAGTTGATCATTTCACGATCAGCTTTGGTCTCAACAAGTTCCGATATCTGTTAGGATTTACTTCTGCTACCAGTCGTCCTGATGTTGTTCAGTTTGAGCCGTTTGACAGTTTAGATGAAGCGTTAGCGAGTGTGCGCTTTATCGGCTATGATGGTGATTTACATGCTTGCTCAGGATTCAACAAGTCTCACTTACCACCAACGTACAACACCTTGTTCACCATTCTCAACCGGTGTCTAACTGGGAAGAAGACAACTCATGACACGGCTACACACTCTATGATGCTGTTATTTCAAGGAGTTCTGTTTAATCGTCACTATGATTATGCTGCATTGGTATTTCATGACTTCCAGTAGCTGAAAGCCAGGAATGTAGGTTTCTCAGCATTCTGATTGCCAATGCCATGTAGCAAAATCCGGAGATTCCTCGAAGACTTTCATCTGCAAAAGTCAAGTCTTTGCCATTCCAGTCTATCAGATATCCACCAAAAGTCTTTCCTCCAGAAGTTCCACTGTTCAATGAACTTCTTGCCTATGCTGATCAGGAAGTGTCGAGTGTTACAGCGTATAGGGCTCAATTTGCATCTATGGTCCAGCCAGAACCGGCGGGACCTTCCCAGGGTGCCACCCATAGAAGTGAGGGTTTAGAACTTAAGGACCAGCGATCACGGGATCCTGGTCAGGGTAAGCAGAGGGAAAATACCGAGAGGGGACTTGGTGGGGATCTTCCTGATCAGCCAGCTCATTCTTCTACTGCGAATGTTGCTGCTCAAATAGGCCAGATCAGTTCTGAGGTGCCTATGGATGATGTATGTGTTGCTGCTGATGATGATCATGCGGTTAATCAGCCTATCTTGACAGAGGAACAAGATGATCAACTGGTTGATTATGAATTGTCTCCGTTGGATATGCAAATTCTGGAATCATTCGGTGATCATGATGTTGAGCAGCTATCAGTACATGAGGATCTTGTTGCTACACCTGTCTATCTATACACTCCGGTTGAGATGGATCAACGGCTTACTATCGTGATGGGATACGAATCCTCAGGTTCAGTCTCATCGGATGATACTCAACCAATTCCTTCAGAGTCTGATGCTGCGTGTGATATGGATGCACAGACTGAGGAATTAGCCGATTCAAGTGATGATGATAATGATGATGATGATATGCCTGATCAAGGCTCCAGTCGTTTATTGACTCAAGGTGCTATAAGGATGGATGAGGGAGCTTTAGTTGAAAATCCGGATGTGAGGTTGAGTGATGGGGAAGGAGAAAAAGATGGTGAGAGTGAGATAGGGGCTAGAAAAGAAGTACAAACCCCTCCCCAAGCCGAGTCTAGCTGGGTAGCCACGACATCTAGGGGTGAGCATATGTTGCCTCCACCTATGGAACAAGACATGGGACACCCAACCATGCATTGCACAACCCCCCAAGCCACTCTACTATTTCTCAACAAATAGTAGCTTCATCTTTGTTGGGTTTTTGTGGGTATCCTCGGATCAAACTGACTCGAGGATTATCTTAGATCTAACGAACCTCACTGGTTTAATAAATCTCATAGGTTTAGAAACAAACTGTTAAAACCTTATGTGATCAGAAACACTCTGTTTCCGATCTAATTATGCGGAAGCGATAAAAGCTAAAAACCCTTTTAAAAGCCTAATGATCTTGAATCGTCTTAGTTTAATCCTAATAGATTGGATTAGATCAATTTACCTGGACTGCTCGAGAATAGTCCACTCGTGATCGACCAACGAACGTTCTTCTAGTTGAACCGAATGAAACCCGAACAATCAAAAATTGGAATCCGACCGGGGGGGAGTCGGCGCCGGTTTGGAGAGAGAGAGGAGGAGGGAAACTGAAACTGATTTTCTTAGCTGAAAAGCTTAATTGTTTCTTAACCCATAAGCCTTATTTATATGGGAAGAATAAAACAGTTTGAATGAGATTCAGCTTCCATATTATAATTATCTCAAATTCTTTCCTTTTATTAACTGGAAAAGAATTTGCTTATGATAAATATATATATATATATATTTATATAGAGGAAAGTTCAAATGTGAACCACTTTTTGGTTGTGAACGTGAGGACAGCCGAGAGCGCGACACGTGGCGGATGACTAGGCGCCACGTCGGCTATGAGTGTGGTCCCCCCCTTTAATTCAATGCCCTCCCCATGAATCGCGCCTAGTCATCCGTCGTGGATCTGACGTGGCGCCTAGTCATCCGCCACGTGTCGCGCTCTCGGTTGTCCTCATGTTCACAAAAAGTGGTTCACATTTGAACCCACCCCTATTTATCTAATATATATATATCACTTTATTAATTAACTATTATATATTTATTTATCTAATAAATATATAATATCTTAATTAATTAATAACCCTCCAACTTTGGTAATTCTGACTGTAATTACCCAATTGATTTA
This sequence comes from Centaurea solstitialis, assembly GCA_030169165.1. Taxonomy (NCBI): domain Eukaryota; kingdom Viridiplantae; phylum Streptophyta; class Magnoliopsida; order Asterales; family Asteraceae; genus Centaurea; species Centaurea solstitialis. The sequence continues at coordinate 51,177,342 of CM058041.1, read as the reverse complement.
TAATACACTATTATAAATCCTAACTCTCCATTTATGGGTTTCATCTAACTTGTTCGACTTATAGGTCCTCACAGCTGTGACCCTCAAGTGTCTTGCAACGTTGGATGTGTAATTACTTGGTTTGTCAACTCTGCACATAATTCCTAACAGACTCCCACTTGTGCAAGTTGGCAATACCGCCTTTGATTACACTGACCTAAGGAGGCCCCTAGACAGGCACTTAGGCTGACCAGGTTACAAGAACTCTTATACCCAGACTGGTGATATAAACATTCCGTGAGGAACTGGTATCTATGAAACTACTGTTCATTGATTGGGTATATCTTGGCTTTTCCCTTTGCATCGCGATATTTCATCTGTGAGTATGAGCTTGGAAAATGTCAACTCTAAATACTCAAGATTCTGTTTTCTTGATTATCTGACTTTCACTGATAGGTAAACGACAAAGAACTAATCAGTTCGTTTGGGCATGGCCATGCACTTCATCAGTATACTTAGTCAGTCAAGATGGGCCCAGAAATATCTCTCTCCTGAGAAGAGGTGCAAATCCCGTCTTGTATATCTGCCTTTAACACCACGGCTTCCGCTGAATCTAGTTACACTCTTTATGGCCACCCTGTTACGGCGTAGCGGTTGAGTGCACTAAGAATTCAGTAGTCCTCATGATATCAAATCAGATACCTCAGGTGATAGGGACAACCACTGTGAGATTTACTTATGACTTATTCCAAGAAGTAATCTCAACCGCGGATCACGTCCGATATTTGCTACTCTATCAAATATCTGTGCAACTTTCAGTCTACAACACTTGTAGCTGTTATTCAGCAACTGATCATAACTACCTAAAAGTTCACAATGACTTTAACACCTTATCATGTTCCCACAATGATAAGTCGTCACGGACAAGTTTCGAATGAAAACTGGAAACTAGTTTCATTCCTGGATTAATTAAAACATGCAAAATGTGAAAGTGATAAAGAAATTAATTTTGTATAGTCCATACTACACGCTGTAATAATAACAAAATTAAATGTCTTTTCTTTAATAACTTTCATAATATCTATTTAACGTTTGTTAGATACTGGTCTAAAATAAAGTATCACATATCTTTAGTTTAAACCCTTTGATTAATGTTTACCATTTTAATCAAAGTGATAACCAAATAATACAAGTCTGTTTATACGATCTACTTGTATCTGCTAATTATTGTTCTGCAAACACTCTTTTTAAAACAATCACTAGACTTTTATTATATTCCATGAACTAGTAGACCTGGATCAACTTCCAGTTCCTGAATATGTGAGACTGCAACTTTCCTTAGCTGCTGTGTAGATGAATGATTTCTACCTGAAATCAGATTCTATTTGCAGTGCAGGCAAATCTACTGGAATCTTACATTTTAATCCAACACCCTAATTATTGATTCTAAAGTCAGTCACGACCTTTGTTTCAAGGGTCTTGAAACTTTTATCCTTTTGACTAAAAGTGTAATAACCGTCAATTCAAATTTACAAGTTTTATGGAAAATACTTGGTTAAATTCTTAAATTGAGAAGAATTTGTGATAAGAGGGTTGATTTGGTAGATTTTTCAAAGTTTTAGTGAGTTGGGATTTTTTTTTCCACATTGAGAATGGGCTTGGCCCAAGCCCATGCTATATATATAGCCTTAAACCATAAATTTTTATCCATTTTGGAAATCATCCTTAGAGTGTAAAGTGTGTGTTTTGGGAGTGTGATGAGATTCATGTTTTCCTCATTGGGATTCATGTTTTCCACATTCATGTTTTCCACATTGGGATTCATGTTTTCCACATTCATGTTTTCCACATTCATGTTTTCCACATTGGGATTCATGTTTTCCACATCGAGATTCATGATTCCCGGATTGGGATTTTCTATTGAGGTTTTGGTTCCCAATGCCCTTCCCGAATGGAAATCTATGATTTCCGAGTCGGGAATTCGGCTAAGTTAAACCGTTAATTTGACCTTGCTATTTTCCTCATCCGTTTTCCTCATCCGTTTTCCTCATCCGTTTTCCTCATCCGTTTTTCTCATCCGTTTTCCACATCGGTTTTCCACGTCGGGTTTTCCACGTCGGGTTTTCCACGTCGGGTTTTCCATGTCGGTTTTCCACGTCGGGTTTTCCACGTCGGTTTTCCACGTCGGGTTTTCCACGTCGGTTTTCCACGTCGGATTTTCCACGTCGTTTTTCCACGTCGGTTTTCCACGTCGGTTTTCCACGTCGGGTTTCCACGTTGAAGTTTTCCACGTTGGGTTTTCCACGTTGAGTTTTCTACGTTGGGTATTCCACGTTAAGGTACGTCAAAGTTTTCCACGTTGGGTTTTCCATATAGGATTTTGAGTTAGTCTATAATAGAACGTATCTAATTAAGATTATCAGTTGAAGTTCGAGTTTTTGATAGGTACTATATCTATGTAGGGTGCGCGTAAGACAGCTTAGGTTACTTGACGGGAGTCAGCGGCAGGTGAGTTCCCTTACCTGAAAATGAATGGACTGCTTTTACTGTTTTAAACATATCCATTCGATTTGCAAATGTTTTGATGATATTAATGTGATTTTGTGAAATTATAAATGGTTGTGAATGCTATATTGATGATCATCATATGCATGCTGTTTTAATGTTTCGGAATTGCATCGTGAGTAATATGTACCATGGGACGGTACACCCCTGGGAAGTTAGTGGTGTGAGGCACGGACCACGTCCGTCACTCCTTAATTGAGAATCGGGGAGATCCGGCCACGTATGGTTGATTGTGGGATGGTGCGAGGCACGGACTACGTCCGTCACTCCTTAATTGAGTATCCGGGGGATCCAGCCATCCGGTTTGTTGTGTTGTGAAATTATTACTCATGATGCTTTCCTGGTTATTTGAGATATCTGATTTTTACGGCCAGCGGGCCGAAACTGTGTTTTAAACTGTTTTGAGGGAATTCACTAGACCTTTCGGTCTAACCCTCGTTTTCAAAATCTAAAAACCCTTTTCAGGAAAAGATCGTGTGTGGCGAGAGGCATGGAGAAGGTAGACGTCTAGAGTGGCTCTACCGATAGAAGTCTAGTACTTTATCCTAAATTAGAATCTCAGCTGTGGAGGGATGTTCCGCATGCACATTTAAACCCGTACCTTTGCTTTGAGAATCTTATTAATGCGTATTAGATCACTGGGAATTTATATTATGCTTTAGTATTATCGTATGGGTTTTGGGTTGTTACAAATTGGTATCAGAGCACTAGTTTAAGTGAATTAGGTGACCAGGATTGGGCCTAGTCTTAAACTGTAGGATTAGGAGCACAGCTGAGATATAGGAAGACCATAAGAGAGTCGTGCTTGTTAAAGTACTCAACGATGGTATCATGGATCTCATGTAAGGTAAATTCAAATTAGCACCTGGCCAGTGTTAATAGGAATTTACAGGTACGTGAGCATGCTTGATCACTTTTGTTGAGGTGAGTGGCTTAGATGCAGAGGTTAGTAACAGCTAGCATTGCGTTAGTGACACTATTTCTGGTATGATGTGGGAGATAGCTCCAGGTGTAGTTATTTCATGTTTTGAATAAAAATGTGTTCACAATGTAACTGATTGTGCGGGTGTTTACCCATGTGGGTCGAAGATACTTGATTACTTATGTTAAGGTAACTAATGGTGTAATGGCAATTAGTGAGATCTAACCTTCCGCTAATCCTAACGGTTTTATGTATCGTGGAAGATAACGGTGAATGTTATACCTCTTGAGCGTATATTATAGAATGTGGACTGTTCGTAGTGATTAGAAACTTTTGACCTTATTTGGGAAGGATGCCTAATTCTTGGGATATCTAATCGTAGCAAGTCCTCGTTATGAGGAGTTCGTATGATAATTACATGGAGATATTGAGTACGTCAGCTCATGATTGAGTTCTGGGGGAGAGTATTTCCTTGAGAGTTGATAGTTAGTCAAAAGGTTGGTTAAGAAAGAACCGCGTCGATAAATGTTATGAATTAGGGGTATACTGGAGTATGATGAAGATTGTTGATCTATATAGGTCGTGAGTTAAGTGATTCGTCTAAAAATTGTCCAAGAATGTTATTTGGGTGTGTTCATTAGTGAAAGCCCTGAACATGCGAAAAGTGTGAAGGGCTTGACCCGTTGAAGTATTGTTAAAACATTGACTGTAAGATTTCGGTGGATGCAAGAGGCTGACCTAGTTAGAGCGAGTAGCCTTCAACATAAAAGTGCTTTCATGCGTTGTGTTTTATATTTTAAATGAGTCGTAAAATATTTTACTCAAGTATATGTGTATGCTTCGTGGGTTCTGATTTTAAGGATGTTCAGGCATGTGCCAGTGTGTTTTGGATAAATAAATACATAAACTTAAGTTGTTACATAATAAAGTTTTGCAAACGAAAGGTGTTAAGATTTCACTTCTTAGATGATAAAGCTTATCACATTTATGGAAACAAGAAGTCGAATTTTGTTTTACTAGAAGTTGGGTCTGATACGAAATTGTCTAACCATCCAGTTTAAGAGTCGTTTGATTTTTCGTTGTGGTAAGCGATTTACTTTGTGTTTTAAAGGGGTGTATGTGAGGAATTCTTTTAAAATGTATTGTTCATTTTGGCACAATTCTGTCTAACTAGACAGTAATATGTTTTGGAAATTTGTGTGTGTGATTGATCCTTGTGATCCATGAGAATAAAGTTATACTTAAAACGTAAATTACTGTTGGGGGTGTAAAACGAAATTTTGTTATTGTGTCATCATGCATGAAGGCTATAAACTCGCTAGGTCATGGGTCATGAATTAGGGATGAGAAAATGCAACGGAGGGTCGATTTCCGACCTTGGTGTTCTTGTTCAAAGAAAAGTGGTGAAATGATTAGGCAGGGTGTGAACGACATCGAGCCAGAGTTTGAAGCATGCCAGTGTTAGACCATGTACCAGTTAGGTCTTGTGTTTAATGGGTTAGAATGAGTTATCACAAGGTTACACTTGAGATGTGTGAAAATAGAAGGTTTCCTTGGGAACCTGTGAATGTTAAGGAAACATCACTATGCAAGGACGATGGGGTATACGACAGACTGCTGAGATTGATGCTAGAAAACTATAGCAAGAGTGGTATTTTGAAGTGGTTTTATTACCAAGTTCATTTAAAGTCGTAAAGGGGCAGCTAGGACAGAATTTGTGCTGGGTTCGGTAACTGAGTGTGTTAAGTAAGCATTACGAAAGTAAGAGACTAAGCTGGGATGGGTGATCTTTTCTCGAAATTTGATGTTCGTTGGGAGCAAAGCATTGTGCAACTCAATAAGTGCACACTGGATATTTTCATCTGAAAATGGGATACCTTATTATCCTCACGATCTAAATGTCATTAAGAGGGTACGAAGAACTGTGAGGGAGGAAGACCTGATTAAGTAATTGTGGTTGAACACGATTGGTGGTTCATTTATATTTTAGGTGACTTTTCTTGGAATGTATGGGTTGTGACTAGAATCAATAAGACAATGCCAGTATGAGTAAGAAATAAACATAAAGATTTTAACCGTTAGCTGATGTCATGGCATGTATTACATTGGGTTAGACTTGCAAGCCGGCGGCTATGTTAGAGCTTGTTTTGAGGTAACATGGTGGTCATATTGTAGTTATAAGATGAGAGTGAGCGTAAACTTTGCTTTTGGAATTTCTGATGATTTATCCGAAGTCGTCAAGCATGGGGTATATGTGTAAGGTGTATGGCTAGTGTCAGGGGATAAGAATAACGTATCCTATTCGTTTTGACTTATTGTTGAAGTCAAAAGGGTGGAGTTGGAGAAATGTAGTATTCCTTGGTTAGGAAAGAATCCTCTTGTTTAGTAAGCACGTGAATATACTTTATTGAATTTAAGAAAGTAGATTAGATGTGGGAAGTTTGGCAAGTAAGAGAGAATTATGCAGAGCCACATTTATGAATTGTCTTTGGTAACATGTGATCTCCCTGTGTCGTAGTTCATTTCAAAAAAAAAAAAAAAAAATTTGAGGGTGCAACTTAGAGCTTAAGTCCGGGTGAGACAACTCCTGGAGCATGTCTTAATTTTCATGATTGGAACAAATAAGGTGATCGAATGAGGTGCTCAGACTAAAGGGCTCCTAAGATCTGACATTATACCGTATGAGAATCTGTACTAGTGAGTTGTCATCCAGTATTCAGACGATTTAGAGTAAGTTCGAGCAACTTTAGGTGCGTACTCTTCTTGACCTAGTGGAAAATTGTAAGAACGAAAACCCTTTCGGGTAACTGAGATGATCGTGGTTTTATGGTTCGTCTAAATTTGAGAAAGTTAAAGTCGGGAGATAATATTTTACCTATACGTGTGGTAAACGGCCTAGAGAAAGAATTATGCAATGTCTTGTGGTAGAGATGAGCCATTGGGTGGGAGTATTGTATATCTTTGGTTAACTAAGAGTATTTGGTGATGATGTTGTAAAGTGAATCTTAGCAGGAGTGTTGGGGTGTTCTTTGGGAATACCGGGGAAATTAGTAGGAAGGTTATTATTATTGGGCACTAGAGGTGTGACATTCTTCCGGTAGTGCGAAGTTTCTGGTTAGTAGATATGTGAATCTACTGATGGCATTTTCATGTCAGTAGAAAGTGTTTGTCATCTGTGTATTGAAGAGTTAAATTAGGTGGGGGAAGGCATTATTGGTTGTGTACTCAGGTAAATTTTGTATGTGTTTGTGGTGAGAGATGTTACATTATAGTGATTACTTGATAAATGGTGGTATTGTGTTTCAATTGCTAGTAAGGATTGTGTTGTGAGGCGATTGCGGGATGCACGTAGACGTGAACTCTTACTTGAAAATTTTGGAAAATTCCAAATAGTGGCATGTATAAATACATATTGAAGTTAGGTTGGTGTTATGGTATGGCTGTTTTATGGAAGATTAAAGTGTTGGTTAATGACTACTAAAAGGAAGAACTTTTGAGATCCTTGGTCACAATAAGTAATTGAATGGGTTTAAATTCCTAGGGCAACTATAGGGATGTTATATGTTTCATTGGGGAATGTTTTGTTGTGGAGAGAAGTTTATTTGGAAGTGTCAAGTACCCATTGCACATAAAGGGATGCTATTAAAGTTATCGGTCTTATTAGGAAGTGGAGAATGTATGTAATCTTCGGACTAAAACGTCTGAATTGAATCGGTCGGATGGTTTGTTGAAGGCAGGAAATACCATGGAAATGCTTAGTTAGGTATAGATCGTGAATTGTGACAAAGGCATTATTGATTGGTGTTGGGTGATAAATATTGATGTAAGAGTAAGTTGTCGGGATAACGTAAGGAGTGAGGTATTGTGTCGACATAAGTGAGTAAGATAAGATGAGAATCTTGAATTGTTGAACCAATCAACGTGGGACTACACTACAGAGAGATATTTGACAAATGAATGATTTGCTAGGGAGAGTTTAAGAAAGATGGTTTTGTGTACCTATGATTTAGAAGTTGATGTTCAAAGGTATGTTGATCATAGTAATATGGTGGGAGAACTGTTACCTACTCCGGTTATATGAGGGGGGATGAAATTTGTAAATTTGTCGAGTTTGACTACGAAATTTTGCTACGGCAAGCGTAAGTGGTAATTGATTGTAGGTCGACAGTGAGCTCAGGTCGGATAATAGAAGTTCCATAAGGGATAAGGGTGCACTTGTGAGGCAGGAATCAGAAATGAGAGCAAAGTATCCTCACCCGTTACCAAATGAATTCCGGGACGGAATTCTTTTAAGGGGGGAGTGATGTAATAACCGTCAATTCAAATTTACAAGTTTTATGGAAAATACTTGGTTAAATTCTTAAATTGAGAAGAATTTGTGATAAGAGGGTTGATTTGGTAGATTTTTCAAAGTTTTAGTGAGTTGGGATTTTTTTTTCCACATTGAGAATGGGCTTGGCCCAAGCCCATGCTATATATATAGCCTTAAACCATAAATTTTTATCCATTTTGGAAATCATCCTTAGAGTGTAAAGTGTGTGTTTTGGGAGTGTGATGAGATTCATGTTTTCCTCATTGGGATTCATGTTTTCCACATTCATGTTTTCCACATTGGGATTCATGTTTTCCACATTCATGTTTTCCACATTGGGATTCATGTTTTCCACATTGGGAGTCATGTTTTTCACATTCATGTTTTCCACATCGAGATTCATGATTCCCGGATTGGGATTTTCTATTGAGGTTTTGGTTCCCAATGCCCTTCCCGAATGGAAATCTATGATTTCCGAGTCGGGAAATCGGCTAAGTTAAACCGTTATTTTGACCTTGCTGTTTTCCTCATCCGTTTTCCTCATCCGTTTTCCTCATCCGTTTTCCTCGTCCGTTTTCCTCATCCGTTTTCCACATCCGTTTTCCACATCGGTTTTCCACGTCGGGTTTTCCACGTCGGGTTTTCCACGTCGGTTTTCCACGTCGGTTTTCCACGTCGGTTTTCCACGTCGGTTTTCCACGTCGGGTTTTCCACGTCGGTTTTCCACGTCGGGTTTTCCACGTCGGTTTTCCACGTCGGATTTTCCACGTCGGTTTTCCACGTCGGGTTTCCACGTTGAAGTTTTCCACGTTGGGTTTTCCACGTTGAGTTTTCTACGTTGGGTATTCCACGTTAAGGTACGTCAAAGTTTTCCACGTTGGTTCGTTTGGGTGTCCCTGTGGTTAACCTTTTTCACGTGTGTTGACTTCTGACCATCGTGCAACCATATTTTGACCTCGCACCGCATTAGTTTGGCAGTGGGGCAGCGCCTTTGGCCTTCGTCTCATTGTATCGGCTTTTGCCGTCGTGGGGTTGAAATTTAGTTGTGTGGTGTTTGGTTGGCCGATTCACGTGGCATAATGGTTATTGTGGATGCCATGGATCAAATCATGGCTTCTGATGATGATCTCGGTTCGAATACGGTGGGTAGTGACATTCCACGGAAATCTGTATTTGACCGTTTGAAGGTGGATGATCGATTGAAGTTCCCTAAGGATATGAGCTTTGCTGGGGTTGTTGGTTCTACAGATACAGATGCTTCTTTGTCTTTTTACCCGCTTGCAGATAAGGGTAAAGCCTGTGTGCGTATTCCTGATGTTTTGGCAAAGCAGGTGATGGATCAGCATAAGACCACTTTGTTTGGTTATTTTCTTGGCCCTCGGATACCTTTCCCATTGGTTGAACGTTATGTTAAGGCTGCTTGGGGGCGTAATGGTTTTTCAGCAGCGATGATGAACTCCAATGGAATTTATTTCTTTAAATTTAACGATTTAGGTGGTGCTTCTCAAGTGGTTGAGAAATGGCCCGTTGATGATCCGGGGAGTTCCACTATTTGTTGCGCATTGGGATCCCTCTAAGGGGCTTGTTAAACCGGTGCATAACTCGTGTCCTTTGTGGGTTAAGCTCCACAATATCCCATTAGTTGCGTTTAATAAGGAGGGTCTTAGTCGTATTACAAGTGCTCTAGGAGTGCCAAAGCAGATGGATGCATGCACTGCCTCCATGTGTGACAAGGCGTGGGGAAGGCCGGGATTTGCTAAGGTTCTTGTTGAAGTTTGGGCGGTTGGTGAACTAAAACGTGAAGTGCAGGTGGTTATTCCAAGTTTGACTGGTGGTGGTGATACTTCTGTTAATGTGCAGGTGGAGTATATCTGGGAACCTACTCAGTGTACTCATTGTATGGTGTTTGGGCATAAAGCTGCTACTTGCGTCAAGGCAGTGTCAGTGACAAAGCCTAAGCCAGAAAATAAGGATGATCAGGGGTTTATTAGAGTATCTCGTAAAGAGTGGAAACCAAAGAAACTTGTTACTACCACACAAGCTCCAGTGGTTACTCGAAAAGAAGGTGAGGGTACTAGTGGAAGTTCCAAGGATGTAGGTGTTACGGGTATGGTAGAAACTATTGATGTTGATTCTTCCCATGTGGTCATGAATGCGGATAGGAGTGAGCCATCAAGTGCTATGGGAGACCAAGTTGATAACACATCTATTGAAACTCCAATAGTTGTTGAGGAGATTACGGTTCCACCGCCTAAGGTGTCACCCGTTCATGAACCTCAAACAAAACTTGACAAGCCTCCTTTAAAGGGTATTCTAAAGAACACCAATCGGTTTGCACCATTAGGTTCTGATTTGAAGGACCAAAGGCGGGTGGATGATGGTATGAAATCAAAGAAGGATTCTGGTTCAAAACGGCCAGGTTTGGAGGGTGGTGGGAAACTTAAATCTGTTTCCCATGTTTAACTTGGCTTTCTGGAATATTCGGGGTTTAAATGCCTCGGATAAGCAGTTGGAGGTCAGATCGTTTATTAGTAATTATAGATTACATGTGTGTGCGGTTTTGGAGTCTCACTTGCGTGTGGAGGTTTTGCAGTCGACGTGTGATCGAGTTTTTCGAAGATGGTCTTGGATATCTAATCAAATGTATTCGGATGTTGGTACTCGGATCATTGTTGCCTGGGATAACTCGGTTGTTGATTTGATGGTTTTGGAGTCTCACTCACAATTTATGCATTGTGAGATTAGATTTCATGACACTCAAGACTCTTTTTTTGTTTCTTTCGTGTATGCTGCTAATCGTGGAAGTGATCGTCGAGCCTTGTGGTCGGGTTTGCGCAAATTTAAGGTGCTTTTGGGTGATAAACCTTGGTTGGTTGTGGGAGATTTTAACTGTTTACTTTTTCCACATGATGCTCTAGGGGGCCAATCCAGACGGAATGCCGATATGTTGGAGTTTGCTGCTTGTGTTGAAGATGTGGAGCTTTTTGATGTTCGGTTTATGGGAGTGCACCACACCTGGTGTCAAAAACCGAGGGAGGAAGCTGGTTTGCGAAGGAAGCTTGATCGTATACTAGCTAACCAGGATTTTACGGGAGTGTTTCAAGATGCTACGGCTAGATTTTTACCTAGAGGCTTATCTGATCATTCGCCTGGTCTTATAAGCTTTAAAGGTGATCTTAAGAAACGGAACTATGGGTTTAAGTTTGACAACTTTCTGGTTCAAGATAGCAAGTTTCTTGACATTGTCAAATGCCATTGGAATGTGCACATTGAGGGTACGTTTATGTATCGTCTTACCTCTAAGATGAAAATGCTCAAATCTCCGCTCAGAAGGTTGCGGTCTACTTATGGGAATTTATCGGAGAAAACTTCTTTATTGAAGCATGAACTTGATGTTGTGCAACTTGCAATAGACTTGGATCCATTCAATGATAGTCTAAGGGATGATCTTGAACATCTTCGTGGAGCTTATCAGCAAGCATGTTGGATTGATATGAGGGCGGCTAAGCAGCGGGCTAAGGCTAAATGGTTATCAGAGGGAGACTCAAATACTCGTTATTTTCACCAAGTTGTTAAAGAGAAGAGGCATTCTCATCATGTGCATTCGGTGTGTAACGCGGATGGTCAGTTTGTGTATGGAATGGAGGTAGCAACGGCCTTTATTGATCATTTCAAATCGATTATTGGTACTAAAGCTGTGGGGCTCAATCCTTGTATGGAACCGGACTTATTTGTTACTAAGCTTCCTCTTTCTGATGCTAATCATATGATTAGACCAATTGAGGATGTGGAGATTAAAGATGCTATTTTTCAGATTGGTAATGATAAGGCACCGGGTTCGGATGGTTTCTCTTCCAAATTTTTCAAAGCCACGTGGGAGGTAACAGGTTCGGATGTGTTGCTTGCTATACATAACTTTTTTTATCGTGGTAGGTTGGCGAAAGAACTGAATCATACTCTCATTTGTTTATTGCCGAAGTCAGTCAATGCCACTTCGGTTTCTGATTTTCGGCCTATAGCATGTTGCTCAGTTCTTTATAAATGTATAGCTAAGGTGATTGTGGAGCGTATGAAACCGTATTTGGGTAATCTGATCAGTAATTCCCAGTCTGCGTTTATTCCGGGTCGTAAGATATGTGATAATATTCTTATGGCACATGAATTGGTGGTGGGTTATCACCTGTCTAAGGGTCCTCCGAGATGCGCTTTCAAGATAGATTTGAGGAAGGCTTATGACATGGTTAATTGGGAGTATCTTTTTAACATGCTACAGGGGTTGGGCTTCCATCCAGTTCTTATAAGATGGATCAAGGAGATGGTTTCAACAACCTCTTTTTCCTTGTGTCTTAATGGTGAATCGGTTGGCTATTTTCAAGGGGAAAGGGGTATTCGGCAAGGGGACCCCCTTTCTCCGTATTTATTCACTATTATCATGGAAGGTTTTGGCATGTTGTTTAAAAACTGTATCGCGGAGGCTGAAGCTTTTGGATATCATCATGGTTGTGCGGATCTCCACCTTACTCACTTGTGTTTTGCAGATGACCTATTTGTTTTTACGCATGGTGATGTTGCGTCTGTTGGCATTTTGAAGAAAGCTTTGGATCTCTTTGCATCGCGTTCTGGGTTATCACCTAACCTTCAGAAAAGTGATGTGTTTTTTGGGAATGTTGCGGAAAGTGAGAAACTGGCAATCCTGACTTGTCTTCCTTTCCGGGAGGGGTCGTTTCCTATTCGGTATCTTGGAGTTCCTTTATCACCGATTTCCTTAAAAGCGGCTGATTTTGGGATTATTGTAGCTAAAGTGAAAGATCGAATTCAGAATTGGAAATCAAAATTTCTTTCATTTGGTGGTAGGAAACAGTTGATTATCTCGGTGCTTCAGTCGCTTCAATTATATTGGATGGCGGTTTTTTCTGTTTCCTTCGGTGGTGATCCATGACTTGGAAGCTTGTTTTCGGGATTTTCTTTGGGCACATGGAGACTCTTCTAAGGGTAAGTGTAAGGTTGCTTGGAGCTCTGTCTGTAGACCGTTGGATTGTGGGGGTTTAGGTTTCAAACGGTTATCTGTTTGGAACCGATCCATTATCAGTCGTAATCTATGGGCGTTAGCTACTAAACAGCATACCTTATGGGTGAGGTGGATTCTCTTGTATTCGTTGCGTGGTTTGAGTGTGTGGTCAGCAAAACGGAATGCTAGATGGTCTTGGATGTTTGTGAAAATCATGTCAATACGGGAAGAGATACGGAAATTTATCTTTGTCCGCATTGGTGATGGTTTATCTACAAATGCGTGGGAAGACCAATGGCTTAGTTGTGGGCCTTTGTCGTCTGTTTTACCGTATAGAGTGTTTCATGCTCAATCTTTCACTCTATCCTCCACGGTAAGACAAGTTCTTGAAGATTTCAATGGCGTTTGGCCTAATACGTGGATTGATAGATACCCTATACTTGCCTCGGTGGACATGCCTAATATTCAGGATACTCGAAGTGATGTGGTTTGTTGGGATATTCAGTCGAGTAGTTTTGATGATTTCTCTATAAGGCGAGCTTATCGGTCGTTGGATGGAACCCATGTTGCGGTTCCGTGGGCTAACAAGGTTTGGTTTACGGGTCATGTACCTAAACATTCCTTTTGCTTATGGTTAGCTTGTCTCCATAGATTGCCTACTCAGGATCGGATTGCTAGTTGGAAGGATGAGCCCCCGGACATGTGTTGTAGCTTGTGCAATGTATGTATTGACTCTCATCATCATTTATTTTTTGAATGTGGTTTTGCCAACCAGGTTTGGCAACTTGTGACTCATAAGCTTTGTTGGAGCGCGGCACCAAATACTTGGGATGCTATTCGCGATGGTCTTTCTATCCCTGAGTTACCTCCCACCTCGCTTATTCATAAGTTGGGGCTTACGGCCACGGTGTACTTTATTTGGAGGGAACGGAATAGGCGGTTATTTACTAAAGATAAGGTTTCTGAAGTTCAGCTCGCGAAGGATATTGTTGATGCCTCTCAGAATCGATTGGCCTGGAAGATGAGGAAGAAGAAAAATGGCTCGATTTGATGCGGACTTGGTGCTCCCGTAGAGTGTTTGTGTGGTTGATTGTTTGGAGTTTTCTTTTTTGGAGCCGTTGTGCTCTTATCTTTTTTAGTAGTTGGTTCCTTACTGTTTCGCTTTGTAGGTTTTGGTTGATTGTTGCTTGGTTTTGTAGGGTTTCGGATTTCTATTGTAACCGTTACCCTTAGACTTCTGTTGGTTTCTGTTTTTTTTTTGGTTTTTATAAAATTGCCTGGTTTCCGCTCAAAAAAAAGTTTTCCACGTTGGGTTTTCCATATAGGATTTTGAGTTAGTCTATAATAGAACGTATCTAATTAAGATTATCAGTTGAAGTTCGAGTTTTTGATAGGTACTATATCTATGTAGGGTGCGCGTAAGACAGCTTAGGTTACTTGACGGGAGTCAGCGGCAGGTGAGTTCCCTTACCTGAAAATGAATGGACTGCTTTTACTGTTTTAAACATATCCATTCGATTTGCAAATGTTTTGATGATATTAATGTGATTTTGTGAAATTATAAATGGTTGTGAATGCTATATTGATGATCATCATATGCATGCTGTTTTAATGTTTCGGAATTGCATCGTGAGTAATATGTACCATGGGACCGTACACCCCTGGGAAGTTAGTGGTGTGAGGCACGGACCACGTCCGTCACTCCTTAATTGAGAATCGGGGAGATCCGGCCACGTATGGTTGATTGTGGGATGGTGCGAGGCACGGACTACGTCCGTCACTCCTTAATTGAGTATCCGGGGGATCCGGCCATCCAGTTTGTTGTGTTGTGAAATTATTACTCATGATGCTTTCCTGGTTATTTGAGATATCTGATTTTTACGGCCAGCGGGCCGAAACTGTGTTTTAAACTGTTTTGAGGGAATTCACTAGACCTTTCGGTCTAACCCTCGTTTTCAAAACCTAAAAACCCTTTTCAGGAAAAGATCGTGTGGCGAGAGGCATGGAGAAGGTAGACGTCTAGAGTGGCTCTACCGATAGAAGTCTAGTATTTTATCCTAAATTAGAATCTCAGCTGTGGAGGGATGTTCCGCATGCACATTTAAACCCGTACCTTTGCTTTGAGAATCTTATTAATGCGTATTAGATCACTGGGAATTTATATTATGCTTTATTATTATCGTATGGGTTTTGGGTTGTTACAAAAAGGGTAAATTATATCTTATGAATTCTTATCCTGCCTGGATTTATGAATTCTGAGATATATCAATAATTGTATCTTTTATTCTTTTATCTCAGACTAGATAGAGAATAAACTGGGATCCCACTTACTTATATAAAAACTAGCTATTACTTAAAATTTACTATTGACTCAGTCAAAAACTTTGATTAGTCAATTCTAGTTTTAAGTAATGTACTTTGAGAATTTCCTTTTATGAAACTTAACTGGATTTGGTCAAATCCTAATTCCAGATCTTGGAATCTTTCTAGTTTCATAAATACTGTTATTAACGCTATCTGAGTTAATATCCTGAATTCTCCTTTTTGGAACATTTGAATAATAAAACTTGATCAAACTTGATTAGTTAATTCTGAGAATTTCTTTTATAAAACTTAACTGGATTTGGTCAAATCCTAATTCCAGAACTTGGAATCTTTCTAGTTTTATAAATACTGTTATTAACGCTATCTGAGTTAATATCTCAAATTCTCCCTCTTGATCACAAAACTATTATTCATAAATGTTTTTATTCTCAAAACACAATCCTATAGAATCTCGTGTGTTTTGATAGTTTTTATACAAATTACTTCAATTTAATAGATTTTATTGAAGTAACTATAACAGGCAACAACTAGGATCATACAAATTCAAGAACACTAAGCACAATCAGATATTTCAATGTCAAGATAATAATTTTTGAAAATAAAACCACAGAATTATAAATTCAAAAATTACAGTCATCCAAAAACTGTTTAAAACATAAAAACTAGAAATAGCTGTTTTAAAACTTAAATCCAAAAATTTCTTGACTTAAATCATCTTGTACTTAAGATCCTTAGCAACTCCTGGGCACTTCACTTCATTTCTGACCTCCTGCAATAATCATTTGCTCTAGGTATCAGTATACTTGTAAACTAACAAGTAAGAAGTGACAAAATAAAGCAATCATAAATTTTCTGAGGTTTACATACCTGCTTCATGACGCTTAGGGCAGTTTTGCCTCCAATGACCGATCTCATTGCATATGAAGCAGCGATTCTCGGTCCTAGCTTTGTTTGGCTTAACTTTTTTGCCCTTGCCCTTGCCTTTGCCTTTCTTGGGTGCACTCTGGATGGCCTGGACTGGTCCTTTTCCTTTACTGGTGCTAGCTTGCCCATTCTTCTTTTTAACCCCTCCGTCTTTTACCATCAAGACATCCTTGGTCTTGTTCTTGTTCCCCATATTCAGTTCAGCTGTCTTAAGCATGGAGTGCAATTCTGCTATTGTTTTCTCCATGTTATTCATATTGTAGTTGACTACAAAGGGCCTGTAGTCTTCTGACAGTGAATTGAGTATGGTGTCTGTTGCTAGCTGCAACGGAACAGGATGACCTAGCCTCTCCAGATGATCTAAGTGCCGTTTCATTTTCATGACATGGTCACTTACTGATGTCCCTTTTGCCATCTTGCACTCATTAAATGCTTTGGTGGCATCGTAGCGTTCTGTACGAGCCTGGGTCTGGAACATGTCCCTCAGCTGGCGGATCATGTCATAAGCATTTGTATTTATGAGCCCTGCTTGCAGATCTGGGCTGATAGTTGCTAGCATCAGACAGGCGACATCAAGGAGATCATCCGAGTGCTTCTTGTGGGCATTTCTGGCAGCAGCCGGAGCGTTTGCCGAAGGTGCCTCCCCAAGTGGCTCTTCAAGCACATACCATTTTCTCTCATGTCTGAGCACAATCATCAAATTGCGCTCCCAGTCGAGAAAATTAGAGCCGGTCAGTTTATCCTTCTCTAGGATAGATCGGAGGGAAAGATTATTAGTGTTGGTAACAGTGCTTGCCATCTACACAAAATAAAACTTTTGGTCTTAGCAACTGTAAATAGATTTAATTCCAATAATTATCAATAAAACCCTTAAATGATCAATTTATTGGACTAGGATCCTTATTTCATACGTCCTGATGTGCGTAATGTTCTTGCTCCACCAGACCCGTATTTATTTCGGTAGGTAAGGACTTTTACCAATCATGTCTAGCTGACATGACTCCTAGATCTTTTCGGGACCATGGCAACTACCTGTGCATGTTTTAGTCCCTCTTAGTGCTTTTTGGCCCGGTACCACCCGGTGAACATTATAGTACCAAAACAGATCTCACCATTTTGAGGACCTGATCACTATACTCTGGCCGGTACCACCCGAAGATAATTCGTAGAGTTATGTAACCCCTTCAGCTTCAGTTTGAACACAGACGTTGAATGTGTGATCACTTACAACGCCTATGTACGTTACGCCGAAGGTGCCCCTAGATGGGTTGCACTACTGATCTATGATTTTCGGGGTTTTGAAAAACTTTACTTCCAGGCCTTTGAAAAACTGATTGTTATAAAGGCTACTTACGTTTTAAACTAACTGTTTCAAACATACATGTAATTTTAAAACCAACTGTTCTAGAATCACTTGCTAATTAAAACTAACTGTTTTAATAGCACATCTAGTTGATTAAAACTAACTGTTTTTATCAACTTTGCCTTTTATATAAAACAATCATCTATAGGTTTTAAAACAAAACTATCGTTTTGAAAAGTTTGAAGAAACTGATAATAATAAAACCTATATACCTTTTGTGATACACCCTAGTTTTAAAATAACAACTTTATTTAAAACTACTAACATGCAAGATATCACAAATAATCAATCAACCATGCAATTAAACAATAATTAATCACATAGTAGCTAATTATAGTTTTTGCCAACGTTTGTTTCCTAGGGACCAATAATGACCTATTTTACTAAAAACTTCAAAACCTTGCGTAGCTCCCACTGGCCTCGCCATGTTTGTTAGTACTCCGGTAAGATGAAGAATTTTAGTAGCTCCCACTGGCCTCGTCATCCCGAAAGAATAAAACAAATATCTATCCTAAGGTCATTATTACATAAGGGGTTGCAAATGGCACGCAGGCCTCCCCGTAAATATGTCAAGGGTCTAAGTTGGCAAATACTATAACGTATATATATATGTAAAATCAAACTGAAATCCATATATAGAGCTCAAGCAATTACGCAATTATGTATATATATGCAATATAACAAAAGCAATATTATAATTACGAGAAAATAAATCTGGATCCGTTAAAATTATCTTGTCTCAATTATTGCAAAACCTGGTTTTATAACTGATTCGAAAAACAAACTGTTTTATGAACCAAAAACCTTTAGACTGAAAAATGGTTTTTACTTATAAATTAGTAAGACGTGGATGGATTCTCTCTCTCCCATAGGGCGATTTTGGCGATCTAGGGTTTCATGGAATTCGTAACTTCTGTCGCCGATTGGATCATCCTTTGGTTTGCAATTCGTCATTGGGGAGAGGTAGATTTGCTTATTTTGTTTTTCTTTTGTAGTCGTGTTCGAATTCCAGATTCTCATCGGCTCTTGTGGTCCTTCGTTTATCATCGGGTTTGGTTGGAATCATCACGTTGTGTTTCCTACGCCGGTGTCACACCTGTAGGCTTCGACGTGTAGTTCTTGACCTCCGGTGGTGGCGTGGGGATCCAACAACACCGATTGAGTCTAGGGTTTGTGTCGCGTCTGGTTTCGTCTAACGGTTTCTGTTGCGCCGTGGGGGACAGGGGATCTCAGGGCTGACGTCTGTGTCGGCCTCTAGGGTTCTTGTTTCTTCGGTTTGTCGTTTCCGGTCATTAGGGTTTCGGGTCCTGTTTGATTCGGTTGTCGTTCGATTGGTTGCTGTTGCATAGCGTTGTTTGTCGGCTGCTAGGGAGCCGTATTCTAGGGCTTGCGTCAGCGTGCTTGATCGTGTCGGCTGCTCTTTCTAGGGTTTTCCGTATTAGGGTTTTGCGTATTCTCTCTAGGGTTTGCTCCTCCTTTGCATGCGGCTAGGGTTTACGCATTAATTGTGTTTTAATTGTGGTCGGTAGTTGTGTTTTCTGTTACATAGCTCCACGACTATTTTGTCGCTTCTCAATTTGTTCTAGGGTTTCCGTTTGTTGACTTGACGGCTTCTGACTTTAGGTCGTTTCTGCTTGCGATCGATTTGGTTGGATTCTTAGTTTTAAGTGGATTTTCTGCACCGTGGTGGTTTGGTGGGGTGGCAGCGCCTTTGGCCTTCGTCATCTCATATCGGCCATCACCGTAGTAGATTCTCCGTTTATTAGCTAGGGTCTGATTAATCTTTTGTGAGTAGAATGAGTGATCCACATGATCAGGGTGTCACTCCGCCGGCTGAAGGAACAACAATGAAGAGTAGTTTGGTGAATGCGGGTACTAGGGTTTCGGTTTTTAACAGAATGTCCCCATCATTTGCGGGTGTTGTTGGTGATCAAAATAATCCAGGTTTGGAGTTCTTTCCGTTGGAAGATCGTAAAGCAATGTCTATCTCCATCCCGATTGAATTGGCTAGGGAAGCTGCGAAGGCATATCACACAACGATAGTTGGTTATTTTTTGGGATCGCGTGTACCTTTTCCGATAGTCCAACATACTCTACGTGCTACTTGGGGTAAGTTTGGTTTGACTGATGTCATGATGAACAATAATGGGTTTTTCTTTATGAAGTTTAACGATGAAGGTGGTTGTAATAATGCAATTGAGGAGGGTATGATCATGATACGGAATGTTCCAATGTTTGTTACCCCTTGGGACCCTTCGAAAGGTTTAGTAAAGCCTTCTCATGACACTTGCCCTTTATGGGTTAAGTTTCACAACATTCCGCTTGTTTTATTTAACAAGGAGGGTATAAGTCGGATTGCGAGTGCTCTTGGTGTCCCAAAACTCATGGATGCGTGTACTGCGTCCATGTGTGATAAGAAGTGGGGACAGCCGGGTTTCGCAAAGGTGTTAGTTGATGTGTGGGCCACGGGAGAACTCAAGAAGGAATTGGAAGTTGTTATCCCACATTTGTTTGATGATGGAGCTGATAAAGTTAAGATTGGAGTGGAGTACTTGTGGGAGCCGTCTCAATGCTCAGTTTGCTGTGTGTTTGGACATAAAAAGAATTCTTGTGTGAAAGTAGTTAACCAAGCCCAACAAAAGAAGCCTGTTCACATTGATTCCGATGGTTTTGTTAGGGTTGAACGCAAACAGTGGAGAAGGAAGGAATCGGTAGTTGTTGATGCTCATTCTAAATCTGATTTTGCTGCTTCCACGAGTGGAACAAAAGATGTGCCTGACTCTACCGTTGTGGGTATGAGTGACAATCTGGATTCGGTTTTAGAGGAGGATGTGATCCATGAGGAGTCTTTGGTGGATGACCACGTACAGAATGTTGTCATGAAGGAAGTGACTAATAAAGAGACCGTGGAAACTAATGAGGAAGATCGGTTGGCTAGAGAATTGGAGAAGAAACGTTTAGGTTTGGAATTTACCTTGCCAGATCCTACCAACTTGGTTTCGGAATCTGTGAATGATAGTCCTACTCGACCACAACCGGTTACTGTTCTACCCAAAGCACCTATTAAAGGTATTTTGAAGAATACTAGTCGCATGGTGGGTGGTGGACTACAGCGTAAGGATGTTAAAGAAGGACGTGATGGACGGGATGATATGCCTTCTAAGAAGAAGGATTCGGCTGATAAGGGAGGTAAGGGTTCTCAGGGTTCTCGTTTTAATGTTTAAACTTGCCTGTTGGAATATAAGGGGTTTAAATGCCCCTGAAAAGCAGTTGGAGGTAAAGTCTTTAATTAGGAATAATAATGTGCATGTTTGTGCCATTTTGGAGTCGCATGTGAAGAGTAGCAATTTAAGTACTATTTGTGGAAGTACTTTTGGGAGGTGGGAGTGGATCGCAAATCATAACTTTTCTGATTTTGGTACTCGAATTATCGTTGCATGGGATGTTGGCAGTGTTGATGTGATGCCTTTGGAGTTTCATAGGCAATTTGTTCATTGTGAGGTTCGCATCCGAGGATCCTCACAAATGTTCTTTGTCTCTTTTGTTTATAGTGATAATCGTGGAGTTGGTAGAAAGCAATTATGGTCAGGGTTACGCAAATTTAAAGCTATCATGGGTAGTAAACCGTGGCTTGTTGCGGGGGATTTTAATTGCCTCCTTTTTCCCCATGATGCTTTTGGGGGTGTTTCAAGGCGTAATAATGATATGGAGGATTTTGCGTTGTGCTTGGAGGATATTGATCTGTTTGACATGCGTTTTATGCGTGTTCATCATACTTGGTGTCAAAAGCCGCAATCGGAAGGAGGACTGAAACGGAAGCTAGATCGAATTCTAGTTAATACGGAGTTCACGTCTACTTTTGTTGATGCTAGTGCGCGGTTTTTACCTAGGAGTTTATCAGATCATTCGCCGGGGCTGATTAGTTTTACGGGTGGGATTCGAAACCGTGTTTGTGGTTTTAAATTTGACAACTTTTTGGTTAATGATCCCCTCTTCTTGCCTATGGTTCAACAGCATTGGAATGTGGACATTCAAGGTACGTTTATGTTTCGACTTACGTCTAAGCTAAAGCTACTTAAACCTCCTATTCGTCAGCTACGTTCTACTTATGGGAGTTTATCTAAACGGTCTATTGCTCTCAAAGAAGAGTTGGATGTTGTGCAATTGGCGGCTGATTTGGATCCCAGGAATCCAGATTTAGGTTTGGATGTTATGCACTTACGGGATGCATACCAAAAATCTTGTTGGGCAGATTTTAGTGCGAAAAGGCAGCGAGCTAAAGTTCGATGGTTATCTGAGGGAGATGCTAACACCAGATACTTTCATAAGGTGGTGGAGGAACGACAACATTCTAGGCATATTCACTCTATCTGTAATTCGGAGGGCGTATTTGTCTATGATGACCAAGTTGCTTCTGCTTTTATTGATCATTTTGTATCTATCATAGGTACAAAGGATACTTCTGTTATTCCTGTGATGGATGATACTTTATTCACGCGTCATCTTTCGAATGAGGATGCGAACCATATGATTCGGCCGATCCAGGATATGGAGATTCGTGAAGCAATTTTTAGTATTGGTAATGATAAAGCGCCTGGGTCTGATGGGTATTCATCGAAGTTTTTTAAGGCGGCTTGGAATATAGTTGGTCCGGATGTGTTGCTGGCTATTCACAATTTTTTCTATAGGGGTAGGTTGGCAAAAGAGTTAAATCACACCTTGCTATGTCTACTCCCTAAAATTCCGAATGCCACCTTTGTTTCTGATTTTAGACCAATTGCTTGTTGTTCTGTATTATACAAATGCATATCAAAAGTGATTGTGAATCGGATGAAGCCGTATTTGGATGTTCTGGTTAATAAAGCTCAATCGGCCTTTATCCCTGGCAGGAGAATTGGTGATAATATCCTCATGGCTCATGAATTGGTATCGGGATATCATTTGGGGATGGGTCCTCCGAGATGTGCTTTTAAAATTGACCTGCGGAAAGCTTATGACATGGTAAGTTGGGATTATCTCTTGTGCATGCTTCAGGGATTTCATTTTCACCCAGTGTTAGTCAATTGGATTAGAGAGATGATATCTACACCGACTTTTTCTATTGTTATTAATGCGGAAACTAAGGGATTTTTTCATGGCAAGCGTGGTATTAGACAAGGAGATCCTTTATCACCTTATCTATTTACCATTGTCATGGAAGGATTTTCTATGTTATTCAAACAATGCATAGAGGAGGCGGCTGATTTTGGATATCATCATGGGTGTTTGGATTTTGGTGTTACCCATTTATGCTTTGCTGATGATCTTTTCGTCTTTACTCGGGGTGATGTGGCGTCGGTTGAGGTCTTGAAAAAGGCGTTATCCCTCTTTGCGTCTTGTTCGGGTTTAGCACCAAATCTTCAAAAGAGTGATGTTTTTTTCGGTAATGTGCCTTTGGATGTACAGTCGACTATTTTGCATTGTTTACCATTTAGATCTGGAGCGTTCCCTATTCGTTACTTAGGAGTTCCTTTGTCTCCGGTTTCTTTGAAGGCGGCTGATTATGGGCCTTTAGTGGTAAAGGTTAAGAATAGACTTCAAAACTGGAAGTCTAAATTTCTTTCTTTTGGTGGTCGGATGCAACTTATAGTCTCGGTTTTACAGTCTTTGCAGTTGTATTGGATGGCTATTTTTCTCTTGCCGTCCGGAGTTGTGCATGATCTTGAAAAACTGTTTCGTGATTTCCTTTGGGCGCAAGGTGATTCCTCTAAAGGAAAGTGTAAGGTGGTGTGGTCTATGGTTTGTCGTCCTAAAGAATGTGGTGGCCTTGGATTCCGTCGGCTTGCGGTTTGGAATCGGGCTCTTCTTGCAAAAAATTTATGGGCCATCATATCTAACAGATCATGCTTGTGGGTGGATTGGGTTCGGTCTTACGCTTTACGTGATTCACAATTTTGGACGGCTAAACGGACCACTCGGTGGTCGTGGCTTCTTTCAAAATTGATGACCATTCGACCGGATATCCGTAGGTTTGTCAAGGTGAATGTAGGTGATGGTTTAACGACAAATGCATGGGAGGATGCTTGGCTTGGTTGTGGCCATTTGGCGGACTTTGTCTCTTACAGATTTATCCACGCGTCTGGTTTTTCTCAAACCACAACTGTCAGACAACTGCTAGATACTTTTCATGATGGGTGGCCGGATAATTGGAATTCTCGTTTTCCGGTCCTAGCGAATTCGGCCCTTCCTTCTATTCGGCCAAATGAGGTGGATAATGTTCGATGGGAAAGTGATGCTCAAGGAAATGGTGAGTTCTCGGTTCAAAATGCGTATACATCCTTTGTGGGTGACTTGCCTGTTGTACCTTGGTGGAGATCGGTTTGGTTTAAATCCCATATTCCAAAACATTCGTTTTGTTTGTGGACGGCTTGTCTCAATAGGCTTCCTACACAAGACCGCATGGCTGCTTGGAAGGAGGAACCACCGGATCTTAAGTGCAGTCTATGCGGTATCGTGAGTGATTCTCATGATCACTTGTTCTTTGAATGTACTTTCTCTAGACAGGTTTGGTTGCAGGTTATGGAAAATGTGCATTGGGTTGGTTTCCCGTGTTCTTGGCATGCCATCATTGACGCTTTATCCAATCCGGGCATGGCCCCAGCAAACGTGGAGTGCAAGTTGGCTTTAGCTGCTTCTGTTTACAACATCTGGTGTGAACGCAACCGTAGATTATTTGGAGGCCAGCAACGTCCTATCCCTCATGTGGTTCAAACAATTATGGCGAATATCTTGGACAGGCTTGCGTGGAAGAGGAAGAAATTGTTGACTACCTACCATGTGGACGCGACGTGAGAAGCGGAAGTTGTTTGTTTGGAGGGTGTTGGGTTGGTTTTGGTTATGGTCCTGTTGGAATTGTATTTTATTTGCTTCTTTATTTGTTTCCGTTTGTCTTTGTAGTTTTTGGTTGGTTGTCTGTTGGTTTGGTTGTGTGTCGGATTTTTTGGTCTCTGGCTTTTGAGTTAGGACCTTGGACTTGTGTGTTTTGTTTTGTTCCTTTATAAAATTGCCTGGTTTCCATTAAAAAAAATGGTTTTTACTTAAAACTGAGATTTATAAACAATAAATCCTATTTTACAAAACTAAAACCATTTTAGCTAAAAATCAATCCTTTTATCAAAATTATATTAAACAGGTTTTATCGATCCAAAATTTCAAAAATACTGGCCTTTGAGTTGAAACAATATTGGTCCTATATGAAAAATTTAATAAAACTGTTTATCAAACTGAATAATTTAGTCTAACTGGTTTAGATAAAATTAAACAGAAAAAAAAAATCTCGGATAAAAAGTCTTTAAAAACAAAACAAGTTCTTTTGGGCCATAACTTGGTCCAAAGAACTGGGCTTTGGGCCTGATAAACAAACTAGGCCCAGACAAACGAAAAACCCTAGTGGTTTCATGATGGCGAAGGTGAACGACCTTTGCTACCAACCGGAGCTCGACGATGATGGCAATCGGCCATCGCCGTCCCGTTCTTTGGAAAAACAAAGCAATACCGAATCGATACCACCATCGGCCGCGGCTGTCGATTGCTTCCGATCTGGTTGTGATCGACTAACGCCGCATCCACACCCCACAGTCGTGCGATGTTACCACCATGCGCCTCTGCCACCGACTGGTGGTTCGGTCCGTGGTTCGATATGGATTCGGCCACCACCACCGATCGGGTGGTGTGACCTACGGCCACCGGTGTGTAGCCATCGCCACCGATCATCACCCACAGGTGGCGATTGGCGTTTTTGTAATTGAATATCGTTAATCCGGTGACAACGCATGAGTGCCACCACCGCCATCTAGCTATGGTCCATAGCGGCAACGACAATCAGTCGCCACCGCCGTCGCCGCTAAGCGCGGTTGTGACCACCGTGGATGCGACGACAGCAGCAGCCACAGCCACCACCATCGCCGCTCCACTGTCGCCATTGCCTCAATCAACCGGCGACTGCAGCAGCTCCGGGCTGCCACCGCGACCGTGATCAACAAAAACCATCGACGCCACCACCACCACATACGGTGGTGTGGTGGCTGTCTTTCGATCGAACCGGCGCCGCCATTCGGCGGCCGTGATTGTTAATCGACACCACCGCCACCACAATCGGTGGAGTAGTGGTGGTTTCTGCTGACGCCGCATCACTTACGGTGGTGCGGCTGGTGGTTTGATGCGGTGCTTGGTGAGTGGTCTCGAATAACAACATTAGCCGCCGCCACCGTTATGCACGGTGCGGCTGGCGTTTGCACCGCCATCCACCAACTGGTGGTTGCGGTCGGCGATGATGATGAACAACACCACCATTGCCACCGATACCGCCACCTTGACCAATCTCAGCCGCAGCCACAATCGGTGGTGCAGCCATGATCTGTTCCGGCCTCCGGCCACCACCGATCTGGTGGTGGTTTGCGTCGGTGGCGGTTGGTTTCGAGCTCGGTTTTTCGAATGTTAATAAAAATCAAAAATTTTATATGTAAACCATTAACATAATAAAAATCAGATTCTTAAACATGACATTCAAGAAACAAAATTTTAACGGATCACACACAAACAGATGTAAACAGATAAAAAACTAAAACGATTACAACAATGGCTCTGATACCACTGTTGGGTTTTTGTGGGTATCCTCGGATCAAACTGACTCGAGGATTATCTTAGATCTAACGAACCTCACTGGTTTGATAAATCTCATAGGTTTAGAAACAAACTGTTAAAACCTTATGTGATCAGAAACACTCTGTTTCCGATCTAATTATGCGGAAGCGATAAAAGCTAAAAACCCTTTTAAAAGCCTAATGATCTTGAATCGTCTTAGTTTAATCCTAATAGATTGGATTAGATCAATTTACCTGGACTGCTCGAGAATAGTCCACCCGTGATCGACCAACGAACGTTCTTCTAGTTGAACCGAATGAAACCCGAACAATCAAAAATTGGAATCCGACCGGGGGGGAGGTCGGCGCCGGTTTGGAGAGAGAGAGGAGGAGGGAAACTGAAACTGATTTTCTTAGCTGAAAAGCTTAATTGTTTCTTAACCCATAAGCCTTATTTATATGGGAAGAATAAAACAGTTTGAATGAGATTCAGCTTCCATATTATAATTATCTCAAATTCTTTCCTTTTATTAACTGGAAAAGAATTTGCTTATGATAAATATATATATATATATATCTAATATATATATATATCACTTTATTAATTAACTATTATATATTTATTTATCTAATAAATATATAATATCCTAATTAATTAATAACCCTCCAACTTTGGTAATTCTGACTGTAATTACCCAATTGATTTATAATACACTATTATAAATCCTAACTCTCCATTTCTGGGTTTCATCTAACTTGTTCGACTTATAGGTCCTCACAGGTGTGACCCTCAAGTGTCTTGCAACGTTGGATGTGTAATTACTTGGTTTGTCAACTCTGCACATAATTCCTAACAATCTTCACACGGGGATATACCACAACTTGTACCTATACCTCAATTGGAGGTTGATGGTACCGACATAGTGAGGCAGCTGCCCCAGCCCACGACTTCAATTGATTCCACATCGAGTCTAGATCCACTTGTCTCTAATACATCTCTTTCTTTGGCTAGGACACAGGTGCAAACCACCTTTGCAGGAGGCTTTAGTAGCCCTGCCAGAACCACCGTAGTGAGTTCTGCATTTGTTGCGGGCTTGCAAGGATCGGAGGGAAATCCCATCAGTGTTAACATCACGCCAACGCTGAACATGGGTTCCTTGAGTTCTACTCTTGGATCAACGAGAAGTCTAAGTGACCTCGGTGTTACGTTACCCTCATCCTCTATCATCACGGCGCTTAGGCAACATTCTACCATTTTGGGTTCTTCCTCAACACCCATTGGTAGTTTCTCGTCTGCATCGACCACGACTTCCACATCATCTACACTGTCTTCATCTTCAGCATCTACTGCACCATCTTCCTCCATACCGCCTCGGCCTGAAACATCTTCCTCGCCTGATGTCGATCTCTCTCGTATTCATGTTGTGGCAACTGCGGATCAGCTTATTACGAGGTCTATGTTTCGAGCAAATAATCAGCAAATGGCGGATTTGATTAAGCAGTAGACTGCTCGTATTTCTGCTTTGGAACAACAAGTAGCTACTTTGGTAAAAGGCAAAGCTCCGATGCCTGATCCTCCATCTCAGCCTACTCAATCTGCGGCTGATTCTTTGACGATTCCTGAGCTAAAGGGGTTGTTGTTTTCCAAGCTCTTAGAGTCGGGGTCTGCTGAAGATGGTGATTTGGTTGGGTTGTTGCAACAGCAGACTACTCTACAACAACAGGCTATTAGAGAACAGAGGTCTCAGGCTCATCTGGTCACTCACACCGAATTTAAGGAATTCCAAGCCACTCTAGATGCATCTCTCACGAAGACATTCACTGAGATTAACAAAATGTTTACAGAAGGGTTGACTCAGTTGTCTAATCGTATTCGAGGAATAGAGGAAACTTGCCAAGCGGCGGCTAGACGGCCAACTAGACGGCATGATGATCATGATGATCATGACCATCATGAGGGGGAGAGAAAGCGTAGAAGGTTGGAAAGTGAGCCGTCTAGGGAACCGTCCTCTTCAAGAGTAAGAGTGGTTGATCGTTTTAAAGAAAGGCCACCAAGAGAAAAGCAACCAGCGCGACATAGAGATGCCATTGTTCTTACTGGAGGTCAAGAAATGGATACTGTACCGGAATTGCAATCTACATTAGATTTTCTGAGCTCTGTACAAGAGGAGATACCAGCTGAAGGTGTAGAAGAAAGGGGAGTTAGATTTTCAGGGACTTCTAGTTCTATGTCTGAAATAGATAGAGTTCTAGAGCTCCTTGAGAATGTAGCTTCTGATCTCAGAGACTATCAAGTACCAAATGAGGAGATAAATGATGCGAGGTGTGCAGAAGACAGTAAGCTGAAAGATATGTTTGATGATGTACAGTTTGATTTTGAGAAAGAAGAACCGGTAGATGATGTGGAAGGCTCTCTGCTAGAAGAAGTGTTACCACAGAATGATCTAATGCCTGTTGATCCAAAGAAAGTGGAGTTATGGGAGAAAATGAAAGCAAGCTCTGGGAAGTTTCTGAAGAGAACAGAATGGAATCGATTTACAAGAGCTACAAGGAAGTATATAGAAGAAAGGTACAAGAGTAGATTCTGTTATCATGAGAGAAAGCTGAGTTATGTGAAGCTGTATGGGATTGAAAATCTGAAAGAAGAGTTGAGGAGAGAGTACATCCATATGAGAAAGGTAAATAAGCAAAGGAAAGAAGAACTTGTCTCTGATCATAAGTTTGCTGCAGTGAAGAGTTACAAGACTAATAAGCTTAGATCTTATTTCTATCCTGTAATCACTTTTACAAGAGATGATGGGAAGGAGTATGTTATTACCGAAGCAGACTTTCAGGATGTGAGCTATGATGTCATTTTTGGAATTTTGTATGATCTCAAAGGAAAAGCCTTTAGATCAGAGGAGGAAATAATTGCTCTAACAGCAATTGTCAGGCATGTCAAGGCATCTATCTCCTTAGCTCATCTGTATGAATTTTAGTTGGGGTTGGAGAATTGGACATCAAAGCTTTTCTGTCACAAGCCTCAAAGAAGTCTAATTGGAGATGGAAAGGACTTGGTTTTGTATACTGTGTTCTATGATGCAGATGAGATAAGGATTTCATGTGTGTATCCAGATTCTCTAGGTAACAAGAAGAGAATGTATTCACACGAAGTGATGTTGTTTTGTGATGATACGTTGAAGATCGTGATGGATGGATTGAATACAAGATTACAAATGGATAAGCACCATGTCCATGACATCTCTGCTGCTAACAAGGTTTTAATCAGGCATTTTGTAAAGGAGATAGATAGAAGACTAAGGCTTAGAAATGACATCAGATTTGCTGAGACCAAGTTCAAGTTGAGAAAACCTGCAGTAAAGTTGTCTTGAGTGTTTTTTTTGTTAATTTCTTTTGAGTGTCCCTCCTTCTTTTATAAAGGGGGAGATTGTTAATGTTGTGTTTATTAAAGAAGTTGAGGGACCTTTTGTGTAAGTTTCTAATTCTTAGGGTTGAGGTATAAATACCTCAATGCCTTGTATTGTATCTTTTCGACGTTCATTTTGGAATATCAATGACTTCATGACTTTCTCTCTCTTGTTCTTGAGTTTGCATCACAATCTTAACTAGATTGTGATAGATTTGGATTCATTTACATTTACAGGTCGTTTCGCAGTTAAATGTTAAAGGTTATTCAAACTTATACCTTTTTACCGTTTTCTCTTTAGATGTTACGAAAACACGACGTTTTTGGATGACCTAACACATCAACATGTAGATGGGTATATATTATACACGGTTGTTTGGAATAAGCTTCTACAGACTTGACTTTGTAATGGTTGGCTCGGCTAGTCGTGTAAAATCGAGAGTTGGTGATTCATACATACGTTTAAACGAGACACGTTATAAATGGTTGTTACGTATCACCATGTAAAAGCATATATTCTTCATATTGTATCCTTAACACGGTCTAAAGGGTTGATTCGTGCTACAGTTAATTCATAAATGGTAATATAACTTGTCATTTTTACCGTTTTCACATAGATGTTACGAAAACACGATTATTTTGAATTACTTAACACATAAACATATACATATGTGCTTATTATACACGGTTGTTTGAAATAAGATTGCACAAACGTGACTTTGTTACGGTTGGCTCGTACAATCTCGTTAAATCGAGAGTTAGTGATTGGTACACCCATTTGAATAATAGGCTTTTATACACAGTTGTTACGTATTACCATGTAAAAGCATGTATTCTTTAGATTGTATCGTTAAGACGGTCTGAGGAGTTGGGTCGTTTCACAGTTAATTGTTAAAGGGTATCAAAACTTGTAGTTTTTTTAATCAGTTTCTCTTTAGATGTTACGAACACAGTTAATTGTTCTTGGATGACCGAACACATAAACATGTAGCTCTTTAGTTCTTTTTTAGTCGGTTTCTCTATAGTAGCTCAGGACCCTTATAAGCACATTACAAGTTCACTTTGTGTGCGATGTGGGACATTGCTCAACACGCCCCCTCACGTGTGGCGTTCTTTCAGCCTAACGCGTGGATACTTTGGGTTACATGGAGTCCGTGCGGCTTTTTGACCAACCACGGGTGAACCTTACTCTGATACCATGTAAGTTTGTGGGGTTCCAACTAAAAAATGAGCTTGTACAGACTTGACTTTGTAATGGTTGGCTCGGCTAGTGGTGTAAAATCGAGAGTCGGTGATTCATACATACGTTTGAATGAGACACATGTATAAATGGTTTTTACATATCACCATGTAAAAGCATGTATTCTTCAGATTGTATCCTTAACACGGTCTAAAGGGTTGGTTCATTCTACAGTTAATTCATAAATGGTATTATAACTTGTCCTTTTTACGGTTTTCACATTACATGTTAAGAAAACACGATTATTTTGAATTACTAACACATAAACATATACATAGGTGCTTATGATACACGGTTGTTTGAAATCAATGTTCGAAAAAGCTCGCCGCAACAGCCGCCATGGCGCGCCGTGGCTTAAGGCTTGTGTCTCACGCCACGTTACGTCTAAAGCACGCCATGGTGTAATGCGCGGTTTTTATAACACAATATTTGATTTAACTTATCTTTTTAATGTCCTATTTGTTAGTTTTTAGTATATAACTTAATTTAAGTTGTTTTTAATCATTGATTCATATAGTAATAGTAGGAAAACGTAAGTTTATGCATATAATAGTATATATGATATAAAGATTCGCCGCCATTAGTCACGCCTTGAAAAACGCCATGTCCTCGCCATGGCTTCCAAGGCTTGAGGCTTGGCGTTGCCGCCACGCCACGCCTCACGCTATTTGGAACCTTGTTTGAAATAAGATTGTACAAACGCGACTTCGTTACGGTTGGCTCGTACAATCGCGTAAAATCGAGAGTTAGTGATTCGTACACCCGTTTGAATAAGAGGCCTTTATACACGATGGTTACGTATTACCATGTAAATGCATGTATTCTTTAGATTGTATCCTTAACACGGTCTACGGAGTTGGGTCGTTTCACAGTTAATTGTTAAAGGGTATTAAAAGTTGGACT
Organism: Centaurea solstitialis; assembly: GCA_030169165.1. NCBI lineage: Eukaryota > Viridiplantae > Streptophyta > Magnoliopsida > Asterales > Asteraceae > Centaurea > Centaurea solstitialis. The sequence goes on along the minus strand of CM058041.1, from coordinate 51,145,774 downwards.
TTTTAATCGTTTTCTCTTTAGATGTTATGAATACACGACGTTTTTGGATTACCAAACACATAAACTTGTAGATGGGTATATATTATACACGGTTGTTTGAAATGAGCTTGTACAGACTTGACTTTGTAATGGTTGGCTCGGCTAGTCGTGTAAAATCGAGAGTCGGTGATTCATACATACGTTTGAATGAGACACATGTATAAATGGTTTTTACATATCACCATGTAAAAGCATGTATTCTTCAGATTGTATCCTTAACACGGTCTAAAGGGTTGGTTCATTCTACAGTTAATTCGTAAATGGTATTATAACTTGTCCTTTTTACCGTTTTCACATTACATGTTAAGAAAACACGATTATTTTGAATTTACTAACACATAAACATATACATAGGTGCTTATGATACACGGTTGTTTGAAATAAGATTGTAAAAACGTGACTTCGTTACGGTTGGCTCGTACAATCGCGTAAAATCGAGAGTTAGTGATTCGTACACCCGTTTGAATAAGAGGCCTTTATACACGATGGTTACGTATTACCATGTAAATGCATGTATTCTTTAGATTGTATCCATAACACGGTCTACGGAGTTGGGTCGTTTCACAGTTAATTGTTAAAGGGTATTAAAAGTTGGACTTTTTTAATCGTTTTCTCTTTAGATGTTATGAATACACGACGTTTTTGGATTACCGAGCACATAAACTTGTAGATGGGTATATATTATACACGGTTGTTTGAAATGAGCTTGTACAGACTTGACTTTGTAATGGTTGGCTCGGCTAGTCGTGTAAAATCGAGAGTCGGTGATTCATACATACGTTTGAATGAGACACATGTATAAATGGTTGTTACATATCACCATGTAAAATCATGTATACTTCATATTGTATCCTTAACACGGTCTAAAGTGTTGGTTCATTCTACAGTTAATTCGTAAATGGTATTATAACTTGTCCTTTTTTACCGTTTTCACATTAGATGTTACGAAAACACGATTATTTTTAATTACTAACACATAAACATATACATATGTGCGTATGATACACAGTTGTTTGAAATAAGATTGTACAGACGTGATACACAGTTATTAGAGGTCTTTATACACGATTATTACATATTACCATGTAAATGCATGTATTCTTTAGAATGTGTCCTTAACACGGTCTAAGGAGTTGGGTCGTTTCATAGTTAATTGTTAAACGGTATTAAAACTTGTACATTTTAACCGTTTTCTCTTTAGATGTTTCGGAAACACGACGTTTTTGAATGACCTAACACATAAACATGTAGATGGGTGTATATTATACATGGTTGTTTGAAATGAGCTTGTACAGACTTGACTTTGTAATGGTTAGGTTGGCTAGTCATGTAAAATCGAGAGTCGGTGATTTATACATACGTTTGAATGAGACACGTGTATAAATGGTTGTTACGTCTAACCATGTAAAAGCATGTATTCTTCAGATTGTGTCCTTAACACGATCTAAAGGGTTGGTTCATTTTACAGTTAATTCGTAAATGGTATTATAACTTGTCGTTTTTACCGTTTTCACATTAGATGTTACGAAAACAAGATTATTTTGAATTACTTAACACATAAACATATAAATAGGTGCTTATTATACACGGTTGATTGAAATAAGATTGCACAAACGTGACTTTGTTGGGTCGGCTTGTACAATCGCGTAAAATCGAGAGTTAGTGATTCGTACACCCATTTGAATAAGAGGCTTTTATACACGGTTGTTACGTATTGCCATGTAAAAGCATGTATTCGTTAGATTGTATCCTTAACACGGTCTAAGGAGTTGGGTCGTTTCAAAGTTAAATGTTAAAGGGTAATAAAACTTATACTTTTTAACCGTTTTCTCTTTAGATGTTATGAATACACGACGTTTTTGGATTACCGAACACATAAACTTGTAGATGGGTATATATTATACACGGTTGTTTGAAATGAGCTTGTACAGACTTGACTTTGTAATGGTTGACTCGGCTAGTCGTGTAAAATCGAGAGTCGGTGATTCATACATACGTTTGAATGAGACACGTGTATAAATGGTTGTTACGTCTAACCATGTAAAAGCATGTATTCTTCAGATTGTGTCCTTAACACGGTCTAAAGGGTTGGTTCATTTTACAGTTAATTCGTAAATGGTATTATAACTTGTCGTTTTTACCGTTTTCACATTAGATGTTACGAAAACAAGATTATTTTGAATTACTTACCACATAAACATATAAATAGGTGCTTATTATACACGGTTGATTGAAATAAGATTGCACAAACGTGACTTTGTTAGGTTGGCTTGTACAATCGCGTAAAATCGAGAGTTAGTGATTCGTACACCCATTTGAATAAGAGGCTTTTATACACGGTTGTTACGTATTGCCATGTAAAAGCATGTATTCGTTAGATTGTATCCTTAACACGGTCTAAGGAGTTGGGTCGTTTCAAAGTTAAATGTTAAAGGGTAATAAAACTTATACTTTGTTGTTCCAGATTCAAGTTTTAATCAACATGCAACAACTAGAGAATGATTCAGGAAGCCATATGTCATTAATTCTTGGATCAAAGTTTACACACACTAAAACACCAAGCACACACACACTTAAGCACAATGACTCTCTCAATCACTCTCACTTTACAATCATGTACGTATGCATGATCTCCACTTCCAAATGAACTAACTATGGGTATTTATACCCAAACACTCAAACCCTTACACTTTACAACTTTTACACAAACTACCCTAAGTAAACAAAACTATTACAGGTAAAGTAATAAAGGACTAAAACAATAAACCAAGCTTTGACTTTGAAGACCACTTTGACTTTGCCTTTGACTTCAACTTTAGCACCATCTTGTGATCTCGGATACAATCCGATTTTGCACCTAACAATCTCCCCTTTTGGATTCGAGATCACAAAAAGAATTAGGCAAACGTCTTCAAGAAAGCATCAACACTTTAAACATCAACAATAAGCTTTCTTGAACAATAAGCTTCCGTAATAAACTTCACGAATCATCCAATCTTCATGAAGCTTTAACAAACTTTGAACACGAAGCTTTAGCAAATCGAGATATCTTCAAATAATCACCAAACTTCAAACATCTCTCGCAAACATCTCTTGTCATATCTCGTAATCTTCTCTTCATCTTGACATTTCGGAACCATCTCCCCAAAGTATATTCAGAAAGCATTTCTCGACTTTACATTTCTAAACCATCTCCCCCTTTTTGATGAAATATGAAATAATCATCAAAATCTATAGAAATGTATGATGAGAACAACTCGACTCGTAAAGATACAAACATGTGAACAAACCACCAAAGATATCAAAAACCATCTCACAAAACCATCTCCTTCTTGTTACTCCAGAATTCCCCTTATGACTCCAAAGAAATACCGTCAATTCCAAAAAGTAATCCGAATCTTTTCAAATTCAGATTTAAGTGGGAAAATCCTGAAACAACACATGAATCAGTTGGAATGCCTGTGAGAAGCACAAAGCAACTCAGTACAACAAATGCACTATATAAGGAGCTTTAGTGATGATCACTCCCCAGGGCTTCCGTTCAATCATCGCAAACACTAAAAGTATTCCTATGAACGTTCCGACAAAGAAACAAATTCCTTGTGTGTATTTGTGATGAAAGAAAATAGCATCAAGTGCTTTCATAAGGCTCAAAATGTGAAAACATTTCACGACTCGATGTGTAGAAATGAAGTTCGAAGGCAGGGCAGCTTCCTTCTGTTTCAATATCGATTTTCCAAATGAAAACCTGATAGATTATGTGCTGCATCCCCGTGATGAAATGAAACATCTCCTTGTTAAGAAGGAAATGAGTAGCTAGTGGGGTAAAAACGAGAGTCGGCATTGGACTTTGCCTTGTTTCAATATCGGTCACCAAAGAATGTGAACCAATAGATTATGTGGTTGTCCGGCTTAGAAAAGGTTGGTGCAGAGTTTTATTTTTCTTTTAACTCTGTTCTCACACCCTCCAATTCTTTTAAGCATCCTCACTTCTAACCAAGCTCTCATATAACATTTTTCCGCTCAATCACTATGAGAATAACTCGACCACCTGAGTTATCTCCCCACTCTTTGATGTAGACCCCTCACTCATTTCTCAAGGATAACTTCTTGGGTAGGATTGCCGGTTCTAGAAATCCATAGAAGTTCTGTTAAGCTCACACATCCCATGAAATAAGTTTCCTAAACATAAACGTACAATGATTCATCGGGTGAATCAATGAGCCAATATGAAAAATATAGGAGCATAAAATTTTCTCCAAACAAGGATATGAAATGAATAACATGAATAATGTAAACTTGATTGAGAAAACTGATTCATCATATGATGTGAGATATGTTCTTGAAATGTTTTGGTGTACACAAAATGAATGAATGTTATCTATACGATCAAGATATAGATATAGCAATGAAGAACGTATCTGATCAAATAAACGATGAAGTACAAAGAGGAAGATATCAAGCGAGCGTATTACCACCGAAAAATATGGTCATATAGAGACGTGGTAATAACAAGACAAAAGAAGCTAAACCGGTGTGTATGAATACTTGAAAAGTATATGAAAAGATAATACGCAAGTATTAATCTTTGGAAACACACGGTTAGAAAATATCCGTCAACTCATCATGATATGAAAACATGGAAAATCACACTTCTAATTCGAAAAAAAACATTTGAGAATCGAGAAGTGAGTTTGAACATTTAAAAAGATTTTTCATACCTGAAAGTTGTTCGTCTTTCAGATATGTAAGCATTAAAGCATATTATAACACTCCCCCTAAAAACAATATCTCTTTTATGTACTCCCCCTCAAATGGATAATCAAACATTTACTTAAAATTCTCCATCAAAGTAAGAATAATACCTTGAGAACCATTGAAGACCGGGTCTTGAACTGATTTATTCAAGAGCCACTTGCACATTGAAGATCGGGTCCTAAACTGGGATATTTAGAAGCCACTATACATTGAAATCCGGGTCCTAAACTGATATATTTAGGAACCACTTGATTGCAGACACTCCCCCTTGAATAATGCATTAAAGATATGGGGACCTGCAAAAACACAATCATACAGATTTTGGTATCCACTTGAAAGTGGACCCTCTTTTGTTAAAAGAAGTTGGTTTATAATTCGGAATACTGTAAGTACCATACCAACTTTCCGACTTTTCTTTTCGAACAAACTTATTTGTTCCACAGTAAGAACAACATATTTTCTTTTGAGATAATCTGATCATATGATTTACAGAGTAAATTGGATCAGATTTAACAAAAGATTTAGCTTTAAAAACATTGTTCTTTTTAACATTTTGTTTGGGAACAAATAACTTTGGTTTATCTACATTTGGTGTAGACCCTTTAACTCTCCAAACAAACTTACCTTTCTTCGAATGATTTTTACCTGAACCATCAATCTGATGATCATAGAAAAGATTAGTAGGACGAATCTGATTAGTTGGTGTAAAACTTTTTGTTGAAGAAACATCTGCATGAAGAGAACTTGGAGCAGTTTTGAATGAACACACAAAATCAGCATAATCAACATATGGTGATTGTACTATAACATCGGGACTCTTTGGTTCATTCAAATTAACTTTAAAAACAATATCTTCAAGATCTTTCACCATTACAGATAAAAGATTCTTTTCTTCTACTGTTTCATTAAGCTTCTTTTTCAGATTAGAACTCATAATCTGTTCTTTCATGATATCAGAAGACAATGCAGATAATCCTAATGTAAGCTTCCTTACTTTTGTCTCAAAAACCCTCTTTTCCTCTTCAAAATCATTTTTCTCAAAGGTTGGTTTTTTAGTTCAGCAATCAGTTGCTCAAAACCATTTATCTCACACTTTAAAAGGTGTTCTCTTCTTTTAAAAGCACTTCTTTCATCCGAAAGTTGCACTTCTAAGTTAGCAATTTTCTTCCTAAACAGAACACTCTTTTCTTCAAAAGCTTTTCTTTCTTTTTCAAAACCTTTACTTTCTTCCTCAAAATCAAACTCAACACATCTATCTCTTTCAACACGAACATTCTTTTTCTTCAAACCTTTCTTCTTACTCTCAAAAACATTCTTCTTTTTCTCAAAATCTTTTCTTTCATTCACAATCTGTCTCTCTAAATCAGAAATATTCTTCGAAAGTTTATCACTTTTCAACTCAAAAGATTTTCTCTCTTTCTCAAAAACCTTTCTTTCTTCTTCAAAAACCTTTCTTTCATCGTGTAACATCTTTTCAATCTTAACCAACTCACTATCCACAACATTCTTCTTGTTGGTACAAGAATCGGTACAAGACTCAAGAGAATCAAAAACATTCATTCCATCATAAGAGTTGGAATCATCATCATCATAACAACAATTAACATAACATGTTGATTCAGAAAACTCTTTGAAAATCTTGTTTTCTTTTTGCTCATCAAAAACTGATATCTTCAAAGAAAGTTCGTTAATCTTTGCTTCAAAAGCTCGTCTTTTCTTTCTCAATGTTACTTCTCTCGATGATCACGATTTTCTCAAAATCATTTACTTGGTTTGAAAGTTCTATCACTCTCGAATGAGAAGATATAAGTTTGTTTTCAACAACTTTCTTATCTTCATCTAATTCATGAACTTTCTTTTGCAAACATTCATTTTCTTTCCTCAAAGAAGTTACAAGTTTTAAGTTTTGAGCATTTCCAAAAGAATGTTTTAACATTTCATCATGCTCATTTTGCAAATCAATTTTTAAACTTGTAATCATACTTCTTTCATTAGAAAGTGACTTTTCAAGATCAGTAACTTTAATGAGAAGATCAACCTTTTCAGCATTTGATATGAATAAACTTTGCTGAAGCTCAGTTATCTGTTTTGACAATTCTGAATTCTCCGATTCTTGCCCTTTTTCACTCTGTAATAACTTCTCTAAATCCACAATCTTTATTTCTAACGAAGATTTGTCAGAACTCAACTTTAGATTTTCCTGGTTTAGCTCAAAGACACGATGACTGTATGTCATATAATTCTTCCATAACGTATGATAGTCAACAGGCTTTGTCATCTTGACTAATCAACAATAGAACTTGAAAATGATCGGTAATTCACTGAAACTGGTAGATTTCTTCTGAACTGTTGGAGGTATGCAAATCGGAACACTTCTTTTGATCAAAGATAAGGTTAGTGACAAAAGTCAAAAAGTCAACTAAAAAGTCAACTGTGAATAGTGAAATCCCGAGAAAAAATATTTTTCAAAATTTGAAAGTTGATTTTGACCGCGAAATTGAAATCTTAGTCCAAAAATACAACCTCTCGGAAATCACCAAAATCTCGGAAAAACCGGCAATTTTCGGGAAAAAATGACCTTAAAAATGACTGAACTTTTTCACCGTAGAATTAGATAAGAAGTCTTAAAAAGTTTACGTGAAAAAACGCCCGAAAAACGCTTCCAGACTTTTTTTTTTTTTTTTGCTTAAACTAATCCGATTCGGAAAACACTATATTCCGATTCGGATTTTTCAATTTTCCGAATCGGAAAATGTAGTTTTCCGAATCGGAAAAACACAACTGATAGAGTTCCGAGAAAAATTTCGAGTTGGTATTTGGGCAAATTCCGAATCGGAAAATGATGTTTTCCGAATCAGAGTTTGACTAATACCAAGTCGGAAAACGAGTAAGATCAGAACTAAACAACAAAATGAGTCCAAAAAATTTTCCGATTCGGAAAATTTCAAAAATCCGATTCGGAAAACTGGTATTTTCCGATTCGGAATTTTTGAATATTCCAATTCGGAAAATATGAACAGAATTCGGAAAAATGAGAAAAAACCGAGCAGAAGGTAAAAAAAACTCAAAAAATTACTGCTCAAATCACCAAATTTTGACTCAAAATCACTCACAAACACAGTAAAAACATCATTTTAACCACAAACAATCAAATTCATATCCAAATCAATGATCAAAATAAGAAAATCAAACCTCAAACCTCCATTTTAAAAAAAACACAAAAAGCTTAAGAAATCATACCAAATTCAATGAATTTCCAGCTCTGATACCACTTGTTGTTCCAGATTCAAGTTCTAATCAACATGCAACAACTAGAGAATGATTCAGGAAGCCATATGTCATTAATTCTTGGATCAAAGTTTACACACGCTAAAACACCAAGCACACACACACTTAAGCACAATGACTCTCTCAATCACTCTCACTTTACAATCATGTACGTATGCATGATCTCCACTTCCAAATGAACTAACTATGGGTATTTATACCCAAACACTCAAACCCTTACACTTTACAACTTTTACACAAACTACCCTAAGTAAACAAAACTATTACAGGTAAAGTAATAAAGGACTAAAACAATAAACCAAGCTTTGACTTTAAAGACCACTTTGACTTTGCCTTTGACTTCAACTTTAGCACCATCTTGTGATCTCGGATACAATCCGATTTTGCACCTAACATACTTTTTAACCGTTTTCTCTTTAGATGTTACGAAAACACGATGTTTTTGGATGACCTAACACATAATGATGTAGATGGGTGTATATTATACACGATTGTTTGGAATCTGATTCTACAGACTTGACTTTGTAATGGTTGGCTCGGCTAGTCGTGTAAAATCCAAAGTTGGTGATTCATACATACGTTTAAATGGGACACGTGTATAAATGGTTGTTACGTAACACCATGTAAAAGCATGTATTCTTCATATTGTATCCTTAACACGGTCTAAAGGGTTGGTTCATTCTACAGTTAATTCTTAAATGCTATTATAACTTGTCCTTTTTACCGTTTTCACATTAGATGCCTCTAAAACCCGACTCGGGAAGGCATCTTCCCCGACTTACAAATCCCGATTCGGGTTACCACCACTCCTGATTCGGGAAATGGTAATTCCCAATTCGGGAAAACACCAAGCTTCGAATTCCCGCATCGAAAGGAAGCGAGGTCAGCATAACGACTAGGCCAGCCTAATTCCCGATTTCGGAACTCAGTGTTTCCAATTCGGGAAAGGCGTAGCTCAGCATAAGATTTCCCGATTCGAGAATCAAAAATTCTTAATTCGGGGAACGTGATTTCCCGATTCGGGAATCATAAATCCCGATTCAGGATTTATGATTTCCCAATTCGAGAAACACAAACAGATTCGAAACCTTGCCAAAAAGTGGCCAAAAATCAGTTCTAGCTTGATTCAGATACATCTAAACTTATCCCTAAGAAATCCTACACCAACACCATCAATCTTACGCTTTTTGAACATCAAAACTTACCTCGATTGACGAAATCCCGACCTTGAAGTTGAAGAAATGGCTCAAAGTTGCTTTCCAATACACACACTAATCACACACTAATTTTTTCCCCCAAAAAGGTAAAATCCTAGGGTTTAGGGTTTAAATACCTTGGGTTTTGGGCCAAGACCATACCTAAAATAGACTAATACAAACTCATTAACAATTTCCAAAAGTGACACATTTAGCCCCTATAATCCGTTATCCCTACAAAAGACCAACTTATAACATCAAATAAAGTCTTGGTTATTACATGTATCCTTAACACGGTCTAAGGATTTGGGTCGTTTCACAGTTAAATGTTAAAGGGTATTAAAACTTATACTTTTTAACCGTTTTCTCTTTAGATGTTACGAAATCACGACGTTTTGGATGACCTAACACATAAACATGTAGATGGGTATATATTATACACGGTTGTTTGGAATGAGCTTCTACAGACTTGACTTTGTAATGGTTGGCTCGGCTAGTCGTGTAAAATCAAGAGTTGGTGATTCATACATACGTTTAACTGAGACACGTGTATAAATGGTTGTTACGTATCACCATGTAAAAGCATATATTCTTCATATTGTATCATTAACATGGTCTAAAGGGTTGGTTCATCCTACGGTTAATTCGTAAATGGTATTATAACTTGTCCTTTTTACCGTTTTCACATAGATGTTACGAAAACACGATTATTTTGAATTACTTAACACAAACATATACATAGGTGCTTATTTTACATGGTTGTTTGAAGTAAGATGGCACAAATGTGACTTTGTTACGGTTGGCTCGTACAATCTCGTTAAATCGAGAGTTAGTGATTCGTACACCCGTTTGAATAAGAGGCTTTTATACACGGTTGTTACGTATTACCATGTAAAAGCATGTATTCTTTAGATTGTATCCTTAACATGGTATGAGGAGTTGGGTCGTTTCACAGTTAATTGTTAAAGGGTATTAAAACTAGTACTTTTTTAATCGGTTTCTCTTTAGATATTACGAAAACACGACGTTTTTGGATGACCGAACAGATAAACATGTTGATGGGTGTATATTATACATGGTTGTTTGAAATGAGCTTGTACATACTTGACTTTGTAATGGTTGGCTCGGCTAGTTGTGTAAAATCGAGAGTCGGTGATTCATACATACATTTGAATGAGACACATGTATAAATGGTTGTTGCATATCACCATGTAAAAGCATTTATTCTTCAGATTGTATCCTTAACACGGTCTAAAGGGTTGGTTCATTCTACAGTTTATTCGTAAATGGTATTATAACTTATCCTTTTTACCGTTTTCACATTAGATGTTACGAAAACACGATTATTTTGAATTACTAACACATAAACATATACATAGGTGCTTATGATACACGGTTGTTTGAAATAAGATTGTACAGACGTGACTTCGTTATGGTTGGCTCGTACAATCGCGTAAAATCGAGAGTTAGTGATTCGTACACCCGTTTGATTAAGAGGCCTATATACACGATGGTTACGTATTACCATGTAAATGCATGTATTCTTTAGATTGTATCCTTAACACGATCTAAGGAGTTGGGTCGTTTCATAGTTAATTGTTAAATGGTATTCAAAATTGTACTTTTTAACCGTTTTCTCTTTAGATGTTTCGGAAACACGATGTTTTTGAATAACCTAACACATAAACATGTAGATGGGTGTATATTATGCACAGTTGTTTGAAATGAGCTTGTACAGACTTGACTTTGTAATGGTTGGCTTGGCTAGTCATGTAAAATCGAGAGTCAGTGATTCATACTTACGTTTGAATGAGACACGTGTATAAATGGGTTTTACGTCTCACCATGTAAAAGCATATATTCTTCAGATTGTGTCCTTAACACGGTCTAAAGGGCTGGTTTGTTCTATAGTTAATTCGTAAATGGTATTATAACTTGTCCTTTTTACTATTTTCACATTAAATGTTAAGAAAACACGATTATTTTGAATTACTTAACACATAAACATATATATACATAGGTGCTTATTATTATACACGGTTGTTTGAAATAAGATTGCACAAACGTGACTTTGTTAGGTTGGCTCGTACACCCGTTTGAATAAGAGGCTTTTATACACGGTTGATACGTATTACCATGTAAAAGCATGTATTCTTTAGATTGTATTGTAACACCCCAATTTCCAAAACAGATATAACAACAATAATGGTAACAATCCCAGTGATCTAACGCAACAGAAATATTACTAAATAATCAGCAAAATAAACGTGTCTAAGTGCACGCGGAACAACCCTCCACGGCTGAGATAATAACTTTAGGTAGCTAGAGTGCGTAAAAGAAATAAACCAAAGCCGACTCTATCTAGACGTAAGACCTTATCCTTGCCCTTCTGTCTCCCTCGGGCTACTCCTGTAACAGATAAGAAAGAAAAGAATTTGGAAAACGAGGATTAGACCATAAGGTCTAGTGAATTCCCCAAACAGTAAATAAACAGTTCCGACCCGTTGGCCGTATTTCAAAACAAAAACCACTGAATGTGTGCGGACAAAGAAAACACAGTCCAGGCCCAGTCCAGGTCACCTGACAATAACTCCCAAGGGACGTAGTCCCGAGGTACCCCCAAGTGGCGGATCAGACCAAATGGTAAACTCCCAAGTGGCGATCAGACCAAAACTAATCCCTACAGACGCATGCCTCTAAAACCCGACTCGGGAAGGCATCTTTCCCGACTTACAAATCCCGATTCGGGTTACCACCACTCCCGATTCGGGAAATGGTAATTCCTAATTCGGGAAAACACCAAGCTTCGAATTCCCGCATCGAAAGGAAGCGAGGTCAGCATAACGACTAGGCCAGCCTAATTCCCGATTTCGGAACTCAGGGTTTCCAATTCGGGAAAGGCGTAGCTCAGCATAAGATTTCCCGATTCGGGAATAAAAAATTCTTAATTCGGGGAACGTGATTTCCCGATTCGGGAATCATAAATCCCGATTCAGGATTTATGATTTCCCAATTCGGGAAACACAAACAGATTCGAAACCTTGCCAAAAAGTGGCCAAAAATCAGTTCTAGCTTGATTCAGATACATCTAAACTTATCCCAAAGAAATCCTACACCAACACCATCAATCTTACGCTTTTGGGACATCAAAACTTACCTCAATTGACGAAATCCCGACCTTGAAGTTGAAGAAATGGCTCAAAGTTGCTTTCCAGTACACACACTAATCACACACGAAATTTTTTCCCCAAAAAGGTAAAATCCTAGGGTTTAGGGTTTAAATACCTTGGGTTTTGGGCCAAGCCCATACCTAAAATAGACTAATACAAACTCATTAACAATTTCCAAAAGTGACACATTTAGCCCCTATAATCCATTATCCTTACAAAAGACCAACTTATAACATCAAATAAAGTCTTGGTTATTACATGTATCCTTAACACGGTCTAAGGATTTGGGTCGTTTCACAGTTAAATGTTAAAGGGTATTAAAACTTATACTTTTTAACCGTTTTCTCTTTAGATGTTACGAAATCACGACGTTTTGGATGACCTAACACATAAACATGTAGATGGGTATATATTATACACGGTTGTTTGGAATGAGCTTCTACAGACTTGACTTTGTAATGGTTGGCTCGGCTAGTCGTGTAAAATCGAGAGTTGGTGATTCATACATACGTTTAACTGAGACACGTGTATAAATGGTTGTTACGTATCACCATGTAAAAGCATATATTCTTCATATTGTATCATTAACATGGTCTAAAGGGTTGGTTTATCCTACGGTTAATTCGTAAATGGTATTATAACTTGTCCTTTTTACCGTTTTCACATAGATGTTACGAAAACACGATTATTTTGAATTACTTAACACATAAACATATACATAGGTGCTTATTATACACGGTTGCTTGAAATAAGGTGGCGCAAACGTGACTTTGTTACGGTTGGCTCGTACAATCTCGTAAAATTGAGAGTTGGTGATTCGTACACCCATTTGAATAAGAGGCTTTTATACATAGTCATACTTCACCCAACTTACAATAACATCCAAGTCCCCCTATGTAATACCCAATTCCCAAAATACCGATTTCAATAAATAATCTTAAATAAAAACCATTTTAAGTGCCAAAACTCATAAGTCATTAATTAAAAATCAAAGTATGGTTCATTAAACATAAAAATATCATTTAAACTAACGCCTAAAAATAAAACAGATAAAACGGTGTTATATCAACTGCCGTCAAAGGTTCGGTCGGAACTATCATAGCTCTCGGAGTCAAGTTGGGGCCTCGCGTTATCTATACCCGAACCGGTAGCTGAGAAAAAAGGAAACAACAACGCGTAAGCGAAACGCTTAGTGAGCAGACACTATATATAACTTACACTAACAAATGCATACATACCCATAATAGGTACCACACACACTTGCATCATCATACATCTCATACATGCATATCCATAATAGGTACATAATCACATCGATGGGTCAACCACCACATCATTTCAACGTAAACATATCACACCACATGTAACCATCACTCGACTCTCATGAGATCGATTGTGACAACCGACCATTTCCGGCCCTCAGGTTAGCGACTCGTAGAGCACTCCGGTAGCATAACATTTTAGTGAAATCCTAATCCTATAGCTATTTAGGAAGAATTAAGGTTGAGTTTGCGAAAGATTTAGGAAGATAACTTAGAAGTCCCGAAAATCGCCTGGAAAAGCCGTTTTAGTCCATAATCGTCCGAAAATCTTATATAATGCCGAACCGACTCAACTAAAGTTTACATTTTATAAATTATTATATCTTAACTTATTTGAATAAAAACATTTCAAAATAGGTCTTAAACTGAACAAAATCGCTTCTATCGGAAAAACCATTGCGAACCGTTAAACCGTTGCATTTTTAAACTAAATGGGCTTTCATTTTTGTATAAAAAAAAATTTGTGATGGAGTGGGGGCCATAAAATGGCTGGCCACCCCCACTAACCAACATATAAAAAGCATAAGGATTCCATAACACACTTCATTTTCACAATTTCAAATTAAAGGAAATCATCCATCTTCTCTCTTCTCTCTCATTTTCAAATTCTCTCTAAATTCCAGCAACAAATCAGCTTCAAATCTTAATCCTTAAAGAACAAATTGGAAATTTGAGAATTTTAGTTGATCATCCATCAAAGGTAAGAGTAATACTTGCATTGTAGCTTCAATTTTAGCACATTTGGTGCCTTTATGCAAGATTTTAGTGATTAAATAACATTATAAGATGAAATTTTGTTCTTAATGTTTTAGAGATGAGGATGAACACTAAGGATGATTAAAACATCCATTAAAAAGTGAAATCCTATGAACCTCCATTATAAACATAAGAAAAGGGTGAAAACCCCCAATTTTTGATACTTTTAGTTCATTACAAAATCTGGAAATGATGGATGTAACACCCCGCTAAAGCGGAAACGCGAGGCGTGACAGCTAAGATTTCATTGCGTTAGGAGATAAATAACATCAAACATTTTAATTTATAAGTTCATTGTTTACAGTACCATACAATACATAACCAGCGATAGTTAAAACATTCAAACATTTCAAAATAACATTGCAAAAGAAAAGTCTATGTTTGATGTCACTTGCAGCACAGGCATTTTCTACTACCTTCTATTTTCCTGAAAAGCATGTTAAAAACAAGTGTCCACTACAAGAGTTGGTGAGTTCACAGGTTTTATATGCACAAAACAGTTTCAGATGCAGAAATCATTATCGTAATTCCTTTGAACAACTTTAAACGTTCAAAAACACACTTATGCACATGATATGATATCAAGCCACTACTAAACCAAACACCTTGCCCCAACGGTCTACCTCTGAGGTGGTAGCGAACCACATGGGTAGAGCGTTCTCGCGAACTACCTCAGCGGTGGACTAGAACCCCACATGTGTAGAACGCCGAACTACCTCAGCGGTGGGACTAAATCCCACATGTGTAGAACGTACATATGACTAAATGCACCCTATACTCGTCAGTAAAAAGAGGGCGGGTCCACTTTACTCAAATAGCGCTATCCACTTAAATCATTGGCTCTCAACGAGTTAATAGTAGTGTATTCAACGGGGGACTTATACTCAATATATCATCAATTGCATAATTATTTGCTCGCAAGCGAAATTCATAAAACAGTTTATCAACAAACATGCTTTTCACCCCAACACATAAAAATGGTAAAATAGGGGCCGTGAATACTCACCTCGGTAGGCTTAGCGGTTCGAACGATAATTTGAATTCCGATCCCAAGTCTAAAAGTGCCCTAAACAATTCATAAGTGATGTAAGTCCTATATCATCGGCTCAACACTCTAGTTATGTCCTTATCGGTATCTTATATAATGCCCTTATTCAACTTTATTTAGCCAAACTTAGTATAAAATAGGTTTCGATGCAATCTAGCCATACGTAAATGGGAAAAAGACTTGAAAGTTCAAGGATTGAGTTTTTGGAAGTTTTTGTATGCTGACAGATTCAACCTCTTTATAAAAATGTCATTTTTAGCTCTAATCCAAAAGGGCAAAAATTCCCAAAATTTTATCCACTGAAGATGGATGGGTTAACAACATCCATACCCAAATTGATCAATTTTTGAGGTGTTTACTATGTATAACTAAATTTTACCAAAACAATGTGCACAACATCATTTCTGAATCATATGTTCGAAATGTTTGGTTCATAGAGGGTTCGTTACCTCCCCAAATCTAGAAATTCCAAAGGGGTTTTGAAGCTAACATAAAAATATAACTAAGGAATCAAAAATCACTTAAAATGGATGAGTTTTGAGAGAGATATGCTCATTCAAACTCACATGTATGAATCTGTCCTTTTCGGACAGATTGCACCATGATTTTGTTTTCAACGGTTGCATGCTCAAAAATCCACCAAATTTAGTGTTTCCAGATTCTATGGAAAGCTAACACTATGAACTTCAGTTTAGAATCAAAAATCATACATTTTTGACAATTTTTCAAGGAGATATACATGCAACAAGTCGACCCTATAATCTGACCTTGAATCTGTCGTGCAATAAAAAGTTTTGAGATAGTTAAGGGCTTTATACTTAGAATTTTTGATTGATTCCAATTGGGTTTGATTCCCAACTCAGTAAAACTTAATCCATAAAAATTTTAGACAAAAATACTTCCATTTAAACCCCTTTTGGGTCGTCCAAAGTTGGTACCATGAATCTGTCAGCTTCTGTTTTAAATTTTAAACAAGGGTTTTCTACTTTACAAACTCAAATCTTGCAAAAATAAGAACTTCTTTCATATGAGGCTATAACCCCACATCAAATACCATGGATAAAATAAGAATACATTCAAATATCAAAATAAATCATGCATGCAAAACCCCATCTTGTTCATATGTGAATAAAACATAAAATTTTGGGGGTTTTTCACCTTTGTTCTTGTGTTCATCATGAAAGTTCATGGGATTGAGCCGTGTTATGGATATTTTAATTATCCAAAGCATTCATCCTCCCTTCTAGAGTAACAATAATACACTTTTAACTTTGAATAATCTTTAAACAAAAGAACTTGCAATAAGAGCACCTAAGGTGCTTAAAATGAAGTTAAAATGTAAGAACAACTCCTACCTTTAATGGATGAACAAGTATGACACTTAAATCTTTGGTTTTGTTCTTCAAAAATGAAGGAATTGAGCTGAAATTTTCTGGATTGTTATGGTAGTTTGAAGGTGAGAAAGAGAAGAGAAGATGGATGATTGTTTTCTAACTTGAAAATGGAGAAATGAATTAAAAAATGAAGAAAGAAAAGCTTTTTATATGAGAGAGGAGAGGGGGGGGGGGGGTGTGGCCAGCCATATGGGCCCATCCAACCCAACATTCTCTCATTTTTTTTAATAATTGAGGCCCAAATCAGTTAAATTGTAACTGCGTACGATTTTTCGGTTCGCGAAGGTTTTTTCGATAAAGTGATATGTGCAACTTAATATCTATAATATTTAAAATGTTTTTATACAAGTAACTTGAAATATGATAAATTAAATAATATAGGCTTTAATTGAGTCGGTTCGGCATTATATAAGATTTTTGGACGATTACGGACTAAAACGGGACTTTTCCGGGCGATTTTCGGGATCTCTAAGTTATCTCCAAAAAATTTCGCTTAATCAACCGTAATTCTTCCTAAATAGTTATAGGACTAAAGGTTCACTAAAATTTTACTAACAGGAGTGCTTTACGAGTCGCTATCCTGAGGGTCGAAATTGGTCGGTTGTCACAATGGATGATTACTTGCATGTATCATCTTGATATTTGGTTGTATTATTCCTTGTTGCATGTTATTTGAAGTGGGATTGTAGGTTAGTAGCAAAGATGTGAGGTCCAAATAATTAAACAAAAAGAGGATTCAAGAGAAATCAAGAAGAAGAAAAGGAAAGTTCTTGAATTTATTATTGAGATCTCAAAAGTTACAAGAACACACACACTTTTCTCTCTCTCTAGACTCTCATTAGAATGTTGATTTTTTCACAATGATTTTTCACACTTTTCCTTTCCCTCTATTCACCCTTTATATATAGGGCCCAAATACACCAAGCCCAAGCCCAATCCCAATAACTAATTAACTAGCTAAACACTAATTAATTCTTTTCAAAGCATCCTTTATAAAACTTTTTAATTAGGACAATTTGGTCCTAACAATCTCCCCCTAAAGTTTTGTAAAGGAGGCATCTTTGATCTTCTCCCCCTTGCTTTCGTGAGAAAACCTTAGTGGCGTTCGACTACATTTTGATCTCCAAGCTCCCCTCGATTGTAGGTCTTCATCTTCATTTTCAACTGAAAGACCAGATCCGATTTGCAATAACCGTGACTGATTGCACAAACTACAGCTCAACCTGTAAATAACTCGAGACGTCTGATAACCGCAGAATACAACAGCTTGAGCCAAAGCATGTTGATTCATCCAATTATGTTGATCTCCAGCCAAGAGAAACAAAGGGATAGATGCATGTGTGAGTTACCGTGCAGATCAACAAGAAAGATAAAGGTTCTGTCTTTGACCCCTTGTTGAATAGGAATTCAGCATAAGAGCTTTAAATCTGGTAAGCTCACAACTGGGAACACTGAAGCTTGGATCACCGAGACACCGTATGGAATGAGAAACTGGGAATAGATGCTGAACGAGATACTCTGCTTTGATCTCTCTACTGCTCAGAAAATAGTCGATTTCCTGAAATCTTCCAAAATGTCAAGCAATCAGATCCAGATCTAGTCTTCTTAGTCAGATGGATGACGACCGTCACTCAAAATTCTAGATCGCAACTGAACCTCCACAACGGTGAAATAGTTAGGAATTAAGCACGTAACAATAGTACCATTCACCGAAGCTGGCATCCAAGAAAAAACTCAACTCCACCGGACAGGAGGAATAATTCCATCGAGGAAAAACTCTAGAATAATGGTTGCAGAGAGTCAGGCTTCTGAGTAATCTAACTAAATGCAGAATCCGTTCACTGTCGTTCTGAAATCGTTACAAATCTGACATGTCTTCAAAGAATCTGGAGCAGTTGGGGAAATGAGAGAAATTCAATTTTCACGATTGAAAACTGAATTTGGGCTAAAAACGGGCTGATGTGATCTTTACGAATCAATTGGGAAAGAAAGGTGGCTATTTAAGCGCAGGGGTTTTGAAACATCAAATGTATCTGAATCTGGGTGGATCTAGAACGCAGCGGAAAGTGATCAATCATAAGCCCGATTGATCGTATAATCATGAAAGCGTATCTGAAGATGATTCCCGAACTGAATTTGAGCAATTAGCATCATCGGGAAGAAATTCCGTCAAATAGTCCCAAACCACGAAACCTGGAAGTCCCAAATCAGAAAAAATAAAATTTTCTGAAAAAGATATGAAAATCTTAAACTCCAGGGCTGAATTTGTAAAAATCCAGAACTTTGAACTCAAGGGGTTATTCTTGTAAATATTTAGAACTTGAACTTGAGGGACCAAATCTAAATATATTTGAAACTTGAAGTGCAGGGACCAAATCTGACAGAACTTGAAAGAAGAAGTGTAGGGACTGGGTTTGAACATTTCGTCCAAAGTTGACAAATAAATAATCTTCAAACTCCAGGGGCTGGCAGCGACAAGTCTTGAAACTTAAAAATTTAAAGTGTCAATCACCTCAAACTTCAAGGACCAAAGATGAAAATTGTCCAAACTTTAATCAATTTCATGAATAAGCGCACGTGAGTCAGGAAATTAATAGCAATTGTAAATTCCTCTTGTTTTCCGATATGAACTTTTTCCGAAATTAATAAACTCTTGTTTTCCGATATGAATTTTTTTCAGTCACATAAATTCCTTTACCTTTTTCGAATCAAACTTAATTTCGATGGCAACATTTTGGAATCGGGAAACTTGAAAAATCAAAGGTTCCACTCAAGAACGAGTCGGGAAACCTCGAATACCCGAGTCGGGTTATTCATGTTTTCCGAGTCGGAATATAATCACAACCCAAACATCAATCTTCATCATCTCCATCAAGATCTAAACCCCAAAAAAAATCAAATCCAAAATTTCTTCAAGAACAAAGCTTCAAAACCCAAAAAAAAATCCTCTTTGAATGATTATTCCATAGGAACAAACAAATCTAATGATTTGTTTGGCTCTGATACCATTTGTGAGGTCCAAATAATCAAACAAAAAGAGGATTCAAGAGAAATCAAGAAGAAGAAAAGGAAAGTTCTTGAATTTATTATTGAGATCTCAAAAGTTACAAGAACACACACACTTTTCTCTCTCTCTAGACTCTCATTAGAATGTTGATTTTTTCACAATGATTTTTCACACTTTTCCGTTCCCTCTATTCACCCTTTATATATAGGGCCCAAATACACCAAGCCCAAGCCCAATCCCAATAACTAATTAACTAGCTAAACACTAATTAATTCTTTTCAAAGCATCCTTTATAAAACTTTTTAATTAGGACAATTTGGTCCTAACAAAATAAATCCCCAATTTTGAAGGTTTATGTGTTTTTAAGTGAGAATTTTGGGGATTTTGTAATGAGCAGAAGCTGACAGATTGTTGCATGCATCTTTGGACGACCCAAAAAGGGTTCATATGAACGTATTTTCGTCTATATTTTTAAGGGATCAATATTTTTTCAGTTGGGGTTCAAACCCCACTGGAATCATTCAAAAATACGAAGTATAGACTCCTCAACTCTTTCAAAACTTTTTGTTGTGCAACAACTACGGGTCAGATTTTAATGTCAACTTGATGCATGCATATCTCCTAGGTAAATTGTCAAAAATACATGCTTTTTGATTCTAAACTCAATGTTAGCGTTCCATAGAATCCTGAAGCACTAAGATTGGTGGACATTTGAGCATGCTATGAATGAAAACAAAATCGTGGTGTAATCTGTCCAAAAAGGATAGATTCACTCATGTAAGTTGGAATAAGCATATCTCACTCAAAATACCTCCATTTCAAGTGATTCTTGATTCCTTAGTTAGAGTTTGATGTTAACTTCAAAACCCCTCTGGAAATTTGTGATTTGGGGATGTAATGAAACCCTAATGAATCAAACTCTACAAGTATGTAAATCTGATTTGGTCCAGTATGCATCCTTTTTGTGGAATTTATTTATGCATGTTAAACTCTTCAAAAACTAGTGAAATTTTGTGTGCATGATGTTAATATCTCCATCTACTATGGATAAAAATTTGGGAATTTTCCCCTTTAAGAGTAAGGCTTGGAATTGATATTTTTACAAAGGGCTTGAATCTGTCAGCAGCTAAAATTTTTAGAAATGTGATTTTTGAAATGTCAAGACTTTTTCTTCCAATTATGTGTTATATAAAGTGAATAAAACTTGTTTAAACTAAATATGGCTAACTAAAGTTGAGTAAGGGCATTATATATAGATATCGGTAAGGATTAAATTAGGATTTTGGATCGATGATATAGGACTTACGTCAATTGTGAATTGTTTAGGGCACTTGTAGACTCGGGACTAAAGTTTGAATTTTCGTGCAAACCACCAAGTCAACCAAGGTGAGTATTCATGGCCCCTATTTTACTGTTTTTATATATATTGGGGTGAAAAGCATGTTGTTGATGAGAAATGATATGAATTATGCTTTCGAGCAAGTGATTATGCAAATTATGATATGTATTGAGTAAAATTCCCCTTTATAATATACACTACTAATAACTCGTTAGGAGCCTATGATCTAGTGGCTAGCGCTATTTGCTAATGAGACCCACCCTACTGACTGACGAGTAGAGGGTGCACTATTTCAGACCTCGACTGACTGCTGAGGTAGTCGTTGAGGAATGTTCTACACAGTTGGAGGGAGTTCCACCGCAGTGTAGTTCATAGGAGCATTATATCCTACGAGGTTCGCGACCTCCTCTGGGGTATAACGTTGGGGTGAAATGGTTTGTAGTGGCTCAATCTTACATGTCATGTGCATATATGTGGTTTTGAACGTTTAAAGTGGTTCAAAAGTTTTACGACAATAATTCTGCATTTGAAACTGTTTTGTGCATTTATATCCTGTGAACTCACCAACTCTTGTAGTTGACACTTGTTTTTAACATGCTTTTCAGGAAAATAGAAGGTAGTAGAAAATGCCTGTGCTGCAAGTGACATCAAACTTAGACTTTTCTTTTGTAATGTTATTATGTAATGTTTGAATGTTTTAACTATCGTTGGTTATGTAACATATGGTACTGTAAACAATGAACTTTTAAATGAAATGTTTCATGTTATTTATCTCCTATCGCAATGAAATCTTAGCTGTCACGCCTCGCGTTTCCGCTTTAGCGGGGTGTTACAGATTTGGTATCAGAGCCATAGGTTATAGAGAACATCGGTTATTCATAAAACCAAGCACTATAACCAACATTTTACAAAGATTATTTAAAATTTTGTAATCAACGATTTCAAAATATTGGAGAATTCTACTACTAATATGATTAGGATAGGTGCTGTTTTGATATATCATAGATAGACAGAGCCTGATCACCTATGTCTAGCCATGATATAAGTAGGGTAGGACTTATGAACTAATCATACTGTTAGTAGATAGAATTGGAACTTCTTAAAACTCCTGAAAAGCATAAACTGTGTGAGTTCACATAAGCATATCATGATGTTGATATTTACTATAGCACTTACGCTTTTAAGAAAAGTAACGCCATTGTTGAACACTCCTGCGTTAGCGCTTAGGATGTCACTTGTATTTTGAATGCGCGTTAATAAGTTGTGCAGACACTACAATCACTATGTCGAACCCTATTACTTAGACTTCGAAGAAGGACCCATCTAAGCACTTCGATTCCGACATTGGAGTAACAAGTGAGGACATTTCAACCGATCCACCTCCGATTACCCCCCAACAACTGTCTTACCTCAACGTACACCAGTTTTTCCTACGCCTAACCCGAACCTCCCAACACCTCATATGAGATAACTCAGAAGAGAGTTGCAACAACCATTCGGAGTGGACTGGCGATAACTCATCAAGATAATGCAAGATCATTTCATATCTGTAACACCCCGCTAAAGCGGAATCGCGAGGTGCGACAGTTCGGATTTCGTAGCGATAGGAGATAAATACCATCAATCATTCATTAAGCAAAATACATAAAGTTTAAAATCGTATTACAACCAACCAGAGTTTAAAGTTTACAAACATAGTAAAATAAAATACGAAGTCTTGATTGATGATTACAAACATAGTAAAATAAAATACGAAGTCTTGATTAACCAACCAGAGTTTAAGCTTTTTCGATCACCTTCTGATTTCCTGAAAAGCATGTTAAAACAAGCGTCAACTACGAGAGTTGGTGAGTTCACAGGTTTTCATATGCACAAAAGGTTTTACATGCAGACTTTTATCGTATAAAACTTTTGACATCAACAATGTCTAAAATATCATTTATGCATAAGATATGTAAGATTGAGCCACTACAAACCGTTTCACCCCAACGATATATCTCAGAGGCGGTCGCGAACCACATAAGATATAATGCTCTAAATGAACTACCTCAGAGGTGGATTCTAATCCACATGTGTAGAACGTTTTCCAACGACTACCTCAGCGGTGGGATTTGACCCACATGTGTAGTCGTAAATTCTGAAATAGTGCACCCTCTACTCGTCAGTCAATAGGGTGGGTCTCTTTACCAAATAGCGCTATCCACTAAGTCATCGGCTCCTAACGAGTTAATGGTAGTGTATATTATAAGGGGAATTTTACTCAATACATATCATCATAATGCATAATTACTTGCTTGAAAGCAAGGTTTATCATATTTCGCATAACTTTTGCTAGAAAGCACATTTCATAACATTTTCATCAACAACACGCTTTTCACCCCAAATACGTAAAAACGGTAAAAGAGGGGCCGTGAATACTCACCTTGAGTAGTTTAACGTTTGGACAAGTGATAGTGCACGTAACCCTGATTTCCCCTCGTCTACTTGTGCCCTAAACGATACGTAATTGATGTAAGTCTTAAAACCAACGGTCCATACTCAACTTATGTCATTACCGAAATCCTATTATAATGTCTTCACTTAATTTCTTAAGTTCAATCGAAGTATAAAATAGCTTTTAGTTACTTTAAAATAATATCCAAACATATGGGAATTCTTGAAGTTTGCAAAACAACCTTTTTGAGGAAATCAGATTCTGGCAGATTTGTTTTATTGCAAAAATGTCACCTTTAAGCTTGGGTCCCCAAGGAGATAAGTCATCAATTTTTATCTACTGATATTGGGGGTGCTAAAAACATTCCCACCAAATTTCATGATTTTTGGAGATGTTTAGCATATTTTAGAAATTCTTGTAAAATCAGTGTCCATAAATTATTTTTGGAAATACAAGTCAGTGATGTTTGTACCATAGAGAATTCAATACTACTCCAAAATTTTAATTTCAAAAGGGATATTCAAGATAAAACAAATATCTAACTAATGAAACAAGTTTCACACGATTTTGATGATTTTTGAATGAGACATGACCTCATTGTTGGGTGCAAAATCGGATTGTATCCGAGATCACAAGATTGTGCTAAAAGTGAAGACAAAGGCAAAGTCAATTTGGTCAAAGAAGTCAAACCTTGCTTTATAGTTTTAGTCCTTTTATATGTACTTTGTAATAGATTTGTAATAATAAGGTAGTTTGTGTAATTCTTGTAAACCTTGAGGGTTTAGATGTTTGGGTATAAATACCCAAAGTGAGTTAGTTTGGTAGTAGGGTGACATGCATACGTATCATTGTGAAAGTAAGAGTGATTGAGAGAAAGTTAGTTCTTAAGTGTGTGTGTTCTTGGTGTGTTAGTGTGTGTAAACTTTTCATCCAAGAATCAATGACATATGGCTTTCAAATCATTCTCTACTTGATTGCATGTTGATTAGAACTTGAATCTGGAACAACAAGTGGTATCAGAGCTGGAAATTCACTTGAATTTGGTATGATTTCTTGACTTTTTTAAGTTTTTTCGAAAATGGAGGTTTGAGTTTTGATGTTCTTCATTTGATCATGATTTGGATCTGAATTTGATTGTTTGTGGTTAATATGATGTTTTTACTGTGTTTAGGAGTGATTTAGAGTCAAAATTTGGTGTTTAGAGCAGTAATTTTTGAGTTTTTTTTACCTTCTGCTCGGTTTTTTCTCGTTTTTTCCGAATTCTGTTCATATTTTCCGAATTGGAATATTCAAAAATTCCGAATCGGAAAATATCAGTTTTCCGAATCGGATTTTTGAAATTTTCCGAATCGGAAAATTTTTTGGACTCATTTTGTTGTTTAGATTTGATCTTACTCGTTTTCCGACTTGGTATTAGTCAAATTCCGATTCGGAAAACATCATTTTCCGATTCGGAAATTGCCCAAATACCAACTCGAAATTTTTCTCGGAACTCTATCAGGTTTATTTTTCCGATTCGGAAAACCATATTTTCCGATTCGGAAAATTGAAAAATCCGAATCGGAATATAGTGTTTTCCGAATCGGATTAGTTTAAGCAAAAAAAAAAAAAAATCTGGAAGCGTTTTTCGGGCGTTTTTTCACGTAAACTTTTTTAAACTTCTTATCTGATTCTACGGTGAAAAAGTTCAGTCATTTTTAAGGTCATTTTTTCCCGAAAAATGCCGGTTTTTTCGAGATTTTGGTGATTTCCGAGAGGTAGTATTTTTGGACTAAGATTTCAATTTCGCGGTCAAAATCAACTTTCAAATTTTTGAAAAATATTTTTTCCTCGGGATTTCACTATTCACCAGTTGACTTTACGGTTGACATTTTGACTTTTGTCACTAATCTTATCTTTGATCAAAAGAAGTGTTCCGATTTGCATACCTCCAGCAGTTCAGAAGAAATCTATCAATTTAAGTGAATTAACGATCATTTTCAAGTTCTATTGTTGATTAGTCGAGATGACAGAGCCTGTTGACTATCATACATTATGGAAGAATTATATGACATACAGTCAGCGTGTCTTTGAGCTAAACCAGGAAAATCTAAAGTTGAGTTCTGACAAATCTTTGTTAGAAATGAAGATTGTGGATTTAGAGAAGTTATTACAGAGTGAAAAAGGGCAAGAATCGGAGAATTCAGAATTGTCAAAACAAATAACTGAGCTTCAGCAAACTTTATCTATATCAAATGCTGAAAAGGCTGATCTTCTTATTAAAGTTACTGATCTTGAAGAGTCACTTTCTAATGAAAGAAGTTTAATTACAAGTTTGAAAATTGATTTGCAAAATGAGCATGATGAAATGTTAAAACATTCTTTTGGAAATGCTCAAAACTTAAAACTTGTAACTTCTTTGAGGAAAGAAAATGAATGTTTGCAAAAGAAAGTTCATGAATTAGATGAAGATAAGAAAGTCTTTGAAAACAAACTTATATCTTCTCATTCGAGAGTGATAGAACTTTCAAATCAAGTAAATGATTTTGAGAAAATCGTGATCATCGAGAGAAGTAACTTTGAGAAAGAAAGACGAGCTTTTGAAGCAAAGATTAACGAACTTTCTTTGAAGATATCAGTTTTTGATGAGCAAAAAGAAAACAAGATTTTCAAAGAGTTTTCTGAATCAACATGTTATGTTAATTGTTGTTATGATGATGATGATTCCAACTCTTATGATGGAATGAATGTTTTTGATTCTCTTGAGTCTTGTACCGATTCTTGTACCAACAAGAAGAATGTTGTGGATAGTGAGTTGGTTAAGATTGAAAAGATGTTACAAGATGAAAGAAAGGTTTTTGAAGAAGAAAGAAAGGTTTTTGAGAAAAAGAGAAAATCTTTTGAGTTGAAAAGTGATAAATTTTCGAAGAAGATTTCTGATTTAGAGAGACAGATTGTGAATGAAAGAAAAGATTTTGAGAAAAAGAAGAATGTTTTTGAAAGTAAGAAGAAAGGTTTGAAGAAAAAGAATGTTCGTGTTGAAAGAGATAGATGTGTTGAGTTTGAGTTTGAGGAAGAGAGTAAAGGTTTTGAAAAAGAAAGAAAATCGTTTGAGGAAAAGAGTGTTCTGTTTAGGAAAAAGATTGCTAATTTAGAAGTGCAACTTTCGGATGAAAGAAGTGCTTTTAAAAGAAAAGAACACCTTTTAAAGTGTGAGATAAAAGGTTTTGAGCAACTGATTGCTGAACTAAAGAAACCAACCTTTGAGAAAAATGACTTTGAGGAGGAAAAGAGGGTTTTTGAGACAGAAGTAAGGAAGCTTACATTAAGATTATCTGAATTGTCTTCTGATATCATGAAAGAACAGATTATAAGTTCTAATCTGAAAAAGAAACTTGATGAAACAGTTGAAAAAAAGAATCTTTTATCTGCAATGGTGAAAGATCTTGAAGATATTGTTTTTAAAGTCAATTTGAATGAACCAAAGAGTCCTGATATTATAGTACAATCACCATATGTTGATTATGCTGATTCTGTTTGTTCATTCAAAACTGCTCCAAGTTCTCTTCATGCAGATGTTTCTTCAACAAAAAGTTTTACACCAACTAATCAGATTCGTCCTTCTAATCTTTTCTATGATCATCAGATTGATGGTTCAGGTAAAAATCATTCCAAGAAAGGCAAGTTTGTTTGGAAAGTCAAAGGGTCTACACCAAATGTAGATAAACCACAGTTATTTGTTCCTAAACAAAATGTTCAAAAGAACAAGGTTTTTAAAGCTGATCCAATTTACTCTGTAAATCATATGATCAGATTATCTCAAAAGAAAATATGTTGTTCTTACTGTGGAACAAATAAGTTTGTTCGAAAAGAAAAGTCAGAAAGTTGGTATGGTACTTACAGTATTCCGAACTATAAACCAACTTCTTTTAACAAAAGAGGATCCACTTTCAAGTGGATACCAAAATCTGTATGATTTTGTTTTTGCAGGTCCCCATATCTTTAATGCATTATTCTAGGGGGAGTTTCTGCAAGCAAGTGGTTCCTAAATAAATCAGTTTAGGACCCGGATTTCAATGTATAGTGGCTTCTGAATACAACAGTTCAGAACCCGATCTTCAATGTGAGGTGGCTCTTGAATATATCAGTTCAAGACCCTGTCTTCCATGATCTACAAATGGTCTACAAGGTATTCTTTTTACTTTGAGGGAGAAATTTAAATATAAATGTTTAGTTATCCATTTGAGGGGGAGTACATAAAAGAGATATTCTTTTTAGGGGGAGTGTTCAAATAAGCTTTTATGTTTCCATATTTGAAAGATGAACAACTTTCATGTATGAAAAAAAAAATGTTTTTTAAATGTTCAAACTCACTTCTCGATTCTCAAATGATTTTTCGAATTAGAAGTGTCATTTTAAATGTTTTCATATCATGATGAGTTGACGGATATTTTCTAACCGTGTGTTTCCAAAGGTTAATACTTGTGTATTATCTTTTCATATACTTTTCAAGTATTCATACACACCGGTTTAGCTTCTTTTGTCTTCGTTATTACCACGTCTCTAAATGCTCATATTATTCGGTGGTAATACGCTCGTTTGATATTTCCTCATTGTACTTCATCGTTTATTTGATCAGATACGTTCTTCATTGCTATATCTATATCTTGATCGTATAGATAACATTTATTCATTTTGTGTACACTAAAGATTTTCAAGAACATATCTCACTTCATATGATGAATCAGTTTTCTCAAACAAGTTTATATCATTCATGTTCTTCATTTCATATACTTGTTTGAAGAAATTTTTTATGCTCCTATATTCTACATATATATTTGTTCGAGCATGTTTCATATTGGCTCATTGATTCGCCCAATGAATCATTGTACTATCATGTTTAGGAAACTTATTTCTGTTAGAAATTATGTGCAGAGTTGACAAACCAAGTGATTATACAATCCAATGTTACAAGACACTTGAGGGTCACACCTGTGAGAACCTATAAGTCGAACAAGTTAGTTGAAATCCCGAAATGGAGAGTTAGGATTTGTAATAGTGTATTATAAATCTATTGGGTAATTTCAGTCAGAATTACCAAAGTTGGAGGGTTATTAATTAATTAGGATATTATATATTTATTAAGATAAATAAATATATAATAGTTAATTAATAAAGTTTTTATATATTAGATAAATATATAAATCGTAATTATCGTATGCAAATTCTTTTCCAGCTAATTAAAATAAGGAAAGGATTTGAGATAATTATTATAAGGAAACTGGATTCCTTACAAACTGTATTTTTCCTCCATATAAATAAAGCCTATGGGTTAAGGAAAAATATTAAGCCTCTTTCAATTGAGAAAATCAGTTTTCTGTCCCCTCCTCCTCTCTCCCAAAACCGGCGCACAAACCCCCCCCCTTCGGGTCGTTTTTGTTGTTCGGATTTCACGGTTCTGCTAGAGGAACGTTCGTTGGTTGATTACGGGTGGACTAATTCTCAAGCATCCAGGTAAATTAATCTAACCTAATCCTTTAAGGTTTAGAGCTACAAACGATTAAGATCATTAGGCTTTAATGGGTTTTTAGCTTTTATCGCTTCCGCATGATTAGATCAGAAACAGCGTGTTTCTGATCACGTGGGTTTTTAACAGTTTGTTTTAAACCTACGAGATATATCAAACCAGCGAGGTTTCGATAGATCTGAGAGAATCCTCGGATCAGTTTGATCCGAGGATACCCACAAAAAACCCAACAGTGGTATCAGAGCCATTGTTAAATCGTTCTAGTTTATCAGTTTATGTGATCCGTTAAATATTACTGTTTCTTGCGTATCAAGTTTAAAAAAAAAAAAAAACTGATCTTTATATGATTTATAAAACTTTGTTTATCACATAACAAATTAATAATAGTTTGTTTAACTAAATCTGATTCTTTATCAAGATACAAACTTTGTTTAAATTTGATAATACGAAAAACCCACCATCAGAATAGTGATGACTAAGAAGGTCAAACCAGCAAGGACAGCGGTGGCCGTAGCCAAACCACCAGCGTGGTGGTGGCGGCGTTGGCCATCGGCTCAAGCACCGGCCAAACCACCAGCATGGTGGTGGCCGTTCGACCTAGCCACGGTGATCGCCGGCTGTTGTTCTCAAACACCAGGCCGCACCACAGTTCCGTGGTGGCGACGTATGGTGGTAACCGGTGTACAAATACCGCAACCACCCGAAAGCCGCAATAGCGGTGGTGGATGGCGGTAATCACAGCAGTGGTGGTAGCTTCGTCCGACGCAGACCGCACCACCAGTAACCGCAATCGCGGTGGTGGTAGCAGCTTTGTTGTTAAAATCGCCGACCACAATAAATGGTGGCGACGAGTTGCGATCGCCGCCACTAGTGACGATGATGGTTCCGGATTACAAACGGTGCCGGCGGCGGCGAAGCCACCACAGATTGGTGGTGGTGCTGGTTGTGATCACCAGGTAACGGCAATGATATTTGTTGCCATTCGCCGGCTAGTAGCGGCAGCCACACCACAGCGAGTGGTGGTGGCGATAGCCATCGGTTTTCGAACACCGGCCGCACCACATATGATGGTTGCGGCAACGGGTGTGGTCAAAGGCCACGACGGCGGCGGTGGCAGCCTTGTGCTGCTGCTGTTTTCCGATCTAATTGGTGGTGATCCGTTTGTGGCAATTCGATGGCGTTGGTTGGTGGCGGTAGTGGCACTACCGTTGTTACCAATCAATGATGATGGTCACGCGATGGCCAAGTGCCACGCGCGGAGACCAAACCGCCGTGACTGCAACCACCAGCGTGGTGGTAGGCGGCGGTTCTTGACCACAGAATGAACCTAGGGTTTTTCGTGTTTTGGGCCTAGTTGCGTTATCCAGACCCAAGGCCCAGTTCTTTGGACCAAGTTATGGCCCAAAATGAGTTTGTTTGGTTTTAGGCTTACTTACCCAAGATTGTTAATTTTATCTGATAAAATTTATTCAAACCAATTAAATTATTTTTCCAGGTTTGATAAATCTTTTATAAAATTTATTTTTCACAGGTTTTTCAAAATAGACCTAATATTATGTTTTTACCTTTTAATTAAAACACTAAGGGGCCAATATTGTAAAATTGAATCAATAAAACCTGTTTGATATAATTTTGGGTAAGAGGATTAATTTTAGATAAAATGGTTTTAGTTTTGTAAAATAAGATTTATTGTTTATAAACCTTAGTTTTAAGTAAAAACCATTCTTCGTCTAAAAGCTTTTTGGGTTCATAAAACAGTTTGTTTTCGAATCAGTTATAAAACCAAGTTTTTGCGATAATTGAAACAAGGTAATTTTAACGGATCCAGGTTTATTTTTCTCGTACTTATAATATTGCCCTTGTTACATATATACACATAATTGCGTGATTGCTTGAGAATTATATATGAATTTCAGTTTGATTTTACATATATATATATACGTTATAGTATTTGCCAACTTAGACCCTTGACATATTCATGGGGAGGCCTGCGTGCCGTTTACAACCCCTTATGTAATAATGACCCTAGGATAGATTTTTCTTTTGGGATGACAAGGCCAGTGGGAGCTATTCTTCATCTTACCGGGATACTGACAAGCATGGCGAAGCCAGTGGGAGCTACGCGAAGTTTTGAAGTTGTAGAAAAACTAGGTCATTATTGGTCCCTAGGAACAAAATTGGCAAATCCTATAATTATCTGTTGCGTAGTTGTTATTATCCGTGTGCATGATTAACTGCGTAGTTGATGCTAATAACTGTTAGTTTATTAGATATGTTTTAAAAGAAATTTTTTAAAACAAGAAGAAAAAAAAGGGTTTTATTAACTTTTCAATCGAAAACCTTTAAAGTGAAGCACTTTAATAAAACCTAGTGTATTGTTATAAAAGAGCAAACTTGACAGAACAGTTAGTTTTTTGTCAGACGGAAAGGGTTATTGAAACAGGTAGTTTCAATCAAATCAGTTAGCCGATATTTTAAACAGTTGGTTTAAAATAACATGAATATTTAAAACAGTTAGTTTAGAATATTAATTACTCTTTATAACAAAGTATAGATGATTGTTTTATATAAAAGGTTAAGTTGATAAAAACAGTTAGTTTTAATCAACTAGGTGTGCTATTAAAACAGCTAGTTTTAATTAGCAAGTGATTTTAGAACAGTTAGTTTTAAAATTACATGTATGTTTCAAACAGTTAGTTTAAAACATAAGTAGCCTTTATAAACAATCAGTTTTTCAAATCCTGGAAATAAAGTTTTTCAAAACCCCGAAAATCATAGATCAGTAGTGCAACCCATCTAGGGGCACCTTCGGCGTAAAGTACATAGGCGTTGTAAGTGATCACACATTCGACGTCTGTGTTCAAACTGAAGCTGAAGGGGTTACATAACTCTGCGAATTATCTCCGGGTGGTACCGGCCAGAGTATAGTAATCAGGTCCCCAAAATGGTGAGATCTGTTTTGGTTCTATAATGTTCACCGGGTGGTACCGGGCCAAAAAGCACTAAGAGGGACTAAAACATGCACAGGTAGTTGCCATGGTCCCGAAAAGATCTAGGAGTCATGTCAGTTAGATATGATTGGTAAAAGTCCTTACCTACCGAAATAAATACGGGTCTGGTGGAGCAAGAACATTACGCACATCAGGACGTATGAAATAAGGATCCTAGTCCAATAAATTGATCATTTAAGGGTTTATTGATATTTTATTGGAAATTAGTCTATTTACAGTTGCTAAGACCAAAAGTTTTATTTTGTGTAGATGGCAAGCACTGTTACCAGCACTAACAATCTTTCCCTCCGCTCTATCCTAGAGAAGGATAAGTTGACCGGCTCTAACTTTCTTGACTAGGAGCGCAATCTGATGATTGTGCTCAGACATGAAAGAAAGTGGTATGTGCTTGAAGAGCCACTTGGGGAGGCACCTCCGGCAAACGCTCCGGCTGCTGCCAGAAATGCCCACAAGAAGCACTCAGATGATCTCCTTGATGTTGCCTGTCTGATGTTAGCAACTATGAGCCCAGATCTGCAAGCAGGGCTCATAAATACGAATGCTTACGACATGATCCGCCAGCTGAGGGACATGTTTCAGACTCAGGCTCGTACAGAACGCTACGATGCCACCAAAGCATTCAATGAATGCAAGATGGTCAAAGGGACATCAGTAAGTGACCATGTCATGAAAATGAAACGGCACTTAGATCATCTGGAGAGGCTGGGTCATCCCGTTCCGTTGCAGCTAGCAACTGACACCATACTTAATTCACTGTCAGAAGACTACAGGCCCTTTGTAGTCAACTACAACATGAACAACATGGAGAAAACAATAGCAGAATTGCACTCCATGCTTAAGACAGCTGAATTAAATATGGGGAACAAGAACAAGACAAAGGATGTCTTGATGGTAAAAGACGGAGGGGTTAAAAAGAAAAATGGGCATGCTAGCACCAGCAAGGGAAAAGGACCAGTTCAGGCCATCCAGAGTGCACCCAAGAAAGGCAAGGGCAAGGGCAAGGGCAAGAAGGTTAAGCCAAACAAAGCTAGGACCGAGAATCGCTGCTTTATATGCAATGAGATCGGTCATTGGAGGCAAAACTGCCCTAAGCGTCATGAAGCAGGTATGTAAACCTCAGAAAATTTATGATTGCTTTGTTTTGACACTTCTTACTTGTTAGCTTACAAGTATACTGATACCTAGAGCAAATGACATTGCAGGAAATCAGAAATGAAGTGAAGTGCCCAGGAGTTGCCAAGGATCAAAGCACGAGATAATTTAAGTCAAGACATTTTTGAATTTATAGTTTTAAAACAGTTACTTTTTGGGGTTTTATGTTTTAAACAGTTCTTGGATAATTATGATTTATAATTTCATGGTTTTATTTTTCAAAAGTTGTTGTCTTGACAAATATCTGATTGTGCTTAGTGTTTGTATGATCCTAGTTGTTGATGCCTGCTATAATTACTTTGATACAATTGAAAGTAATTTGTATAAAAACTAACAAAACACAAAGAATTCCATAGGAATGTGTTTTGAGAATAAA
This sequence comes from Centaurea solstitialis, assembly GCA_030169165.1. Taxonomy (NCBI): domain Eukaryota; kingdom Viridiplantae; phylum Streptophyta; class Magnoliopsida; order Asterales; family Asteraceae; genus Centaurea; species Centaurea solstitialis. The sequence goes on along the minus strand of CM058041.1, from coordinate 51,111,978 downwards.
ACATTTATGAATAACAGTTTTATGATCAAAAGGGAGAATTTAGGATATTAACTCAGATAGAGTTAATAACAGTATTTATGAAACTAGAAGGATTCCAAGGTTTGGAATTAGGATTTAACCAAATCCAGTTGAGTTTCATAAAAGGGAAATTCTCAAAGTTCATTACTTGAAATTAGGATTGGCTAATCAAAGTCTTGAATAAGTCAATAGTAAATTTTGAGTAATAGTTAGTTTTTATGCAGGCAAGTGGGAGCCCAATTTATTCTCTATCTAGTCTGAGATAAAAGAATAAAAGATATAATTATTGATATATCTCGGAATTCATAAATCCAGGTAGGATAAGAATTCATAAGATATAATTTACCCTTTTAGTTAAAAGGATAAAAGTTTCAAGACCCATGAAACAAAGGTCATAACTGACTTAAAAATCAATAATTAAAAGTGTTGGATTAAAATATAGGATTCCAGTAAATTTGCCAGTATTGCAAATAAAATCAGATTTCAGGTAGAAATCGTTCATCTACACAGCGACTAAGGAAAGTTGCAGTCTTACATATTCAGGAACTGGAAGTTAGTCCAGGTCTCCAAGTTCATGGAATATGATAAAAGTCTAGTTATTGTTCTTATAAGGTGTTTGCAGAACAATAATTAGCAGATACAAGTAGATCGTATGAACAGACTTGTGTTTTTGGTTATCACTTTGATTAAAATGGTAAACTTTAATCAAAGGGTTTAAAACTGAAGGTAGGTGATACTTCATTTTAGACCAGTATTTAACAAATGTTAAATAGATAAAATGAAAGTTACTAAAGAAAAGGCATTCAAACTTGTTATTATTACAGCGTGTAATATGGACTATACAAGATTGATTTCTTTATCACTTTCACATTTTGCATGTTTTAATTAATCCAGGAATGAAACTAGTTTCCAGTTTTCATTCAAAATCTGTCCGTGACAACTTATCATTGTGGGAACATGATAAGGCGTTAAAGTCATTGTGAACTTTTAGGTAGTTATGATCAGTTGCTGAGTAACAGCTACAAGTGTTGTAGACTAAAAGTTGCACAGATATTTGATAGAGTAGCAAATATCGGACGTGATCCGCGGTTGAGATTACTTCTTGGAAACAGTCATAAGTAAATCTCACAGTGGTTGTCCCTATCACCTGAGGTATCTGATTTGATATCATGAGGACTACTGGATTCTTAGTGCACTCAACCGCTACGCCGTAGCAGGGTGGCTATAAAGGGTGTAACTAGATTCAGCGGAAGCCGTGGTGTTGAAGGCAGATATGCAAGATGGGATTTGCACCTCTTCTCAGGAGAGAGATATTTCTGGGCCCATCTTGACTGACTAAGTATACTGATGAAGTGCATGGCCATGCCCAAACGGACTGATTAGTTCTTTGTCGTTTACCTATCAGTGAAAGTCAGATAATCAAGAGAACAGAATCTTGAGTATTTAGAGTTGACACTTTCCAAGCTCATACTCACAGATGAAATATCGCGATGCAAAGGGAAAAGCCAAGATATACCCAATCGATGAACAGTAGTTTCAAAGATACCAATTCCTCACGGAATGTTTATATCACCAAATCTGGGTATAAGAGTTCTTGTAACCTGGTCAGCCTAAGTGCCTGTCTAGGGGCCTCCTTAGGTCAGTGTAATCAAAGGTGGTATTGCCAACTTGCACAAGTGGGAGTCTGTTAGAAATTATGTGCAGAGTTGACAAACCAAGTGATTATACAATCCAATGTTACAAGACACTTGAGGGTCACACCTGTGAGAACCTATAAGTCGAACAAGTTAGTTGAAATCCCGAAATGGAGAGTTAGGATTTGTAATAGTGTATTATAAATCTATTGGGTAATTTCAGTCAGAATTACCAAAGTTGGAGGGTTATTAATTAATTAGGATATTATATATTTATTAAGATAAATAAATATATAATAGTTAATTAATAAAGTTTTTATATATTAGATAAATATATAAATCGTAATTATCGTATGCAAATTCTTTTCCAGCTAATTAAAATAAGGAAAGGATTTGAGATAATTATTATAAGGAAACTGGATTCCTTACAAACTGTATTTTTCCTCCATATAAATAAAGCCTATGGGTTAAGGAAAAATATTAAGCCTCTTTCAATTGAGAAAATCAGTTTTCTGTCCCCTCCTCCTCTCTCCCAAAACCGGCGCACAAACCCCCCCCCCCTTCGGGTCGTTTTTGTTGTTCGGATTTCACGGTTCTGCTAGAGGAACGTTCGTTGGTTGATTACGGGTGGACTAATTCTCAAGCATCCAGGTAAATTAATCTAACCTAATCCTTTAAGGTTTAGAGCTACAAACGATTAAGATCATTAGGCTTTAATGGGTTTTTAGCTTTTATCGCTTCCGCATGATTAGATCAGAAACAGCGTGTTTCTGATCACGTGGGTTTTTAACAGTTTGTTTTAAACCTACGAGATATATCAAACCAGCGAGGTTTCGATAGATCTGAGAGAATCCTCGGATCAGTTTGATCCGAGGATACCCACAAAAAACCCAACAATTTCATGGGATGTGTGAGCTAAACAGAACTTCTATGGATTTCCAGAACCGGCAATCCTACCCAAGAAGTTATCCTTGATAAATGAGTGAGGGGTCTACATCAAAGAGTGGGAGAGATAACTCAGGTGGTCGAGTTATTCTCATAGTGATTGAGCGGAAAAATATTATATGAGAGATTGGTTAGAAGTGAGGTTTTTTAAAAGAATTGGAGGGTGTGAGAACAGAGTTAAAAGAAAAATAAAACTCTGCACCAACCTTTTCTAAGCCGGGCAACCACATAATCTATTGGTTCACATTCTTTGGTGACCGATATTGAAACAAGGCAAAGCCCAATGCCGACTCTCGTTTTTACCCCACTAGCTACTCATTTCCTTCTTAACAAGGAGATGTTTCATTTCATCACGGGGACGCAGCACATAATCTATCAGGTTTTCATTTGGAAAATCGATATTGAAACAGAAGGAAGCTGCCCTGCCTTCGAACTTCATTTCTACACATCGAGTCGTGAAATGTTTTCACATTTTGAGCCTTATGAAAGCACTTGATGCTATTTTCTTTCATCACAAATACACACAAGGAATTTGTTTCTTTGTCGGAACGTTCATAGGAATACTTTTAGTGTTTGCGATGATTGAACGGAAGCCCTGGGGAGTGATCATCACTAAAGCTCCTTATATAGTGCATTCGTTGTACTGAGTTGCTTTGTGCTTCTCACAGGCATTCCAACTGATTCATGTGTTGTTTCAGGATTTTCCCACTTAAATCTGAATTTGAAAAGATTCGGATTACTTTATGGAATTGACGGATTTATTTGGAGTGAAAAGGGGAATTCTGGAGTAACAAGGCGGAGATGGTTATGTGAGATGGTTTTTGATATCTATGGTGGTACTTTCACATGTTTGTATCTTTACGAGCCGAGTTGTTCTGATCATACATTTCTATAGAGTTTTGATGATTATTTCATATTTCATCAAAAAGGGGGAGATGGTTTAGAAATGTAAAGTCGAGGAATGTTTATGAAGATATTTTGGGGAGATGGTTCCGTAATGTCAAATCAAAGAAGATTACGAGATATGACAAGAGATGTTTGCGAGAGATTTTTGAAGTTTGGTGATTATTTGAAGATATCTCGATTGGCTAAAAGCTTCGTGTTCAAAGTGTGTTAAAGCTTCATGAAGATTTGGATGATTCGTGAAGATTATTACGGAAGCTTATCGTTCAAGGAAGCTTATCGTTGATGTTTAAAGTGTTGATACTTTCTTGAAGACGTTTGCCTAATTCTTTTTGTGATCTCGAATCCAAAGGGGAGATTGTTGGGTGCAAAATCGGATTGTATCCGAGATCACAAGATTGTGCTAAAAGTGAAGACAAAGGCAAAGTCAATTTGGTCAAAGAAGTCAAACCTTGCTTTATAGTTTTAGTCCTTTTATATGTACTTTGTAATAGATTTGTAATAATAGGGTAGTTTGTGTAATTCTTGTAAACCTTGAGGGTTTAGATGTTTGGGTATAAATACCCAAAGTGAGTTAGTTTGGTAGTAGGGTGACATGCATACGTATCATTGTGAAAGTGAGAGTGATTGAGAGAAAGTTAGTTCTTAAGTGTGTGTGTTCTTGGTGTGTTAGTGTGTGTAAACTTTTCATCCAAGAATCAATGACATATGGCTTTCAAATCATTCTTGTAGAACCCAGGTGTTGAGAAGAGTCAGAATCATCTATCTTTAACTGTTTTCTAGTTTAATTTCCTTCCTTTGTAAACAATTATGTTTTGTTAAGCCCCTGTTTGAGGTTTAGAACCTCGGGGGCCTTTATTGCCACTTTGATAAACTTCCTTCTACCTATATAAGGTAAAGGATTTCTAGGGTTTTGTGTATTGAATGATATTTCCACTTTGGGCAAATTCCACCATTGATGAACCTTTGTTAAAACTCATATTGCATTCAATCAAATTCAAGGATTTCCATCCATTTCTTCATTTCTCTTCATTGTTTTTGGGACAACAATTGGTATCAGAGCCAAACTTGTTGATTCCTTGGCTTTTGTTTTGATTTTTGAAAAGTTCTAAAGGTTTTTAAGTTTTGAGTTTTTCAAAACTTTTGGATTTTCAATCCAAAAGGTGTTTTTAAAGGGCTTAAATTAAGTGTTAAGTGATTCCCCAATGGTTTCTTAGCTTTTTCCTACATTTTGGGGTCTAAACACTGATTTTTTAAGAGGTTTTAAGCGTTTTTAAGAAATTTTTCGGAGCTTTCTGTGCAGGTTTTCCGCATCGGAAAACGAGAGCTGAAATATCAGCTCAAATTTTCCGAGTCGGAAATTGCATATTCTCCGAATCGGAGAACTCTCCTTTTCCGAATCGGAAAACTCTGTTTTCCGAATCGGAAAAAGAGTCTCTGACTTGGGGTCTTGCTCTTGAGAAGTCTCTTTTGAAAAAATCCCTTTTTCCGCACCAAACTTTTCCGAATCGGAAAATTGCATTTTCCGAGTCGGAAAAGTGTGTTTTCCGCATCCTGCTGTTTTGAGCCAAATCCGAATCGGAAAACATCTGTTTCCAAGTCGGATTTCGCCTCTTTGAGCCGAAACTCTTGCAGTTTTGTTTCTCAAATTCGACACTAAGCCTGCTTTCAAAACCTTTTACTTTTACCAAGCTTTCTGTGTCCCGAGGCGCTCGAAACACCAGCTTTTTCAAAACCTTTTCTGTGTTCAAGCCAAGTGAATCTTTCAAGGAGGTCTCATTCCTTTTAGAGATGTCGAAGGAAATCCTAGGGATTGGTTCCGAAACTCGCCATCCCGTCCTGGTGATGGGCGAGTACCAGCAATGGAAACGCCGGATGATACACTTCCTAGACTTGCTCGATGAAAACCTCATGAAGTCAATCCGTGAAGGCCCAATCCGACCAACCGTCACGGTTGCCGCTGTTCCCAAAACCGATACGTGTCCCGAACTTCCGTCGTACGTAGTCGAAAAGCCTGTTGAGATGTTCAATCCAGAACAAAGGGCTAGGCACCTCATTGACAAGCGTGCTCTGACCCTCCTGATCATGGCTCTCCCCAACGATATGTACGCACGAGTGGACAGTCTAACCAACGCACGAGACGTTTGGTTGGAAATCGAACAGCAGATGCAGGGAGGTGACACCGCGTTGGAAAGCCAGAAAGAAAGTGCCCTAAATGCTTACGAAGGCTTCAAAGCCAGGGAAACCGAATCCCTCAGCGAGTCTTATCAAAGACTGAACGCCTTCGTGAATGACCTACGAAGACTCGGGGTAGAGAAGTCAAAATACGAGGTAAATTTTAAGTTCCTGAAGAACCTAACACCGGCATGGCAAAATCTGGCGATCAACTTACAGTTGAGCCGAAATCTGGGGATTATGGGTCTACATGACCTTTTTAGCATGATGGTTCAGCATGAGGAATTCATCACTGGCGGCAAGTTCAAAAATACTGTTGACCCTCTGGCACTCGCGGCAGTGCCCTGTGCTGGATCAAAGTCAGCTCCCTTCCAGCATCAGCAGTACAACAACTCATCTCCTCAGCAGTACAACCACTCACCACCTCAGCTCTATCAGGAGAACTACAACCAGGAGTTCAACGGGAACTATGGTCCAAACTACCAAGAGTTCAACTCAAACTATGGTCCAAGCTATCAACATCCAGATGATCCGCTAATCATCTCAATCTCTGATGATGAACTCTTCCATGTGAATGAGTCTCTTGCCCTCATCACTCATAGCGTACAGAAGCTGAATTCCAACCGTGGATACAACAGACCTAGGGGATCTGGATACCCCAGTGGAGGAAGGATGGGGCAAGGCCGAGGTGGACACTATCAGCAGGAACGAGTTCAGTTTGGGAATCAAGGAAGAGGAGGATACCAGCAAGGGGACAGATTTCCGAGTCAGCAGTACAACTATCGCCAAAACCAGAGAAACTACACTCCTGAATCAGGATACATTGATCGTCAAGGATACAGCAGCGGGTATGAAAGTGGCCAAGATGGAAGACGTGAAGATGGAAGATATGGAAGATTTGAAGGCAGTCAAGGTGGTCCGAGATATGGACAAGAACAAGAAAGGAACTACCGTGGATTTGAAGGGCAAACAGATCACGGGAACAGAAACTATCCAGAAGGCAACCATCAGAGTGGTTCTTCTAGGCAAGCTCCGAGAGAAGGACATCAACAAGGTCCAGTTGAAATTGGTGATCAAAGGTTGAATGCTCCTCCAGCTCCAGTGAATAGTGGTGCTCCTACCCCAGCTCCTCAAAAGACCGCTAGTGCCACTACATCCTGCTTCAAATGTGGCAAGCTGGTTCACTATGCGAACAACTGCCCTGTCAGATACAAGGATGCTGCATACTTTGAGAAGAAAGCAGCATTGATGAGGAAGAAAGAGAAGGGAGTTGCTCTGCTAGTCGATGAGGAAAACTGGGTGTGTGAGGAAGAAAGCTCAGACGAGGAAGATCACCTAGTGGGGGGTCCGTGTTTGATGGCAGACTTCGAAGGACCTGAAGCTGTTGGCCCCAGCACATATCGAGACCTCGACGCTTCTGAGGTATCCACTATTCCTGACTTAACTGATGATGTGACAATGTTAGAATCTAGAATTTGTGAACTTGAGAGATGTCTCCAATCGGAACGATCTCTCGTCACGAAATTTAGAATCGACAGTGCCATATACAAAAGCTCTCTTGAGGACTTGACCATAGTGTACAATCGTGAGACTCTTGAGTCTAGCGTCAGAGAGTCCAATTTGTCCAACAAACTCAGTTGTCTTCAGAAAACCCATGAGGAACTTAACAGTGACCATGGAGAGCTCCAAATAAAATTCCAGTTGCTTTCAGAAGAAAGAACTAGACTGTTTTCCAAAATTCAAGAGCTTGAAGATAACAACTTTAAAAGAGGACAATCTGAACAGACCTTGAGCATTCTTACGCAGCATGCCAACAAAAATCCTTTCTATAAAGCCAGACCCGGACTTGGACTGTCTGAAAACCATGTTTTAGAAAAGGCACCTTCTTATCTATACAATTTTGAGGACATGGCCGCCTCCAAACCCAAACCTGCCTTTGTAGGAGGACACGTCACCGAAGAATTTGTTAGGCAGACGATCACTTACACGGAAGTAATTAATGGTGAAACCATTACCAGAACCATAAGTCCGCCCAATAGTTCTTCGAATAGTCCACCCTCAAGTCCCGCTCCTAACAAACCTATATTTGTCCCAGCCAGTGATCCAACAAACACTAAGTCCACATGGGAAGGCATCAAAGCTAGGACCCCTAGGGTAGCTATGCCTCCCATCAACTACTCAGACCTTAACACTAGTTATGACACTAGGAAGATGGATTATTCAGAGGAGACCTTAGTTATCCCACCAGAGGATGTTTCCGCAACTAAGGGTCCCGACCTAGTCGAACTAGAGAAGGAAGTGTTTGGACTTAGACTAAAAGCCATGGATCTGGACGCATGTCAACATCAGATACTGAATCTGAAAGTGCTTATTTCTGAAAAAGACAACTTGGTTCACACTTTGAAGAAAGACTTGATCGAGGCAAATGCCGAGAGAATTAGAATGTCTTCAGAGTGTGAGACCGCAGCCTCAACCTTTACTGATTTTCAACTTAAGGTTGCGGATCTTAAGGCACGATATGTTCTCCTAGATGTTCATTCACAAATTACAAGAGAACTTGATCATGATGAAAAGATCAATTATCGTGTGGCCTTAACCAACCAACGTGTGTCAAATTCCATTTTGAAAAGAAAAGTCATGTACTTTGAAAACCTTTCAGACTCAGTTGATGATAGGACTACCCCACTTCTCAACCATCCGATAGTTAATTCCCAAACCAAATCTGTTACGGATCTAGAGGACTATTACACCCTACTGTCAGATGATGATGAACCCCACAACTCACACCACAGGATAACTGAACCAAAGACTATCCATGATCCTAATGTTGAATACGATCTGAAGGTGTTCTTAGATGAAGGTGATGATCCTTCAGGCTTTATTCCAAAAGGGCCAAAATCTGTTTTTGTAAAACCTGAGAAGTCTGTTGAGTCACGAGCTCCTGTTTCTGAGAACAGTAACCCTAAGGGTGAAAAATGTGTAGGTACTGACAAAGGAAAGTCAGTTAAGCCTCACGCACCCAAAGGACTCCAGAAAAAGCATTCAAAGTCTAACGATGCTCGTAACTCAGCCAAACCCATTAAAAGTCTTGACCTTAATTCAAGCAGCTTTGAAATGGGTGAGACCTCTCAGTTAAAACCAAAGCAACCTTTCTCTTCCACAAAACCTAAATTTTCAAAAACATCTTCTGGAAAGGGTGGCAACTCTTCTCCTATTAAACCGTCATCTAACTCACACCATGCTCTTAATGCAGATGGGAGGAAGAAGGATGGTGGACAGGAAGTGAAGCCACCAAGGAAGGATCACCGAAGAAGACCCAACTCTTTTCAAGCTTTCCCTAAGCAGCATAGTCCTAACCGTGCGGGTCTTGGCTATGCTCCACCTAGCGTAGGAATTAATTCAAACATGTCTGTAAAACGTAATCAACATTTAACTCATGCTTTTGACTCTTTGCGTAATGACATGTGCTTTATGTTTAACAATTTTCTGCGCTATGGTGTTTATAATTCTTTTAATGCTGATGTGCCTAAAATCAAATCTCGAAAGAGAAGAGGGAGAAAAAGAGGAAAGGGAAAACCTTCCTCGTCAGTGCAGTCCCCTGAGCCTAAGGAGAAATCCGAAAAGGAGACTGCATCGACCAACTCAACTGTTTCTGACCCTAAGGAACCCATTTGGCAATGGGTCCCAAAACAAGCCTAATTGTTTTGCAGATCAGTCATGTGTGGTACTTTGACTCGGGGGCTCACACACACATGACTGGGCAGCGGTCCTTCATCTTCGACTACGTTGAGAAGTTTGAGGGATACATAAAGACTGCCGATAGAACGCCGTTGCCGATATTAGGGTCGGGAAAAATCACCAATGGAAAGTACATCATAAAGGGTGTACGTTATGTGGAGGGATTGGGGTACAACATGTTTAGCTCCAGCCAGTTCTGTGATAACGGATACTGGGTGAAGACCTTTCAGTACGGAAGTGACGTGAACGATGAAGACAACAATGCTATTCTCTCCGCCAGGCGAAATGGCAATCTCTACACAACCGTCTTCCGTTCAATCCCTCAAACACACCCCCTGTTTGAAGCTAAACCGAAGAATGCAATCTATCTGCTCACAAAAGCATCAAAAGGGGACAGTTGGTTATGGCACCGCAGACTATGTCATCAGAACTTCAAAGATATGAACAAGCTGGTTTTTAAGGGTTTAGTCAGGGGACTACCTGAGCTTCGCCTTTCCAAGGACACTCTTTGTCCTGCATGCGAACAAGGAAAGATGACCAGAAGCTCTCATCCACCGAGAATGGATACGAATTGCCAAAGTCCCCTCGACCTGATACACATGGATCTTTGTGGACCTATGAGAGTAGAAAGTCTTGCCAGAAAGAAGTATATGCTGGTTCTCGTAGACGAATTCTCTAGGTTCACTTGGATTGAATTTCTTCGAGACAAATCAGAAGCTGCTGAACGGATCATAGCCTTCATCAAACGCACACAAGTTCTCTTGGGTCGTCGGGTGAGGAAAATACGTAGCGACAACGGTACTGAGTTCCGCAACGCAAAGCTGCAATCCTTTCTCGAAGAAGTGGGGATCACTCACAACTTCTCGGCAGTTCGCACACCTCAACAGAATGGAGTCGTAGAAAGGAAGAACCGGACGTTGGTCGAAGCAGCAAGATCCATGATGGCTCATTCTGGAGTTCCTCAACAGTTTTGGGCTGAAGCCGTTTCCACAGCATGCTACACGCAAAACCGGACTCTGATCGTAAAGCGGACTGGTAAAACCGCTTACGAGATGGTCGAACAGCGTAAGCCAAACATTGACTTCTTTAGAGTTTTTGGTTGTAAATGCTATGTTCTTAATGACCGGGAGAATTTGGGTAAGTTTGACCCTAAGTCTGATGAGTCTATCTTCATCGGATACTCACATAACTCTAAGGCTTACAGGGTTTTCAACAAACGGACCCGAACTATCCTGGAAAGCTCAAATGTTGATTTCTCTGAATCTGAAACCTATCTGAATGCTAGTTCTAGTAATGTGTCTGCATCTTTCCCTGAACTGTTCCCTTCACCACCGAGCACAGATCCGTCTTCTAACCTTTCTGCTTTAGACTTTTTAGATCTCGCGGAATACGATCTGCACACTCTAACGAGTCCAATCGTAGTTCCCGCTCCAACAGGTTCGACCACAACCACAGTGACATCCGATGCCTTCGTCACCGAGCCCTCCTCCAGCACTTCAACTCACTCCGTGACACCTGAGTCCGCGGCTCCTCCATCTGAAGTATCATCCGCAGCTTCACCGGCACCTGATCAAGAACAGACTCCGTACCCTGTTCTTACTCCAATTCCAGAAGAAGCTCCACTACCTTCCCCGAGCACAACCCAACGATCATATGCTCAGGTAGTCAGAGAGCCCCGATTAGAGGCTGCCCCGCGGATCAGTCAGGCTGAAGGCTCATCAAGTGGGAACCTAGAAGAGGTCTTTGCCGTGCAAGATGAGAACGACGCCACCAACAACCGACAGGCTTATGTCACTCACCCTCACACTCGCAGGTGGACAAAAGATCATCCCCCCTCCCAGATCATCGGGAGTCCCTCACAACCTGTAACCACTCGATCTGCAAAGAACACTGAAAATCTGATCCTATTCGGTGGATTCTTGAGCGATTTTCGAACCATCGGATGTTTGGCAAGCTCTCACTGATCCCGACTGGGTGATTGCCATGCAAGATGAGCTGGCCGAATTCGAGAGAAACAAGGTTTGGCGCTTGGTAGAACGACCATGGGGAAAGACAATCATCGGCCTCAAGTGGATACTCCGGAACAAAACCGACGAGAATAATCTCATCATCCGGAACAAAGCTCGCCTGGTCGCCAAGGGTTATCGCCAACAAGAGGGTATAGACTATGATGAGACGTACGCGCCAGTAGCCCGAATCGAAGCAATCCGAATCTTCCTTGCGTATGCTGCACACGAAAACATGACAGTCTATCAGATGGACGTCAAATGTGCCTTCTTGAATGGAGTTCTTCAAGAAGAAGTGTACGTGGAACAACCGGAAGGGTTCGTCGATTCTCGATTCCCGAATCACGTCTACATTTTGGACAAGGCGCTTTATGGTCTCAAGCAAGCTCCGAGGGCATGGTACGAAACTCTCACTGACTACTTACTCGGAGTTGGCTACAAGAAAGGTACTATCGATCCCACACTGTTTCTCAAGAGGTCAGGTAAAGATTTAATTATCGTTCAGATATACGTGGATGACATTATCTTTGCGTCTACAAAGCCTGAGATGTGCCAAGAGTTTGAGAACACCATGAAATCCCAATTCAAAATGAGCATGATGGGCGAGTTGACGTTCTTTTTAGGACTTCAAGTTCGACAACGCCCTGATGGCAATTTTATAAATCAAGCCAAATATGTTCAAGATCTTTTAAAACGATTTGATTTCGGTGGTTCAAACTCTGCGGCCACACCAATGCCCAGAAATTTTCAACTCTCTGTAGATACTTCTGGTAAACCGGTTGACCAGAAAACCTATCGGGCAATCATTGGTTCCCTTTTATATCTCACGGCCAGTAGACCAGATATTGTCTTTTCCACGGGTGTCTGCGCTCGTTATCAGTGTGATCCGCGTGAGTCTCATCTGTCTGCCGTCAAGAGAATCCTTAGGTATCTGAAGGGCACACCGGATTTTGGCCTTTGGTACCCAAAGGACTCTCGCTTTGAACTAATTGCATATACAGACTCAGACCATGTAGGGTGTAAGCTAAACAGGAAAAGCACTTCTGGTGCTTGTCAATTTCTCGGGACAAGTTGGTCAGTTGGTCATCCCGGAAGCAGAATTGCGTCTCCCTATCCACCGCGGAGGCAGAATATGTAGCCGCCGCCTGCTGCTGCTCGCAAGTTCTGTGGATGAAAACTCAACTAGCTGACTTTGGATACACCATGCATCGAATTCCCATCTACTGCGACTCCAAAAGTGCGATTCAGATCACGGCAAATCCGGTTCAACATTCTCGGACGAAGCATATCGACATTCGATATCATTTCATCAAAGATCACGTCGAGAAAGGTAATATTGAACTATACTTTGTTGAGAGTGACTATCAGCTTGCTGATTTGTTCACCAAGCCGTTTGACGAGAAGCGTCACTTTTTCCTCCTAAGCAAGTTAGGAATGCTAGACCTCCCCGCCTGAGGTCTAGGGGAGTCGGGAGTTCTTATATTATATGCATGTGTGTAGGGGGAGTCTGTAGGAACTCTGTAGATATTGCATGAATCGAGGGGGAGTACTAAGTCCTGTATTTACTATTTGGTGTGCTCACTAACGTTCTCGGATCCACATCACCTTGGATACCATTACTATATTCTATTCTGTAGGTGTGGATCCTCACTACGACTTCTGGTTACTTCAGATCAGGACTCGCTCTAAACCCAGTGAGACGCACCAGGTAAGTCTCTTTTCTCGGGAGTCGAGGGCTGAACTTGAAACTTTTTGTGAACTTGAAAGTTCAGGGGGCGGTAGAGTACATGTCTTGAACTTACAAGTTCGGGGACTAACTTTGCCACTTTCTGTATCTAAAAGTTCAGGGACTCGTTTTGCAAACCTTGTGAAACTTGTAGTCCAGGGTCTGTTTTGAAAGTTTTTCTGAAAATACAAGTTCAGGGACTTGTTTGTAAGTTTACTCAAACTTCAAGTCCAGGGGTGGTTTTTGCCAATTGGTGAAAGTCGGGTTAAGAGAGCCAAAAGGAGAGCCAAACACAGTGTTTTTGACCCAAACACAGTGTAATTCGGTAAAAATATAAATACCGGTTTTCAAGAATTACTTTTCACAAATTTCAAATTTTTCATCTTTTCTCTCTGAATTCTCACCCGAACCCACTTCGCGCTCGATTTCGGTTTTTGCTCGTTTGTGCTCCGATCGTCGATCTTTTTGCATATTCGGATTCCTGGTAAGTAAACGATCAACCCTTATATAGTTTTAACATCTAAATCATCTGTTTTAAGGCCTGGATCGAAGCCTAAAAGTTTTAAAACTTACCCGAAACCCAAACTTCTTGGAATGGGATTTCGGGACGTTAAAACGATCCATTGTTGCTTAGAAACTTATTATGAACTGATTTAGGATGCATGTTGATAGTTTAGGGCTTTAGATCGACAGTTTTTGAGCGGTTTTTAATTCCGGAACTCGAACAGTCACCGTTTTCCGACTCGGAAAACTTGAACATTCAACTTTTCCGAATCGGAAAACTTGAATGTTCAAGTTTTCCGCATCGGAAAACGATGATCCTTTATGTATGTTTTCCGATTCGGAAAACTATGTTTTCCGAATCGGACTTGGTCTCGGTTTTCAAGTGTATCTTTTCCGACTCGGAAAACGTGGAACTACCCTTATGGGTTTCCAAGGTTTTCCGACTCGTTTGAGAGACCAAGTGTTGCCAAAATTTCTTCTAAGTGTTGTGACATTTTCCGAATCGGAAAACTATGTTTTCCGAATCGGAAAACCTACGTGTTTTTATCTCAAAATTTTTCTAAGTGTAGGAGTTTTCCGAATCGGAAAACACCCTTTTCCGAATCGGAAAACTTGTCTGTTCATATCAGTGCTATCTTTCTAAGTGTTGAGTTTTCCGAATCGGAAAACATCCTTTTCCGAATCGGAAAACTCCCCTCGTATAGTTTGCTCGTTTTTCGACTCGGAAAATACGAAACACTCTTTATTGGGTTTTCGAGGTTTTCCGACTCGCGCCTAGTCGAGGGTATAGTCTTTTCACGTTGTATTATTTCTAACACTTAATGTCTTGCAGAAATGGCTGATCAACAACCAATTGCTCCTACCTCACCCGTCGCCAATGCTGCTGATCTCGCACTAATCAACCCGGTTGACATCCGCGAGATCCACCAGAACAACCAGTTCGTTGACTTGGCGAACTTCACTGTCCAAGATGACGTTGTTCTCGAGATTCTCCGAGCTCATCCCCTTGCATACGCGATGCAAGCCACTGCTGCCATCCCGATGATATATCTGCAGCAGTTCTGGAACACTTCCCGTGTCGAGAACCGGGACGGAATGCCAACCATCATCGGCCGAGTGGACCAGACTGATCTGGTCTTCACTGTGGAGGATCTTCGAAGAATTCTCCGTCTGCCAGCTGCAACTCCGGAGGCCCCATTTGACCCTATCATATCTGGACCTGAGCTCTTCAGCGAAGTGCTCGCTCTCGGAGTCCACTACACCGAAAACAACAGGCCGAAAGGAATCTCCCAGATCACTCAGGGAATGCTGCCCCGGATCTGGTACTCTTTCTTCAACATACTCAACCGCACGATCTCTTCCAAGACTCACGGCGTGGACAAGGCATCCACCCAGTTCTGGCATATCATCCATGCGATCGCCTACGGGAGGCGGATCGACTTTGCTCAACAAATTTGGGCAGACATCATCAATGATGTCAGAGCTGGGCCAGCACGTGCGAAACACAACTCCATCCCGTGGATGCGCTTCTTCAGTCTGATCATCCGAGATCACATGACTCAGAACCGTGCTGTCCGACGCAGATCAAGCCATCTCCGCTTCGAAAGCCAGCAGATCGGCCGAGCCAACAAGAAGACTCTGAGGCCTGGTCAGGTAGAGATGCACATTCCGGCAAACGTGCTCAACTTGGCAGACCGTAGGTCAATGAGTGTTAGGATGTACCGTATATCCATAGGTTTAGAAGACACGTCTACGGACTCCTCAGAGCCGGGGAGCCCTGCCCAAGACGTGCAACCCGTCCTACCTAGAAGCCGTGCCTCTGGTACGGCGGGCCAGAGCTCCAGTGGGGGAGCTTCTGGCTCGGGAGTGATGAGAGTTGACGTTAGGGGAGGAGAGGGTAGAATAGTCGGTACGTCTGCCACTCCGCACACTTCTCGAGCCGGTGCATACCAGACGATGATCCAGAACAGAGCCACTCGTGCCCGCACTCCTACTATTGTGGAGGAATCTACTGATGTCATCCGCACACGCGAGTACACGAGTCATTTCCGGGTAAAACAGTACATGGGCACCCTTCAGCAGTCTCCAATCCACTCGTCATCGGAAGAGCGCCGATCGCCGACGCCGCCGCAACAACCTACTGGGGAGGACGTGGAAGCTTCCCCACAAGAACAAGCACACGTTCCTCCACCACCTCACTCGGCGGCCGTCACTTCTCAGGGAGGCGAACCCTCAGGCGAACCATCTGGCGATGACTCCGACGGTCACGAGTCTTCCGAGCACACTCCTACGGACCGTCGTGAGCCCGATGACGAGGCAACTGAGTCAGAACAAGTTGACTACGGATCCGACTCCGAGTTTCAACTATCAGATCCACCTAAGGGCGGGAAGACCCAAGTGATAGATTTGGATGAAGCCACCTCCTCCTTCAACGACGACCGGATTTCAGGTGATCCCACTCTTATTGCGGATCTGGCGTCTGATGACCGAACTGTCGGTCAGGAGGAAGAAGGTGAGGCCGAGGTTGCTACCGGCTGGGGACGAGAAGACAGCGAAGAAGAAGAAGAGAGAGAGAGGGAGAAAAGGAGAGAGAGAGCAGAGAAAAAGAGACCGAAGACGTTGAGGTCCAGTTAAGTGAGCCTTGGGCTCAATTAGAGGAGGCGGACGTAGAAGTAGAGCCGCACAGGTTAGAATCGGATATTCCTATAACCCAGAGTCCAACCCCCACAGAGGCAACCCTCATACAGACCGGTCACTCGTTGACGTCAGGTCAAGTCGTTGGCAACCAACCAACGCAATTGCACGCCCAAACCAGCCACTCGGCCATCTCTCAACAGATGGTCGTTTCATATTCACACGGGGAAATAGCTCAACTTCCACCGGCCACTCAATCGGAGTCTGCCGGTGTTGAAATGAGAGAGGTTCTGCCCCGCCTCTCGACTTCTTTCCGTGCACCAGTAGTCCTAGAGCCCGTTACTGAGACCTTTAGGGTCGTTCATTTGGCTAGGACACTTTTGGATGCATCATCTGCCCGCCCAAGTGGCGAGGCCGGAACGGGGAGAGTTGGTGCGTCAACGGACGCCCTTCGAGGATCCACCGGAAGCCCCGACACCGTCAGCATCATACCAGCGGTGACATCGGGCCGAGAGAGCACCTCGATAGGACTCTTCTCGTCAACTGGATCCCAAGTGGCACCGGGTTTAGTTCTTCCGGGACAGGGTCCGACAGACTCGAGCAAAGTCTCTAAAGATGCTCACGCAACACCGGGGCTTTTAGGCCTGACGGATTCGGGCGGAATCCTTAAAACCGCCCCTGCACCAACGGGACTTTTAGGTCCGACGGATTCGGACGACATCCTAAAAGTTGTCCAAAGCAGGTTACTAGCGGTGGAGAAAGCCAACCAGGCTCGTGATGCGCGGGTCGAGGCACTTGAGAAAGCCTTGGCCGAGACGGAGAGGAAGAGACTAGCTGATCTTGAGGCGTCGCGCAAGCTTCAAGAAGACCGGGATGCGGAGCTCTACTAGCTCAAAAGGAAGATCAAGGGCAAACACTCTGAGGCTGCCCCGTCTACTGAAGCTCCCATTCCCAGGCCATCAGAAGACGTCCTCCGGCTTGCCCCTCCGACCTCGGGCGACCTTCCTCCGATCCCAGGCTACGTCACTGAGGTGGAACACTTGATGATGGTCACTTCCTACACCACTCAGAATGACCGCCTGTCTGCCCAGGTCAGAGAGCAACAGGCCCAGATCGAGCTTCTACAGCAAAGGATTCGACAACTGGAGGCCGTGTGTCGGTCCCAGGCTCAGCCTTCGAAGAGGAGGCATGATGACGCTGATGACTCCGCACCAGGTCCTCATGAGGGGGAGGTACAAGCTGCAAAACGGCTTCGCACCGACCTTCAACCTGGCTCCGGCTCCGGTTCAACAGCTCCAGCTCCAGGTTCCTCAGCCGCTCCCTCGAGTGCTCCCACAGACTTAGATGCCGCCGAAGCTCCCTATGTCGACTCTGAGACAGAAAACATTCCGGACATGGGGAGTTGGCGATATGAGCGGATTCCGGAAGGGGAGTCAGTTCAGTTTCCCCAGATGACGGACACGGCTCAGATTGATGCCGTTCTCCCAGAAGCAGCACCGACGGATCCTTCAGAGTTCCAAATTCCGGAAGCAGCCCGGAAGATCTTGAGGTCGCTTGCACAGAGCCTAAGGGTCTATCAGAAGGGAGACGACCTCGTCAAGGATCCTGACTACGCCAACCTCCTCTCAGCGCTCAAGTTTCCAACTCCAGAAGCCCCACGGACCGTCCACTCTACTGATCCAGAAACCGCTGCTCCTACTGTCATCCAGCTCAACTGGAACCACTCCATCATCTTCCGCCCGTTCCTAGAAGAAACGTTCACCCGCATCTACCAGCAAGAGAAGCTGCACGCCTGGTCCCGAAAAGTCTACTTCGGGATCTCTCACATCAAGAACAAGAGACGAAGGACAGCGTACGTGCATCAGCGAATGTGCAACTGGGCCACTCATGGACGCCAGAGGATCAGACGTCGCTTTACCAAGGTAACTGCTATGCGCCCCTACAGACATGGCCATCAGTTGTTCCTTGAGTATGATGTCCGCATGTACGGCACCGGTGTCCCTCGAGGTGAACTGCAGAACTGGACCTTCACGGAAGCTGATTTAGATCGGGTGCATCTGGAAGACCTTCTCACGATCATCAAGTACCTCCAAGGCCCGATCCTCCGACCAGAGCACTACAGAGATGGCACGGAGATACTAAAGAAATACGTCCGTCACGCAATTTCTCTCGCGAGAGTGACGGACTACCAGCTTGCCATCGAAAGCCGCCAGCCGAAGGTCAACCTGCTTAGACCAAACCTGCTCGTTCCTGGTATCGATGCCTACACTCCGTACATGCCAACCAGGATACCTGAGCATGGGGTCCTTTATTTGACTCGGAAGAAGAAGGAGCGCAGGTTCTTGAGGTTTGGAGAACTCTCCAGGTTCTGCGACGGGACCCTTCTCTATGTCTACAATGGCATGCAGAGCAGACTGCTGACGGATCAGGTACCAAGTCGGAGAATCATAGACGGAAAAGGAAAGCTGCTGGAGGCAATGAGGTTGATCGAGAAGAAGCTTAAGGAGCGGTTGATGTACAGACGGGCAGAGGCTGCAATGCAGATGAGAGCGCGGATAATCGGCGAATGGGAAGAGTACCTGCAGATGTCCAAGTGGGAGCCAGCACTGGAGCTTCCACCACCATTCTGACTTCTTCTCAAAGGGGGAGATTGTAGAACCCAGGTGTTGAGAAGAGTCAGAATCATCTATCTTTAACTGTTTTCTAGTTTAATTTCCTTCCTTTGTAAACAATTATGTTTTGTTAAGCCCCTGTTTGAGGTTTAGAACCTCGGGGGCCTCTTTTGCCACTTTGATAAACTTCCTTCTACCTATATAAGGTAAAGGATTTCTAGGGTTTTGTGTATTGAATGATATTTCCACTTTGGGCAAATTCCACCATTGATGAACCTTTGTTAAAACTCATATTGCATTCAATCAAATTCAAGGATTTCCATCCATTTCTTCATTTCTCTGCATTGTTTTTGGGACAACAATTCTCTACTTGATTGCATGTTGATTAGAACTTGAATCTGGAACAACACTCATGAATCCATCCATGTGAATCTGCCATCCTTGGACAGATTGCACCACAAATTTCTTTTCATTGGTTAAGCACTCAAAAATCCACCAAATCATGTGATATCAGATTCTTTGGAAAGCTAACTCACTGAACTTGAACTTAGAATCAAGAATCATGCATTTTAGTTAAGTTATCATGGAGATATGCATGCATGAAGTTGATATAAAATTCTGACCAGAAGCTGTTGGACACTAAAAGTTTTGACATGGTTAAGGGTTCAAAACTTGGAATTTTTGAATGATTCCAGTGGGGTTTGAACCCTAACACATAAAATATTGAACAATAAAATTTTTAGAGAAAAGTGAGTCCAATAACACCCTTTTTGGGTCGTCCAAACACCATGCAACATTCTGTCAGCTTCATTCCAGAATCAAAACTCAACATTTTCACCATGAACACTTATAATCTTAATATTTGGGGGTTCATTTGATATAAAACTAAAATCCCCCAATCATATACCAAATAAATAGATGAAATAAACTTGAACATCATCAAAACACATGCATGAAATAACAATAAATTCCAGCTCCTTAGGAGCATCAAGAATACCCAAAAATGTAAGATTTTCACCCCAAACTTGTGTTTTTAAGGAGAAGTCATAGAATTTCACCTTCTTTGAATGTTCTTACACATTTCTAAGGTTCATTCTCGTCCTCAAACATCAAGAACGACATTCAACCATCAAGGAGGGTTTAAACCTCTAAAAGAGTAAGAAAAAGCTCCAAAATGGGCTAAAATCGAAGCTTAACATTTACATTCTAACCTTACATTGAAGAAATAACTACAAGAGCTTTTAAATCCTTGCTTGAACTTCTTAAAAACTCAGATTTTTTATGATATGAGGCTGATTTATTGAAGAGTTTTAGAGAGAGAGAAAAGAGAATGGAGAGAGAGAGAGAGTGATGGAAATTTGAAATTGAAATGGACTGGGAAGTGAGGAAATGATTAAGTTGTATTGGAAAGAGGAGAGAGAGAGGTGAGTAGGGGGGGGGGTGGCCGGCCATGGGGGTCCCACCCCAACCCTTTGTTCTTTTTTCTTATAAAAAATTTAGAGTTTATACAGATAAAGTTTAAACGCAGTGTCGGGTTTAGGCGTTTTTTCGGTAAAAACCGACTTTTTCAAAGGCAAAATTGGTTTATTTGATTCAGTTTATTTTTTATTTTAATAAAATATATTTTATACAAGTTGACTTAAAATTTGGCATTATAGGGTTTTCGGGTGACTTTGGGCCGGTACGGGCTTTTTCGGGCTGTTTTCGGGATTTCTAGGTTTTTGCCTAAATTTTTCACGCAAACTAACCTAGATTCTTCTAACGACTTAAATGACTAAATTTTTACCTACGGAAACATTACTGAGTGATTTAATGAGTAGCTAACCTGAAGGCCAAAAATTGTCAATTGTCACAATATCCTTTCGACGATATTGATCGGTTATATTACTAGTATGACACAAAGAGAGGCTCGAACAATGCGAACACTCGCCGACGGACTGCATAATAGTCGAAGCAGGGCATCAAGATAGAATCTGTTGATCTAGCTCTCCTAAGACCTGATGAAATGATAATGATCCTGAATCTTTACTTAGTGAATAGGTTTTTACTTCTGTTATAGCTTGAGGAATTATCACTGAGTCTGTTCTGTGATATTCCATGTTACTTATGCTGTAACTTAACTTTATAGATCAGGATCAGGATCAGGAGACTAACGAGTCTGTTCTGCAGTCTACTGATCCTGTCCACTGAAGTGAAGACCTCCCCCTGAAGACATTAAGATCATACACAAAGAACCATCAGCGACGTCGAAGAAATAGCTGATGACAGGAACAGCATGCTCGTGATCTGAAGACGGAACTCAGTGATAGCAGTCTGTTCACTATCGTATGACATCCTGAAGATTCATCAGGATACACGTGACCCTGAACGTCCCACGTTTCAGGACTCTAGTCACTGATCAGTATCCTGATCCTGAAGGAATTAGAACAATGTCTTAGTCTAATGCACAAAAGGATTACACGCCTTTTCTGACAATAGTACATAAGGGCAGTTACTTTACTGTTCCCTCCGTACTTATCAGACCATAAGGCAACTGTTTACAAACATCCTCTTTTGCACACCATGCAAAGAGTATTTGTTTATAGTAAATAGTACAACAGACCATTCACATTGTGACACGTCACAATAGTAGGTCTGCATGCATTTAATGCATGGAGTATAAATAGGACGTGAAGAGATGTTCTCCATACTTCTTCTTCATCCTAATTCTACTCAAGTCCTTTCTCTCTTTATCCCTCTATCTTCTTTCTTTATTCTCTTCTCACTTAGTGCATAGTGAAAGAACTTAGATTGTTTAGTTTAGACTAATTGTCTTTTCTATTTCCGCAACAATCTGTAAATTCATATTGTTTATAAAACAAGAATTTAAAAGTGAGAAATTTGTGTGATTATATTCAACCCCCCCTTCTATAATCCCAAACACTATCCTTACTTGAAGGTCACCTACTTGGGACCAACAAGTGGTATCAGAGCAGATACAAGCTCTCATTTTCTTCTTAAGAAAAATCTTGTGATCCTCTCTCTTCTTATTCTATGGCTCTTCAAGCTAAGGATAACTACTTTGATACCGGTTCTGCTGGAAAGCCTCCTCGGTTTAACAAAGACAACTTCTCTCTTTGGAAAACCAGGATGGAACTTTTCCTCTCTGGTTCTGATCCCCAGATTCCTTATTTTCTGGAAAACGGACCACATGTGCCTACACAAACCGTCCACCCCATTGCTGCTGCTGCTGGTCAACCTGCTGTTCCTGAAAGACAGCTGGTAAAGCCCGTAACTGACTTGAATGATGAAGATAGACGCCTGGTCAACATTGACACCAAGGCTAGGTCTCTCATTGCCATGTCTCTCCCTGATGACGTCTTTCATTCTGTCTGTCACCTTCGCTCTGCTAAGGAGATATGGGACACTCTCTGTGTTCAATATGAAGGTACCGCCGTACTAATGGAATCAAGAAAGATTTTCTTGGTTCGTCAGTACGAAAGCTTTATTCATCAGAAGGATGAAACTCTCTCCCAGCTACATCAGAGATTCAACTGTCTTCTGATTGATCTGAAGACCATCGGTACTACCTACTCTAACTCTGAGGTGGTTACCAAGTTCATGGAAGCTCTTCCTGAACATTGGGAAATCTACACCTCCTGCTTAACTATGTCAAAGGACATAAAGACACTCACTCTAAGTGAGCTGTACGGTATTCTTCTGAACCGTGAACAACAGAAGAAACTGAAAAAGAATCTCATAAGAGATTCTAAAGAATCCAAAAGCACATCTGTTGCATTGGTTTCTGATTCAGTTCCTCCTGTTGCTGCTTCTTCTTCTTCAGTAACTATTACTGAATTAGAATCTTCTGACTCTGACATGTCAGAAGATCCTGAATTCAATGAATCTCTTGCTCTTTTAACTAGATCTTTCAAAAAGTTTGCCAAAAAGGGCAACTTCCATAAAAAGAAACATCTTTCTATTACTGACAAGCCAAAGTCAGATTCTACTGACAAGGCTACTGCTATCTGCTACAACTGTCAGGGCAAAGGACACTTTGCTAATGATTGCAGGTACAGAAAAAGTCAGTTTGCTCCCTCCTCTGCAAAATCTTCTTCCAAGAACCCCAAATACCAACGCCTGAAGGAAAAGTACAAAAAGATGAAAACTCAGCGTAAAGGCAAAGGTTTAATCGCAGAAGACTGCGATTGGGATGATGTCTCCTCTGATGACTCGTCTGATGAGGAAGATACTCAAGTGGCTCTCATGGCCATTATTGAGGAACCTACCTTAGCTCTCATGGCTAAGATAGAAGAGGTTCCTGAAGAGATTCCTCCTCAGGATCCTGAAGCTTCTTCTTCCACAACTCCTGAAGCTTCCACCTCTGCGACTGATTCTTCCAGTCAGGTACCTATTCCTCTCATCCCTCTTGAAAGCTTAACACAGTTAGACCTGGTCACTCTTGACCTTTACAAAGCCCTAAATGGTAAAACATCTGCTGAAAAAATGAATATTGACCTTAGAGGACAACTCAAAGAATGTCAAGAAAAATTAAAACAGCTTACCATTGTAGAAGAAAATTATAAGGATCAGGTCACTGTAAACAAAACTCTTTGTATTGAAAGAGAAATGGCTCTTGCTGCCAAAGAGAAGGCCCTTGCCCAATTAAATGCTGAAAAAGTCACCATCAAAGGATGGAGTGACGCCTCTGAAAAAGTTGATGAAATATTAGCTTCAGGGAGGCCTGATAAAAGCAAGAGAGGTCTTGGATTCTTTCGTGGTTACAAGAAAGAAGAAACTAAGTCTGATAGTTCCATGCTCAAATTTGGAAAATTTGTTTCTTCTATTCCTCTTCCTAATGCCTCTGAAAACCCTTCTTCTTCTTCTTCTAACACTCACCCTGAAGGTGCTCCTAAGAGCAAAAAGAATACAGTTAAGGATAAATCCAAAACTGAAACACCTTCAAAGACCAAGGGTCCTAAACCCAAGAACAAAGTTCTGGGTGGTGGTCCTTCAGTCTCTGGAACTAAGTCTCTTTCTCAGAGTCCTGCTCCTAGACTGAAGATTGACCTGAAGCAAAAGACACAGGAGAAGAAACCAATTCCTCCAATGTCCAATGCTAAAGGCATACTTGGTGCAGGTCCTGCTCACCTAAAGTTCAAAAACTTTCTGGACAACACTAAACGCTTTCAATATCGCAAATGCTATCACTGTGGATTAAATGACCATATTGCGAGTAAGTGTCCTGATGCTACCAAAGCTGAAAAATCAGCTAAGGTAAAGAAGATTCCCAAGACTGAGAAATCAGTCAAAGGAAAGAAGGTTGTCAAGACTGTTCCCTCAGTCAAGACTCCAGCCTCCCATACTGATACTTCAGTAAAGGCTGACACTGATTCAACCAGTCCTACTGATACTTCTGGATCCATAGTTCTATGGGTACCAAAGAAAACTTAAACTCTGTATTTTACAGGATAAGGGCATCTGGTACTTGGACAGTGGATGCTCTCGACACATGACTGGTTCTAAATCTGTCCTCACTAACTACCGTGAAGAAAGAGGTCCTGCTGTGACCTTTGGCGGAAACGGTAGAGGCCAAACCCGAGGGTATGGCACTCTGACCAACGGAGTAACTACTTTCAAAAGAGTTGCTTATGTTGAAGGCCTGATGCATAATCTTCTGAGCATCAGTCAACTGTGTGATAAGAATCACAAAGTTTCTTTCTCTAAGAAAAAGTGCAAAGTCAAGAACAGGAAAAAGGAAGTCATTCTCAATGGTGTTAGACATGCAGATATCTACATCATCAATATGAATACTTCCACTGATAACTTCTGTTTCGTATCACGTGCTTCCACTGATATGAATTGGCTCTGGCACAAGCGTCTCTCTCATCTCAACTTCAAGACGCTGAATCAACTCTGCATCAACAACCTGGTCATTGGTCTTCCTGACTGTCGCTACACAAAGGAATCTCTTTGTTCAGCATGTGAGAAAGGAAAACAGACCAGGGCTAGCTTCAAGTCCAAGCAGATTTCCTCCATCAGCTCTCCTCTACAACTTCTCCACATGGATCTCTTTGGACCTGTTAATGTCCAATCCATTGGTGGAAAGAAATATACTCTGGTGATCGTAGATGAATATTCCAGATATACTTGGGTTTTCTTCCTACGTGCCAAGAGTGATGCTCCTGAAGAAATCATCCTGTTCGTCAGGAAGATGGAAAAACTCAACAACCTTACTGTTCGTTCAATAAGAAGTGACCATGGGACTGAGTTCAAAAACAGTACCCTGGAATCTTTCTTTGAACAGAAAGGTATCTCCCAAAACTTCTCCTCTGTAAGAACTCCTCAGCAAAATGGTGTTGCTGAAAGACGAAACAGGACGCTGATCGAAGCTGCTAGATCTATGCTGAGTGAAGCCAACCTTGCCACTCAGTTCTGGGCTGAAGCTGTAAATACTGCTTGTTACACTCAGAACAGATCTCTGATTGTCAAGCGTTTCAGAAGAACAGCTTACGAACTCTTTCGTAACAGGAAACCATCAATCAAACATCTCCATATCTTTGGTTGTGTCTGCTACATCCTGAACAACAAAGATCTTCTTGGAAAGTTTGATTCCAAATCTGACGATGGAATTTTCCTCGGATACTCATCCGTTTCTAAAACTTACCGTGTGTTCAACAAACGAAGACAAACCATTGAGGAAACGATTCATGTCAAGTTTGATGAATCGGGTCCTACCTTTCCTCACCCAAATGATAATACTGAAATCAATCAGTGGGCTGACTCTTTCTTTCAAGTCCCTGAACCTCCTATTGCTGATCCTTCTCCTCAAGACCTTCCTGATGGTTTTGAAGAAAATCCAATACCACCTTCTGATATAACCACTCCACCTCTCATAAATGCCACCCCTCTCTCTCAAATCACACCACCTGAACCTGATCAACCTACTAACAGTGAAGACTTCTCTCAAACCACTGTTAGTGAACCCTCTCCTACAAATCTTCTTCCTGATCCATCATCCAATGAAGCATCTACTTCAGGACAGGTGTATCAACCACCTGCTCTCCGATGGACCAAAGATCATCCCATTGATCAAGTTCTTGGAAACCCTTCTTCTGGTGTGAAAACTAGACGTCAAGCTGGTAACGTCTGTCTTTATGTAAATTTTATCTCTGAAAATGAACCTAAAGAAATAGATGATGCTTTGCGTGATCCTGCCTGGGTCTCAGCCATGCAGGAAGAGCTAGCAGAGTTCATCAGAAACAATGTCTGGCTTCTCGTCCCTAGGCCTCGAAAACGTACAATCATTGGTTCCAAGTGGATTTTTCGAAATAAACTTGATGAGATTGGTACAATCATTCGAAACAAGGCTCGCCTTGTGGCTCAGGGATACAGGCAGGAAGAGGGCATTGATTACGATGAAACTTTTGCTCCTGTTGCTAGGCTCGAAGCAATTCGACTCTTCCTAGCTTTTGCAGCACATATGAACTTCAAAGTTTATCAGATGGACATTAAAAATGCCTTTCTGAATGGAAAACTTAATGAAGAGGTCTATGTGGCTCAGCCTCCTGGCTTTGTAGATCCTAAGTTCCCTGATCACGTCTACAAGTTAAACAAGGCTCTCTATGGGTTAAAACAGGCTCCTCGTGCCTGGTATGATACCCTCTCAACCTTTCTTCTCTCTAAAGGTTTTGTTCGTGGAAAGATTGATAGCACCTTATTTCTGAAGAAATATCCTAAGCATATCCTTCTTGTCCAGATATATGTCGATGACATTATCTTTGGATCCACAAATCCCAAACTCTGCGAAAAGTTTGAGTTGCTCATGAAATCTGAATATAAAATGTCTATGATGGGCGAACTAACATTCTTTTTAGGACTTCAGATCAAGCAATCTGAAAAGGGAATTTTCATCAATCAAGGTAAATATGTACATGAGATGCTGAAGAAATTTGATCTCACATCCTGTACACCGATGAAGACTCCAATGATGTAATGACCTAAATCCAGTTTAGGTTAATAGTTAACTTTAACTATGATCTAGGGTGTGAAAGTTCTTTGGAAGGAGGGACCATTAGTGTCAATCCTTGGAACTAAGATTATTTGATGGGTCCTTAAGTGGTAATGGGCTTGGCCTTATAAGTCCATTGTATTTAAGGGAACAAATTAGGGTTTTTACTCATTTTGGAAAAGATTAGTGTGTGTGCTTAGTGTGTGTTTTTGGAGAATCAAGTTGGAGCCATTTTATCATCTTCAAGGTCGGGAAATCATCGCCGAGGTAAGATTTCGTTGTTATTTTGCGTATGGTTTATCTAAATTGATGCGGGAATAGCCTATTGACCTTCTAGAATTACTCTGGATCCAATTGGATCAGTCTCCTTCGAATTTTTGGGGCTTTTATGATTCTGCTCGGTTTTTCCGATTCGGATTTTGAGTTTTCCGAATCGGGAAACATGTTTTCCGAATCGGAATTCATGTTTTCCGAATCGGAACTCAAGTTTTCCGAATCGGTTTCTTTGAAGCTAGTTTGAGTATCTCTGATGCCTTTCCCGAACTGGAAACTATGTTTTCCGAATCGGGAATTGGGCTGTCCTAGTCGTTATGCTGACCTCGTTCCTTGCGAATCGGGAATTTGGAGTTTGAGTGTTTTCCGAATCGGAAATGGGTGTTTTCCGAATCGGAAAAGGGGGTTTTCCGATTCGGAAAAAGGGGGATTTTCCGATTCGGATTTTGTGAGTCAGAAAATAGCGGAACCCCCGTGCTAAGTCTGCCTAGGGATGTCATAGTAGTGGGTTTTGTTGAGCGCAATTATTAATGCCTTAGATATTTACAGGCACGTTAGACGAGGTCCGTGGGAGGACAGTGAGATCTACTCAGGTGAGTTCCCTTGCCTGAAAATGAATGGATAGTTTTCACTGCTTTCATAAATATATATCCATTCGATTTGCGAACTGTTTTGCTATTGATGATGAACTGTTTGTGGAAATATGGATAATTGATGAATTACGTTTAACGCATGCTTAAATGTAAATGTTGAAATGTTTCGGATTGAAATGTGTTGCAAGTATGGACATTGGGTACCTTGGAACTGTATGTTCCTTGGGAGTGTTTACCATTTGGTTTGGTCCACCATTTGGGGGTACCTTGGGATAGCGTCCCTTGGGAGTGATGTGATTGTGGCCTTGGTGCCTTATAGAAGTTCTTTGTCCGTAACACATTTGCATTGTCATTATTGATAATTTGGATTTTTACGGCCAGCGGGCCGGAACTGTTGATTAAGTGTTTTGAGGGAATTCACTAGACCTTTCGGTCTAACCCTCGTTTTCAAAATCTAAAACCTTTTCAGGGAAAGATCGCGTTGCGAGAGGCAAGGAGAAGGTAGACGTCTAGAGTAGCTCTACCAGTAGAAGTTAGTACTCTGTCCTAATTTTAGAATCTCAGCTGTGGAGGGATGTTCCGCATGCACTCTTAAACCATTTACTTTTGTGTTGAGAATTCTAAGACTTATGCGTATTAGATCACTGGGAATCATTATTAGTATTAATATTGCGTAATTATTTGCTATGTTATTTTGGGTATCGGGGTGTTACAAATTGGTATCAGAGCCTTAGTTTAAGTGAATTAGGTGACCAGGATTGGGCCTAGTCTTAAACTGTAGGATTGGAACACAGCTGAGATATTAGGACTTTAGGATTTTGCCTAAGAGTTGTGGTCGGGTATGGAGGTGTGAGGACTAGCGTGTACCATGGAAACGTGCTTACACCTGGCCAGTGTAGTCACGGGACCATGAATACATGTGAATACTTACACCGCCTGTAAATCCAGTCGTTTAGGGTTATCTAAATTTCATGTTACTATTTCAGTATCGATGGCCGGACGTAGCCTTCGAAGTAGGGTGATACCAGAACCTGAGGCCCCACCGCCGCCTGCTCGGACGACCGCGGTTCGAGGAAGGGCTGGTGGTCGGGGTAAGGGCCGGGGAAAAGGAGGGGCTCGTAAGGCTGCAACAGTGGTAAACGAAGGAACTCGACGTCAGACCAGGGGTAACCGCAGGGCGCAGAGTGAAAGGCCGCCCGTCGCACCAGAACCATCGCATCAAGAGAGTTCTGCTAGCCAACCGGCAGCTTTTGTTACCCATGAGGCCTTTCAGACAGAGATGGGCAAGATTCAGGACGCTCTACAGACCCTACTGAACCAGCAAGAGAAGTCGAAATCTGATGGTGGTCGAGAGGATTCTGGTATGACTAGCCCGCCGGCTACTGTGGTCGGCGGAGGTTCGCAGCAGACACCACCCGCAGGTGGGGATCCACCCAGATCGACTCACGGGTGTAGCTACAAGGCGTTTGTCGCCTGCAAGCCTCCTGTCTACCAGGGAGAGCGTGACCCAGTTTTAGCATTGCGATGGATCGAGGAGATCGAGATGGTATTTGAGACCTGTAAGTGTGCAGCTGAGGATAAGGTAGTGTACGCACGATCAATGCTGAAGGCGGATGCTTTGCACTGGTGGAATGTGGAGACTGGGGGAAGAGGGACTGAAGCTGTTAGGACTATGTCATGGAAGAGCTTCGTGGCGAAATTCAGGTCGCAATTCTGCCCTTTGGCCGCGACCAAGAAGATGGAAGAGGAATTCTTGCAACTGAAGCAAGGAGTGATGTCAGTACAAGAGTACACCACCCGATTCATAGAAAAGTCGAGGTTTGCTGAGGTTTACGTGCCGACTGAGGAGCGCCGAGTGGAAAGGTATATCTGGGGTCTTAAGGGAAGCATTCGGGAATTTGTGATGGGGAAGGATCCGACTACTTTTCAGGCCGCTATCAACGCGGCTGAGCTGATTGAGAGGGAGAAGGACCGCCAAGCGTCAGAGAGGGTTGGAGAGAAGAGGAAATGGGAAGGGCCAGCCAATGATCCAAGGAAGGGAAGGTTCCCTAGGACTGATTCTAGAGGAGGTGTGAACCAGAATGTCAGGCCGTGCGGAA
Source organism: Centaurea solstitialis (assembly GCA_030169165.1). NCBI lineage: Eukaryota > Viridiplantae > Streptophyta > Magnoliopsida > Asterales > Asteraceae > Centaurea > Centaurea solstitialis. The sequence continues at coordinate 51,082,128 of CM058041.1, read as the reverse complement.
AGTGTCAGAAAGTTCATCAGGGAGAGTGTCGATCTGTGCCACCAACTTGTTTTCGTTGCGGACAACCGGGCCACTTGTCCCGGGATTGCTCTACTCGGAGGACGTGTTATCTGTGTGGGTCGCCTGATCACTTCAAGTCGGAATGCCCCCAGTTGAAGAGGGGAGGAGCTCCACTACCAAGGGACCGAGCTATAGCAGCGAAGGAGGGCGAGAAAGCAGCACCAGCTTTAGCTAGGAGTCGAGCGTTTAGGATGACCGCCGAGGAAGCAGAGGAGGCACCGGAAGTGGTGACAGGTACATTCTTGATTAACTCCATACGTGCTAAAGTGTTATTTGATACGGGTTCAGACTATTCATATGCTACCCCTGAGCTTCTTAAACAATGTTGTGTAAAACTTGAACCATTAGACCATCCTTATGAGGCGGACACCGCCAATGGGCGAGTGTGGGTTAGAGAGTTTGCAAAAGGTTGTACCGTAGAATTGGAAGGATGCCTAGTGCCCGTAATGTTAAGACTTATACCTATGGAAAGTTTGGACGTGGTTTTAGGATGGGATTGGATGATTAGAAACAAGGTGAAGATAGACTGTGAGCAAAAGATGGTTCGTATCAAATTACCGGATGGGAGAACGGCCGTAGTTTATGGCACTAAGAGGAATAGGAGTACTAGCTTGATTTCGGTGATTAAGGCAAATCGATGCATTAGAAAAGGGTGTATTTGGTTTATGGCTTACGTGGTAGATTCAGGCAAGGATAAGTTAGAGGTAAAGGACGTCGAAGTTGTTCGTGATTACCCAGAAGTTTTCCCGGAAGACTTAGTCAGTCTACCGCCAGATCGAGAGATCGAGTTTCGGATTGATTTAGTACCCGGAGCGACGCCCATCGCTAAAGCGCCGTATCGACTTGCACCGTCGGAGTTGAAAGAGATGTTGGCACAACTACAAGAGCTCCTTGATAAGGGATTTATTCGCCCGAGTACTTCGCCTTGGGGAGCACCGGTGTTGTTCGTGAAAAAGAAAGACGGCACCATGAGGATGTGTATCGACTACCGAGAACTCAACAAAGTCACCGTCAAGAACAAGTATCCGTTGCCAAGGATTGATGATTTGTTTGACCAACTGCAAGGGGCTAAGTTCTTCTCGAAGATTGATTTGCGATCAGGTTATCATCAACTCAAGGTCAGAGAAGAAGATATTCCAAAGACGGCTTTCCGGACTCGTTACGGACACTACGAGTTCCTCGTGATGTCTTTTGGACTTACAAACGCGCCAGCAGCTTTTATGGACTTGATGAATAGAGTGTGTAAACCGTACTTGGATAAGTTCGTCATCGTGTTCATCGACGACATTTTGATCTACTCAAAGACGGCCGAGGAGCACGGCGAACACCTACGGAAGGTTTTGGAAACGCTAAAGCGGGAGCAACTCTACGCAAAGTTTTCAAAGTGTGAGTTTTGGCTAAAGGAAGTTCAGTTTTTGGGGCATATCGTGACGCAAGAAGGAATCAAAGTGGATCCAGCTAAGATTGAGGCCATTAAGGATTGGGAGTCGCCAAAATCTCCCTCGGAGGTGCGAAGTTTCCTCGGATTAGCGGGTTACTACCGAAGGTTCATAGAACATTTCTCAGCCATCGCTACACCGCTTACGGCATTGACAAAGAAGGACGTCAAGTTCGAATGGACATCGACATGCGAGTATGCGTTCAACAATCTGAAGGGGAAGTTGACTAGTGCGCCCATTCTTACCCTACCGAATGGATCCGATGGATTCGTAGTTTATTGTGATGCATCAAAGTTAGGCTTGGGATGCGTTCTCATGCAAGATGGAAAAGTGATTGCGTATGCATCCAGGAAATTGAAAGTGCATGAACTCAACTACCCAACTCATGATATGGAGTTGGCAGCAGTGGTCTTCGCTCTAAAGATATGGAGGCACTACCTTTACGGTGTGAAGTGTCAGATTTACACAGATCACAAGAGCCTTCAGTATCTTCTTAATCAGAAAGAGCTCAACATGAGGCAGCGGCGGTGGATTGAACTACTTAGCGACTACGACTGCGAGATCCTTTACCACCCGGGTAAGGGAAATGTTGTAGCGGATGCCTTAAGTCGAAAGGGAGGTAAAGTCAAGCCTGGCATTGTGGATTCTCGAATGGGAATTGTAGCTTACCAAATCAGCATTGTACCGGACCTCAAGTCGGAGATCAAGGAATGGCAAGAGAAGGCATCGAAAGAGGAAAACTTGAAGAGCGAGCGAATGGTAGGATTTCTGGATACGCTGGTAACGGACACCGAAGGTTTGAAGTGTTTTGGGAATCGAATCTGGGTTCCAAAGCTCGGAGATCTACGAAAGAAGATTTTGTTCGAGGCGCATAAATCTAAGTACTCAGTTCATCCGGGAACGAACAAGATGTATCATGGTTTGAGGCAATGTTATTGGTGGCCGGGAATGAAGAAGGATATCGCTTATTTCGTGGAAAGGTGCGTGACTTGTCTACAAGTAAAGATCGAGCATCAGCGACCGTATGGTAAACTGCAGCAGTTACCGATACCGGAATGGACGTGGGAACATGTTACCATGGATTTCGTGACGAAACTACCTCGTACGCCTAAGGGCTACGACACTATTTGGGTAATAGTCGATCGACTGTCAAAATCAGCGCATTTCCTACCGATGAAGGAAACGTACTCCATGGAAAGGTTAGCGAGACTTTATATAGCAGAGATTGTACGACTCCACGGGACGCCCGTATCTATCGTGTCGGACCGAGATGCCAGATTCACTTCGGCATTTTGGCAAAGCTTTCAGCGGGAAATGGGAACGCGGGTCAACTTAAGTACCGCGTATCATCCTCAAACGGACGGGCAAAGCGAGCGGACCATTCAAACATTAGAAGACATGTTGAGAGCTTGTGTCGTGGACTTTGGAGGGTCATGGGAAGATCATCTACCATTGATCGAGTTCGCCTACAACAACAGTTATCACTCGAGTATCGAGGCGGCACCGTATGAGATACTATATGGGCGAAAGTGTAGGACACCATTGTGTTGGAATGAAGTCGGAGAGGAGCAACTTGCCGGACCGGAAGTTGTCCAAATCACTTCAGATAAGATCAACCAAGTTCGGGAACGACTAAAGACGGCTAGAGATCGACAGAAGAGTTATGCAGACAAGCGCAGAAAAGATATAGAATTTCAAGTCGGGGACCAAGTTATGCTTAAAGTATCCCCTTGGAAGGGAGTAATTCGTTTTGGAAAGAAAGGAAAGTTAAGTCCTCGTTATATAGGACCGTTTAGGATCACCGAGCGCATTGGAGCCGTGGCATACAAGTTAGAACTACCAGACAAACTAGGTGGAGTTCACAACACTTTTCATGTGTCAAACTTGAGAAAGTGTTTGGCAGATCCAGAGACAGCTATACCGCTTCTAGATATCGAAGTGGATCAGAAGTTGAGCTTTGTAGAGGAACCGGTTGCCGTCACGGAATGCAAGATCCGTAGACTTAGGAATAAAGAGATTAAGTTAGTGAAAGTTCAGTGGAAATTCCACAAAGGGCAGGAGTGTACTTGGGAAGTGGAATCTGAGATGCGAGCGAAGTACCCTTACCTTTTCAGCGATTGAATTCCGGGACGGAATTCTTTTAAGGGGGGAGTGATGTAATGACCTAAATCCAGTTTAGGTTAATAGTTAACTTTAACTATGATCTAGGGTGTGAAAGTTCTTTGGAAGGAGGGACCATTAGTGTCAATCCTTGGAACTAAGATTATTTGATGGGTCCTTAAGTGGTAATGGGCTTGGCCTTATAAGTCCATTGTATTTAAGGGAACAAATTAGGGTTTTTACTCATTTTGGAAAAGATTAGTGTGTGTGCTTAGTGTGTGTTTTTGGAGAATCAAGTTGGAGCCATTTTATCATCTTCAAGGTCGGGAAATCATCGCCGAGGTAAGATTTCGTTGTTATTTTGCGTATGGTTTATCTAAATTGATGCGGGAATAGCCTATTGACCTTCTAGAATTACTCTGGATCCAATTGGATCAGTCTCCTTCGAATTTTTGGGGCTTTTATGATTCTGCTCGGTTTTTCCGATTCGGATTTTGAGTTTTCCGAATCGGGAAACATGTTTTCCGAATCGGAATTCATGTTTTCCGAATCGGAACTCAAGTTTTCCGAATCGGTTTCTTTGAAGCTAGTTTGAGTATCTCTGATGCCTTTCCCGAACTGGAAACTATGTTTTCCGAATCGGGAATTGGGCTGTCCTAGTCGTTATGCTGACCTCGTTCCTTGCGAATCGGGAATTTGGAGTTTGAGTGTTTTCCGAATCGGAAATGGGTGTTTTCCGAATCGGAAAAGGGGGTTTTCCGAATCGGAAAAGGGGGTTTTCCGATTCGGAAAAAGGGGGATTTTCCGATTCGGATTTTGTGAGTCAGAAAATAGCGGAACCCCCGTGCTAAGTCTGCCTAGGGATGTCATAGTAGTGGGTTTTGTTGAGCGCAATTATTAATGCCTTAGATATTTACAGGCACGTTAGACGAGGTCCGTGGGAGGACAGTGAGATCTACTCAGGTGAGTTCCCTTGCCTGAAAATGAATGGATAGTTTTCACTGCTTTCATAAATATATATCCATTCGATTTGCGAACTGTTTTGCTATTGATGATGAACTGTTTGTGGAAATATGGATAATTGATGAATTACGTTTAACGCATGCTTAAATGTAAATGTTGAAATGTTTCGGATTGAAATGTGTTGCAAGTATGGACATTGGGTACCTTGGAACTGTATGTTCCTTGGGAGTGTTTACCATTTGGTTTGGTCCACCATTTGGGGGTACCTTGGGATAGCGTCCCTTGGGAGTGATGTGATTGTGGCCTTGGTGCCTTATAGAAGTTCTTTGTCCGTAACACATTTGCATTGTCATTATTGATAATTTGGATTTTTACGGCCAGCGGGCCGGAACTGTTGATTAAGTGTTTTGAGGGAATTCACTAGACCTTTCGGTCTAACCCTCGTTTTCAAAATCTAAAACCTTTTCAGGGAAAGATCGCGTTGCGAGAGGCAAGGAGAAGGTAGACGTCTAGAGTAGCTCTACCAGTAGAAGTTAGTACTCTGTCCTAATTTTAGAATCTCAGCTATGGAGGGATGTTCCGCATGCACTCTTAAACCATTTACTTTTGTGTTGAGAATTCTAAGACTTATGCGTATTAGATCACTGGGAATCATTATTAGTATTAATATTGCGTAATTATTTGCTATGTTATTTTGGGTATCGGGGTGTTACAAATGGCTCCTCCTCTGTCTCTTGACAAGGATTCCAAAGGGAAACCTGTTGATGTGACTCTCTATAGAGGAATGATTGGCTCATTGCTGTATCTTACAGCGAGTCGTCCTGATATCATGTATTCTACATGTCTCTGTGCTCGTTATCAGGCTGAACCCAAAGAATCCCATCTGACCGCTGTAAAGCGGATCTTCAGATACCTGAAGGGAACTCCTAACATGGGTCTTTGGTACTCCAAGGACTCAGGGTTCGATCTAACAGCTTATTCTGATAGTGACTTTGCAGGATGTAAGATCGACAGGAAAAGCACTACTGGTGGCTGTCACCTATTAGGTGGCAAGTTGGTGAGTTGGACTAGCAAGAAGCAGAACTCTGTGTCCACATCAACTGCTGAAGCTGAATATGTTGCAGCAGGAATATGTTGTGCTCAGGTCCTGTGGCTGAGAAATCAACTTCAGGACTATGACATACAACTCTCCAAAATTCCTATCTACTGTGACAACACTTCTGCAATAGCCATTGCTAACAATCCTGTCTTACACTCTAAGACAAAGCACATTGAAGTGAGATATCACTTCATCAGGGATCATGTGATGAATGGTGATATTGAACTCCATTTTGTCCCTACTGAATATCAGCTTGCTGACCTCTTTACCAAACCACTGGATGTGACGCGTTTTAATATGCTCCTCAGTGAACTTGGGATGTTAAATCCTGAAGAATAGAAGTTCTCAGGACAAACAGTTGTTAAAGTCCTTATATTCTCTCAGGACCTCTTTTATTAACAACTCCTGAATAACTCTTCTTCAGAGGATGACTCTATTCAGTACTTACAAAATCTTTGTTCAATATCCGAATACTGATGATTCTCAGGTAAGTATTTCTTCCCTCTGCTACTGAAACCTTATCGCATTAAATGTGATAAGAGGATTTTCCCAAAACAGTACTTATCTGATAAGTACTCTGATTCCCATAAATCATATCTTTCACCAAATTGGAATCATCCCCTGAAAAGGTGGTTTTTAGTTTTTCTAATAAAACAAACCTTTCATCTGCACTGACACGTAATGGGACGTTTCCTGTTCCCCACTACGTGTGTCAGGCGCGTGAACGCGCGTCGAGCTTCTTTTTCATCATAACGTTTGAATTTAGCCGCTCTTTTCTCTCTCATCCTTTTTCTCTCTCCTACCACGAGGTATAAAAACCTCATTCGTAATCCTTTTCACTCTTTACGCTCACATAATACTCTCAAAGCATTCAAAGCAAGAAAAAGCAAGGATCTTCATCCTCAAGAACACCAAGAACACACACTTACCACTTCTTTTAACAAGATCAACGTAAGTTTCCTTTGTTCTTTGTTCTTTCTACAATCTAAGTTGATATTCTTTCTCTAAAAACAACTTATTTTGATAAACGTTTTTCCAAAAACCCTAAGATCACTTCGTTTGATCTTAGTTTTCCCAAAATCTTCAAAGATTTTTGTTAAAACTGTTTAACATGATTTTTCTTATTTCTTTTAAGAAACAGTCATAAACTCCTATTTTGATATCTTTTCATCAAAATAGAAGTTCTCTTTAATACCAAAACACATTTCTTTTGTGAATTTTGGTATCTAATCTACTCTAAGTATAAAGGATGTCACCATTTTTATGAACAGACTTTGTGTTCATTGAAAAATGAAGAAAAATGCATATTTTGGACTCTTATTCATCCATATATGTTATTTTTATGTTTCTCACAGGATGGCTGCTACTACTTCTTCTCTGGACGCTCAACTTTCCTCTGAGGCTACTCCACTACAATCCTCTGAAAGCCTACCTATCGTCATCCCTGCGCATGACGTTCAATTCAAACAGAACAACGTTCTTGCTCTGTTTGACATTCCTGACAACAAGGAATATCTAATTCCTGCCAAGGACTTCCTGCTACGAAGCCCTCTGAAGACGGCTTTCACCTTGGACCCCAAGCCGAACAAGCCCATGCTACAACAACTGTGGTCTACAGCCACGGTTACCAAGGAGAAGAACACCAAGGGCGTCCTGCGCGAGGTGATCAAGTTCCAAATCAGGGACAACCTCATCTCCTTCGGTTTCGGAACACTCAGGAACGTGCTTAACTTCCCCAAGAAGAAGCGCTTCCCTCCTGTCCCCACCTCCGACGAGATCATCGAGTTCCTCGACGCCATCGGCTACAGATGGCCTGTCAACAAGGAAGGAGTCCTGCTGCCCAAGACCGGTGCCACTGTCCATAAGTCAGGACTCAACGCCGTGTTCTATTACATATGGAACACGTTTGGCCTGTGCTTATCGGGCAAAACAGGGAGCACGGAGCAGTTCCCGACGGTCATCCAGCACATGGTCTACTCTGCGATCAAGAATCGCGAGTTCGACTATGCTCGCTCCATCTGGGACGACATGGTCAGGAAGGTTCGAAGCAAGAATCGGGTCGCCAACGTTGCCTTCACAAGGTTCTTCTCGGCCGTCCTGGAGATGCATATGGGGGAAAACTACCCCAAGACTGGGAACTCCAACAACTACTCTCTGGGACCCAGGTTCCTAGACCAGGTTGTTCATCATCCTGATGACGTCCCCCTCTCCGCGGTCCTGGTCATTCCTGAACCTGCTCAGGCTCAGGATCAGGAGGATGCTGAACCATCCACCGCTCCCACTGCAGGTATGTTTTCTATCATCTCTTCCAAACCTCATTCTTCTACTTCTATGCATGCTATGTCAGTAGCTAACCCCATACTGACTTCCCCAGCTGCAACCACATCTTCTGCGCTCCAGAAGCGCCCCCAACCATCATCTGTCACTCCTCCTCCTCCAACAAAACGCGCCAAATCTAGGGCGCAAAAGAAAAAGACGCAGGCGGCTGGTAAGAAATATTACATTACCTTGCCCCAGCTCTTTAATAAACCTTCCCCTTTATCTAAACGTTCTTCCACTGCAGATACTTCCACATCTGCCCCTGTTACACAAGAACCTGAGGTGGTTCAACTCGAACCCTCAGAGAATCTGGTGGGTAATCATCCTGATACCCTCCAAGCCTCAGGTAATATTTCTATGCAACATATTACTGTTCCTTCTTCTATGAAAACTAATGAGTCTTCTAGTGCTCACTTAGTTACTATGTCTACAGGTTCTTTAGGAGCAGGTTCTGAAGGGCATCTTCAACAGGATGACCCCTTCAACGACTTCATCCTCACGGACACCGAGCATCAGCTGAACGCAGCTGAGCTCCGCAGGCAGTCCGCTGAGAGGACCCTACAGGAGGCCCGCACAGCCTTCCAGCAGAAGGAGGCCGAGTACTCGGCACAGCTCCAGTCCCTCCAACAGGAACTTGTTGCTGCCCAAGCTGCTGCAGCCGCTGCTGAAGCCGCCGCCGCCAGTGCCACTGCTGCCGCCGTCGCCGCGACTCCGCCGCCCACGGCCGTCACCCTCTCCATCCCTTGTCTGGATAATATCCATGACAAGGTGTCTCAGGTTGCCTCCTCCTCCACCAATCTTCAGGCATCAATTGATGACCTGAAGGCCACGGCACTCCCTGCGCTCTCCACCAATATCATCAACAGCACCAACTCTCTCACCACCTTTCAAACAACGGTGGTTCAGAGGTTGGATGCTCAGGAAGCTGCTCTCCGAGCCATCCAGGAGCAGGTGCAAGGGCTCTCCACTGCTGTCAACGCCCTCACCACTGCTCCTGCGCCATCTCCGTCCTTCACCTCGGCGGACAGGGACGTGTTACAGTCCCTGATCACATCGTCCTTCATCCAGCGCAAGCTTCTGGGTGACATGGCCTCTCTCCTCCAAAGGAGTGTTACAACAGCTGCCTTAGTGCAGGCACCTGCTGAGGGGGAGAGACAGCCCCGAGACCATTCAGCCTATTCCCCCTCCACAAACTGGAGAACCACTGAAGACGGGGGGAATAATGAAGACGACGATGATGATGATGAAGATGATGATGATGCTGACGACATCTTCATCGAGAAGATCTCCACTGACTCTGCGCCCATTCCAGAGCAAGCACAACCTCAGGGGGAGAACCCTGATGCTTCTGGTACGTCTCTACCACCATCCTCTCCCTCTTCCTCTGATAACCAACCTATTTCTACCCTCCTAAAATCTAAACCTACCCCTGAAACCATCACCCTAGACTCCTCACCTGAAAACTCCCCTCCTAATAACCTTCAAATGGTTATCTATCAACCTCCCAAACTACCCTCTCCTGAACCAACTCCTGAACACACCTCTGCCCCTGAACCTGAACCTTTTAACCAAGCCGATCCTGAAACTCAAGATGTAAACTTTGGCTCTGTCACTGGTGACATTATTCGCCTAATGGAGAATAGTCCCAATGAACAGACCAGAGCTAAACTAGCTAAAATGACCTTCAGGATCACACCCCTTAACCAAGAAACCATCTCTACCCGTCCTACAACCCGTTTCAACCAAGAAGCCTCTTCATCCCGAACCCCTGAAATCCGAGCCACCCCTGAAACCATATGCCTCTCATCAGATGATGAATTCATCTCTGATGACTTCTCCACCCCTGCTTCTTCACCCAGATCACCTCCCTCAAACTCTCCTAGATCTGAAGGTGAAAACTACCCTGACAGTTCCTTTGCCATTGACAGGGATGGGCGCTTAGACGCCGTGATAGAGCGACTCGAGAGTACAAGAGTAAAAATTCCTCTTCGTACCTCTTGTGACTCTGAGTTCGCCTATCTCTCGCAGGAGGAGTACAACGAGGCTGTACAGGCTCAACTAGAGCATAATAAGAAGCAGAAGGAAGCCTTCCTCTCTGCTCAAGCCGCTCGAAGGCTTGCATCGGATTTTGTAGATCAAGATGCTGAAATAAGTGCGGATCCTATCCTTGCACAGAAGGCTGTTCTGAAGGTCTTCAACAAAAACGCTGAGATACAGTCTGGAGAAGTAAATGCTGAGCTTGACTGGTGCAGAGATCGGTTACACCTTCGAAAGCATGGTGCTGCCATCTCAGGAATCCATCTTCGCCGATCAAGAGGCAAGAAGAATAATCCTGGCAAAACCTGGATCACAGTCAAACGCTCTGGAGTAAAGGACGTAGAGCACACTCTGGACAAGTTAGATCGCTACAACTTGTCAGAGTGGAACGAAATCAGATCCCTGCTTCCCAAAGCCAACAAGAACTATCGGGCGGAAGTAGAAGAAGTCATTGAAGGACTTATTGCTCGCATCAGAAGGACAACTGAAATACCTGATGACCTACTCCATTACTCTCCACTCCCAACTCAGCAGCCTGTTCGAAGATCTGCAGGCACCTCTACAAGAAGACCAACTCCCTGTCTTCCCAGAATGGTTGTCAAACCTCTGGACCTCTCGATGCTTGATCTTTCATTCCCTCAAGGAATTACCCTTTATGAAGGACAAGTAATCAGAGAACCTGTTCATGGCATTTGTGTTAGCCATAACTCAATCCTACGCTTTCAACGCTTCAGTGAGCTACACTTAGCGCCTTATGAACATCTTTTGACAGTTCTCTTCACTGCACAACAGGATAAGAAAAATCCAGACAACAAAGAGATCATTCGCAATGTCAGAGCTATACTTGATCACAGACTTGCCTTCAGCGACACTCCCGTTCCTGTTTGCGTCAAGACTGAATACGTTAGCGAAGAATCTGATACCTAGTTGTCTTGTAATTTTTTTTCTTTCAGTACTCCTGTAATGTACTTTTGTATTTTCCTTACTCTTGTAATATTCAATGAGATTAATGAGAATGCAATTCAGTGCATTGTACTTCATTCCATCATAGTACTGAAAAAGATCCCTCAAAACAGTAAATGGGACATGTACCTTTATGAGTTCTATTTCCTACTGTTTAGTTCTAGACTTAGATTTATTTCTAACCTTTCTAGATTAAGACAATTACTCTGTTGTCTTATCATTATCATTTAGGGGGAGATTGTTGATCTAGCTCTCCTAAGACCTGATGAAATGATAATGATCCTGAATCTTTACTTAGTGAATAGGTTTTTACTTCTGTTATAGCTTGAGGAATTATCACTGAGTCTGTTCTGTGATATTCCATGTTACTTATGCTGTAACTTAACTTTATAGATCAGGATCAGGATCAGGAGACTAACGAGTCTGTTCTGCAGTCTACTGATCCTGTCCACTGAAGTGAAGACCTCCCCCTGAAGACATTAAGATCATACACAAAGAACCATCAGCGACGTCGAAGAAATAGCTGATGACAGGAACAGCATGCTCGTGATCTGAAGACGGAACTCAGTGATAGCAGTCTGTTCACTATCGTATGACATCCTGAAGATTCATCAGGATACACGTGACCCTGAACGTCCCACGTTTCAGGACTCTAGTCACTGATCAGTATCCTGATCCTGAAGGAATTAGAACAATGTCTTAGTCTAATGCACAAAAGGATTACACGCCTTTTCTGACAATAGTACATAAGGGCAGTTACTTTACTGTTCCCTCCGTACTTATCAGACCATAAGGCAACTGTTTACAAACATCCTCTTTTGCACACCATGCAAAGAGTATTTGTTTATAGTAAATAGTACAACAGACCATTCACATTGTGACACGTCACAATAGTAGGTCTGCATGCATTTAATGCATGGAGTATAAATAGGACGTGAAGAGATGTTCTCCATACTTCTTCTTCATCCTAATTCTACTCAAGTCCTTTCTCTCTTTATCCCTCTATCTTCTTTCTTTATTCTCTTCTCACTTAGTGCATAGTGAAAGAACTTAGATTGTTTAGTTTAGACTAATTGTCTTTTCTATTTCCGCAACAATCTGTAAATTCATATTGTTTATAAAACAAGAATTTAAAAGTGAGAAATTTGTGTGATTATATTCAACCCCCCCTTCTATAATCCCAAACACTATCCTTACTTGAAGGTCACCTACTTGGGACCAACAGAATCGGGCCATAATTAAGTTGACAAAATTGGTGCATCTCTTGGAGGAATGTACCACCAATGTTGTAGAGAATGCTATGACAGCAAGAAGGATGACTAGGAGAGTTGACTTGTGCTGGCAAGTTGTGGTAATACTGTTGCCAAAGTTGATCCTTTTGATTGTAACTCTCGTGTTTGAAAGAATTTCAAAGTGTACTTTTTGGTTGTCCCATTTAAACCTTAGCTTGGGTGAGTAAAATATTTTAAGGATGCATTAACATCAAATTTTGACCCTTTCAGATATGTATTAAGTTTTTATGAAACTAATTTTTATTTAATCACAGAGACGTTCTTATCGATTTTATTTTATTTAAAAAAATGTCATAAATAAAATACAAATATTTTCGAATATTTTTTAAAGACAACTTTTAATCAAACATACATTTTACAAATGATTTAGAACCGTATTTTCCAGAAGAACCACACGTAGTTAGAAAGTGAACCGTAAGCATTAATCGATCAACATTGCTCAACTGATAGCCCAACAAGTCTAGGAAGTCGTACCTACCATAGTCACTCAAGTTACTACCGACCTTGTCACAAATAGAAGAAATAAGGGAGTCGTAGTGTCCATCGAATGGAAAGATGGTAATAAAATAAAGTAGAACACCAGTCAGAAGAGACAACTCAAGGTCATTCAGATAAGAGTCGAAAAGTAGTCAGAAATTTTGGAGTAAAGACCCATGAGTCAAGACAGTATATGGACTCTCATCCAAAATGTACTAGCTTCAACTGGTGGGTTACACTACTCGATACTATAGAAAGCAAAGGAAGGTCAGAAAGACCGGAAAGGGTGCTAAGAGTACGGAACCCCAAATCACTTTAGAATAGGTGTCCCATGTTAAATAGAGGGTCGATCATCACCAAGAGGAGGAACAAGGAAATGTAAGCCAATCAAGGAAATTAAAAATGCGAAGCTCAAGGAAGGGCATTCGCGATTAGAGCTAAAGGGGCACACCAAGAACTAATTTAGTGACATGCATGAAAATGCGAAGCCATTTGCGGAAGGAATGCGTTGCATATTTAGCACACATTGTGGATAAGGAGATAAAAGAAAAGCGAATTCAAGATCTCCCAGTTGTACGAGATTTTCCTGAAGTATTCTCGGAAGAGTTACCCGGACTACCTCCGCATAGGCAGGTGGAGTTCCATATCGATTTAGTTCCAGGAGCGGCCCCTGTAGCAAAGTCACCGTATCGTCAGGCGCCATTAGAAATGCAGGAATTGTCGAATCAGCTTCAAGAGTTTGTTAGATAAGGGATTCATCCGACCCAGCTCTTCACCCTGGGGAGCCCCGGTCTTGTTCGTCAAAAAGAAGGACGGATCCTTTAGGTTGTGTATACATTATATGGAGCGGAACAAGATCACGATCAAGAATCGTTATCCTCTACCTCACATTGATGACATGTTCGACCAGTTGCAAGGAGCTACTTACTTTTCCAAGATTGATCTTCAATCAGGATACCATCAGATGAGAGTGCGAGAAGAAGATATCGCCAAGACAGCGTTCAGAACTCGGTATGGTCATTACGAGTTCTTGGTCATGCCATTTGGTTTAACAAACGCTCTAGCAGTATTCATGGATCTGATGAACAGGGTATGTCGACCGTACCTGGATAAATTCGTGATTGTATTCTTAGACGACATCCTGATTTACTCACGAAGCAAGGAGGAGCATGAGCAACATTTGAGATTGATACTAGAGTTGCTCAAAACCGAGAAACTCTACGCAAAATTTTCCAAATGTGAGTTTTGGATTCGGGAAGTACATTTTCTTGGCCATGTAGTGAACAAGGAAGGAATCCATGTCGACCCAGCAAAGATTGAGGCCATAAAGAAATGGGAAGCTCCGAAGACACCAACAGAAATTCGACAATTTCTTGGTTTGGCAGGCTATTATCGGCGATTCATCGCTAATTTCTCCAAGATCGCGCAACCTTTGACAACGTTAACGCAGAAAGACAAGAAGTTTATTTGGGGAGAAAAACTAGAGGAAGCGTTTCAGTTACTTAAGCATAAATTGTTGGGTTTTTGTGGTTTCCCTCGGATCAAACTGACTCGAGGTTTAACACAGATCTAACGAACCTCACTGGTTTGATAAATCTCGTAGGTTTAACAATCAAACTGATAAAACCCATACGATCAAAAACACACTGATTTGATCTTTTAATGCGGAAGCGATAAAGTTAAAAAAAACCCTTAAACACTTATGATCTTTAATCGTTCTAGTCTAATTAATTCTAATAGTTTTAGATCAGTTACCTGGATTGCTCGAGAATTAGTCCACCAGTGATCAACCAACGAATGTTCCTCTAGTAGAACTGAAACCCGAAAGTTGAAAAACCAAAACTGGAATTCGACTGGAAGGAGGGCGGTGGCGGCGCCGATTTGGGAGAGAGAGAGGGAGAGAGGAAACTGGAAACTGATTCTTAGATGGTTGAAAGCTTAGCTTTTTCCTTAACCCATAAGCCTTATTTATATGGAGGAAAAATACAGTTTGAATAGAATCCAGTTTCCATATTATAATTATCTCAAATCTTTTCCCTCTTTAATTACTGGAAAAGAATTTGCCTATGATAATTATATATATATATATTTATCTAATATATATATATATTACTTATTAATTAACTATTATATATTTATTTTATATAATAAATATATAATGTTCTAATTAATTAATAACCCTCCAACTTTGGGATTTCTGACTGAAATTACCCAACTGATTTATAATTCACTATTATAAATCCTAACTTCCCATTTCCGGGTTTCATTTAACTTATTCGATTTATAGGTCCTCACAGGTGTGACCCTTAAGTGTCTTGCAACATTGGATGTGTAATAACTTGGTTTGTCAATTCTGCACATAATCCCTAACAGACTCCCACTTGTGCAAGTTGGCAATACCGCCTTTGATTACACTGACCTAAGGAGGCCCCTAGACAGGCACTTAGGCTGACCAGGTTACAAGAACTCTTATACCCAGACTGGTGATATAAACATTCCGTAAGGAAATAGTATCTATGAAACTACTGTTCATTGATTGGGTATATCTTGGCTTTTCCCTTTGCATCGCGATATTTCATCTGTGAGTATGAGCTTGGAAAGTGTCAACTCTAAATACTCAAGATTCTGTTTTCTTGACTATCCGACTTTTACTGATAGGTAAACGACAAAGAACTAATCAGTTCGTTGGGCATGGCCATGCACTTCATCAGTATACTTAGTCAGTCAAGATGGGCCCAGAAATATCTCTCTTCAGAGAAGAGGTGCAAATCCCATCTTGCATATCTGCCTTTAACACCACGGCTTCCGCTGAATCTAGTTACGCCCTTTATAGCCACCCTGTTACGGTGTAGCGGTTGAGTGCACTAAGTATTCAGTGGTCCTCATGATACTAAATCAGATACCTCAGGTAATAGGGACAACCACTGTGAGACTTACTTATGACTGATTCCAAGAAGTAATCTCAACTGCGGATCACGTCCAATATTTGCTACTCTATCAAATATCTGTGCAACTTTTAGTCTACAACACTTGTAGCTGTTATTCAGCAACTGATCATAACTACCTAAAAGTTCACAATGACTTTAACACCTTATCATGTTCCCACAATGATAAGTTGTCACGGACAGGTTTTGAATGAAAACTGGAAACTAGTTTCATTCCTGGATATATTAAAACATGCAAAATTGTAAAAGTGATAAAGAAATCAATTTTGTATAGTCCATATTACACGCTGTAATAATAACAAGATTGAATGTCTTTTCTTTAATAACTTTCATAATATCTATTTAACGTTTGTTAAATACTGGTCTAAAATGAAGTATCACCTATCTTCAGTTTAAACCCTTGATTAATGTTTACCATTTTAATCAAAGTGATAACCAAATAATACAAGTGTGTTTTTACGATCTACTTGTATTTGCTAATTATTGTTTTGCAAACACCTTTTAAAAACAATAACTAGACTTTTATCATATTCCATGAACTCGGAGACCTGGACTAACTTCCAGTTTCTGAATATGTAAAATCAAACCACAACTTTCCTTAGTTGCTGTGTAGATGAATGATTTCTACCTGAAATCAGATTCCATTTACTATGCTGGTAAATTTACTGGAATTCTATATTTGGTCCAACACTTCAATTATTGATTTTAAAAATGACTTTTACTTTGTTTCAAGGGTCTTGAAACTTTTATCATTTTGATTATGAAGTAAATTATATCTTATGAATTCTTATCCCATCTGGATTATGAATTTCGAGATATATTGTATCAATAATTGTATTCTTTATCTCAGACTAGATAGAGAATGAATTGGGCTCCCACTTGCTTATATAAAAACTAACTAATACTCAAAATTTACTATTGACTTTGTCAAAACTTTGATTAGTCAATTCTATTTTAAGTAATGAACTTTGAGAATTTCCTTTTATAAAACTTAACTGGATTCGATTAAATCCTAATTCCAAAACTTGGAATCTTTCTAGTTTTACAAATACTGTTATTAACGCCATCTGAGTTAATATCCTAAATTATCCTTTTAAAACATTTGAATAATAAAACTTGATCAAACTTGATTAGTCAATAAAACTTAACTGGATTTGATTAAATCCTAATTCCAGAACTTGGAATCTTTCTAGTTTTATAAATACTGTTATTAACGCCATCTGAGTTAATAAAATTTGATCACAAAACTATTATTCACAAATGCTTTATTCTCAAAACACATTCCTGTAGAATTTCGTGTGTTTTGATAGTTTTTATACAAATTACTTCAATTTAATAGATTTTTGAAGTAACTATAACAGGCAACAACTAGGATCATACGGATTTAAAAATACTAAGCACAATCAGATATTTCAATGTCAAGACAATAGTTTTTGAAAATAAAACCATAAAATTATAAATCAAAAATATAATCATCCCAAAAACTGTTTAAAACATAAATCCAAAATTAATTGTTTTAAAACATAAATCCAAACTGTCTTGACTTATATCGAAATTAACTTGTACTTAAGATCCTCAGCAACTTCTGGGCACTTCACTTCTGACCTCCTGCAATAGTCATTTGCTCTAGGTATCAGTATACTTGTAAACCAACAAGTAAGAAGTGACAAATTAAAGCAATCATAAATTTCTGAGGCTTATATACCTGCTTCATGACGCTTAGGGCAGTTTTGCCTCCAGTGACCGACCTCATTGCATATGAAGCAGCGGTTCTCGTCCTAGCTTTATTTGGCTTAACCTTCTTGCCCTTGCCCTTGCCTTTGCCTTTCTTGGGTGCACTCTGGATGGCCTGGACTGGTCCCTTTCCTTTGCTGGTGCTAGCATGCCCATTTTTCTTTTTCACCCCTCCGTCTTTCACCATCAGGATGTCCTTGGTCTTGCCTTTGGTCCCCATATTCAATTCAGCTGTCTTAAGCATGGAGTGCAATTATGCTATTGTTTTCTCCATGTTGTTCATGTTGTAATTGACCACAAATGGTTTGTAGTCTTCTGACAGTGAATTGAGTATAGTATCTGTTGCCAGCTGCAACGGAACTGGATGACCAAGCCTTTCCTGATGATCCAAGTTCCGTTTCATTTTCATGACATGGTCACTTACTGATGTCCCTTTTATCATCTTGCACTCGTTAAATGCTTTGGTGGCATCGTAACGTTCTGTACGAGCCTGGGTCTGGAACATGTCCCTCAGCTGGCGGATCATGTCATAAGCATTTGTATTTATGAGCCCTGCTTGAAGATCTTGTTGGGTGCAAAATCGGATTGTATCCGAGATCACAAGATTGTGCTAAAGTTGAAGTCAAAGGCAAAGTCAAAGTTGTTAAAAGAAAGTCAAAGCTTTATTGTTTTTAGTGCTTTATTACTTTACTTGTAATTGTTTTGTATAGATAGGGTAGAAAGTGTAATTGGTTCAAAGTGTAAGGGTTGTTAGTGTTGGGGTATAAATACCCAAAGTGAGTTCAATTGAAAGTAAGAACATGCATGTACGTATCATTGTGAAAGAGTGTGAATTGAGAGAGTTTGTGTTGTTAAGTGTGTGTGTTCTTGGTGTATTGAGTGTGTGTAAATTTCATTCAAGAATTCAATAGATTACTCTTTCAATTCATTCTACAATTGTGTGCATGTTGATTAGAACTTGAATCTGGAACAACAAGTGGTATCAGAGCTGGAAATTCACTTGAATTTGGTATGATTTCTTGATTTTTTTTATGGTTTTTCGAAAATGAGGTTTTGAGTTTTGATTTTCTTCATTTGATCATGATTTGCATGTAAATGTGATTGTTTGTGGTTAAAATGATGTTTTTACTGTGTTAGGAAGTGATTTTGAGTCAAAATTTGGTGTTTTGAGCAGTAATTTTGAGTTTTTTTACCTTCTGCTCGGTTTTTCCTCGGTTTTCCGAATTACTGTTCATATTTTCCGAATCGGAATATTCATAAATTCCGAATCGGAAAATACCAGTTTTCCGAATCGGATTTTTGAAATTTTCTGAATCGGAAAATTTTTTGGACTCGTTTTGTTGTTTAGATCTGATCTTACTCGTTTTCCGACTTGGTATTAGTCAAACTCCGATTCGGAAAACATCATTTTCCGATTCGGAATTTGCCCAAATACCAACTCGAAATTTTTCTAGGAACTCTATCAGTTTTGTTTTTCCGATTCGGAAAACTGCATTTTCCGATTCGGAAATTTGAAAAAGTCCGAATCGGAGTTTAGTGTTTTCCGAATCGGATTAGTTTAAGCAAAAAAAAAAAAAATCGGATTAGTTTTTCGGGCGTTTTTTCACGTTAACTTTTTTATACTTCTTATCTGATTCTATGGTGAAAAAGTTCAGTCATTTTTAAGGTCATTTTTTCCCGAAAAATGCCGGTTTTTCCGAGATTTTGGTGATTTCCGAGAGATTGCATTTTTGGACTAAGCTTTCAGTTTCGCGGTCAAAATCAACTTTCAAATTTTTGAAAAATATTTTTTCTCGGGATTTCACTATTTACCGGTTGACTTTACAGTTGACTTTTTGACTTTTGTCACTAACCTTTTCGTTGATCAAAAGAAGTGTTCAGATTAGCTACAGATTCTCAGATTTGTATATACCTCCAGAAGTTCGGAAGAAATCTACCAGTTTCAGTGAATTACCGATCATTTTCAAGTTCTACGAAGATGTCAAGAGATTTATTAAGCATGGGTTCAAAGTCCAAACCTTCGGTTCTTCAAATTGGAGAATATCCTCAATGGCGTGTGAGGATGATTCAGTTTCTTAACAACATCGACAAGACACTCATGGTGAGCATCCAAGAAGGTCCGATTAAGCCGTACATTGATATTCCGGGCACACCCGAGACTGCCACTACTCCTGCTATTGAACCAAGACGAGTGTTCAAACTCTTTCGGCACTACAATGAGCTTGAAAAGATTAGAGCTGAACTTGATGACAAAGCTCTTACTTTACTCACGATGGCGATTCCGAACGATTTGTTTAATCGTGTTGATAGTAGAAATACTGCGAAAGAGTTGTGGGATGAGTTGGAGAAACAGTTTCAAGGGACGGAAAGATCAATCCAAGCTAAGCTAAACCAAGCAATCGGAGCGTATGAAGGGTTTAAGGCTTTAGAGGGAGAAACACTTGCAGATTCTTATAGTCGGTTCAACATCATTCTGAATGATTTGAGGAGAAATGAGATGCAAAAGTCTACTTCTGAGATAAACTTCAAGTTTCTAAAGAATCTCAATCCGGAATGGGATCATTACT
Organism: Centaurea solstitialis; assembly: GCA_030169165.1. Taxonomy (NCBI): domain Eukaryota; kingdom Viridiplantae; phylum Streptophyta; class Magnoliopsida; order Asterales; family Asteraceae; genus Centaurea; species Centaurea solstitialis. Next base: position 51,062,133 of record CM058041.1, on the reverse strand, counting down.
CGGTTAATCTTCAAATGAACAAGAATTTGGCGGAAGAAGACTTGCATGACGTGTATTCCATTCTTAGTCAGCATGAAGTGAAAGTCAAAGATATTGTGATGAAGCAGAAGAGTATTTCTGATTCTTTGGCCCTGTTGACTGAAAAGAAGAAGAGTGTGCTCCCTAGTGCTAGTTCAAAGAAGAAAAGCCATTCAAAGGCTTTAGTCACCGAGTTGTCTGATTCTGATTCAAAAACCCTTGAAGATGAAAGTTCTGAATCCGATGTTGATTTGAAGCGAGTTGCCGACAAGCTTGCTCTTTTGTCTAGTTCTATTCACAAACGTTATGGGAAGAAGAAGTTCTATTCGAAACCCAAGTTTGATAACTACAAAAGAGACAAGTACAAGCCAAAGGATTATGAGAGAAGGCCGGAGAGGAAGAATTATGAGAAAGAAAAGACAGATGAGAAAGGCAATGTTTGTTTCAACTGTGGCAAATCAGGCCATTTTGTCAAAGATTGTAGAGCACCGAAAGTCAGGGATTTTGACTACTACTCAAAGAAGGCTCAACTTGCGAAACGCAAGAGTGAAGGTAAAGTCTTGATGGCGGAAGAAGAATGTTGGTATGATGATACTTCTGATGATGAGGACTCTGCTCATTTCACACAAGTTCACTACAATCTCATGGCTAGTGTGGAAGAAACCATCAACCTTCACAAACAGACTGAAGAAACAAATGAGTTAAGTCAAACTCCTTCTGACTCGGATATGTCTGATAATGATGAATGCTCTTTAGAAGAACAGTTTTTAATTTTAAAAACTGAATTTGATGACTTGAAGGAAAAGATTAAGTTCGAAAGAGCTCGAGTCATTGAATTCAGTAATGAATGTGAGTTATATAAATCTTTAGCTGATGATCGTGAGCTTGAAAAGGCTGAGATTAGGAAAGAGAAAGCCAAACTAGAATCTCAAATTTCTGAGATGAAGAGTGCTTTAGTAAATTTGGAGTCTAAAAAAGCTGAATATATGATCAAATATGAAGTTTGTTTTCAAGATAGGTCTGAGGCTTATGCCAAAATCAAACAGTTGGAGGATCTTAATATCAAAAGAGGTCAAACTCAACAGACGCTTAAGCTTTTGACAAATAATCTAAAGGATACTAGATTTTACAATCCGAAAATGGGGTTAGGTTTACCTGAAAATGATGTTTTAAAGAAAGCCCCTAAAGGTCTTTATCAGTTTGATAACTTAAGTTTTCCAAAATTAAATGAGACCTTTGTAAAATCTGGTAGTTCATTATCTGATTCTTCGGATAAAGGTAAAGAAAAAGTTGTTGATGACTCAAGTGATAGTCTTTCAGATTCAAAGCCAAAGAGAAAGAATAACTTTGATTTCACATGTGATTTTAAATATGATGATTTAAATCAAAGTTACAAAACAAGAAAACCCGAGTTTTCTCATACTCAGTGTGTTTCTTTGTATTCTCAAGATGTAAAGTCTTTTTCAAATGAATCTGAAAAGCTTAGTAACAATATTGAAAATGAGTCAACGACAACTGATTCTACTCCTAAATCTGAAGATAAGACAAGTGAACTTGAAAAAGAAACAGATTATGAAAATCTTTCTGAGTTTATTCAAGTTAATAATCTTTCAGAAAACAAAAGCATTTTTGATTATGAGTCTGATTCTGATTCTGATGAGACCAAACCATGTTTTGATTCTGATAACGATGATGATATCGAAAAGGGTTTTGCAGAAGAAAAGATAAATTTTATTTCAAACCCCATGTTTGAGTCTCAAGAAACTCCACCTTGTTTTGATCAAAGTAGTAAGACTGAAGTCACTGATTTAATTACATATGCTGTTATTGACAAAGATGGTTACCTTGTGTACAAAAGTTTAGATAGTATGGTTGAAGGTGATATCCTTAAATCAGAACTCAAACTACCTGATGTGGAATTTGGTGCTGTTTTTGAAAAATCAAAGTCTGGTACACAAGATAAACCAAATGTTGTCAATGTTTCAAGTGATAGTGGAATTTCAAAAGATGAGAAATCCTCGTGTACTTTGTTAAAGTCTGAAACTTGTTCAATTAATTTTGATGCAAGTACTTTTGAGGTAGGAAGTACTTCTTGTGCTACACTTGAAACATCTTCAAAAGATACATCTGATGTATGTTCAGTTCCTAAGACACCTATTAACTCTAGTTCTTCTGATTCTACAGATTTAAAAAGTTTTAAACGACATGGCCTAGGGTGGAAGAAGAAAGATTCAAAGAAGAAAAAGTGTTTTGTTAAAAAGTCATCCGTTGATGATGCAAATAAATGTAATCTGAATGTTAGATTCAATAACTGTCAAAACTCTTTTGAGTCTGCCTTAATGTTTTTTGCTATGCAACGTTTGCATTGTACTCATTGTGGTGATAACTCTTTTTCTTTGAACTCTAGTCATGTTAACAAGAAGAGATCTAATGGTGTTTCTCATAATCAATCTCATGCTTACTCGTTTGATCATCGTGCTAAAGTGTTTTGTGCTAAAAAGAAAAATCTTTCAAAAGCAAAAGATAATTCAGTTGATGTGAAATTTGTGTGCAAATGGATTCCTAAAGATTTATTGAATGCACAAATTTCAAAGTCTGGTATAAACTGTAAGATTTTAGGTTCATCTTCTGATTTGTTAAAGATGTATGAGACCAACAAGAAAGGACCCATTTGGATATGGGTTCCCAAGATGAACTAACATGTTTCTACAGGCCAGGCATATGTGGTATGTCGATTCCGGTTGTTCAAGACATATGACTGGCTACAAGGAGTTGTTGCACAATTATGTGGAACGACCAGGAGGAACAGTTAGTTTTGGGAATAAGACGACTGGTGTCATCAAAGGTTACGGCATTCTTACAAATGGTAAGGTATCCATAAAGAAGGTACTTTATGTTGAGGGGTTAAGTCATAATCTTTTTAATGCAAGTCAGTTTTGTGATGGTTATAACATTGTTCTATTTTCCATCATTAACTGTCTTATCATTAATAGTGATGGTGTTGAGATTTTTGAAGGGAGAAGGTTTTACAATCTCTATGTGGTTGACTTTCCGGTGATAGATTCATCGAAACCAGTTTGTTTGTTTTCAAAGGCAACAAAAGGCGAAAGTTGGCTATGGCATAGAAGATTTTCTCATCAGAATTTCTCAGATATTAGCAAACTAGCTAATGGTGGATTGGTGAAAGGTCTTCCTAAGTTGACATTTGATAGAGATTCTTTATGTCCGGCTTGTCAAATGGGAAAGATGAAGAGAAGTTCTCACAAGTCAAAGACAGAGTCTTCGTGTCAATCACCACTCGAAATGCTCCACATGGACTTATGCGGACCGATGAGAATTCAATCAATTAGTGGAAAGAAGTACATTCTTGTTATGGTTGATGAATACTCACGGTACACGTGGCTAGAATTTCTGAGAATGAAATCTGAAGCTCCCGAGTTGATCATAAAGTTCATTAAGAGGATCCAAGTTCTTTTGCAACTTCCAGTTCGAAAGATTAGGAGTGATAATGGCACTGAATTTAAAAATGCTACTTTAGATGCTTATCTAACATCTGTTGGTATTTCTCATAATTTTTCAGGTGCTTATACTCCACAACAAAATGGAGTTGTAGAAAGAAGAAACCGAACCTTAGTTGAAGCGGCACGAACGATGCTGGCTTACTCCGGATTACCTCTAACCTTTTGGGCCGAAGCTGTTTCAACGGCTTGTTTTACACAAAATCGAACCATCATCACTAAGCGCTTCAAGAAAACTCCTTATCATATAATCAACCGTCGAGTTCCTAATGTCAAATTTTTTCATGTTTTTGGTTGTAGGTGTTACATTCTTAACAACCGTGACAATCTTGGTAAGTTTGACAAGAAAGCCGACGAGGGATACTTTCTTGGTTATTCGCTAACGTCAAAGACTTTCCGGGTCTACAACAAAAGAACCAAGATGGTTATGGAAACTGTTTATGTCACCTTTGATGAAACCGTGTCGATGACTTCTGAACATAGCAGTTCAAAACTCGGAATTCATAGTCAAGCTTCTACTACGACTTCTGATACTATTACTGATCCAAATAGACCAAACACATAGACATTCGTTATCATTTTATCAAAGATAATGTGGAGAAAGGTAATATCGAAATGTTCTTTGTTCAAACAGATTACCAACTTGCTGACCTTTTCACTAAACCTTTAGATGAAAAGCGTTTTAACTTTTTGGTTAGCAAGCTTGGCATGCTTACTCCTACTTAAATATGTTACGGATCTTAATTTAAGGGGGAGTTGCTGAATTATTCTGGATTGGATACTATATGACTAACATCTAAGGATTCATTTTCAATGAATACCAATTTTTACTTTGTTTTGCAGATTTTCCATTCGAGGGGGAGTTCTTAAACGAGATATCATTTTTAGGGGGAGAGTTCAAATAAGCTTTAATGCTTACATATTTGAAAGATGAACAACTTTCAGGTATGAAAAATGTTTTAAATGTTCAAACTCACTTCTCGATTCTCAAATGATTTTTCGAATTAGAAGTGTGATTTTAAATGTTTTCATATCATGATGAGTTGACGGATATTTTCTAACCGTGTGTTTCCAAAGTTAATACTTGCGTATTATCTTTTCATATATTTTTCAAGTATTCATACACACCGGTTTAGCTTCTTTTGTCTTCCTTATTACCACGTCTCTATATGTTCATATTTTTCGATGGTAATACGCTCGCTTGCTATCTTCCTATTTGTGTTTCATCGTTTATTTGATCCGATACGTTCTTCATTGCTATATCTATATCTTGATCGTATAGATAACATTTATTCATTTTGTGTACACCAAAGATTTTCAAGAACCTATCTCACATCATATAATGAATCAGTTTTCTCAAACAAGTTTATATCATTCATGTTATTCATTTCATACACTTGTTTGAAGAAATTTTTATGCTCTTATATTGTTCATATATATATTTGTTTGAAGCATGCTCCAATATTCTTTGTTTTGGCTCATTGATTCACCCGATGAATCATTGTACTTTCATGTTTAGGAAACTTATTTCACGGGATGTGTGAGCTTAATAGAACTTCTATGGATTTCCAGAACCGGCAATCCTACCCAAGAAGTTATCCTTGAGAAATGAGTGAGGGGTCTACATCAAAGAGTGGGGGAGATAACTCAAGTGGTCGAGTTATTCTCATAGTGATTGAGCGAAAACATGAGAGATTGGTTAGAAGTGAGAATGTTTAAAAGAATTAGAGGGTGTGAGAACAGAGTTAAAAGAAACATAATACTCTGCACCAACCACTTCTAAGCCGGGCAACCACATCATCTATTGGTTCACATTCTTTGGTGACTGATATTGAAATAAGGCAAAGCCCAATGCCGACTCTCGTTTTTACCCCACTAGCTACTCATTTCCTTCTTAACAAGGAGATGTTTCATTCATCACGGGGACGCAGCACATACTCTATCAGGTTTTCATTTGGAAAATCGATATTGAAACAGAAGGAAGCTGCCCTGCCTTCGAACTTCATTTCTACACATCGAGTCGTGAAATGTTTTCACATTTTGAGCCTTATGAAAGCACTTGATGCTTATTTTCTTTCATCACAAATACACACAAGGAATTTGTTTCTTTGTCGAAACGTTCATAGTGATACTTTTTGTATTTGCGATGATTGAACGGAAGCTTTGGGGAGTGATCATCAATAAAGCTCTTTATATAGTGCATTTGTTGTACTGAGTTGCTTTGTGCTTCTCACAGGCATTCCAACTGATTCATGTGTTGTTTCAGGATTTTCCCACTTAAATCTGAATTTGAAAAGATTCGGATTACTTTATGGAATTGACGGTATTTCTTTGGAGTAAAAAGGGGAATTCTGGAGTAACAAGGTGAAGATGGTTATGTGAGATGGTTTTTGATATCTATGATGGTTTGTTCATATGTTTGTATCTTTAAGAGACGAGTTATCTGATCTTACATTTCTATAGATTTTGATGATTATTTCATATTTCATCAAAAAGGGGGAGATGGTTTAGAAATGTAAAGTAGAGAAATGCTTTGAAGATACTTTGGGGAGATGGTTCCGAAATGTCAAGTCAAAGAGAAGATTACGAGATATGACAAGAGATGTTTGTGAGAGATGTTTGAAGTTTGGTGATTATTTGAAGATATCTCGATTGGCTAAAGCTTCGTGTTCAAAGTTTGTTAAAGCTTCATGAAGATTGGATGATTCGTGAAGATTATTACGGAAGCTTATCGTTCAAGGAAGCTTATCGTTGATGCTTAAAGTGTTTATGCTTTCTTGAAGACGTTTGCCTAATTCTTTTTGTGATCTCGAATCCAAAGGGGGAGATTGTTGGGTGCAAAATCGGATTGTATCCGAGATCACAAGATTGTGCTAAAGTTGAAGTCAAAGGCAAAGTTGTTAAAAGAAAGTCAAAGCTTTATTGTTTTTAGTGCTTTATTACTTTACTTGTAATTGTTTTGTATAGATAGGGTATAAAGTGTAATTGGTTCAAAGTGTAAGGGTTGTTAGTGTTGGGGTATAAATACCCAAAGTGATTGAAAGTAAGAACATGCATGTACGTATCATTGTGAAAGAGTGTGAATTGAGAGAGTTTGTGTTGTTAAGTGTGTGTGTTCTTGGTGTATTGAGTGTGTGTAAATTTCATTCAAGAATTCAATAGATTACTCTTTCAATTCATTCTACAATTGTGTGCATGTTGATTAGAACTTGAATCTGGAACAACAGATCTGGGCTCATTGTTGCAAGCATGAGACAGGCGACATCAAGGAGATCATCCGAGTGTTTCTTGTGGGCATTTCTGGCAGCAGCCGGAGCATTTGCCGGAGGTGCCTCCCCAAGAGGCTCTTCAAGGACATACCATTTCCTCTCATGTCTGAGCACAATCATCAGATTGCGCTCCCAGTCGAGGAAATTAGAGCCGGTCAGCTTATCCTTCTCTAGGATAGAGCGGAGGGAAAGATTGTTAGTGCTGGTAACAGTGCTTGCCATCTACATAAATTAAAACTTCTGGTCTTTAGCAACTGTAAAATAGATTAAATTCCAATAATTATCAATAAACCCTTAAATGATCAATTTATTGGACTAGGATCCTTATTTCATACGTCCTGATGTGCGTAATGTTCTTGCTCCACCAAACCCGTATTTATTTCGGTAGGTAAGGACTTTTACCAATCATGTCCAGCTGACATGACTCCTAGATCTTTTCGGGACCACGGCAACTACCTGTGCATGTTTTAGTCCCTCTAAGTGCTTTTTGGCCCGGTACCTCCCGGTGAACTTAATAGTACCAAAATAGATCTCACCATTTTGGGGACCTGATCACTATACTCTGGCCGGTACCACCCGGAGATAATTCGCAGAGTTATGTAACCCCTCCAGCTTCAGTTTGAACACGGACGTTGAATGTGTGATCACTTACAACGCCTGTGTACTTTACGCCGAAGGTGCCCCTAGATGGGTTGCACTACTGATCTATGATTTTCGGGGTTTTGAAGAACTTTACTTCCAGGCTTTTTGAAAAACTGATTGTTATAAAGGCCACTGATGTTTTAAACTATCTGTTTCAAACATGCATGCAATTTTAAAAATAACTGTTCTAAAATCACTTGCTAATTAAAACTAACTGTTTTAATAGCACACCTAGTTGATTAAAACTAACTGTTTTGTCAACTTGCCTTTTATATAAAACAATCATCTATAGGTTTTAACAAAAAAATCTACCGTTTTGAAAAACTTGTAATACAAAAACCTATACACTTTTGTGATATAACCTAGTTTTAAAACAAGCTTTCTATTTAAAACTACTAACATGCAAGATATCACAAATAATCAATCAACCATGCAATTAAACAACAATTAATCACATAATAGCTAATTATAGTTTTTGCCAACGTTTGTTTCCTAGGGACCAATAATGACTTATTTTAAAACTTCAAAAGCTTGCGTAACTCCCACTGGCCTCGCCACGTTTTTTAGTACTCCGGTAAGATGAAGAATTTTAGTAGGTCCCACTGGCCTCGTCATTGAAAGAATAAAATATTTATCCTAAGGTCATTATTACATAAGGGGTTGTAAATGGCACGCAGGCCTCCCCGTGAATATGTCAAGGGTCTAGGTTGGCAAAATACTATAATAGATATATATGTACTCAAACTGAGATGTATATATAGAACTCAAGCAATCATGCAATTATATATATGCAATATAATAAAAGCAATATAGTAAAAAACGAGTAATAAACCTGGATCCGTTAAAATTATCTTGTCTCAAATATCGCTAAACTTGGTTTTATAACTGATTCGAAAAACAAACTGTTTTATGAATCAAAATACTTTAGACTGAAGAATGGTTTTTACTTAAAACTGAGATTTATAAACAATAAATCCTATTTTACAAAACTAAAACCATTTTATCTAAAAATCAATCCTTTTACCCAAAAATTATATCAAACGGGTTTTATCGATCCAATCTTTAAAATACCGGCCTTTGAGTTTAAATAGTAAAACACAATATTGGGCCTATCTGAAAAACGGGTGGAAAAATTTAATTTTATGAAACTGTTCATCAAACCGGAAAAAACAATCCAACTGGTTAGAACAAATTTTTTTTAGATAAAAATTAAACAGAAAAATAATTTTTGGATAAGAAAACTTAAAACCGAACGATCCCTTTTGGGCCATAATTTGGTCCAAAGAACTAGGCCTTGGGCTCGTTATCATTTTGGCCCAACTATACGAAAAACCCTAATCGCCGTGTATCGTTTCGTGTTTCGCAAACAATCATTACCAATTGTAAACGATTGACGATGGCAACAAACAAGTTACTATCGTCATTGACGATGGCAACCACGGCCGTCATCGTCTTTTGGTTGTTTGAAATCCGTCGATTGCTACTACCACAAGCGGTGGTGTGGCTCTCAATTGATTACCGCCGCTATCCGGCTGTCAACAACCACAATCGCCACCACCACCACGAACGGTGGTGTGATGGTTTGTTTCGGAGAATGACGATAGCAGCGGTATCCACCACTACCATCGCCGCCTCCACGGCTATTTCAAAACGTCACCACCACCGTCGCCATCTCCGGCTTAGGTGGTTTTAAGACTGCCGCTACCACCATGCTGGTGGTTTGGCTAGGTGGTCGTGGAATCGCCGCCATTACCACGTCCGCCGTTTTCGGCCTTCTTGGTCGATTGAACAGCCGTCGGCCATCACCATTCGCTGCAATCACCACCGTGTGGTGCGGCCTGGTGGTTCTGGAGTAACAGCCGCCGCCGCCACCACTAGCTGTGGTGCGGCCGGCGCTTGGTTTATCCGGCGATGGCTACATCTAATACCGCCACCACGATCAATCACAGCCGCCACCACGAACGGTGGTGTGGCCATGATCCGGTTCGGCCTACGGCCACTACCGTTTTGGTGATGTGGCCTGGTGGTTCTCGAGCGGCAGCCGGAGCTGCTACCATACATCGTGGTGTGGTCCGGTGATCGACTACGGCCGTCAGCCGCAACCACCACGCTGGTGGTGCGGCGGTGGTGAGACATCCGCAGCCACCACCAATCTGGTGGTGGCTTCTCCGGGTTTTTCGTTTGATAATGTTCTAACGCGATAGACAAAATTATAAACCATATAATAAATTTCAGATTTTTAAACTTGTTATACAAGAAACAATAATTATAACGGATCACAAAAACTGATAAAAACTAAAACGATTATAACCAATGGCTCTGATACCACTGTTGGGTTTTTGTGGGTTCCCTCGGATCAAACTGACTCGAGGTTTAACACAGATCTAACGAACCTCACTGGTTTGATAAATCTCGTAGGTTTAACAATCAAACTGATAAAACCCATACGATAAAAAACACACTGATTTGATCTTTTAATGCGGAAGCGATAAAGTTAAAAAAAAACCCTTAAACACTTATGATCATTAATCGTTCTAGTCTAATTAATTCTAATAGTTTTAGATCAGTTACCTGGATTGCTCGAGAATTAGTCCACCAGTGATCGACCAACGAATGTTCCTCTAGTAGAACTGAAACCCGAAAGCTGAAAAACCAAAACTGGAATTCGACTGGAAGGAGGGCGGTGGCGGCGCCGATTTGGGAGAGAGAGAGAGGGAGAGAGGAAACTGGAAACTGATTCTTAGATGGTTGAAAGCTTAGCTTTTTCCTTAACCCATAAGCCTTATTTATATGGAGGAAAAATACAGTTTGAATAGAATCCAGTTTCCATATTATAATTATCTCAAATCTTTTCCCTCTTTAATTACTGGAAAAGAATTTGCCTATGATAATTATATATATATATATATTTATCTAATATATATATATATATATTACTTATTAATTAACTATTATATATTTATTTTATATAATAAATATATAATGTTCTAATTAATTAATAACCCTCCAACTTTGGGATTTCTGACTGAAATTACCCAACTGATTTATAATTCACTATTATAAATCCTAACTTCCCATTTCCGGGTTTCATTTAACTTATTCGATTTATAGGTCCTCACAGGTGTGACCCTCAAGTGTCTTGCAACATTGCATGTGTAATCACTTGGTTTGTCAATTCTGCACATAATCCCTAACATAAATTGTGCAATGCACCCATTTTGGCATTACCCGAAGGAACAGATAACTTCGTGGTGTATTGCGATTCTTCGCATCAGGGCCTAGGATGTGTTTTAATGCAAAATGAGAAGGTTATCGCTTATGCGTCTAGGCAACTAAAGGTTCATGAGAAAAATTACACCACTCATGATTTAGAACTTGGAGCCGTGGTGTTTGCACTAAAGATCTGGAGGCATTGCCTTTATGGTATAAAATGCACGATCTGTACAGATCACAAGAGCCTTCAGCACATCCTCGACCAGAAAATGTTGAACATGAGGTAGAGAAGATGGGTCGAATTACTCAACGACTACGACTGTGAGATAAAGTATCATCCGGGAAAGGCGAATCTAGTAGCTGATGCTTTGAGTAGGAAGGAAAGGGTGAAGCCTTCAAGAGCATGAGCTATGGGAATGCTTATTCAAACAAGTTTGAAGAGTCAAATACTTGAAGCTCAAGAAGAAGCATTGAAGGCAGAAAACCTGAAGAAGGAGACTTCACCAGTTAGAAAAAGAGTTTGAGGTGAAATCAGACGGAATACGTTATTTTAAGGACAGGGTATGGATACCAAAGGTTGACCAGTTAAGATCAACAATCATGAATGAAGCTCATCAGACGAAGTACTCGATACACCCAGGAGCTGATAAGATGTACAAAGGACTAAAAGAGTACTACTGGTGGCCTGGAATGAAAAAGGATATAGCTACGTATGTGAGCAAATGCATGACTTGTGCAAGAGTTAAGGCAGAACATCAGAAGCCATCCGGACTCCTACAACAGCCAGAAATCCCAGAGTGGAAATGGGAGCAGATGTCAATGGATTTTGTGACCAAATTACCCAAGACCAAGAAGGGTCATCACTCAATATGGGTAATTGTGGATCGACTCACGAAATCTGCGCACTTTTTACCAATTCGAGAGAATTATAGCATTGACCAACTCGCACAACATTATGTCAATGAGATAGTTATGCGTCATGAAGTACCAATTTCAACCATCTTCGATAGAGATAGCCGCTTCACATCATGATTTTGGCAGTCACTGCAGACGGCATTGGGTACTAGAGTCGATTTGAGCACTGCTTACCATCTTCAGACTGACGGACAAACAGAGAGAACCATTCAAATGTTAGAGGATATGCTGCGTGCTTGTGTGTTAGAGTTTGGAGGTAGTTGGGACGATCACTTACCCTTGATTGAATTCTCCTACAACAACAGCTACCACACTAGCATCCAGTGCGCGCCTTATGAAGCCTTGTACGGACGCAAGTGCAGATCACCGCTTAATTGGTTAGAATTAGGAGAAAGCCAACTGATCAGACCAGATATCGTTTAGGAAACAACTGATATGATTAAGATGATCCAAGAAAAGCTTAAGGTGGCCAGAGATCGTCAGAAGAGTTATGCTGATAATCGCAGAAGACCGCTTGAATTTCAGATTGGTGATAGGGTACTACTGAAAGTATCACCATGGAAGGGATTGTTTCGCTTTGGGAAACCTGGAAAACTAAGTCCCCGATTCATTGGACCGTTCAAGATTCTGGAAAGAATCGGACCAGTCGCTTATATGTTAGACCTACCTCCAGAGCTCAGCGCTATTCATGATACCTTCCACGTGTCCAATCTAAAGAAATGCCTATATGAAGAGACAGTGGTCCTACCATTGGAGGGAGTCCAAATCAACGAACGGTTACACATCACGGAAGAGCCGATCGAAATTCTTGATCGAGGAATCAAACAGTTAAGGCGAAGCAAAATACCAATTGTCAAGGTCCGCTGGAACTCAAAGCATGGACCAGAGTTTACCTGGGAGCGGGAAGCCTTTATGAAGAGCACGTACCCTCACTTATTTACAGAAGAGTCCCCGGCAAGTGGCCAATAGTAAATTTCGGGACAAAATTTCTTTCAACAGGGGGTAAATGTGACAACCGACCATTTCCGGCCCTCAGGTTAGCGACTCGTAGAGCACTCCGGTAGCATAACATTTTAGTGAAATCCTAATCCTATAGCTATTTAGGAAGAATTAAGGTTAAGTTTGCGAAAGATTTAGGAAGATAACTTAGAAGTCCCGAAAATCGCCCGAAAAAGCCGTTTTAGTCCATAATCGTCCGAAAATCTTATATAATGCCGAACCGACTCAATTAAAGTTAAATTTTATAAATTATTATATCTTAACTTATTTGAGTAAAAGCATTTCAAAATAGGTCTTAAACTGAACAAAATCGCTTCTATCGGAAAAACCATTGCGAACCGTTAAACCGTTGCATTTTTAAACTAAATGGGCTTTCATTTTCGTATAAAAAAATTTGTGATGGAGTGGGGGCCCATAAAATGGCTGGCCACCCCCACTAACCAACATATAAAAAGCATAAGGCTTCCATAACACACTTCATTTTCACAATTTCAAATTAAAGGAAATCATCCATCTTCTCTCTTCTCTCTCATTTTCAAATTCTCTCTAAATTCCAGCAACAAATCAACTTCAAATCTTAATCCTTGAAGAACAAATTGGAAATTGGAGAATTTTAGTTGATCATCCATCAATTTTAAAGTAATACTTGCATTGTAGCTTCAATTTTAGCACATTTGGTGCTCTTTATGCAAGATTTTAGTGATTAAATAACATTATAAGATCAAATTTTGTTCTTAATGTTTTAGAGACGAGGATGAACACTAAGGATGATGAAAACATCCATTAAAAAGTGAAATCCTATGAACCTCCATTATAAACATAAGATAAGGGTGAAAACCCCAATTTTTGATACTTTTAGTTCATTACAAAATCTGGAAATGATGGATGATTACTTGCATGTATCATCTTGATATTTGGTTGTATTATTCCTTGTTGCATGTTATTTGAAGTGGGATTGTAGGTTAGTAGCAAAGAAATCCCCAATTTTGAAGGTTTATGTGTTTTTAAGTGAGAATTTTGGGGAATGCGGTTTTATTCGCTCGCGAGACTTAGGACATGAGTTTACCCCTGCAACTCATCAAGGGAATGCGGTTTTACACGACACTACTACGCATACATACACATATGGTAGTATAAGTCATATATAGTGAAAACTCACCTGAAGGCAGCGTAAGTAAGTCCTCGGTAACCCTAAGACGATGTACTAGCTCACCTAAACAATGCAAGCACACAACTCATCACAAACCAAACAATTTACATTAAGACTCGATACCGAAACAAGGGTTTTAGGCCTAGCTACACTAGTTCAATTGCCCTCAAATTTCATTTATAGTCATCCTATAACATTCCTAACAGTAGCCCAGGGTAAAATCCTGAAAATGACGAACTTGAAAAATCGGATTTTAGACAGCCCCGGTCCCCCTACACTTCTCGCGGCGCGAGGGTGTATGCTAGCGGCGCGAGCACCCTCCGCTTCACTGCTCGCGGCGCGAGCACTGGAGCGAGGCGGCGGCTGATTCCAAATTCGACCCAAAATGCGATTTTTCTCATTAATCACTCATACGAACTCCGTTTTGGCCGATTCAACTTGCCCTAGTCTCTGTTGGGTGCAAAATCGGATTGTATCCGAGATCACAAGATTGTGCTAATGTTGAAGTCAAAGGCAAAGTCAAAGTTGTTAAAAGAAAGTCAAAGCTTCATTGTTTTAGTGCTTTACTTGTAATTGTTTTGTATAGATAGGGTAGAAAGTGTAATTCATGTAAAGTGTAAGGGTTGTTAGTGTTGGGGTATAAATACCCAAAGTGAGTTCAATTGTTGAGTAACACATGCATACGTATCATTGTGAAAGTGAGAGTGATTGAGAGAGTTATTGTTCTTAAGTGTGTGTGTGTTCTTGGTGTGTTTAGTGTGTGTAAACTTTGATCCAAGAATTAATGACATATGGCTTCCTGAATCATTCCCTACTTGTTGCATGTTGATTAGAACTTGAATCTGGAACAACAAGTGGTATCAGAGCTGGAAATTCGCTAAAGATTGGTAAGATTTTTGAGTTTTTTGAGTTTTTCGAAAATGGTGGTTTTGAGGATTTTTATCTCTTCTTTTGATCGTTTTTACCTCTGAATTTGATCCTATATGGTTAATATGATGTTTTACAGTGTTTAGGATTGATTTGGAGTTAAAATTCGTGGTTTTGGGGTGTATTTTTTGAAGTTTTTTACTGTTTTTTCGAGTTTTCTTCGGTTTCCCGCTTTGGTGTTCATAATACCCGAATTGGTATTCATAGTACCCGAATCGGGACATTCATAAATACCCGAATCGGGAGTTTCAAAATCCCGAATTAGGATTTTGAAAAACCCGAATCGGGATTTTGAAAAACCCGAATCGGTATTTTGAAAATCCCGATTTCGGATTTTTTTTTTACTCGAATTTTTTCCCGAATTGGTTCTTTCTTGTTACCCGACTTGGTATTGTCCAAATCCCGAATCGAGATCGATTTTTCGAGCTCTACACGACTACAATAAACATCCTAAGATATTCCAATGATCATAAACCAACCTATAAAAACCCAAATCATTCCAATTCGATAAACCAACCAATTAACGATTCACGAATGATCAATTGATCAAAACCCTAGGCTTACGTAATGCTTCGAGCAAGGGATTAGAGATTACCTTACAAGATTGAGGATGAGAGCGACGATGGCAACCAATTCTGAACCAAACCCTTCTTCTCCTCCTCCCTTTCTCGATCTCTTTCCCACTATCTCTTTTCTCTGATTTCTGAATATTGACAAATGAGGAGAAAGGCTTATAAACATGAGCCCATCTCTCCTCACATAACCCAATAATGATAAGAGTCCACTAATTTCCTTAGGCCCAAATAACAACTAAACATATATAATTAAACCATTAAAATAATTAAATAAACGCAACAAAAACGGGGCGTTACAACTATCCTCCACTTACAAGGATTTCGTCCCCGAAATCAATCTGTGAAATGCTCCGGGTACAACTCCTGCATCCCAGCTTCCGGCTCCGAAGTCCACTTGGATCCTCTTCTAAGCTGCCACTGAATCTTCACGGTTCCACTCTCTTTGTCCCGCAACCTTTTCACCTTTAGTTCCAACACCGCTACCGGTCCATCCACGCAATTCAGGCTCTCATCCACCTGAATCAATGGAACGTGCTGTGAATCTGACCCAAAACTTTCGGTAGCTCTAAACGATACGTCACCTTCCTCACGTGAGCGAGAATCTAAATAGTAATCCTCTCCTTCGAAAACGGATCACTCCCTTCCAAGGTGAGACCCTCAACAGAACACGGTCACCCACCTCGAACTCTAGGCCCGGTCTCCGTCTATCCGCGTAGCTCTTCTGCCTACTTTGCATGGTCTGTAACCGCTCCCTAATCCTCCGGATGCTCAGAGGTCTGCTGTACTACCTCCGTACTCCCTCGAACACGCTGACAACCTTGCCCCAATGGATTGGGGTTCGGCATCTCCTCATTCAAAGCATTTCATACGATTGCATCTCAATACTCGGGTGAATGTTGCTCCTATACGAGATCTCGGCTAAGGGCAAGCATGTATCCCAACTACCTTCGAAAACAAGAACACCTGCCCGTAGCATATCTTCCAACGTCTAGATCTTCCGCTCGCTGGCCCACCCGTCTGCGGAGGATAGGCGGTACTAAAGTGCAATTTAGTACCTAAATCGAAATAAATCTCTCCCAAAATCGCGAGGTCAAACGAGTCTCTAACAGAATGACCGGCACATGCACTATGTGCCTCACTACCACCTCGGAACTTCCAAAGTCTGCATCTTGCCATAAGGCCTCTGGTGCTCGACCCTGACCTTCAGGCAGGTCAAACCCAACTCTACATATCGCGCCACATCACGCTTCATTCTCGGCCACCAGTAATCGGTCTTCAGATCCCTATACATCTTCGTCACCTCGGGAAGAATGGAAAACCTCGACTGATGAGCTTCCTCCAATAGTGTCTGCCGAGTACCGCCTGCAAGAGGAACCCACACTCAATCACATCTCGACCAAAAGCTCCCTGCTATCTCTGTTCATCAACGGCTGCTAACCTCTCACCCGTTCCCTGTATTGGTTCCCATCTCGACTAGCATCGTCTTGAGCTTGACGAACCATGTCGAGGAATGACGTAGTTATGGTCACCTTAAGGAGTGCTATCCGAAAGGGACACACTACTCTGCTTACAGCCCAATGCATCGGCCACTACATCGGCCTTGCCCGAATGGTGAAGGATCTCGCAGTCAAAATTTTCGACCACGTCGAGTTATCTCCCATCAGTTTCTAAGCATAAGCTAATACCCGGCTTCTCCACGTAATAACACCACCCAAACCAAAAAGATGGCGCATCGCAATACTCCTTCATCTCCTCAACGCCCTTGGGAGGCGTCAAAATCAACGCCTCACACAACTTCGCAGCAAAATCTCGAATGCCGCTAGCTGATCTGCACCCCAAACACCTACTCCCGACAGTCCCCACTTGACCCTTGAAGCCTACGAGTGTAACCACCAGTGCAGGAAACACAAGCGTCAAGTAAGACTAGTCTGGACCACAACTCGACCTCCACAAATACCCCGTACCTAAACTTCTTCCAACCTCAAATATTGTAACAAACAACAACTTCGCACGAACAAGCGTCCGTTCCATGCTTTACTACAGTAACATTCGAAAACTATCATCGATCTAGCCAGCATCAGCCTACAGACCCGGTTAATAAATCCACCAATGCAGCTGGGCAGCAGCATGGCCGAAAGGCCTCGCTAAGAGCTCACAGTGCCCGCATCTGGCTCTAAACGCTGTCTTGTGGATGTCTTCCTCCATCACCTCAAACCGGTGCTAACCTGGAGAAAATCAAACTCGAAACCACGCCGCTTCCTGAAACTGCTCAAACATGTCACCAATTCTAGGTAAGGGATACCTGCTCCTGATGGTAACCTTGTTGAGTTTCTGCTAGCCATTACACAAGCGATGACTCCTGTCCTTCTTTTTCACGACCCGTAGATGGGGCACCCCAATGCTAGCTACTCGGGGGATAACCCTTTTCTCTGAGAGCTTATGCAAACCCGATAGCTCTTAGAGCTCAAGTGACGCCAAACGATTGGGGTCCCCACAACTGATGTTGATCCGCGTATCACGTCAACCCTAACTCAACCTGTCTACCAGCCGGAAATCCCCATAGATCTTCTGAAGGCACATCCAGAAATTTACTGACTACCAGTACTTCTCTCAAACTGATCGAATGAGGCACAAGCTAAAAACAACCCGTGCACCCACGCGGTAGGTACCTTTTCATAATCGCAACCGAACAGATCGCCGTCTTGGTTCGCTCTCTTTCGCCGTACATGACCAACTATCCCCTACTTGGGCCTTGGACATGAACCAACCGGCCTGCACTATCCACAATTGCTTAGTTCCGACTCAACCAATCCATGTTAATCATCACACAAATATCTTTCGTGGGAACTGGTATGAGATTGATCCGAAACTCGACTTCGAAGATTTCTATGGTGCACTCCTTGTAGACATTCTCTACCTCCTGGATCTTCTTGGCTATAAGCTCTATAAACGATAAGCACTGCTTTCTAAGCAACCACTTAGAGTAATCTTAGGTTGAGGATGCTAACCCATCCAAAACACGACTCTAAGCTCCTTTTATCCCTATCTATTCTTCCAAGAAGAATCAACAACTACATTCAAATCCACTACCAACGTAGGGAACATCTTCCGCTCCTGATATCCATCACGTAAACAATCACTGGCTCTTCTTTCCTTTAAATAGGGCATTTGGGAATGCTTCGACGTCCACATGGCTGCGTCCTATCCACGACCGCTGGAGTGTCTCTCCAACCTTCGCTTCACTTCATTGCTTGCGGCGCGAGCTTTGGCGCGAGGTGGTGGATGATTCCAAATTCGACCCAAAATGCGATTTTTCTCATAACTCACTCATACGAACTCCGTTTTGGCCGATTCAACTTGCCCTAGTCTCGATTTTTGGAGCTCTACATGACAACAATAACCATCCTAAGATATTCCAATGATCATAAACCAATCAATTAACGATTCACGAATGATCAATTGATCAATACCCTAAGCTTACGTAATGCTACTAGCAACGGATTAGAGATTTCCTTACAAGATTGAGGATGAGAGCGACGATGGCAACCAATTCTGAACCAAACCCTTCTTCTCCTCCTCCCTTTCTCGATCTCTCTCCCACTCTCTCTTTTCTCTGATTTCTGAATATTGACAAATGAGGAAAAAGGCTTTTCCTAAGGGCTTATAAACATGGGCCAAGCCC
The DNA here is from genome assembly GCA_030169165.1 of Centaurea solstitialis. Lineage (NCBI taxonomy): Eukaryota > Viridiplantae > Streptophyta > Magnoliopsida > Asterales > Asteraceae > Centaurea > Centaurea solstitialis. Next base: position 51,043,225 of record CM058041.1, on the reverse strand, counting down.
ATCTCTCCTCATATAACCCAATAATGATAAGAGTCCACTAATTTCCTTAGGCCCAAATAACAACTAGACATATATAATTAAACCATTAAAAAAATTAAATAAATGCAACAAAAACGGGGCGTTACACCCTACCTGAATTTTCAAAAAGGGGACCAAAACTTACTAATTTAACAAATAAGGTTAATAACTTAACTGAATGGAAACGGGGTGTTACTACTCTTTCCAACTTACCAAGATTTTGTCTCTGAAATCGCTTAGTTGTGGAAAAGCTCTGGATAATTGGATCTCATCTCTGCTTCCGGTTCCCACGTCCATTCTGATAGGGGTGAGCAGGAAAAACCAAAAACCGAACCGAAAACCAAAAAAACTGAAAAAACCGAACCGAAAAAACCAAACCGAACAAAAACCATTGGTTTTGGTTTTGGAATTTTCAAAAACCGAAAATTTCGGTTTGGTTCGGTTTTAACCTTAGGAACCGAACCGTATAAACCGAACCGAACCAAATGTAAAAACCGAACCAAACCGATTACAAAAAACCGAACCGAACCACTTTTAACCCTAGTTTTCTAATTTATACTTTTCTAGTATCCCGCCAACCCCCAAGCGCCCCTTTTTTTCTATCTTTTGATTTTTACCAAAGTAACCACTCTTCTTCCTCCTTCTAGACTAGCTGCTGCAGCCACCATTCACATTCACCAACTCCAACTCCACATTCACCATTCACATTCACACACACACACACACACATATATATAGATTAATCTGGTTAATGTCTATGTTAATATATACAAATGTCTCCCTAAAGATTACAAAAGGTCAGATGGTTCATCGTGATCAATGGTGATATATAAATGACAAGAATTCTTTTATCCCAAAATTATGTTGGTAGGCAAAATATGGGTTAAAAAACTAAATTGAGTTATTACTGGAAGTTTTTGAAAGTTAATATTTAGTTATATATCTCTTGATATATAACAAATTATCAATCATGTTTTTGATGAGGAAACTAGTAGTCATCTAAGGTTGAATGATCAATCGGAGCTTACAAATCACATTTTTAAGAATTTTGGATTTTGGTTTTTGGAACCGAAAACCGAAAACCAAATCAAAAACCAAAAACCGAATCAAAAACCGAAAACCGAACCAAAAACCGAACTAAAAACCGAAAACCGAAAACCGAAAAACCGATTGGTTTGGTTTTGGTTTTTTAAAAACCGAAAATTTCGGTTTGGTTTCGGTTTTACCCCAAAACCGAACCAAACCGAACCGTGCACACCCCTACATTCTGACCCTTTTCGGTGCTCGCATTGAACCTTTACCAAATCAATCTCCTTGTTGCGTAAGGATTTCGTCTTCCGTTCCAAAATATCTATTGGCCTCTCGATGTAGTTCAATCGTTCGTCCACTTGGATGTCATCTATCGGCACATGAGCTGACTCGTCAGCTAAACATTTCCTCAGCTGGGAAACATGAAACGTGTCGTGAATCTGGTCCAATTCTGGTGGTAGCTCAAGTCTATAAGCCACCTTCCCGACCCTAGCTATCACCTTGAAGGGTCTGATGAATCTAGGGCGTAACTTGCCCCTCTTTCGGAACCGAATTACCCTCTTCCAAGGTGACACTTTCAGCAACACATTATCTCCCACTTGAAAATCTAAATCTGATCTTCTCTTGTCTGCAAAACTTTTCTGACGACTCTGAGCAGTTTGCAATCGCTCACGAATCATCTCAATAATCTCAGTCGTCATTAGCATTATCTCCGTGCTACCCATCTCTCGCTGACCGACCACTCCCCAGCAGATAGTGTACAACATCTCAAACGGAGAATACCAATGTTGGCGTGGAAATTGTTGTTATACGAGAATTCTGCCAACTGTAAATAAGTGTCCCAACTACCTCCAAAGTCGAGTACATAGGCTCGTAACATGTCCTCCAGATTCTGAATTGTCCTCTCGCTTTAGCCATCAGTCTGCGGATAGAAAGTTGTACTGAACTGGAATCTCGTACCCAAGTCCTCATGGAACTTACCCCAAAATCGTGATGCAAACCAAACATACCGATCAAAAATGACGGTGGCCGGAACGCCATGTCTAGCCACAATCTTCTTTACGTAAATATCTGCTAGGACCTCGAATGAGGAACTCTCCCGAATAGGGATGAAATGGGCACTTTTCATCAATCTATCGATGATTACCCAAATAGCATCATAACTTCGGGACGTACGAGGCAACTTCGTGATTAGATCCACCGTTATGTGCTCCAATTTCCACACCGGGATGTCTAACTCAACTTCCCATGCGACCTCTGATGTTCAGCCTTAACCCTCAGACAGGTAAAGCACTTCTCCATATGACGAGCTGTAGGACCTCTTTGTTGTGAAGAGTCAGAAATCACTATCTTACTTGCTTTCTTGTTTAACTTCCTTTGTTTGTAAACATTATCTTTTGTTAGTGCCCCTGTTTGAGGTTTGGAACCTCGGGGGCCTTTGATGACATTTTGTATAACTTCCTTCTACCTATAAAATGTAAAGGATGTTTAGGGTTTTTGGTATTGATTCATTATTACCATTTTGGGCAAATACTCCATTGTTAAACATTATTCAAGCTTTGATGAATTCAATCATGATTTCCATCCATTTCTTCATCTTTTATATGATTTATGGGACAACAATTGGTATCAGAGCCATACCTTGTTGATTCCTTGGCTTTCTTTGTGTTTTTAAAAGGTTTTTAAAGGTTTTTAAAGTTTTGGGTTTTCAAAACTTTTTGGGTTTTCAATCCAAAAAGTGTTTTTAAAAGGGTGATATTAAGTGTTAAGTGATTCCCTAGTGTTTTATAAGCATTTTCCTACAAATTGGGGCTCTTAACACTTGTTTTTTAAGAGTTTTTAAGTGAGTTTGAGTGAATTTTTCGGAGTTCTGTGCAGGTTTTCCGAATCGGAATACGAGAGCTGAAATTTCAGTTCAAATTTTCCGACTCGGAATTTGTACTTTCTCCGAATCGGAGAATCCTCCTTTTCCGAATAGGAAAACCTTGTTTTCCGAATCGGGAAACGAGCCTCTGATTTGGGGTTTGCTTCTGAGAAGTCACTTTTCCGATTTCAAGTCTTTTCCGAACCCAAACTTTTCTGCATCCAAGCATTTTGAGCCAAATCCGATTCGGAAAACTTGTGTTTCCAGATCGGATTTCGCCTCTTTGAGCCGAAACTCTTGCAAATTTATCTCTCAAATCCGACACTAAGCTTGCTTTCAAATCTTTTCAAATCTCAAAGCTTTTTGTGTCCCGAGGCACTCAAAATATCCGTTTTTCGAAAACCTGTTTTTTAAGCCAAGTGAGTCTTTCAAGGAGGTCTGTTTTAGCGAGAGAAATGTCGAAGGAAATCCTCGGAATCGGATCCGAGACTCGTCCCCCCGTCCTGGTGATGGGCGAGTACCAACAGTGGAGACGCCGAATGATCCACTTTCTAGATCTGCTGGATGAAAACTTGATGAAGTCCATCCGAGAAGGACCTATCCGACCGACCGTTACCGTAGCCGCCGTACCTAAAACCGATACTTGTCCCGAACTTCCGGCGTACGTGGTCGAGAAGCCTGTTGAGATGTTCAACCCAGAACAAAGAGCCCGACATCTCATCGACAAGCGTGCTCTAACCCTGCTAATCATGGCTGTGACATCCGTCAATTTTTGACTTTCAGGTTAGCTACTCGTTTAATTCACTCAGTAGCGTTCCCGTAGGTGGAAAAAGTAGAAATTAAGTTGCCTGAATAATTTAGGTAAGTTGCGTGAAAAAGTTAGGCAGAAATCCTAAAAGTCCCGGAAAATGCCCGAAACAGCCCGTACCGGCCCGGAAACGTCCGAAAATCCTATAATGCCAAATTTTGAAAACGAAATGTACAAAATAAAGAATTTTGTTAAAAACATGAATAAACTGTTCCATATAGTCCAAAAGTGCTTTCGGAGAAGTCGGTTCCTACCGAAAATGCGAGAAATCCGATACTGTGTCCAAAAATACAGTGTAAAAATCTAATTAATTGTTACAAAAAAAAAGAAAAGAAAATTGAGGAGAGGTGGGACCCACAAGGGGCCGGCCACCCCCCCTACCCTCTCTCTTTCTCCTCTTTTCCATAAAATCATAATCACATCCTCTTTTCTCTCATTTCTTTCAAATCTCTCTCTCTCTAAAATTTATTCTCTCCTCCTTCTCTCTAAAACCCTCTCAATTTCCAGCCATCTCTCCATCTTCAAATCAGATTTTTAAAGGTTTAGAACACATTTCGAAGATCAAAGTGTTGTAATCTCAAAGGTAAGAGCATTGTGTATGTGTTAAACCTCATTTTTGAGCATTCTAAGCTTCATTTTCGTATTTTCTTGAGGTTTTAACCTACTTCTATGGTTTCTTAATCCTCTTGTTGTTTGGGAAAGAGTTTTAGCCTTAGAAATGTTGAAAAACAATCTAAGAAGGTGAAAATCCATGATTTCCCCATAAGAACACAAGTTTGGAATCAAAAATCGGTTATGTGATGTTGTTGACCATCATTCTTGGGATAAACTTTGCTAATAGTTCATGCATGAGTCTTGATGGTACTAAAACATGTTTAGTTTGTTTTTCACTAGTATAATCTGATTTGGGGGTAAAATAGCAAGAATAACCCCAAAAGTTTATGATTTTATGTGTTTTAGTGGTAAAAATGGTGTTTGATTCTTGACAGATTCTGTCAATGTTTTTGCATGTAGTTTACACGACCCAAAAAGGGTTTTCTCGAACTCATTTCTTCATGAAATTTTTATGGATTGATATTTAAGGTTTTAGGGTTCAAACCCCACTGGATTTGTACAAAAACACCAAGAATTGAACCCAAACCATCATTAAACATTTTCGTGTGCAACAGCACTTGGTCAGGAATTTGAGTCATCTTCATGCATGTATAACTCTTTGATAAATCATCCAAAATGCAAACTTTTTAATGCTAAACTCAAGTACTCTGAGTTATTAGAGACAACTTTTAATTAAACATACATTTTACAAATGAATTAGAACTGTATCTTCCAGAAGAAACACACGTAGCTAGAAAGTGAACCGTGAGAATTAATCGATCAACATTGCTCAACTGATGGCCCAACAAGTCCAGGAAGTCGTACCTACCATAGTCACTAAAGTCACTACCGACCTTGTCACAATAGAAGAAATAAGGAAGTCATAATACCCATCAAATGGAAGGATGGTAATAAAAGAAAATTTGAGCACCAGTCAGAAGAAACGACTCGTGTTAATTCAATCAAAAGTTGAAAAGTAGTCAGAAATTTTGGAGCAAAGACCCAAGAGTCAGGAAGGAAATGGACTCCCCTCCAAAATGAACTAGACGCAATTGGAACCACCTATAAGCCTGTATTCCGGTACCAAATGCAAGCTAGCAAGGCATTTTGCTCTTTACTAAAGAAAGGAAAGAAAGGTCAAGAAGGGCGGAAAGTCTGCTACGAGTTTAGAAGGCCGTATCACTCTAAAGATAGGTATTCCGCGCTGAATAAAGGCTTGAGTAGCACCAAGCAGAGGAAGCAAAATAAAAATCCTGATGTGGTCACAGGCACGTTTCTCCCCAACGATTATTCTGCTGCTGTGCTTTTTGATTCCGGAGCCGATAGAAGTTACGTGTCGTTAGAATTCAGGCCTAAGTAAACAAGAAGTCACAAAATCTGAAAGAGGAGCACATAATTGAATACTCTAACGGAGAGTTAGTAAGGCTAACAAGGTAGTTAGAAAATGCACTCTAGGCTTATCAGGAAAGGATTTGAGTATAGATTTAATTCCGATCAAGATAGGGAGTTTCGACATAATAGTGGGTATGGATTGGATGTCCAACCACCGAGCGACAATATACTATGCTGAGAAGAGGTGTACTCGAAGTGCACGGAGAAAAGCCGAAGAGAGATATTAAGTTAATATCGTTCATGAAATGCGTAGCCATCTACGAAAGGAATGTGTAGCATTCATGGCGCACGTAGTAGATAAGAAAGCAAAGGAAAAGAAAATCCAGGATATTCCGATTGTGCGGGAATTTCTCGAAGTATTCCCGGAAGAGTTACCTGGGCTACCCCCGAAGCAAGGAGGAGCATGAGCAACATTTGAGGTTGATACTGAAATTACTCAAAGCTGAAAAGCTTTATGCCAAGTTTTCAAAGTGCGAATTTTGGATTCGAGAAGTGCACTTTTTAGGTCATGGGTGAATAAAGAAAGAATACACATCGATCCAGCCAAGGTTGAGGCTATAAAGAAATGGGAAGCCCCGAAGACACCGACCGAAATTCGACAATTTCTCGGTTTGGCAGGTTACTACCGGCGATTCATCGCAAATTCCTCCAAAAATTGGAAGAAAAACAAGAAGAAGTGTTTCAATTGCTCAAGCATAAGTTGTGCAATGCACCCATTCTAGCGTTACCCGAAGGAACGGATAACTTTGTGGTATATTGCGATGCTTCACATCAAGGCTTAGGATGGTTTTGATGCAGAATGAGAAAGTCATCGCATACGCATCTAGACAGCTAAAGGTCCACGAGAAAGAATTACACCGCTCATGACTTGGAGCTCGGAGCTGTGGTATTTGCCCTAAGATTCGGAGACATTATCTTTACGGCACCAAATGCACCATCTTTACGGACCATAAGAGCCTCCAGCGCATTCTCGATCAGAAAATGCTGAACATGAGGCAGAGAAGATGAGTTGAGTTGCTCAGCGATTATGACTGCGAGATTAAATATCACCCAGGGAAGGCGAATGTTGTAGCTGACGCGCTAAGCAGGAAGGAGCGGGTGAAGCCTACAAGATCACGAGCAATGGGAATGGTAGTGCAGACCAGTTTAAAAAGTCAAATAGTGGAAGCTCAAAAGGAAGCTTTGAAGGCTGACAACCTAAAGAAAGAAACTCTTCACGGCGTAGAAAAGGAATTCGAGGAGAAAGTGGATGGAGTGTGTTATTTCAAGGGAAGAATTTGGATTCCAAGGGTGGATCAGTTAAGGGCACTGATCATGGATGAAGCTCATCAGTCGAAGTATTCGATACATCCAGGATCCGATAAAATGTACAAAGGACTAAAGGAGCATTACTGGTGGCCCGGTATGAAAAGAGATATCGCCACTTACGTGAGTAAATGCTTGACTTGCGCGAAAGTTAAAGCAGAGCACCAGAAACCGTCCGGACTTCTTCAGCAACCGGAAATCCCGGAGTGGAAATGGGAGCAGATATCGATGGATTTCGTGACTAAGCTACCCAAGACTAAAAAGGGTCATGATACGATTTGGGTAATCGTTGACAGACTCACGAAATCAGCGCATTTCTTGCCAATAAAGGAGACTTATAGCATCGATAAGCTTGCACAGCTGTATGTCGGTGAGATTGTCATGCGACATGGAATCCCGATATCGATCATCTCCGATAGAGACAGCAGATTTACCTCGCGATTTTGGCAATCGCTTCAAGCAACTTTGGGCACTCGTGTGGATCTAAGCACGGCTTACCATCCTAAGACCGATGGACAGACTGAGAGAACCATCCAAACATTAGAGGATATGCTACGTGCTTGTGTGTTAGAATTTGGAGGTAGTTGGGACGATCATCTACCCTTAGTCGAGTTCTCCTACAACAATAGCTATCATGCCAGCATTCAGTGTACGCCATACGAGGCACTGTATGGACGCAAGTGTAGGTCCCCACTTAATTGGTTGGAAGTGGGAGAGAACCGATTGTTTAGGCCTGATGTCGTGCAGGAGACCACCGACAAAATCAAAATGGTTCAAGAAAAGCTGAAAGTGGCCAGGGATCGCCAGAAAAGCTATGCCGATAATCGGCGAAAGCCGTTGGAATTCCAAGTGGGTGATAAAGTGCTACTAAAGGTATCACCATGGAAAGGGATAATAAGATTCGGAAAGAAAGGGAAACTGAGCCCTCGTTTTGTTGGACCATTCAAGGTCGTAGAGAGGGTCGGACCCGTTGCCTAAGGTTGGACTTACCTATAGAGCTGAGCTCTATTCATGACACGTTCCACGTGTCCAACCTGAGGAAATGTCTGACAGGGGAGACAGTAGTTCTGCCCTTGGATGAGATTCAAATTGATGGGCAACTGCGCTCCTCAGAGGAACCAATCGAAATTCTTGATCGAGAAATCAAGCAACTCCGGCGCAGCAGGATACCGATAGTCAAAGTGAGATGGAACTCTAGGCATGGACCAGAATTTACTTGGGAGCGGGAAGCATTCATGAAAAGCAAGTACCCGCATCTCTTCACAGAAAACCCCGGCAGTAGCGGCAAGAATTAAATTTCGGGACGAAATTTCTTTCAACCGGGGGTAACTGTGACATCCGTCAATTTTTGACTTTCAGGTTAGCTACTCGTTTAATTCACTCAGTAGCGTTCCCGTAGGTGGAAAAAGTAGAAATTAAGTTGCCTGAATAATTTAGGTAAGTTGCGTGAAAAAGTTAGGCGAAAATCCTAAAAGTCCCGGAAAATGCCCGAAACAGCCCGTACCGGCCCGGAAACGTCCGAAAATCCTATAATGCCAAATTTTGAAAACGAAATGTACAAAATAAAGAATTTTGTTAAAAACATGAATAAACTGTTCCATATAGTCCAAAAGTGCTTTCGGAGAAGTCGGTTCCTACCGAAAACGCGAGAAATCCGATACTGTGTCCAAAAATACAGTGTAAAAATCTAATTAATTGTTACAAAAAAAAAAGAAAAGAAAATTGAGGAGAGGTGGGACCCACAAGGGGCCGGCCACCCCCCCTACCCTCTCTCTTTCTCCTCTTTTCCATAAAATCATAATCACATCCTCTTTTCTCTCATTTCTTTCAAATCTCTCTCTCTCTAAAATTTATTCTCTCCTCCTTCTCTCTAAAACCCTCTCAATTTCCAGCCATCTCTCCATCTTCAAATCAGATTTTTAAAGGTTTAGAACACATTTCGAAGATCAAAGTGTTGTAATCTCAAAGGTAAGAGCATTGTGTATGTGTTAAACCTCATTTTTGAGCATTCTAAGCTTCATTTTCGTATTTTCTTGAGGTTTTAACCTACTTCTATGGTTTCTTAATCCTCTTGTTGTTTGGGAAAGAGTTTTAGCCTTAGAAATGTTGAAAAACAATCTAAGAAGGTGAAAATCCATGATTTCCCCATAAGAACACAAGTTTGGAATCAAAAATCGGTTATGTGATGTTGTTGACCATCATTCTTGGGATAAACTTTGCTAATAGTTCATGCATGAGTCTTGATGGTACTAAAACATGTTTAGTTTGTTTTTCACTAGTATAATCTGATTTGGGGGTAAAATAGCAAGAATAACCCCAAAAGTTTATGATTTTATGTGTTTTAGTGGTAAAAATGGTTGTTTGATTCTTGACAGATTCTGTCAATGTTTTTGCATGTAGTTTACACGACCCAAAAAGGGTTTTCTCGAACTCATTTCTTCATGAAATTTTTATGGATTGATATTTAAGGTTTTAGGGTTCAAACCCCACTGGATTTGTACAAAAACACCAAGAATTGAACCCAAACCATCATTAAACATTTTCGTGTGCAACAGCACTTGGTCAGGAATTTGAGTCATCTTCATGCATGTATAACTCTTTGATAAATCATCCAAAATGCAAACTTTTTAATGCTAAACTCAAGTACTCTGAGTTAGCTTTCTATAGAATCCAAAATCACATCATTTGGTGGACTTATGAGGCTTCGACCAATGAGAATAAGATAGTGGTGTAGGCTGTCCCCTTGTGGCAGATTACACATGCACTACTTTAGGAGGTCATATCTCCCTCAAAAACCACCCAAATGATATGAATCTTGTCCCAAAAGCTTGGTATATGTGTTGGCTAGAAAATCTCTTTTGAAATTCGTAATTTGATGGTGTTATGAATTATTTATGAATAAAACATCACTGAAAGGTATTTCTGGAAAACAAAAAGGGACCACTGATTTTGCAAAAATGTTTAAAAATAGTAAAACACCTCTAAAAATAGTGAAATTTGGTGAAATTGTTCCTAACATCCCCTAAATCAGAGGGTAAAAATTTAAGGATTTATCATTTGGTGGACCTAAGTTCAAAGTGGCAATTTTTACATCTTAAAAATTTGGACAGATTCTGAAAATTTACAAAATCCAATTTTATGAACTTTAAACCTTCCAAAATATTTGGAGGTCTTCAAAATGTGATAAAATGTAATTTTACTATATTGGACTATATAAGTAACATAATGGCATTATATGGATATCGGTACGATTTTGATAGGGACCGTTGAACTAGAACTTACGTTAAAAATTACGTGTTTTATAGGGCAAACATAGTTCGGAGCCGGGATTAGACCACGCACCCTCACTCACTAAACCGCATTAATCGCTCGAGGTGAGTATTCACAGCCCCATTTTACCGTTTTTACGAAGTTTTTGGGGTGAAAAGCATGCGTATGAACGAATGTGCCTATTTGTGAAAAAGTTGCGAAATGAAATGAACTTTGAATTCCGAAAGGAATTGAAATGAAATGTTTAAATGAAATGAAATGTTAGGTGATTGTTGAAATGAAATGTTTTATTGAAATGAAATGTTTTGTGAATATTGAAATGAAATGAATTGAAATGTGTTTCGAGTATCGAAATGAATTGAAATGAAATGTATCGTTAGTATCGAAATAAAATGAAATGAAATGTAATGTGAGCTAAATTTTGATATGTTGAAGCATGATATAGTGAGCACAAAATGAAAATGTCCCCTGCACTACTATTAACCCATACAAATTGGGCCTATGATACACGTGGATAGCGCTATTTGGATTGACATACCCACCTAGAACTGACGAGTGATAGGTGCACTGTATTGAAAAAGATTCACCCCGGCTGGAATTAGTTTCCCCCGGTAAGGCTGAATAGGGGCGTAGCAATGTCACAAAATGAAGGATTGTAGTAACTCACTGATATATATCATGTAATTAACACATCACCCGGGAAATTTACTCACTACTTGTTACTAAGCTATTTTTGGGGTGAATGAACTGATTCACCAAACTTTTATAAAAATTGAGTAAATGAACTAATTCGCTAAATTGTTTATTGGGTGAATGAACTGATTCACCAAACTTTTATAAAAATTGAGTGAATGAACTAATTCGCTAAATTGTTTATTGGGTGAATGAACTGACTCACCAAACTGTTTACAAAAATGTTGCAAATAAATGTTTTATTGAAATTGGTATTGTACATAACTGTTTTGTACTTATAAAAACCTGTGAACTCACCAACTCTCGTAGTTGACACTTGTTTTAACATGCTTTTCAGGAAACCCGAAGGTTTGATTTAGGCTTTTAGAGCTTATTGTGATCACCAATCATGTTTTGTCGTTTATTTGCGTTTTGTAAAAGACTTGTAATTTTTGAACTAAGGTTGGATTGTAAATTTTGTAAACGCTATTCAAACTTTTATTATGAATGATTGGTGTTATGTATCTCCTATCGCTATGAAATCCAGACTGTCGCACCTCGTGTTTCCGCTTTAGCGGGGTGTTACAATGGCTCTCCCAAACGACATGTATGCGAGAGTGGACAGTCTGACCAACGCACGAGACGTTTGGTTGGAAATAGAACAACAGATGCAGGGAGGAGACACTGCTGTGGAGAGTCAGAAGGAAAGCGCGCTCAATGCCTATGAAGGCTTCAAGGCTAGGGAAAACGAATCCCTCACTGAGTCTTATCAAAGACTGAATGCCTTCGTCAACGACTTGAGACGGCTCGGGGTTGAGAAATCCAAGTATGAAGTGAACGTGAAGTTTTTGAAGAATCTCACTCAGGAATGGCAAAACATGGCCATCAACATTCAGCTAAGCCGGAATCTGGAGCTATGGGTCTACATGACTTATTCAGCATGATGGTTCAACACGAATAATTCATCACCGGTGGACGCACCAAGAAAGCAGTCGATCCTCTGGCATTGTCGGCCGTGCCCTTTGGAGGACCAAACACTGCTCCCGTCCAACCAATGCCATACAACAGCTTCTCTCCCCAGTACTATCCAGAAGAATACAGTCAAGAGTTCAACCCGAACTATGGAACAAGCGTACAACATCCCGACGAACCGGTGATCATTTCCATCTCTGATGATGAACTCTTCCATGTGAATGAGTCCCTTGCCCTCATCTCACATAGTGTACAACGATTGAACGCAAATCGTGGATACAACCGTGGACGAGGATCCGGTTTTCCTAGTGGAGGAAGAATGGGGCAAGGTAGAGGAGGTCATTATCAGCCAGAAAGAGGTCAGTATGGAAATCAAGGGAGAGGAAGCTATCAGCAAGGGGGTATGCCAGCTTACGATCAAGGAGGTTATAGGAACAACCAGGGAAGGTTCAGAGAAGATCAAGGCAGATACAGAGATCAGCCGAGAAGAGACAACACTTATCTTGACTATCAAGGAGGTCAAGGAGATTGGAGAGGACAAAATCAACTACCGGAACAGCTTGAGGCAATACACTCCTGAATCTGGGTATATAGATCGTCAGGGATATGAGATTGGGTATGGAGGAAGACATGAGAGTGGAAGGCTGGATCAAGGGCCAGGATACGGGTATGAGCAGAATATAGGTGATCAAAGGCAAGATGAGAGAGTGAATCACGGGAAAAGCATCTACCACGGAGGTGATTCCAAGGGAAACAGTTCCAGGCAAGCTCAGAGGGAAGATCAACCGATTCAAACTGATCAAGGAATTCAACGGGCAAATCATCCTCAGGGTCACATAACCCAGAACCCGCTCCTCAACAAACCGCAAGTCCCACTACCACTTGTTTCAAGTGTGGAAAGTTGGGACACTACGCTCGAGATTGCTCCGTCAAGTACAAGGATGCCGCATACTTTGAGAGGAAGGCCTCACTGATGAGGAAGAAAGAAAAAGGGGTGGCTTTGATGGTAGATGAAGAGAACTGGGTCTGTGAAGAGGAGAGTTCAGACGAGGAGGATCATTTGGTGCAAGGTCCTTGCTTGATGGCTGACTTTGAGGGATCGGAAGCCGTTGGACCAAGCACTTATCAGGACATAGATCCGTCTGAGGTATCCTCTATCCCAGATATAACTGACACTGTGGAAATGTTGGAATCTAAAATTTGTGAATTGGAGAGATGTCTCCAATCGGAGAGGACTCTTGTCACGAAATTTAGAATCGACAGTGCAATTTACAAAGACTCTCTTGAGGATTTGACCATAGTCTATAACCGTGAAACACTTGAGTCTGGCATTAGAGAGTCCAATTTAGCAAACAAACTTAGTTGTCTTCAAAAAGCCCATGAGGAACTTAACAGTAATCATGGGGAGCTCAACATTAAATTCCAGTTACTTTCGGAAGAGAGAACTCGGTTGTTTTCAAAAATACAAGAGCTTGAGGACAACAATTTTAAAAGAGGACAATCTGAACAGACTTTAAGTATCCTCACTCAGCATGCCAAAAAGAATCCTTTTTACAAAGCCAAACCCGGCCTAGGTCTGTCTGAAAACCATGTTTTAGATAAAGCACCTTCTCATCTATACAATTTTGAGGATATGGCAGCCTCCAAGCCCAAACCTGCCATTGTAGGAGGACATGTGACCGAGGAATTTGTTAGGCGGACTGTCACATACACCGAAGTCATAAACGGTGAGACCATAACCAGAACCATCAGTCCTACAAACAGTACCTCTAGCAGTCCTCCCACTAGCCCCCCTCCGAATAGACCAATCTTTGTTCCGGCTAGTGATCCGACCAACTCTGAACCCACTTGGGAAGGCATCAAGGCCAGAACCCCTAGAGTAGCAATGCCTCCCATCAATTACAAAGACTTTAACTCAAGCTATGAAACTAGGGAAATGGAACTTTCAGAGGAGACCTTAGTTATCCCACCCGAGGATACTTCCGCAACTAAGTGTCCCGACCTAGTCAGACTAGAAAAGGAGGTGTTTGCTCTTAGGTTAAAAGCCATGGATTTGGATGCATGTCAACATCAGATTCTGAATCTGAAAGTTATTGTTTCGGAGAAAGATTCCTTGGTTCACAATCTGGAAAAAGCCTTGCTTGAGGCAAATGCCGAAAGAATTAGGCTCTCTTTAGAATGTGAGACCGCAACCTCAGCCTTTACTGACTTTCAAATCAAGGTTGCGGATCTTCAGGCTCGATACGTTATCCTAGATATCCACTTTGAACTCTTAAAAGAACTTGATCATGATGAAAGGATAATGTATCACCAATCTTTAACCAACCAACGGATATCCAACTCCATTTTAAAAAGGAAGGTAATGAATCTGGAAAATCTCTACTTTTCAGACTCAGTTGATGATAAGACTGCTCCAATCCTCAACCATCCAATAGTCACTCCCCAACCAAAACCTGTCTTAGATACTGAGGACTATTACTCCATAATATCAGATGATGATGAACCCCCTAACTCACACCATAGGATAGCCGAACCCAAGACTGTCCAAGATCCAAACGTTGAATATGATATGAAGGTGTTTTTAGATGAGGATGATGATTCTTCAGGCTTTATTCCAAAGAAGCCAAAATCTGTTGTTGTCAAATCTGAGCAGTCTACTGAGTCACGAGCTCCTATTTCTGAGAAAAGCAACCCTGAGGGTGAAAAATGTGTAGGTACTGACAAGGGCAAGTCAGTTAAGCCTCACGCACCCAAAGGACTCCAGAAAAAGCATTCAAAGTCTAACGATGCTCGTAACTCAGTCAAACCCATTAAAAATCTTGACTTTCATTCAAGTTCCTTTGAAGTGGGTGAGACATCTCAGTTACAACCAAATCAACCTTTCAGTTCCACAAAACCTAAATTTTCTAAAAAGTCATCTGGAAAAGGTGGTAACTCCATTCCCACAAAACCGTCATCTAACTCACACCATGCTTATCATGCAGATGCGAGGAGGAAAGATGGTGGACCGAATGTGAAGCCACCAAGAAAGGATCATCATGGGAGGAACAACTCTTTTTCTGCTTTCCCTAAGAAACATAGTCCTAGCCGTGCGGGTTTAGGCTATGTTCCACCTAGTGTAGGAAAGAATACAAACATGTCTGTTAATTCTAATCGCAACTTGAACGATGCTTTTAATACTTTTCGCAATGACATGTGCTTTATGTTTGATAATTTCCTGCGTTATGGTGTGTCTAACTCCTTCTATGCTCCTAATCCTAATGTCAAATCCCGAAAGAGAAGGGGTAGAAAAAGAGGAAAAGCAAAATCCTCCTCGTCAGTGAAGTCTTCTCAGCCTAAGGAGAAATCCGAAAAGGGGACTTCACCGACCGATTTATCTGTATCTAACCCACAGGAACCCATTTGGCAATGGGTCCCTAAACAAGCTTAGTTGTCTTGCAGGTCAGTCATGTGTGGTACTTCGACTCCGGCGCATATAGACACATGACTGGTCAGAGATCCTTCCTTTTCGACTATGTTGAAAGGTTCGAGGGATATGTTAAAACAGCCGACAAGACGCTTAGGCCAATGGTGGGTTATGGGAAAATTACGGATGGGAAATACATCAATAAAGATGTAAGGTATGTCGAGGGGTTAGGTTTCAACATGTTCAGCTCCAGTCAGTTCTGCGACAACGGATACTGGGTGAAGCAATTTCAATACGGAAGCAATGTGAATGATGAAGATAACAACGTCATCCTTAGTGCACGAAGGAATGGCAATCCTTACTCCACCGTCTTCCGTTCAATCCCTCAGACACACCCTCAGTTTGAAGCAATATCTGATCCTAGGAATGCAATCTGTCTGCTTGCAAAGGCTTCAAAGGAGGACAGTTGGTTATGGCATCGAAGACTCTGCCATCCGAATTTTAAAGACATGAACAAGCTGGTTTCAAAAAATCTCGTCAAGGGATTACCGGAGACTCGCCTTTCCAAGGATACACTGTGTCCCGCTTGCGAACAAGGAAAGATGACGAGAAGCTCTCATCCACCGAGGATGGATACGAATAGCAAGAGTCCCCTTGACATGATTCACATGGATCTTTGTGGACCTACCAGAACTGAGAGCTTAGCCCGAAAGAAATACATGTTAGTTCTCATTGATGAGTTCTCTAGGTTCACATGGCTTGAATTCCTACGAGCCAAATCTGACGCTGCCGATCGAATCATTGCCTTCATCAAGCGGATTCAAGTTCTCTTGGGTCGCCGAGTGAAGAAGTTGAGAAGTGACAATGGAACCGAGTTTCACAATGCAAAGCTGCAATCCTTCCTTGAAGATGTGGGAATCTCTCACAACTTCTCCGCTGTGCGAACACCTCAACAAAATGGGGTTGTGGAAAGGAAAAACCGGACGTTGGTAGAAGCGGCGAGATCCATGATGGCTCACTCAGGAGTTCCTCAATCATTTTGGGCTGAAGCAGTATCAACAGCATGCTACACGCAGAATCGGACTCTGATCGTCAAGCGGACCGGTAAAACCGCCTACGAGATGGTCGAACAGCGTAAGCCTAACATCGATTACTTTCGAGTTTTTGGTTGTAAATGCTATGTTCTAAACGACCGGGATGATTTGGGAAAGTTTGAACCCAAGTCTGATGAGTCTATCTTCATCGGATACTCACATAACTCTAAGGCTTATAGGGTTTTCAACAAACGGACCCGAACCATCCTAGAAAGCTCAAATGTTGATTTTTCCGAAACCGAAACTTATTCTGTGGCAAGTTCAAGTAATGTAAATGCAGCTTTTCCTGAATTGTTCACCGCACCACCGAGCACAGATTCTTCCACTAACTTTTCTGCTTTAGACTTCTTAGACCTCGCAGATTATGATCTACCCACACTCACGGGTCCGATTGTAGTTCCTGCTCATGCTGGTTCAACTTCTACTTCTGTATCATCCGATGCCTTTGTCACTGAGCCATCTTCAAGCACTTCTACAAACTCAGTGACACCAGAGTCAACTGCGATCTCTCCCCCTGAAATCTCATCATCAGCCTCACCGGTACCGGTCCAAGAACAGACTCCACAACCTGCTCTTGCACCTATCCCTGAAGAAGCTCCACTACCTTCACCCAGTTCAGCTCAGAGAACTTATGCTCAGGTAGTACGTGAGCCCCGGTTGGAGGCATCACCGCAGAATACTCTGGTGGCTGGATCATCAAGTAGAAACCAGCAAGAGGTCCTGGCAGTGCACGATGAGAACGACGCCACCAACAACCAACAAGCTTATGTTACTCACCCACACACTCGGAAGTGGACAAAAGATCACCCCCTCCCAGATCATCGGGAGTCCCTCACAACCTGTAACCACGCGATCTGCAAAGCACACTGAAAATATGATCCTATTCGGCGGGTTCTTAAGAGAATTTGAACCATCGGATGTTTGGCAAGCTCTCACCGATCCCGACTGGGTGATCGCCATGCAAGATGAGCTGGCTGAATTCGAAAGAAACAAAGTTTGGCGCTTGGTAGAACGACCATGGGGAAAGACTATCATTGGTCTCAAGTGGATACTCCGGAACAAAACCGACGAGAACAATCTCATCATCCGGAACAAAGCTCGCCTGGTCGCCAAGGGTTATCGCCAACAAGAGGGTATCGACTATGATGAGACGTACGCGCCAGTAGCCCGAATCGAAGCGATCCGAATCTTCCTAGCGTATGCTGCACATAAAAACATGACGGTCTGTCAGATGGACGTCAAATGTGCCTTCTTGAATGGAGTTCTTCAAGAAGAAGTGTACGTCGAGCAACCGGAAGGGTTCGTCGATCCTCGATTCCCGAATCACGTCTACCTTTTGGACAAGGCGCTTTACGGTCTCAAGCAAGCTCCGAGAGCATGGTACGAGACACTTACTGATTACTTGCTAGGAGTTGGCTACAAGAAAGGTACAATCGATCCCACTTTGTTTCTCAAAAGGTCAGGTAAAGATTTAATTATCGTTCAGATATACGTGGATGACATTATCTTTGCATCTACGAAGCCTGAGATGTGCCAAGAGTTTGAGAACACCATGAAATCCCAATTCAAAATGAGCATGATGGGCGAGTTGACGTTCTTTTTAGGACTTCAAGTTCAACAACGCCCGGACGGCATTTTCATAAATCAAGCCAAATATGTTCAAGATCTTTTAAAACGATTTGATTTCGGTGGTTCAAACTCTGCGGCAACACCAATGCCCAGGAATTTTCAATTAAATGCAGATACTTCTGGTAAACCGGTTGACCAGAAAACTTATCGGGCAATCATTGGTTCTCTTTTATATCTCACGGCTAGTAGACCAGATATCGTCTTCTCCACGGGTGTCTGCGCTCGTTTTCAGTGTGATCCACGTGATTCACACATGTCTGCTGTCAAAAGAATCCTTAGGTATCTGAAGGGCACACCGGATTTTGGCCTTTGGTACCCAAAGGATTCTGGTTTTGAGCTAATTGCATATACAGACTCAGATCATGCAGGTTGTAAGCTCAACAGGAAAAGCACATCTGGTGCTTGCCAATTTCTTGGAGACAAGCTGGTGAGTTGGTCATCCCGGAAACAGAATTGCGTCTCCCTATCCACTGCGGAGGCAGAATATATAGTTGCCGCCTGCTGCTGCTCGCAAGTTCTGTGGATGAAAACCCAACTTGCTGACTTCGGATACACCATGCATCGGATTCCCATCTATTGCGACTCCAAAAGTGTGATTCAGATCACGGCAAATCCGGTTCAACATTCTCGGACGAAGCACATCGACATCCAGTATCATTTCATCAAAGACCACGTCGAGAAAGGTAATGTTGAACTCTACTTTGTTGAGAGTGACTATCAGCTTGCTGATTTGTTCACCAAGCCGTTTGACGAGAAACGTCACTTCTTTCTCCTAAGCAAGCTAGGAATGCTAGACCTCCCCGCCTGAGGTCTAGGGGGAGTCGCGAGTTCATGTTATGTATGCATGTGTGTAGGGGGAGTCTGTAGGAATTCTCGAGAGATTGCATGATTTGAGGGGGAGTACTAAGTATTGTCTTCAATGTTTGGTGAGTTTACTGACGTTCTCGGATCCACAATACCTTGGATACCATATTATACTTTCTTTTGTAGGTGTGGATCCTCACAACGACTTCTGGTTACTTTAGATCAGAACTCGCACAAAACCCAGTCGAGACGAACCAGGTAAGTCTCTTTTCTCGGGAGTCGAGCGCTGAACTTGTATCTTTTTGCGAACTTGAAAGTTCAGGGGGCGGTAGAGTACATGTCTTGAACTTACAAGTTCGGGGACAAACTTTGCCACTTTCTGATTCTTAATGTTCAGGGACTCGTTTTGCACCTTTGTGAAACTTGTAGTCCAGGGTCTGTTTTGAAACTTCTTTCAACTACAAGTTCAGGGACTACTTTGTAAGTTTCTTGAAACTTCTAGTCCAGGGGTGGTTTTTGCCAATAGGTGAAAGTCGGGTTAAGAGAGTCATCAGGAGAGCCAAACACAGTGTTTTTGACCCAAACACAGTGTATTTCGGTAAAAATATATATACGGTTTCAAGATTTACTTTTCACAAAAATTCAAATTTTCACTTTTTCTCTCTGAACTCTCACCCGGTAACCGCTCTCGCGCTCGATTCGATTTCGCTCGTTTTTGCTCCGTTCGTCGATCAGATTACATATTCGGATTCCTGGTAAGTAAACGATCAATCCTTATATAGTTATAACATCTACATCTGTCGTTTTGAGGTCTGGATCGAAGCCTAAACTTTTCAAAACTTACCCGAAACAAAAACTTCTTGGAATGGGATTTCGGGGCTTTAAATCGATCCTTTGTTGATTAGAAACTTGTTATTAACTGATTTAGGATGCATGTTGATAGTTTAGAGCCTTAGATCGACGTTCGGGGAACGGTTTTTTGATTGGAACTCGAACAGTCTTCGTTTTCCGAATCGGAAAACTTGAACATTCAAGTTTTCCGAATCGGAAAACTTGAATGTTCAAGTTTTCCGCATTCATCAACGATGGTTATTCATATATGTTTTCCGATTCGGAAAACCAGATAAATCCAAATCGGATTATCAGGTTTTCCGAATCCGACCTGTGTCTCGATTTTCAAACTAAGTTTTTCCGATTCGGAAAACATGGAATTACCCTTACGGGTTTCCGAGGTTTTCCGAATCACGTATGAGACCAAGTCTTGCAAAATTTTTCTAAGTGTTGCACATTTTCCGAATCGGAAAACTATGTTTTCCGAATCGGAAAACCCTCCTGTTCTCTATGCTTAATTTTTCTAAGTGTGGGAGTTTCCCGAATCGGAAAAATGCCTTTTCCGAATCGGAAAACTTGTGTTTTGTTGAACTAATTTTTTTCTAAGTGTTGGTGTTCTCCGACTCGGAAAATCACCTTTTCCGAATCGGAAAACACCCCCTCGTGTGTTTGCTCATTTTTCGACTCGGAAAATACGAAATACTCATTTATGGGTTTTCGAGGTTTTCCGACTCGCGCCTAGTCGAGGGTATAGTCTTTTTAACGTAACATTTTTCTAAACACTTAGCTTATCTTCGTATGACTTGACAGAAATGGCTCATCAATCGAACACTTCTGCTCCTCCTTCTCCGGTCAACAACGCTGCTGACCGGGCCCTCATTGCACCCGCTGACATTCGTCCCATCCACCAAAACAACGGGTACGTTGACCTGTCCAACTTCACTGCTCAGGACGAGGTGGTCCTGGAGATCCTTCGTGCGCATCCACTGGCGTACGCGATGCAAGCCGCTGCCAACGTTCCCATGATTTACCTTCAGCAGTTCTTTGCTTCATCTACTGTGGAAACTCGTGATGGCGTGCAGACCATCGTCGGTCGTGTTGATCACACCGACCTTACTATCACTGTGGAGGACCTGAGGTGCGTCCTCCATCTGCCTGCTGCCACTTCTGAGGCCCCGCGAACCACTGGTCTCCGGCACCGAGCTCTTTAGCGAAGTACTCGCTCTCGGGGTCCACTACACTGCAAACAACCGACCGAACGGGATTTCCCAGGTCACCCAGGGGATGCTGCCACCGATCTGGTTCTCCTTCTTCAACATCCTAAACAGGACCTTGTCTTCGAAGACCCACGGAGTGGACAAGGCTTCCACTCAGTTCTGGCATATCATACATGCGGTCGCCTACGGAAGGCGCATTGACTTCGCCCAACAACTTTGGGCTGACATGGTCACCGACGTCCGCCAAGGATCCGCAAGAACCCGTCATACATCCATTCCATGGATGAGGTTCTTCAGTCTGCTTGTTCACGATCACATGGAGCGACATCCGGCCATCCGACGGAGATCCGGCCACCCTCGCTTCGAGAGCGTTCAGATCGGCAGGATGAACCGCAGAAGACTTCGATCAGGTCAGGTTGAAATGCCTATCCCTGATAACGTACTTGGCTTGGCGGACCGTAGGTCTGAGAGTGTTAGGATGTACCGTGCGTCGATAGGTTTAGAAGACGCGTCCATGGACTCCTCAGAACCGAGGAGCCCTACCCCGGACGCGCGACCCGTCCTTCCTAGGAGCCGTGCCTCTGGCACGGCGGGCCAGAGCTCCAGTGGGGGAACTCAAGGCTCGGGAGTGATGAGAGTGGACGTTAGGGGTGAAGTGGGTAGAGTCGTTGGTACGTCCGCCACGCCACACATGTCTCGAGGAGAAGCCTATCAGATGATGCTCCGGAACCGCACCCGTCGAGCCCGAACACCAACTGTTGTCGAAGAATCATCCCTAGCTGCCCGCGAACGTGAATACACTAGTCACTTCCGGGTGAAGCAGTACACCGGGATTCTTCAACAATCCCCAGTTCATTCATCATCGGAAGAACGCCGATCGCCGACACCGCCGCAACAACCTCAACCGACTAGTGAGGACGTGGAAGCTTCCCCACAAGAACAAGCACACGTTCCTTCACCACCACACGCGGCGGCCGTTGCTACTCAGGGTGGCGAACCCTCCGGCGAACCCTCAGGCGATGACTCCGACGGTCACGAGTCCCCCGAGCACACTCCTTCAGACCGTCGTGAGCCCGATGACGAAGCCACCGATGAAGAGATGATCGATTACGGATCTGACTTTGAGTTCCAACTTTCAGAACCAGCAAAGGGCGGGAAGGCCCAGATTATCGATGTGGATGAAGCCACCTCTTCCTTCAACGACGACAGGATCTCCGGAGATCCAGTACTAGCAGGCGATCTAGCCTCGGATGATAGAACCGTCGGTCATGAGGAAGAAGGTGAGGCCGAGGTTGCTACCGGCTGGGGTCGAGAAGACAGTGAGGAAGAAGAGAGAGAGAGGGGAGAAAAGGAGAGAGAGAGAAGAGAAAAAGAGACCGCAGATGTTGATGTCCAATTAGGGGAGCTTTGGGCTCAATTAGAGGATGCGGACGTA
Organism: Centaurea solstitialis; assembly: GCA_030169165.1. Taxonomy (NCBI): domain Eukaryota; kingdom Viridiplantae; phylum Streptophyta; class Magnoliopsida; order Asterales; family Asteraceae; genus Centaurea; species Centaurea solstitialis. The sequence goes on along the minus strand of CM058041.1, from coordinate 51,020,885 downwards.
GAAGTAGAGCCGCACAGGTTAGAAACGGAAGTTTCCCTTACCTCGAGTCCATCCATCAGAGAGGCAACCCACACTGAGACCGGGCACCCTACGATGTCTGGTCAAGACGCTAGCCGCCAACTAGCGCATTTGCACGCCCCAACCAACCACTCGGCCATCTCTCAACAGATGGTCGTTTCATCTTTACACGGGGACTTAGCTCAACTTCCACCGGCCACTCAATCGGAGTCTACTGGTGTTGAAATCAGAGAGGAACTGCCCCTCCTCTCGACTTCTTTCCGTGCACTAGTTGTCCTAGAGCCACTTACCGAGACTTTTCAAGTCATTCACTTGGATAGGACACTACTTGGAGCATCATCAGCCCGCCCAAGTGGCGAGGCCGGAACGGGGAGAGTCGGTGCGTCGAGTGACGCCCTTCGAGGATCCACCGGAAGCCCTGACACCGTCAACATCATTCCAGCGGTGACATCAGGCCGAGAGAGCACCTCAATAGGACTCTTCTCGTCAACCGGAGCCCAAGAGGCACCGGGCGTTGTACTACCGGGACATGGTCCGACAGACTCGAGCAAAGTCTCTAAAGATGCTCACGCAACACCGGGGCTTCTAGGCCTGACGGATTCGGGTGGAATCCCTAAAACCACCCCTGCACCAACGGGACTTTTAGGTCCGACGGATTCGGACGACATCCTAAAAGTCGTCCAAACCAGGTTACTAGCGGTGGAGGAAGCCAACAGGGCTCGAGATGCGCGGGTCGAGGCTCTGGAGAAAGCCTTGGCCGAGACGGAGAGGAAACGACTGGCAGATCTTGAGGCGTCACGAAAGCTTCAAGAAGACCGGGATGCGGAGCTATACGAGCTCAAACGGCGGATCAAGGGCAAACACTCTGAGGCAGCCCCATCATCCGAGACTCCGATCCCCCGTCAGACCGAAGACGTCCTCCGGCTCGCCCCTCCTACTTCGGGCGAACTACCTCCGATACCGGGCTACGTTACTGAGACGGAACATGCGTTCGTCATCTCTTCATACACGACTCAGAACGACCGCCTCTCCGCCCAAGTCAGAGATCAGGAAGCCCAGATCGAGATCCTACAGCAGCGCGTCCGGGAACTAGAGGCCATGTGTCGGTCTCAGACTCAGCCTTCCAAACGGAGGCATGATGACCCTGATGACTCGGCACCGGGTCCTCATGAGGGGGAGGTGCAGGCTTCATCCAAAAGGCCTCGCACCGACCTCCATTCTGCCTCTGGTTCCGGTTCCACTCCAGCTCCAGCTTCCACGGCCGCCCCCTCGAGTGCTCCTACAGAGTCTGCTGCCGCTGACACTCCCTATGTCGATTCAGACACGGAGGATATTCCTGACATGGGGAGTTGGCGCTACGAGCGGATCCCAAAAGATGAAGTAGTTCAGTTTCCCCAGATGATAGACACGGTTCAGATTGAAGTCGTTCCTCCAGAAGCAGCACCGACGGATCCTTCAGACTTCCAGATTTCGGAGGAAGCCCGGAAAATTCTGCGGTCGCTTGCTCAGAGTCTCAGGATATATCAGAAGGGGGACGACATAGTCCGGGATTCTGACTACACCAACCTCACCTCAGCTTTTGTATTTCCCACTCCAGACGCTCCACGGACTATCCATTCTACTGATCCAGATTCCTCTGCTCCAACTGTTATCTAGCTCAACTGGAACCACTCCGTCATCTTCCGTCCATTCCTTGAGGAATCGTTCACCCGCATCTACCAACAGGAAAGACTGCACGTCTGGTCCCGAAAGGTCTACTTCGGGATCTCGCACATCAAGACAAAGAGAAGAAGGACAACTTACGTGCATCAGCGAATGTGCAACTGGGCCACCCATGGACGTCAAAGGATCCGACGTCGCTTCACCAAGGTAACTGCTATGCGCCCTTACAGACATGGCCATCAGTTATTCCTTGAATACGACGTTCGTATGTATGGGACCGGCGTTCCACGAGGTGAGCTACAAGACTGGTCTTTCACGGAAGCTGATTTAGATCGGGTGCATCTAGAAGATCTTCTCACGCTCATCAAGTACCTCCAAGGCCCGATTCTCCGACCAGAGCACTACAGAGACGGCACAAAGATATTGAAGAAGTACGTCCGCCACGCAATCACTCTTGCGAGGGTGACGGACTACCAGCTTGCAATCGAAAGCCGCCAGCCGAAGGTCAACCTGCTCAGACCAAACCTGCTCGTGCCTGGTATTGATGCTTACACTCCATATATGCCAACCAGGATACCTGAGCATGGGGTTCTCTATTTGACTCGGAAGAAGAAGGAGCGCAGGTTTATGAGATTTGGCGAGCTCTCCAAGTTCTGCGACGGGACCCTTCTTTATGTCTACAACGGGATGCAGAGTAGACTACTGGCTGACCAGATTCCTGGACGGAGGATCATAGATGGGAAGGGAAAGCTACTGGAGGCGATGAGACTGATTGAGAGGAAGCTCAAGGAACGGTTGATGTACAGGAGAGTCGAGGCTGCGATGCAGATGAGAGCTAGGATCATCGGCGAGTGGGAGGAGTACTTGCAAATGTCTAAGTGGGAGCCAGCTCTGGAGCTTCCACCACCTTTCTGACTTCTTCACAAAGGGGGAGATTGTAGGACCTCTTTGTTGTGAAGAGTCAGAAATCACTATCTTACTTGCTTTCTTGTTTAACTTCCTTTGTTTGTAAACATTATCTTTTGTTAGTGCCCCTGTTTGAGGTTTGGAACCTCGGGGGCCTTTGATGACATTTTGTATAACTTCCTTCTACCTATAAAAGGTAAAGGATGTTTAGGGTTTTTGGTATTGATTCATTATTACCATTTTGGGAAAATACTCCATTGTTAAACATTATTCAAGCTTTGATGAATTCAATCATGATTTCCATCCATTTCTTCATCTTTTCTATGATTTATGGGACAACACGAGCTACGTCTCGTTTCATCCCGGGCCACCAGTAGTTTGTCTTTAAATCCATATACATCTTATTGGCACCCGGATGTATCGAGAACTTAGATTTGTGCGTTTCGTCTAACCGAGTCTGCCTAGCCTCACACGATGTTGGCACCTACACCCATCCGAAACAGGTTAACAACCCTCTACTGTTCGACACCAATTGAGGCAACTGGCCCTTGATCCATTCTCGCTTCTGGTTCTCTTCTTTGATCACATCGGCCTGAGATTGTCTAATCTAGTTAAGGAGAGAAGTCGTCACCGTCAGCCTCATCAAAGGTACTCAGAAAAGAGTATTGTGAGTCTTGTTACTCAGTGCATCTGCCACCACATTCGCCTTTCCCGGGTGATAAAGGATTTCACAGTCATAATCCTTCACCACATCTAACCATCTTCACTATCGCACATTCAAGTTTTATTGACTTATGAAATAATAAAGGCCCTTAAGGTTTGTGTATAGGGTACACTTATCTTCATAAAGGTAATATCGCCATATCTTAATTACAATAACTACCCCTGCGGGCTCTAAATCATAAGCCACGTAACTTACTTCGCATGTCTTTATCTGATGGAACACCTAACCGTTCACCTTCTCAAACAAACAGTTCTCCCCCACTTGGAGTTCAAACTGTTATCCTCTATACTTCACACTCTAAATGAGCGTGATCACGTCTAAGCTAATCCATACCAACCATCTCGTTAACTTCTTTCATCACAAAGTAATCATATTTGTTATCCTCATGATTATCCAAAAACACACAATATTCTCACCCAATAGCTCATCTTCACAACACAAAGGATATTGCCTTATCTAGCCAATTACCATACATATGGTAAATTAACATTACCTCCCGACTTTAACTTTCTCGAAGTTAGATGAACCACAAATTCACAATCACTTCATTTGCCCCCAACAACTAAATCCGACAATCCCTACTTCAGCCTCGAGGCCTACGGGTGTAACCACCAGTGTAGGAAGTACAAGAATTAAGCGAGGATCAATCTGAATAATAGGCTCGACCTCTACAAATCTTCATACCCAAACTTTCATCAACTATTTTCATAGTTGCTGGCCTAAATTCTGAGCCGGTACAGAAATATATTGGCCACTCACTTAGTTATATCAACGATCTTGTTCATACCTAGGTCATCGGTTTGGTACAAATTCCTTCCCATAAAACCTCTTACCATCTTATATAAATTTGACCAATTTGTCAATCCAAAATTTCTTCTAAATTTTCTTCTGCCAATCAGAATCTATAAAATCAGTCTTTAACTTCATTATCAGTCGTTAACCATGAGGATGAATTAACGACATCTTTCAAAACAAGACTTCCCCAATGAAACCTCTTTCTACCTCAAACAAAACAATCACTAACTATTACACCCTCAAGACTAATTAAGGGCATAAATTACTCCATTACAACATTACTAAAGTCAACGATTTAAGACTTCCAATATCAACCACTGTTCTTTAACATAAACAATGGGTCTGAAATCAACCATCACGACTATACTATTACATTTATCTCACCAAACTTTCTTCTATGGTTCATTCGACCCTCACCATGACCTAGTGAGTTCATAGCCTTCACGTATAATGACATAATTATTTAAATTATTTTTGTACATAAAAAAAATCAATATGCACCATGGCATGAAACAACTTAGATAAGCATAACTCAATAACACAAAAATGAATGGCACACATATAATGATTTCAGGAATCGCCCATACACACCACATGACATCATACTACCTTGCACGGCCAACTGACGCCAATGCAAATAAAGTGACCGAAATAAAACTTTCATCATTTGCAAAATGCTAGACAAAATCCCTGACACCAATTGAGTTAATTTGCGCTTCCACTCATTGGTAGGGTATTCAATATGTTCGTTTTTAGTTTCACTTATAAAGTTTTGCAACTAAGTGTTGCCATTTTCTTTTTAACAATTAAATTAAAAATCGTTCAATCATGAAAGAGGCGAAACGACTTTAACAATCACTAAATAAAAATATCTTCAAGGGACAACATAGGTTTTCTAAAAAATCGTTTTTCTAAATACAAGCTCTTTTCCATAAGATTTAATAAATTCAATGAGAAAAGACGACACATTTCGTTTTAGACAAAAATAAAATACATAGATTTTAACTTTCAACATGAAGGCTATTCACTCAGTCATGGTCAACCACTTACTTTCCAACAATTCACCAACTCATGGTTTGCTTTCTTTCTTCTATCTTGCTCTTCTAATTCAGGCTCTCTAGCCCAAAATTTTCCATGCATCTGATGGAAATCTGTAACACCCCGCTAAAGCGGAACCGCAAGGTGTGACAGTCTAGATTTCATCGCGATAGGAGATAAATAGCACCAATCATTCATATTAAAAAATAATTAAAGTTTACATTGTATTACAACCAACCATAATTAATGGTTTACAATATAACGAAAATAACAAGTCTTGATTGGTGATTACAAAATTCCACAATTTAGCCCTATCAAACCTTCGGATTTCCTGAAAAGCATGTTAAAACAAGCGTCAACTACGAGAGTTGGTGAGTTCACAGGTTTTTATATGCACAAAATAGTTTAAATGCAACAAATTTTTAGTGAACCTTTTTGTTCACTCAATTTTTCATAAACCAGTTATAGTGAACCTTTTTGTTCACTACCGATACTAGCCTGAACATTAGTGAACGTTTTTGCTCACTCCATTTCTAGCTTAGTATCACATGTGAGTAAATTTCCCGGGTCAAGTTAATCGCATGATATTTATTCTTTGAGTCACTACTAATCCTGCCATTTATGACATGCTACGCCCCTATTCTACCTCAGCGGTGGGACTAAATCCCACATGTGTAGAATTTTTATTCAATACAGTGCACCTATATTCTCGTCAGTTCAAGGTGGGTATGTCAACCAAATAGCGCTTTCCACGTGTATTATAGGCCCATTGTTATGAGTTAATAGTAGTTACCGGGGACCTTTTCATTTCAGACTCACTATATCATGCCGCATAACATTTCAAATTTAACTCACAATACATTTCATTTCGTAACATTTTCACAATTATTCACATTCATTTGTAAACATGCTTTTCACCCCAAAACACGTAAAAACGGTAAAAAGTGGGGCTATGAATACTCACCTGGACTAGCTTTTGCGTTTCTAAATAACCGTTAGTGCGTGATCAAGTCCCGGCTCCGAGTCTATAAATGCCCTAACACATACGTAATTGACGTAAGTTCTAAATTCAACGGTCCATATTTAATAAGTCAATACCGATATCCCATATAATGCCTTTACTATATTTCATTAGGTTCATTTTAGTACTAAAATATGTTTTGTTACTTTAAATAAATGTCCAAACTTATGGGGATTTCTTGGTAATTGCAAAACAACTCTTTTTAAGAAATCTGATTTTTGGCAGATTTGTATTGCTTCAAAAATGCTACTATTTTGTCTAGTTCCGAAAGGAGTTAAGCTACCAAAATTTTATCCATTAATATAATGGGTATTAACAACAATCCTACCAAATTTTATGATTTTAGGAGATGATTAACATATTTTAAAGATTATTGAAAAATCAGTGTGCATGCATCAATTTTGAAAAGACAAGTCTGTGGAGTTTGTTTCATAGAGATCTCATTACTATTCCAAAATTTGAATTTCAAAAGGGATTTTAAAGTTAATTCAAATATCTAACAAATGAAACTTGTTTCACACAATTTGGATGGTTTTTGAATGAGATATGACCCCATGAACTCAAGCATGTGAATCTGCCATCATTGGGCAGACTGCACTCCGAATTTCATTTCATTGGTTGCACATTCAAAACTCCACCAAATAATGTGATTCCAGATTCTTTAGAAAGCCATCTCACTGAACTTGAACTTAGAACCAAGAATCATGCATTTTAGGTAAGTTATCAAGAAGATATGCATGCATGAAGTTGATACAAATTTCTGACTAGAAGCTGATGAACAACAAAAAGTTTCAACATGGTTGAGGGCTCAAAACATGGAATTTTTGAGTGATTCCAGTGGGGTTTGAACCCTAACACATAAAATATTGTACCATAAAATTTCCAGAAGAGAATGAATCCAAAAACACCCTTTTTGGGTCGTATAAACAACATGCAACAAATCTGTCAGCACAATCCAGATTCTAAATACACTTTTTATCCACCAAAAACACATAAAATCACCAAATTTTGGGGTTTTCTTGAATAATAAACTAAAACCTTCAACTTGTATCCACTAAATAGATGAAATACACTTAAATATCATTTTAAACACATGCAAGAAACTATTATAAAAGTTCAGCCCCAAAAGAGATTCAAAAACACTAAAATAAAAGGTTTTCACTTTCAATCTTGTGTTCATAAGGAGGATTCATAGAATTTGCTTTCTTTGAATGTTCTTGCACATTTATAAAGCTCATTCTTGTCCTCAAACATCAAGATTGTTGTTCAACCAACAAAGAGGTTTTAAACCTCAAAAAGAACATGAAAAACTCCAAAATGAGCAAAAATTAACACTAACATGCATAATCTTTTCTTACCTTTGAACAAACAGTTATAAGAGCTTCAAATCTTTGATTACAACACTTCAAAACTCAGATTTTTGGATGGATTTTGGCTGGTTTTAGAGAGAGAATTCGAAGAGAGAGAGAGAGAGAGTAGAGAGAGAGTAGAATCTTGAAATGATTTTTGTGTAAGAAGTGAGATTTTTTTGTTTTGAATCAAGAGAGAGAGAGTGGGATATAGGGGGGGGTGGCAGGCCATGTGGGGCCCACCCAACCCTCTCACATAATTTTTTTTTTAAGAATGGTTTAGTTTTATACTGCTAAATCAACGCAGTACCGGGTTTTGGCTCGTTTCGGTAGAAACCGATTTTTCGAAGGTAAATTTAGGTTACTTTAATCAATTTACTTATATTCTTACTAAAGTAACATATTTTTTTTTATAAATCAATTTTAAATTTGGCATTACAGGATTATCGGGTGACTTTGGGCCGGTACGGGCTTTTTCGGGCAGTTTTTGGGATTTTTAGGTTTTTGCCTAAATTTTTCACGCAAACTAACCTAGTTTCTTTTAATAACTTAAATAACTAACTTTTAACCTACGGAAACGCTACTGAGTGATTTAACGAGTAGCTAACCTGAAGGTCAAAACTGTCAGTTGTCACAAAATCATTCCACCTTACTATCACCACACCTTCTCTTAACTTTGACTTCAGTATACCAACATATCAAATCGTCTTAATTCCTTCATTCACAACATATTTCAGCCAATAATTTCGAACAAGTGAGCGAATACTCTAAAAGCTTGTCGGTAGTCTCATTCATTAATTCATATCATCGTCTCAATTTCACTGATTGACTTTTCTACCTCTATCTGAGGTACTTGTCGTTCCGTAAAAAAATAGGGAATCAATTCCACACCATATTCTCTACTTGCTCTAAATGACTAGGAAGTAACTTATGAAAAACTTCCCTTATCTCAGCTGCAACCACTTCCTTTAAATCAGAAACTTCTTAATTATCTCTACTAGGTAGTCTGTCATTTTGACCTTTTACCTCCATCTAACTGATTCATAAAACATCACTTTTTAGGATAATTTTATCCCTTAAATCAAATTCAAAACATCACTTGTCGTACGTAAAAGAGAAAAGTCATAACACTTTTCTTTATAACAACAAACTCATACCATCACTTCTACTTATTCCATTCACATACTATCATACTCTTTACATACTTCTCCTTAACATTCTATCTATAAACAATCCTATCATAACGTGCTTCTAATCCCCCTCTTCCTATGACCGCGTTCGGGTCAATAACTCCTCTTACGATTCAGTTAAGTCCTCACAGTACAATGTAATTGCAATGATATGGGCCGTTATATCCTTATAATTACATCCTACATATTTGGTCCATTCATCATCACGAAAGAGTCATTTTCCCAGACTTGGTTCAGTCACATAACACATAGAACGTAGATTACTACATGCACTTCTAATAGTAGCTACTATGCACTATAATGTCATAGGCTTTAATAAATACTTTACTAGCTTCATACACATACCACCAACATTTTCATGTCATAAACCTTCATACATCGTCATAACCATCAAGTTACCATACACGCATTTACAATAACAATAATATGGCTCAATTCCTTACTCATAGCATCATAAGTGTAATTACATTTCTTTCATGCCCAAGACAGTCAGATATAACACTTAACAGTGTTCTTCCAATAATCAACATATCATGCTTACTAAAAACACATAAAATCACCAAATTTTTATCAACCAAAAACACATAAAATCACCAAATTTTGGGGTTTCTTGAATAATAAACTAAAACCTTCAACTTGTATCCACTAAATAGATGAAATACACTTAAATATCATTTTAAACACATGCATGAACTATTATAAAAGTTCAGCCCCAAAAGAGATTCAAAAACATCAAGATTGAATGTTCTTGCACATTTATAAAGCTCATTCTTGTCCTCAAACATCAAGATTGTTGTTCAACCAACAAAGAGGTTTTAAACCTCAAAAAGAACATGAAAAACTCCAAAATGAGCAAAAATTAACACTAACATGCATAATCTTTTCTTACCTTTGAACAAACAATTATAAGAGCTTCAAATCCTTGATTACATCACTTCAAAACTCAGATTTTTGGATGGATTTTGGTTGGTTTTAGAGAGAGAATTCGAAGAGAGAGAGAGAGAGAGAGTAGAGAGAGAGTAGAATCTTGAAATGATTTTTCTGTAAGAAGTGAGATTTTATTGTTTTGAATCAAGAGAGAGAGAGAGTGGGATATAGGGGGGGGTGGCCGGCCATGTGGGGCCCACCCAACCCTCTCACATAAATTTTTTTATTTTTTTTTTATTTTAAGAATGGTTTAGTTTTATACTGCTAAATCAACGCAGTACCGGGTTTTGGCTCGTTTTCGGTAGAAACCGATTTTTCGAAGGTAAATTTAGGTTACTTGAATCAATTTACTTATATTCTTACTAAAGTAACATATTTTTTTTTATAAATCAACTTTAAATTTGGCATTACAGGATTATCGGGTGACTTTGGACCGGTACGGGCTTTTTCGGGCAGTTTTCGGGATTTTTAGGTTTTTGCCTAAATTTTTCACGCAAACTAACCTAGTTTCTTTTAATAACTTAAATAACTAACTTTTAACCTACGGAAACGCTACTGAGTAATTTAACGAGTAGCTAACCTGAAGGTCAAAACTGTCAGTTGTCACATTTACCCCCGGTTGAAAGAAATTTCGTCCCGAAATTTAATTCTTGCTGCTACCACCGGGGTCTTTTGTGAATAGATGCGGGTATTTGTTTTTCATGAAAGCCTCCCGCTCCCAGGTAAATTTTGGTCCGTGCCTGGAATTCCATCGAACTTTGACGATCGGTATCTTACTGCGCCTAAGCTGCTTGATTTCTCGATCGAGGATTTCAATTGGTTCCTCCGTAGTTCGCAGTTGTTCATCGATTTGAATTTCCTCCAGAGGTAAGACTACTGTCTCTTCTGACAGGCATTTCTTCAAATTAGACACGTGGAACGTGTCATGAATAGAGCTGAGCTCTGGGGGTAAGTCCAATCTGTAAGCGACTGGTCCGATTCTGTCCAAGATTTCAAACGGTCCGACAAATCGGGGGCTCAACTTTCCCTTCTTTCCAAATCTTATTAGCCCTTTCCAAGGCGATACCTTCAGTAGTACCCTATCACCAATCTGGAATTCCAACGGTTTCCGTCGATTATCAGCGTAACTTTCCTGGCGATCTCTGGCCGCTTTAAGCTTTTCTTGAACCATCTTGATCTTATCAGTTGTTTCTTGAACGATGTCAGGCCTGATTAGTCGACTTTCTCCCACTTCCAACCAATTAAGTGGGGATCTGCACTTGCGTCCGTACAAGGCTTCATATGGAGCGCACTGGATGCTGGCATGATAGCTGTTGTTGTAGGAGAACTCGACTAAGGGTAAGGGGTCATCCCATCTACCTCCAAATTCCAACACACAAGCACGTAACATATCCTCCAACGTTTGTATGGTTCTCTCAGTCTGTCCGTCGGTCTGAGGATGGTAGGCGGTGCTCAAATCTACGCTGGTACCCAATGCTGCCTGTAGTGACTGCCAAAATCGCGAAGTGAATCTGCTGTCTCTGTCGGAGATGATCGAGATTGGCACTCCATGTCGCATGACTATTTCATCGACATACAATTGCGCGAGTCTATCAATGCTAAAGCTTTCTCTTATTGGCAAAAAGTGCGCAGATTTCGTGAGCCGGTCAACAATTACCCATATCGAATCATGGCCCTTTTTAGTCTTGGGTAACTTGGTCACGAAATCCATTGATATCCGTTCCCGTTTCCATTCTGGGATTTCCGGTTGCTGTAAAAGTCCAGACGGTTTCTGGTGTTCTGCCTTGATTCTTGCACAAGTCAGACATTTGCTCACATAAGTGGCGATGTCCTTCTTCATTCCAGGCCACCAATAGTGCTCCTTCAGTCCTTTATATGTGACATCCGTCAATTTTTGACGTTCAGGTTAGCTACCTGTTTATTTTGCTCAGTAGCGTTCCCGTAAGTGAAAAGGTAGAATTTAAGTTGCCTGAGTAATTTAGGTTAGTTGCGTGAAAAAGTTAGGCAAAAATCCTAAAAGTCCCGGAAAATACCCGAAACAGCCCGTACCGGCCCGGAAACGTCCGAAAATCCTATAATGCCAAAATATGAAAACGAAATGTACAAAATAAAGAATTTTGTTAAAAACTTGAATAAACTGTGCCATATAGTCCAAAAGTGCTTTCGAAAAAGTCGGTTCCTACCGAAAACGCGAAAAACCCGATACTGTGTTTAAAAATACAGTGTAAGAATTAATTAAATACTTCAAAAAAAAAAATTTGAGGAGAGGTGGGACCCACAAGGGGCCGGCCACCCCCCCCCCCTACCCTCTCTCTCTCTCTCTCCTCTTTCCCATAAACCATCATCATTCTCCTCTTTTCTCTCATTTTCTTTCAAATCTCTCTCTCTCACTCTAAAATTCATTCTCTCCATCTTCTCTCTAGAAAAATCCAGCCTTCATCCCGTATTCAAACCAGATTTTGAAAGATCAAACACCATTCCAAGAGTAAAAGTGTTTTAATCTCAAAGGTAAGAGCATTGAGTATGTGTTAAACTTCGTTTTTGAGCATTTTAAGCTTCATTTTCGTATTTTCTTGAGGTTTTAACCTACTTCTATGGTTTCTTAATCCTCTTGTTGTTTGGGAAGGAGATTTAGTGTTGTTCCAGATTCAAGCTCTAATCAATATGCAAACAAATAGAGAATGATTTGAAAGCCATATGTCATTGATTCTTGGAGAATTGATTACACACACTAACCACACCAAGAACACACACACTTAAGAAGTTAAACTCTCTCAAATCACTCTCTTTCACAATGAAGCGTATGTGCATGTCACACCAAACAAACTAACTCACATTGGGTATTTATACCCAAACCCTTACAACCCTTCAACTTTGAACTAATTACACTTTCTACCCTATCTATACAAAACTATTACAAAGCACATATAAAAGGACTAAAACTATAAAGCAAGGTTTGACTTCTTTGACCAATTTGACTTTGCCTTTGTCTTCACTTTAGCACAATCTTGTGATCTCGGATACAATCCGATTTTGCATCCAACAATCTCCCCCTTTGGATTCGAGATCACAAAAAGAATTAGGCAAACGTCTTCAAGAAAGCATCAACACTTTAAGCATCAACGATAAGCTTCCTTGAGCGATAAGCTTCCGTAATAATCTTCACGAATCATCCAAATCTTCATGAAGCTTTAACACACTTTGAACACGAAGCTTTAACAAATCAAGATATCTTCAAATAATCACCAAACTTCAAACATCTCTTGCAAGCATCTCTTGTCATATCTCGTAATCTTCTCTTTGACTTGACATTTCGGAACCATCTCCCCAAAGTATCTTCAGAAAGCATTTCTCGACTTTACATTTCTAAACCATCTCCCCCTTTTTGATGAAATATGAAATAATCATCAAAATCTATAGAAATGTAAGATCAGATCAACTCAGCTCGTAAAGATACAAACATGTAAAAATACCACCATAGATATCAAAAACCATCTCACATAACCATCTCCTCCTTGTTACTCCAGAATTCCCCTTATTACTCCAAAGAAATACCGTCAATTCCATAAAGTAATCCGAATCTTTTCAAATTCAGATTTAAGTGGAAAATCCTGAAACAACACATGAATCAGTTGGAATGCCTGTGAGAAGCACAAAGCAACTCAGTGCAACAAATGCACTATATAAGGAGCTTTAGTGATGATCACTCCCCAGGGCTTCCGTTCAATCATCGCAAACACTAAAAGTATTCCTATGAACGTTCCGACAAAGAAACAAATTCCTTGTGTGTATTTGTGATGAAAGAAAATAGCATCAAGTGCTTTCATAAGGCTCAAAATGTGAAAACATTTCACGACTCGATGTGTAGAAATGAAGTTCGAAGGCAGGGCAGCTTCCTTCTGTTTCAATATCGATTTTCCAAATGAAAACCTGATAGATTATGTGCTGCGTCCCCGTGATGAAATGAAACATCTCCTTGTTAAGAAGGAAATGAGTAGCTAGTGGGGTAAAAACGAGAGTCGGCATTGGGCTTTGCCTTATTTCAATATCGGTCACCAAAGAATGTGAACCAATAGATTATGTGGTTGCCCGGCTTAGAAAAGGTTGGTGCAGAGTTTTATATTTCTTTTAACTCTGTTCTCACACCCTCCAATTCTTTTAAGCATCCTCACTTCTAACCAATCTCTCATATAATATTTTTCCGCTCAATCACTATGAGAATAACTCGACCACCTGAGTCATCTCCCCCACTCTTTGATGGAGACCCCTCACTCATTTCTCAAGGATAACTTCTTGGGTAGGATTGCCGGTTCTGGAAATCCATAGAAGTTCTGTTAAGCTCACACATCCCATGAAATAAGTTTCCTAAACATGATAGTACAATGATTCATCGAGTGAATCAATGAGCCAATAGGAAGCATGCTCGAACACATATATATGAACAATATAGGAGCATAAGAATTTCGTCAAACAAGTATATGAAATGAATAACATGAAAGATAAAAACTTGTTTGAGAAAACTGATTCATCATATGATGTGAGATATGTTCTTGAAAAGCTATGGTGTACTCAAAATGAATGACTGTTATCTATACGATCAAGATATAGATATAGCAATGAAGAACGTATCTGATCAAAGAAACGATGAAGAACAAATAGGAAGATAGCAAGCGAGCGTATTACCACCGAATAATATGAGCATATAGAGACGTGGTAATAACAAGACAAAAGAAGCTAAACCGGTGTGTATGAATACTTGAAAAGTATATGAAAAGATAATACACAAGTATTAATCTTTGGAAACACACGGTTAGAAAATATCCGTCAACTCATCATGATATGAAAACATGGAAAATCACACTTCTAATTCGAAAAATCATTTGAGAATCGAGAAGTGAGTTTGAACATTTAAAAACATTTTTCATACCAGAAAGTTGTTCGTCTTTCAGATATGTAAGCATTAAAGCTTATTTGAACTCTCCCCCTAAAATGAATATCACTTTTAAGAACTCCCCCTCAAATGGATAATCTGCAAAACAAAGTAGAATGAGGTATTCATTGAAAATGAATACTTAGATGTTAGTCAGATAGTATCCAATCCAGAATAATTAAGCAACTCCCCCTTAAATTAAGATCCGTAACAGATTTAAGTAGGAGTAAGCATGCCAAGCTTGCTAACCAAAAAGTTAAAACGCTTTTCATCTAAAGGTTTAGTGAAAAGGTCAGCAAGTTGGTAATCTGTTTGAACAAAGAACATTTCGATATTACCTTTCTCCACATTGTCTTTGATAAAATGATAACGAATGTCGATGTGTTTGGTCTTGGAATGCTGAACCGGATTTGACGTTATCGCAATGGCGCTTTCCGAATCACAGTAGATAGGGACTCTCTTCAACTTGTAACCATAATCTAGTAGTTGTGTCTTCATCCAAAGCACTTGCGAACAACAACTTGCAGCGGCCACATATTCTGCTTCGGCCGTAGAAGTGGAGACGCAATTTTGCTTTTTCGAAGTCCAACTAACAAGTTTATCACCTAAAAACTGACATGATCCAGAAGTGCTTTTCCTATCCAGTTTGCAACCACCATAATCTGAATCTGTAAAAGATATTAGCTCAAAACTAGAATCTTTCGGATACCAAAGGCCCAACTCGGGTGTGCCTTTGAGATACCGTAAGATCCTTTTAACTGCCGCAAGGTGTGACTCTTTAGGATTAGCTTGAAAACGAGCACAAAAACATGTGGCGAACATAATGTCCGGTCTAGTCGCAGTTAGGTACAAAAGAGAACCAATCATGCTTCTGTAAATCTTTTGATCAACGGGTTTACCGGTTAAATCAGGACCCAAAAGATTTCCAGTTGGCATTGGTGTTTTAATTGGAGAACAATCAGTCATGTTAAACTTTTTCAACATATCTTTAATATATTTTGACTGATTTATAAAGATGCCATCAGGGTTTTGTTTGACTTGAATTCCTAAAAAGAAATTCAATTCACCCATCATGCTCATTTCAAACTCTGTCTCCATGATTTTAGAAAACTTTGTACACAACTCTGGATTAGTAGAACCGAAAATAATGTCGTCAACATAAATTTGAACTAAAAGCAAATCATCACCTTCTTTCTTCAGAAAAAGAGTAGTATCGATCGTACCTCGTTTGAATCCTTTGGATAAGAGATGATTAGTCAGAGTTTCATACCATGCTCTTGGAGCTTGTTTTAGACCATATAATGCTTTGTCCAAGATGCATACATGATCGGGAAAATCTGGATCGACGAACCCTTCAGGTTGCTCTATATAGACCTCTTCATGCAAGACTCCATTCAAGAACGCAGATTTGACATCCATTTGAAATACCTTGATGTTCTTGTGAGCTGCATAGGCCAGAAAGATTCGAATTGCCTCGATCCTCGCTACCGGTGCAAAAGTCTCATCGTAGTCAATACCTTCTTGTTGAGAATAACCTTTAGCAACCAATCGCGCTTTGTTTCTGACAATCAATCCGGATTCATCTTTCTTGTTTCTGAAGATCCACTTAGTTTTAATGATTGATTTATCTTGCGGTCTCGGAACCAAGCGATACACTTTGTTTCTTTTGAACTGTAGAAGCTCTTCTTGCATTGCTAGAAGCCAATCAGAATCGTCTAAGGCTTGAGAGACATTCTTTGGTTCAATTCTGCTCAAGAAACTTTTGTATAGGCAGTAATTTGCAGATGCAGATCGCGTTTTAACACCATCATTGACATCACCAATCACATTGTAGAGTGGATGTGCTCTTGTCCATTTCAACTGAGCAGGAAGAATTGCAATATCATCTAGATTGTTCTGACTATCATTTTCATCAATGATTGCAGGAATCTCTGATTGATCATCGGGGGTTAACTCTGATTGCTCAACACTTGGAACTGGTATAGCCTGATCAGAGTTAGAAGTAGAACAAATATTCTCCGATGGTCCGGAATCATTCACGCTTGAAGGTTCTGGGACATCGGGAATATCAACTCTTGGATTTCTGGAAAGAATAAGATCTTCATTATCTGCACAAATATCCAGAAAAGCATCCATAAACAGTAAATCGAGTTCTGAACTATTTGGATCAGTAATAGAATCAGAAGTCGTAGTAGAAGCTTGACTATGAATTTCGAGTCCTGAACTGCTATGTTCAGAAGTCATTGACACGGTTTCATCAAAGGTCACATAAACGGTTTCCATCACGATCTTGGTTCTTTTGTTGTAGACCCGGAAAGTCTTCGACGTTAGCGAATAACCAAGAAAGTATCCCTCGTCGGCTTTCTTGTCAAACTTACCAAGATTGTCACGGTTGTTGAGAATGTAACACCTACAACCAAAAACATGAAAAAATTTCACATTAGGAACTCTACGGTTGATTATATGATAAGGAGTTTTCTGAAAGCGCTTAGTGATGATGGTTCGATTTTGTGTAAAACAAGCCGTTGAAACAGCTTCGGCCCAAAAGGTAAGAGGTAATCCGGAGTAAGCTAGCATCGTTCGTGCCGCTTCCACTAAGGTTCGGTTTCGTCTTTCTACAACTCCATTTTGTTGTGGAGTATAAGCACCTGAAAAATTATGAGAAATACCAACAGATGTTAGATAAGCATCTAAAGTAGCATTCTTAAATTCAGTGCCATTATCACTCCTAATCTTTCGAACTGGAAGTTGCAAAAGAACTTGGATCCTCTTGATAAACTTTATGATCAACTCGGGAGCTTCAGATTTCATTCTCAGAAATTCTAGCCATGTGTACCGTGAGTATTCATCAACCATAACTAGAATGTACTTCTTTCCACTAATTGATTGAATTCTCATAGGTCCGCATAAGTCCATGTGGATCATTTCGAGTGGTGATTGACACGAAGATTCTGTCTTTGACTTGTGAGAACTTCTCTTCATCTTTCCCATTTGACAAGCCGGACATAAAGAATCTCTATCAAATGTCAACTTTGGAAGACCTTTCACCAATCCACCATTGGCTAGTTTGCTAATATCTGAGAAATTCTGATGAGAAAATCTTCTATGCCATAACCAACTTTCGCCTTTTGTTGCCTTTGAAAACAAACAAACTGGTTTCGACGAATCTATCACCGGAAAGTCAACCACATAGAGATTGTAAAACCGTCTCCCTTCAAAAATCTCAACACCATCACTATTAATGATAAGGCAGTTAATGATGGAAAATAAAACAATGTTATAACCATCACAAAACTGACTTGCACTAAAAAGATTATGACTTAACCCCTCAACATAAAGTACCTTCTTTATGGATACCTTACCATTTGTAAGAATGCCGTAACCTTTGATGACACCCGTCGTTTTATTTCCAAAACTAACCGTTCCTCCTGGTCGTTCCACATAATTGTGCAACAATTCCTTGTAGCCAGTCATATGTCTTGAACAACCGGAATCGACATACCACATATGCCTGGCCTGTAGAAACATGTTAGTTTATCTTGGGAACCCATATCCAAATGGGTCCTTTCTTGTTGGTCTCATACATCTTTAACAAATCAGAAGATGAACCTAAAATCTTACAGTTTATTCCAGACTTTGAAATTTGTGCATTCAATAAATCTTTAGGAATCCATTTGCACACAAATTTCACATCAACTGATTTATCTTTTGCTTGTGAAAGATTTTTCTTTTTAGCACTAAACACTTTAGCACGATGATCAAACGAGTAAGCACGAGATTTATCATGAGAAACACCACTAGATCTCTTCTTGTTATCATGACTAGAGTTCAAAGAAAAAGAGTTATCACCACAATTAGTACAATGCAAACGTTGCATAGCAAAAAACATTAAGGCAGACTCAAAAGAGTTTTGACACTTATTGAATCTAACATTCAGATTACATTTATTTGCATCATCAACGGATGACTTTTTAACAAAACGCTTTTTCTTCTTTGAATCTTTCTTCTTCCACCCTAGGCCATGTCGTTTAAAACTTTTTAAATCTGTAGAATCAGAAGAACTAGAGTTAATAGGTGTCTTAGGAACTGAACATACATCAGATGAATCTTTTGAAGATGTTTCAAGTGTAGCACAAGAAGTACTTCCTACCTCAAAAGTACTGCATCAAAATTAATGAACAAGTTTCAACTTTAAAAAGTACATGAGATTTATATCTTTTGAAATTCACTATCACTTGAAACATTTATAACAGTTGTTTATCTTGTGTACTCGATTTGATTTTTCAAAAACAGCACCAACTCCACATCTGGTATTTTGAGGTCTGATTTAAGGATATTTTCCTTCAACATACTATCTAAACTTTTGTACTCTTAAGATATCCATCTTTGTCAATAACAGCATATGTAATTAAATCAGTAAACTTCAGTCTTACTTGATCAAAACAAGGGAGTATCTTGAAAACTCAAACATGGGTTTGAAATATAAATTTATCTTTTGACTTTCCTTCAAAAAACCCCTTTTCAAGTATATCATATCACTCCATTATTGATCTAAGAATCAACAACATAGGTTTTGGATCGTAATCATACTAGAATCACAGGGATATCTAGACTCAATTAATACAGAAACACGCCTTTTTTCATTTCCTCATGAAACGATTTTATTATAACTTGAATAAACTCAGAAAGATTTTCACAATCTGTTTCTTTTTCAAGTTCACTTGTCTTATCTTCAGATTTAGGAGTAGAATCAGTCGTCTTTGACTCATTTTCAATATCGTTACTAAGCTTTTCAGATTCATTTGAAAAAGACTTTATATCTTGAGAATACAAAGAAACACACTGAGTATGAGAAAACTCGGGTTTTCTTGTTTTATAACTTTGATTTAAATCATCATATTTAAAATCACATGTGAAATCAAAGTTATTCTTTCTCTTTGGCTTTGAATCTGAAAAACTATCACTTGAGTCATCAACAACTTTTTCTTTACCTTTATCCGAAGAATCAGATAATGAGCTACCAGATTTTACAAAGGTCTCATTTAATTTTGGAAAACTTAAGTTATCAAACTGATAAAGACCTTTAGGGGCTTTCTTTAAAACATCATTTTCAGGTAAACCTAACCCCATTTTCGGATTGTAAAACCTAGTATCTTTTAGATTATTTGTCAAAAGCTTAAGCGTCTATTGAGTCTGACCTCTTTTGATATTAAGATCCTCCAATTGTTTTATCTTAGCATAAGCCTCAGACCTATCTTGAAAACAAACTTCAAATTTGATCATATATTCAGCTTTTTCAGACTCCAAATTGACTAAAGCACTCTTCATCTCAGAAATTTGAGATTCTAGTTTGGCTTTCTCTTTCCTAATCTCAGCCTTTTCAAGCTCACGATCATCAGCTAAAGATTTATATAATTCACATTCATTACTGAATTCAATGACTCGAGCTCTTTCGAACTTAATCTTTTCCTTCAAGTCATCAAATTCAGTTTTTAAAATTAAAAACTGTTCTTCTAAAGAGCATTCATCATTATCAGACATATCCGAGTCAGAAGGAGTTTGACTTACCTCATTTGATGCCTCGGTCTCTTTGTGAAGGTTGATGGTTTCTTCCACACTTGCCATGAGATTGTAGTGAACTTGTGTGAAATGAGCAGAATCCTCATCATCAGAAGTATCATCATACCAACACTCTTCTTCCGCCATCAAGACTTTACCTTCACTCTTGCGTTTCGCAAGTTGAGCCTTCTTTGAGTAGTAGTCAAAATCCCTGACTTTCGTTGCTCTACAATCTTTGACAAAATGGCCTGGTTTGCCACAGTTGAAACATACGTTTCCTTTCTCATCTGTCTTTTCTTTCTCATAACTCTTCCTCTCCGGCCTTCTCTCATAATCCTTTGGCTTGTACTTGTCTCTTTTGTAGTTATCAAACTTGGGTTTCGAGTAGAACTTCTTCTTCCCATAACGTTTGTGAATCGAACTAGACAAAAGAGCAAGCTTGTCGGCAACTCGCTTCAAATCAACATCGGACTCAGAACTTTCATCTTCAAGGGATTCTGAATCAGAATCAGACAACTCGGTGACTAAAGCCTTTGAATGGCTTTTCTTCTTTGAACTAGCACTAGGGAGCACACTCTTTTCTTTTCAGTCAACAGGGCCAAAGAATCAGAAATACTCTTCTGCTTCATCACAATATCTTTGACTTTCACTTCATGTTGACTAAGAATGGAATACAAGTCATGCAAGTCTTCTTCCGCCAAGTTCTTGTTCATTTGAAGATTAACGGAGTAGTGATCCCATTCTGGATTGAGATTCTTCAAGAACTTGAAGTTTATCTCAGAAGTAGACTTTTGCATCCCATTTCTCCTCAAATCATTCAGAATGATGTTGAACCGACTATAAGAATCTGCAAGTGTTTCTCCCTCTAAAGCTTTAAACCCTTCATAAGCTCCGATTGCTTGGTTTAGCTTAGCTTGGATTGATCTCTCCGTCCCTTGAAACTGTTTCTCCAACTCATCCCACAACTCTTTCGCAGTATTTCTACTATCAACACGATTAAACAAATCGTTCGGAATCGCCATCGTGAGTAAAGTAAGAGCTTTGTCATCAAGTTCAGCTCTTATCTTTTCTAGCTCATTGTAATGCCTAAAGAGTTTGAACACACGCCTTGGTTCAATCGCGGGAGTAGTGGCAGTCTCAGGTGTACCCGGAATGTCAATGTAGGGCTTAATCGGACCTTCTTGAATGCTCACCATAAGTGTCTTATCGATGTTGTTGAGGAATTGAATCATTCTAACACGCCATTGCGGATATTCGCCTATCTGAAGAACCGGAGGCTTTGACTTCGAACCCATACTCAAAAGATCTCTAGACATCTTCGTAGAACTTGAAATTGATCGGTAATTCACTGAAACTGGTAGATTTCTTCCGAACTTCTGGAGGTATACTAATCTGAGAATCTGTGGCTAATCTGAACACTTCTTTTGATCAACGAAAAGGTTAGTGACAAAAGTCAAAAAGTCAACAGAAAAGTCAACCGGTGAATAGTGAAATCCCGAGAAAAAATATTTTTCAAAAATTTGAAAGTTGATTTTGACCGCGAAATTGAAATCTTAGTCCAAAAATACAACGTCTCGGAAATCACCAAAATCTCGGAAAAACCGGCATTTTTCGGGAAAAAATGACCTTCTTAAAAATGACTGAACTTTTTCACCGTAAAATCAGATAAGAAGTCTAAGAAAGTTAACGTGAAAAAACGCCCGAAAAATGCTTCCAGACTTGTTTAATCGTGTTAGAAGTCTAAGAAAGTTTTTTTTTTTTTTTTTTTTTTTTTTTTTTTTTTTTTTTTTTTGCTTAAACTAATCCGATTCGGAAAACACTATATTCCGATTCGGATTTTTCAATTTTCCGAATCGGAAAAGGATGTTTTCCGAATCGGAAAAGATAAACTTGAAAGAGTTCCGAGAAAAAATTCGAGTTGGTATTTGGGCAATTTCCGAATCGGAAAATGATGTTTTCCGAATCGGAAATTGACTAATACCAAGTCGGAAAATGAGTATAACTAACTTCGAACACAATTCCCGAATCCAAAAAATTTTCCGATTCGGAAAACTTCAAAATTCCGATTCGGAAAACTGATATTTTCCGATTCGGAATTTTTGAATATTCCAATTCGGAAAATATGAACAAAATTCGGAAAAACGAGTGAAAACCGAGCAGAAGGTAAAAAAACTCAAAAATTACAGCTCTAAACACCAAATTTTGACTCTAAATCACTCCTAAACACAGTAAAAACATCATATTAACCACAAACAATCAAATTCAGATCCAAATCATGATCAAATGAAGAACATCAAAACTCAAACCTCCATTTTCAAAAAAAACACAAAAAGCTTAAGAAATCATACCAAATTCAATGAATTTCCAGCTCTGATACCACTTGTTGTTCCAGATTCAAGCTCTAATCAACATGCAAACAAATAGAGAATGATTTGAAAGCCATATGTCATTGATTCTTGGAGAATTGATTACACACACTAACCACACCAAGAACACACACACTTAAGAAGTTAAACTCTCTCAAATCACTCTCTTTCACAATGAAGCGTATGTGCATGTCACACCAAACAAACTAACTCACATTGGGTATTTATACCCAAACCCTTACAACCCTTCAACTTTGAACTAATTACACTTTCTACCCTATCTATACAAAACTATTACAAAGCACATATAAAAGGACTAAAACTATAAAGCAAGGTTTGACTTCTTTGACCAATTTGACTTTGCCTTTGTCTTCACTTTAGCACAATCTTGTGATCTCGGATACAATCCGATTTTGCATCCAACATTTAGCCATAGAAATGTTTGAAAAACAATCTAAGAAGGTGAAAATCCATGATTTCCCCATAAGAACACAAGATAGGAATCGAAAATCGTTTATGTGATGTTGTTGACCATCATTCTTGGGCTAAACTTCATGGATAGTTCATGCATGAGTCTTGATGGTACCAAAACATGTTTAGTTTACTTTTCACTTGTATAATCTGATTTGGGGGTAAAATAGCAAGAAAAACCCCAAAAGTTTATGATTTTATGTGTTTTGGTGGTAAAAATGGTGTTGGATTCTTGACAGATTATGTCAATGTTTTTGCATGTAGTTTACACGACCCAAAAAGGGTTTTCTCGAACTCATTTCTTCATGAAATTTTTATGGATTGATATTTAAAGTGTTAGGGTTCAAATCCCACTGGATTTGTACAAAAACACCAAGATTTGAACCCAAACCATCATTAAACATTTTCGTGTGCAACAGCACTTGGTCAGGAATTTGAGTCATCTTCATGCATGTATAACTCTTTGATAAATCATCCAAAATGCAAACTTTTTAATTCTAAACTCAAGTACTCTGAGTTAGCTTTCTATAGAATCCAAAATCATGTCATTTGGTGGACTTTTGAGGCTTCAACCAATGAGATTAAGTTGGTGGTGTAGGCTGTCCCCTTGTGGCAGATTACACATGCACTACTTTAAGAGGTCATATCTCCCTCAAAAACCACCCAAATGATATGAAACTTGTTCCAAAAGCTTGGTATATGTGTTGGCTAGAAAATCTCTTTTGAAATTCGTAATTTGGTGGTGTTATGAATTATTTATGAATAAAACATCACTGAAAGGTATTCTGGAAAATGAGAAGGTACCACTGATTTTGCAAAAATGTTTAAAAATAGTAAAAGACCTCTAAAAATAATGAAATTTGGTGAAATTGTTCCTAACATCCCCTAAATCAGAGGGTAAAAATTTAAGGACTTATTATTTGGAGGACCTAAGTTCAAAGTGGTAATTTTTACAACTTAAAATTTTGGCAGATTCTGGAAATTTTATAAAATCCAAATTTATGAACTTTGAACCTTCCAAAATGTTTGGAAGACTCCAAATGTGATAAAATGAATTTTTACTATATTGGACTATATAAATAACATAATGGCATTATATGGATATCGGTACGATTTTTGAAATAGGGACCGTTGAACTTAGAACTTACGTTAAAAATTACGTGTTTGATAGGGCAAACATAGTTCGGAGCCGGGATTAGACCACGCACCATCACTTACGAAATCGCACTAAACGCTAGAGGTGAGTATTCACAGCCCCCCTTTTACCGTTTTTATGCGTTTTGGGGTGAAAAGCATGTTATGAATGATTGTGAATGAATTTGTGAAAATGTTACGAATTGAAATGAAATGAAATGTATAGTGAGTTAAATTTGATGCGTTTTAAAGCATGATATAGTGAGTCTGAAATGAATAAGTCCCCGGTAACTACTATCAACTCATAACAATGGGCCTATAATACATGTGGATAGCGCTATTTGGTTTGACATACCCACCTTGACTGACGAGAATATAGGTGCACTGTATTGAATAATTCTTCACGCGTGGACAAAAGTCCCACCGTTGAAGACGCGTAGGGGCAATATGTTATAATTGGCAGGATTAGTAGTGACTCAAAGAATAAATATCATGCGATTAACAAATCACCCGGGAAAATTTACTCACAAGTTGGTAGTGAATGAACGGGTTCACTCTAACTGTTTATACAAAATTTAGTGAACGAACGGGTTCACTATATGTGTTTACAAAATTTAGTGGATGAACGGATTCACTATAACTGATTTTGAAAACTTAGTGAATAAAAAGATTCGCTATAAATGGATTACGAATACTGAGAGAATAAAACTATTTACTGGAATTGTCGTTGCATTTAAAATATTTTGTGCATATAAAAACCTGTGAACTCACCAACTCTTGTAGTTGACACTTGTTTAACATGCTTTTCAGGAAATCCGAAGGTTTGATAAAGTCATTAGTGGAAATTTTGTGTACACCAATCAAGACAATATTTATCTTGTTAAGTCTGTAAACTTAAAACTATGGTTGGGTTGTAATACTTATTAAACTATTTAAATTTATGATATGAATGATTGGTGTGGTTTATCTCCTATCGCGATGAAATCTTAACTGTCACACCTTGCGGTTCCGCTTTAGCGGGGTGTTACAGATTTGGTATCAGAGCTGTAGGTTATAGAGAACATCAGTTTTTCATAAAAACCAAGTACTATAACCCACCTTTTTCCAAAATAAGTTAAAACTTTTAAGATTTCAAAGAATAGGAGAAATTAGATACTAGTACGATTAGTATAGGTGTTATTCTGATATATCATAGATATGCGAAGCCTGATAACCTACGCCTAGCCACGATATAAGTAGGATAAGACTTATGAATTGATCATACTGCTAGATTTTAAAAGTCGAAACTTTCAAAAAAAAAAAATTTTCCTGAAAAACGTAAATTTGTGTGAGTTGCATATGACATGTACAAAATTTTTTTTTCAGAAAAATTTTATTTCCCGTAAATTAACTAAATTCTCTTATCGCAGTATCATGTCTCATGAGACCGACCCTTCCGAGTACCGATCCCACGGGTCCCCTGAGCACCCCGGTAGCGAGAACGGTGATTCCCGATCTCGGACCGCTGTGCCGGAGCGGGATCCCTACAGCGACAGTGACGCTGATTCTCATCAGGTCCCTGCCCGGTCCGCCAGTCCGGCGCGACCCTTTGGGCCTGAGACTCACTATGGCCTCAGAGGCAGGCGCACTGCTCGGAAGAGCGTGCCTCTGCCTACTCGGATGACCTTCCGCATTCCCACTGGGGATGGGGCGGGACCATCACGAGTCAGGGGCCAGGGTGGGTCATCGTCGTCCTCGTCATCCTCATCGTCAGGATCCCCGCCGCCTTATCGACCATCGTCGCCGATCGCTCGAGTGCCTCGACCACCGCCCGTTGTCCAACCACCACCGCTTGCCCCAGCTCCTAGATACCCGCCTATGGTTCGAGCCCCGGTCATGTGCCTGAGGGGGATGACTCCGGGGGAGCGACAGGAGGTCGCTAGACTAGCCCGAGGCCAGGACATACACGAGCACCTTCTGGACCATCACGACCACATGATAGACTCCCTCCTCGATGTAGCTTGAGCTGACAGCCAGCAGCTGTCCAGGATAGTGACTCTCCTCAGCCACACCATGGCATCACTCCACCACTTGTATACGGTGGTGTATTTGGTGGTGACCGTGGTGGTGCTCCTACTTTTGTGGGCTGTTTTGATGAAAAACTCTTATTTTGAGGCAGTATGCCTAGACTTGAACAATTTGTGATTTATTATGGATGATTGTATGGATATTATCGTATTTGGAACTTATTTTGGTGATATTATGACTCATATCATGCTTTGACAAATGGAAGCTTTATGATTTGATCTATGCTTTACTTATGCGTTGGAAAATAGCTATATAATTGACATGCTTATTGTGGTTGCTTGAAATGTCTAAAAACGCTAGGTTAAAATGATAGCGTGAGTTATTATGGCATTTAAATTGTGAAAAATAAGTAGAATTGTAACTACACTTAGAATACGGAAAGCGTCACTAAAACTTTTGGGCATGGTATTGTTTTAGAAACATGCCTCCAAGAAGAGAGGACCCGGACTTGGCAAGGCTCGTATCGGAACGAGTGATGGCTTTGTTACCCGGCATAGTCAGCCAGGTGGCTGCTGGGTTGAACACCAATCAAAACAACAATCAAGGGACAAGGGAACGGGATTGTACATACAAATCCTTCCGAAGTTGCAACCCCAAAGAGTTTCATGGAACAGAGGGAGCTGTTGGATTGTTAGCATGGATTGAAGGTATGGAGTCAGTCCTTCATATAAGCAAGTGCCTTGAAAGGAACAAGGTCGAATATGCTGCCTGTCTTCTACAAGGGCGAGCTCTAACTTGGTGGAACACCCAAGTACAAGTCCGTGGCCATGACGCAACCGGCCAGATTACCTGGGAAGACTTTAAGAAAATGCTCAAAGAGGAGTTCTGCCCGAGAAGCGAAATCCAAAAGCTGGAAGCTGAATTATGGCATCATGAAATGAAAGGGAACGACATCACCAACTACACCACTCGATTCCACGAGCTGGCCAAGTTAGTACCTCACCTGGTGACGCCGAAACAGAACCGAGTCGATCGATACGTCTGGGGATTATCATCAGTAATCAGAGGGAACGTAACGGCAGCAGACCCAAAGACTCTGCAGGAAGCAGTCAATCTAGCAAACCGTCTCACCAACAACGCTATCCGAACAGGATCGTTCTCGAGTGATAAGTCAAAGGGGAAAAGGAAGGTGGAGGAATCCACCAAACCACAGTTCAAGGGAAGGCCAGGCAAGGATAAAAGAGTGACTAGGAGCTACGGAGTGCAGACTCAAGTAGCAGAAAAAGAGAAGGGGGCGTATCAGAGATGTGGTAAGTGTGGGAACCTTCATGCTGGGAGATGTGTTGTCTGTTCCAGATGTGGCAGGGGAGGCCATACTGACAAGGATTGTAGAAGGATAACCTGTTTTGAATGTGGAAGCTTTAATCACTACCGGAATGCTTGTCCCAAGATGAATCAGAGACCTTACGTGAATCAGGCGCAGCCAGCAAACCAAGGAAACCAAGGAAACCAAGGAAACCAAGGAAACCGAGAAGGACTAGCTCGAGGAAGAGCGTTTGTTATTGGGGCAGAGGAAGCAAGGCAAAACCCCGACGTGGTTACAGGTACGTTTCTTCTCAACAACTATCCTGCTACTGTGCTTTTTGATTCCGGAGCAGATAGGAGCTTTGTGTCGTTAGAATTCAGGCCTAAGATAAATAAAAAGTCCCAGAATCTGAAAGAGGATCATATAATCGAATACTCCAACGGAGAATTAGTTAGGGCGGACAAGGTAATCAGAAAATGCACTCTAGGCTTAGCTGGAAAGGATTTTAGCATAGACTTGATTCCGATCAAGATAGGGAGTTTTGACATAATCGTTGGTATGGACTGGATGTCCAAGCATCGAGCAACAATATGTTGTGCTGAGAAGATAGTCGCATTAGCATTACCTGATGGAGGATTTCACGAAGTGTATGGAGATAAGCCAAAGAGAGACATCAAGATCGTGTCATATATGAAAATGCGTAGCCATCTAAGAAAGGAATGTGTAGCATTCATGGCGCACGTGA
This sequence comes from Centaurea solstitialis, assembly GCA_030169165.1. NCBI lineage: Eukaryota > Viridiplantae > Streptophyta > Magnoliopsida > Asterales > Asteraceae > Centaurea > Centaurea solstitialis. The sequence continues at coordinate 50,992,737 of CM058041.1, read as the reverse complement.
TAGACAAGAAAACAGAAGAGAAGTCAATTCAGGATATTCCAGTAGTACGTGAATTTCTTGAGGTATTCCCGGAGGAGTTACCCGGATTACCTCCGCCACGACAAGTAGAGTTCCGCATCGACTTAGTTCCTGGAGCAGGTCCCATAGCAAAGTCGCCTTATCGACTAGCACCGTCCGAGATGCAAGAGCAGTCAAAACAACTTCAGGAGCTGTTAGACAAAGGATTCATCCGACCCAGCTCTTCACCCTGGGGAGCCCCTGTGTTGTTTGTCAAAAAGAAGGATGGATCTTTTCGTATGTGCATCGATTACAGAGAGCTGAACAAGATCACTATTAAGAATCGTTACCCTCTTCCACGTATTGACGATCTGTTCGACCAATTGCAAGGAGCAACGTACTTCTCCAAGATCGATCTTAGATCCGGATATCATCAGATGAGAGTTCGAGAGGAAGATATTCCAAGGACAGCGTTCAGAACCCGTTATGGTCATTACGAATTCTTAGTTATGCCGTTTGGCCTAACGAACGCCCCAGCAGTGTTCATGGACCTCATGAACCGAGTGTGCCGACCATACTTAGATAAGTTTTGTAACACCCCGCTAAAGCGGAATCGCGAGGTGCAACAGTACAGATTTCATAGCGATAGGAAATAAATACCATCATTCATTCATTCATTCAAAACCCAAAACACCAAAAGTAAAGTTTACAAAGTCATTACAACCAACCCGAATTTAAAGTTTACAACATAGCAAAACAAATTACGAGTCTAAAATTAACGACTAAGAACGTCCAAATCAAATATTATTGATCACCTTCTGATTTCCTGAAAAGCATGTTAAAAATCAAGTGTCAACTACGAGAGTTGGTGAGTTCACAGAATTTTTATTTACGCAAAACATTTCACCAATAATCTTTGTCATGAGAGAAATTTCTTGGACGTTTACTAACGTCAAAATTTTAATTATGCATAAGATACGCAAGGTTGAGCCACTACAAGCCGTTAACCCCCAACGAATACCTCAGAGGTGGTAGCGGACCACATGGGCAGAGCGTTTCCCAGCAAACTACCTCAGCGGTGGAACCTAGTTCACATGTGTAGAATGCTAAAATCTGATTTCGTGCACCCCCAACTCGTCAGTCAGTAAGGTGGGTATTGGTACCAAATAGCGCTATCCACTAAGTCATAGGCTCCTAACGGAGTTAATAGTAGTGTTTATTGTAAGGGGAATTTACTCAACATGTATCACTATAATGCATTAACACTTGCTAGAAAGCAATGATTTAACATATGTTTCACTACTTACTTAGAGCATAATTCAACAAATTTTCATCACAACATGCTTTTCACCCCAAAACATAAAAACGGTAAAATAGGGCTGTGAATACTCACCTCAAGTGGTTAATACGGTTTGGTAGGTGATGGTGTGCGGTCAAATCCCGGCCCCGAAACTACACTCGTCCTATCAAACACATAATTTTTAACGTAAGTTCCAAGTTCAACGGTTCCTAAGTCATAATTCGTACTAATATCCATTATAATGCCGTTACGTTGTTTAAGTAATCCAAAATAATAAAAGTTTGTTTTGGTGCATTTTGAAGACTTCCAACTATTTTGGAAAGCTTAAAATTCATAAAGTTGGGTTTTTGCAAAATTTCCAGAATCTGTCCACAATTTTAAGTTGTAAAAACGTCACTTTTGAGCTTAAGTCCACCAAATGATAAATCCTCAAATTTTTACCCTCTGATTTAGGGGATGTTAGGAACAATCCCACCAAATTTCACAATTTTTAGAGGTGTTTTACTATTTTTAAACATTTTTGCAAAATCAGTGGTCCCCTTTTATTTTCCAGAAATACCTTTCAGTGATGTTTCAATCATAAATAATTCATAACACCATTAAATTACGAATTTCAAAAGAGATTTTCTAGCCAACACATATACCAAGCTTTTGGGACAAGATTCATATCATTTGGGTGGTTTTTGAGGGAGATATGACCTCTTAAAGTAGTGCATGTGTAATCTGCCACAAGGGGACAGCCTACACCACTATCTTATTCTCATTGGTTAAACCCTCAAAACTCCTCTAAATGACATGATTTTGGACTCATTGGAAAGCTAACTCAAAGTACTTGAGTTTAGAATCAAAAAGTTTGTATTTTAGATAAGTTATCAAAGAGTTATACAAGTTTGAAGATGACCCAAATTCCTGACCAAGTGCTGTTGCACACGAAAATGTTTCATAATGGTTTGGGTTCAAATCTTGGTGTTTTTGTACAAATCCAGTGGGGTTTGAACCCTAACACTTTAAATATCAATCCATAAAAATTTCATGAAGAAATGAGTTCGAGAAAACCCTTTTTGGGTCGTATAAACTACATGCAAAAACTTGGACAGAATCTGTCAAGAATCAAACTCCATTCTCATCACCAAAACACATAAAATCATAAAATTTTGGGATTTTTCTTGCTATTACACCCACAAATCAGATTATACAAGAGAAAAATAGACAAAATATGTTTTAATACCATCAAGACTCATGCATGAACTATTCATAAAGTTTAGCCCAAGAATGATGGTCAACAACATCACATAAACGATTTTCGATTCCTATCTTGTGTTCTTATGGGGAAATCATGGATTTTCGCCTTCTTAGATTGTTTTTCAAACATTTCTAAGGCTAAATCTCTTTCCCAAACAACAAGAGGATTAAGAAACCATAGAGGTAGGTTTAAACCTCAAGAAAACATGAAAAAGAGGCTTAAAATGATTGAAAAACGAAGTTAAACACTTATCTAACTATCTTACCTTTGATAGACACTTATGAAACCTTCAAAATCAACTTGAATCTTCAAGAAAAATTCAAATTTCTTGAAGATATGGTGGCTGGATTTTTGGGAGTGTTTGAGAGAATTCTAGAGTGAGAAATAAGTTAGAGAGAGAAGGGTTTTTGAAAAATGAATGGGGAAATGGAAGCAATTATGGTTTTTGATGGAAAAGAGAGAAAGAGAGAGTGTAGGGGGGGGGGTGGCCGGCCCTTGTGGGTCCCACCTACCCTCTCACATCTTTTTTTTTTTTTAATTTATAAACAGTTAAGATTTACACTGATAAATCTAACGTAGTGTCGGGTTTAGGCATTTTTCGGTAGAAACCGATTTTTCGAGGGGAATTTTTGGATCATTTTAGTTAATTTACTTATTTTTAAATAAAATAACTAAATTTTCTAAAATTTTAACTTTAATTTGGCATTATAGGATATTCGGACGATTTCGGGCCGGTACAGGCTTTCCGGACAAATTTTCGGGACTTTTAGGGTTTTAGCCTAAGCTTTTCACGCAAGTTAGCCTAGTTTCATTTAAAACTTAAATACTATCATTTTCACCTACGGAATGCTACAGAGTGAATCTTTACGAGTAGCTAACCTGGAGGTCGAAACTGACGGTTGTCACATTTACCCCCGGTTGAAAGAAATTTCGTCCCGAAATTTAATTCTTGCTGCTCCCACAGGGGTTCTTTGGGAATAGATGCGGATATTTATCCTTCATGAACGCCTCCCGCTCCCAAGTGAACTCAGGTCCGTGCCGGAAGTTCCATCGCACCTTGACGATTGGTATTTTGCTGCGCCGGAGTTGCTTGATTTCTCTGTCAAGGATCTCAATTGGTTCCTCCGCGGCGCGCAGTTGTTCATCGACTTGTATTTCTTCTAAAGGCAAAATCACTGTCTCTTCCGACAGGCATTTCTTTAAATTGGACACATGAAACGTGTCGTGAATGGAGCTGAGTTCTGAGGGTAAGTCCAACCTGTAAGCAACTGGTCCGATTCTTTCTACAATCTTGAATGGTCCCACATAGCGGGGGCTCAATTTCCCCTTCTTCCCAAATCTTATCAGACCCTTCCAAGGTGATACCTTTAACAAAACCCTATCGCCAACTTGAAATTCTAGCGGCTTCCGTCGGTTGTCAGCATAGCTCTTCTGGCGATCTCTGGCTGCTTTAAGCTTCTCTTGCACTAGCTTAATCTTATCGGTGGTCTCTTGTACGATATCGGGTCTAATCAGCCGACTCTCTCCCACTTCCAACCAATTGAGTGGGGATCTGCACCTGCGTTCATACAGCGCCTCATACGGGGCACACTGAATACTTGCATGATAACTGTTATTGTAGGAGAACTCAACTAAAGGTAGATGATCATCCCAGCTACCTCCAAATTCCAACACACATGCTCGCAGCGTATCCTCCAATGTTTGTATCGTTCTCTCGGTCTGCCCATCGGTCTGAGGATGGTAAGCCGTGCTCAAGTCCACGCTGGTACCCAATGTTGTCTGTAATGACTGCCAAAACCGTGAAGTGAATCTGCTGTCTCTATCGGAGATGATCGAGATTGGCACTCCATGTCGCATAACTATCTCATCGACATATAATTGCGCGAGCCTATCAATGCTATAAGTTTCCCTTATTGGTAAGAAATGCGCAGATTTCGTGAGTCGATCAACGATTACCCAAATTGAATCATGGCCCTTTTTAGTTTTGGGTAACTTGGTCACGAAATCCATCGATATCCTTTCCCACTTCCATTCTGGAATTTCCGGTTGCTGTAAAAGTCCGGATGGTTTCTGATGTTCCGCCTTAATTCTCGCGCAAGTCATGCATTTGCTCACATAGGTGGCGATATCCTTCTTCATTCCAGGCCACCAATAATGTTCCTTTAACCCTTTGTACATCTTGTCAGACCCTGGGTGTATCGAGTACCTTGATTGATGGGCTTCATCCATGATCCATTTCCTTAACTGATCGACTTTCGGAACCCAAATTCTATCCTTGAAATAACACACTCCATCCACTTTCTCCTCGAATTCCTTTTCTATGCCGTGAAGAGTTTCTTTCCTTAGGTTGTCAGCCATTAAGGCTTCCCTCTGAGCTTCCAGTATCTGGCTTTTCAGACTGGTCTGCACTATCATTCCCATGGCTCGCGTTCTGATAGGCTTCACTCTTTCTTTCCTACTTAGGGCATCGGCTACTACATTCGCCTTCCCTGGGTGATATTTGATCTCGCAATCATAATCACTGAGCAACTCCACCCATCTTCTCTGCCTCATGTTCAACATCTTTTGATCAAGAATATGCTGAAGGCTCTTATGATCCGTATAGATGGTGCACTTAGTGCCGTAGAGATAATGTCTCCAAATCTTAAGGGCAAACACCACTGCTCCGAGTTCCAAGTCGTGAGTGGTGTAGTTCTTCTCGTGGACCTTCAACTGTCTGGATGCATAGGCAATGACCTTCTCGTTCTGCATCAAAACACATCCTAAACCTTGATGTGAAGCATCGCAATACACTACGAAGTTATCCGTTCCTTCGGGTAATGCTAGAATGGGTGCATTGCACAATTTATGTTTGAGCAACTGGAAGGCTTCCTCTTGTTTCTCTCCCCAAATGAACTTCTTGTCCTTTTGCGTTAAAGTTGTCAATGGCTGCGCAATCTTAGAGAAGTTTGCGATGAACCTTCGATAGTAACCTGCCAGACCGAGAAATTGTCGAATTTCTGTTGGGGTCTTCGGGGCTTCCCATTTCTTTATGGCCTCGATCTTGGCTGGGTCGACGTGTATTCCTTCTTTGTTCACTACATGTCCTAAAAAGTGAACTTCTCGTATCCAAAATTCGCACTTCGAGAATTTGGCATAAAGCTTTTCAGCCTTAAGTAGTTCTAATATCAGCCTCAGGTGTTGCTCATGATCTTCCTTGCTCTGCGAATAAATCAGGATATCGTCTATGAAGACTATTACGAACTTATCTAAGTATGGTCGACACACTCGGTTCATCAGATCCATGAACACTGCTGGAGCGTTCGTCAAACCAAAAGGCATGACTAAGAACTCATAATGACCATAACGAGTTCTGAACGCTGTCTTTGCGATGTCTTCCTCACGAACTCGCATTTGATGGTATCCAGATCGAAGATCGATCTTGGAGAAATACGTTGCTCCTTGCAGTTGATCGAATAGGTCATCGATGCGTGGAAGAGGGTATCGGTTCTTGATGGTGATCTTGTTCAGCTCCCTATAGTCGATGCACATGCGGAAAGATCCATCCTTCTTTTTGACAAACAGCACGGGGGCTCCCCAAGGCGAAGAGCTGGGTCGAATAAATCCTTTGTCTAGCAGCTCTTGAAGTTGGCTTGACAGCTCCTGCATCTCGGATGGTGCTAGTCGATAAGGTGACTTTGCTACGGGACCTGCTCCAGGGATTAAGTCGATGTGGAATTCTACTTGTCGTTGCGGGGGTAAACCAGGTAACTCCTCTGGAAAAACTTCAGGAAAATCTCGCACGATTGGAATATCCTGGATTTGCTTCTCTTTTGCTTTCTTATCTACCACGTGCGCCATGAATGCTACGCACTCCTTTCGTAGATGGCTTCGCATTTTCATAAATGACACGATCTTAATGTCTTTCCTTGGCTTTTCTCCGTATACTTCAAGTACACCTCCATCGGGTAGTGCTATCATAATGATCTTCTCGGCACAACATATCGTTGCGCGGTGGCTAGACATCCAATCCATACCAACTATTATGTCAAAACTCCCTATCTTGATTAGGATTAAATCTATGCTAAATTCCTTTCCTGATAAACCTAAAGTGCATCTTCTGATTACCTTATTAACCTTAACTAGTTCTCCGTTAGAATATTCGATTATTTGCTCCTCTTTTAAATTCTGAGACTTCTTGTTTATCTTAGGCCTAAATTCTAGCGACACATAACTTCTATCTGCTCCGGAATCAAAAAGTACAGTTGCAGGATGGTTGTTGAGAAGAAACGTACCTGTGACCACATCCGGGTTCTGTTTTGCTTCCTCTGCTCCAATCACAAAGGCTCTACCTCGAGCCAAACCTCCCCGAGTTCCTTGGTTCGCTGGAGAAGTTGTGTTTGCAATAGGCCTCTGATGTCGCTTGGGGCACATGTTTCGATAATGATCGGGGCTTCCACACTCAAAACAGGTTCGTCCTTGTCCATACCTACAATCTTGTCCACATGCCCTGCTCGGTTGCACTTCTGGCAAATGATGCACCTCCCGTAATGTTGTCGGTGACACTTATCGCACGCCTGCTGTGGCCCTTTCCCCCTTTCTTGGACTGGCGTCTGAATTCCAAAATTCCTCGTTACTCGTCGATCCTTGATGATCCTCTGTCCACACTTGCCTCTCGTAGGTTCCTCCACCTTCCTCTTTCCTTTCGCTCCATCACTTGTAAACGTTCCTGATCGGACTGCATTGTTGGTGAGTCGGTTTGCCAGATTGACTGCCTCTTGCAGAGTTTTTGGGTCTGCTGCGGTTACGTTTCCCCGGATTACTGGTGATAATCCCCAGACGTATCGATCCACACGGTTCTGCTCGGGCGTTACAAGATGCGGTACTAGCCTAGCCAGTTCATGGAATCGGGTAGTGTAGTGGTGACATCATTTCCTTTCATCTCATGGTGCCACAACTCCGCTTCCAATTTCTGTATCTCACTTCGCGGACAGAATTCATCTTTAAGCATTTTCTTGAAATCCTCCCAAGATATTTGACTGGTTGCCTCACGTCCACGGGTCTGAACTTGGGTGTTCCACCAAGTTAGAGCTCGTCCTTGCAACAAGCAGGCAGCATATTCTACCTTGTTTCCCTCCGTACATTTGCTGATATGAAGGACAGATTCCATGCCCTCTAACCAAGTTAGTAGTCCAACCGCTCCCTCGGTTCCGTGGAATTCCTTAGGATTGCAGCTACGGAAGGATTTGTACGTACACTCCCTTTCTCTGTGCTCTTGATTGTGATTTTGATTAACATTGAATCCAGCTGCCACTTGACTAACTATATTAGGGAGAGAGGCTATAACTTGCTCTGAAACGAGTCTTGCAAGTTCCGGGTCTTCCCTTCTTGGAGGCATGTTTCTAAAACATAACCATAATAAAGGCATTTAGTGATGAGCTAACAAAGTCTAAGTTTTTGTAACTTACTAACTACCCACTTATTCAAACCATAGTGTTTTTGCAACATAATAAACTTATTATACCAACCAACGAGGTCATTAGATGTATAGTAATTAAACACTCCATTCATACGCATAAAGTGCAAATATAACATGCAACTCATACTGAACCATATAATCATAACATAGATATCATCATCTAAAATAGATAAACCAAAAGATCATAATGTTTTACAGTCATCCAAAGGCAAAAGATCAGAATTGTTCAATAACTGGGCGTCACGCCCCAAAATAACCATCCAAAAGTTTCATTTCCAGAAATCCCAAATAAAGATCCTATCACCTAGTACCTAGCCCCCCAAACAGCCCAGCCAAACAGGATGATAGCCAGAGCAATCACCATATACACCAGAGTGTACAGATGACTGAGTGAGTCCATAGTGTGACCTAGGAGGGCCACGACCCGAGACAGCTGCTGGCTATCAGCCCCAGCCACACCAAGAAGAGAATCGATCATATGCTCATGATGATCGATCATGTGCTCGTGAATACCCTGGCCCCGAGCTAAACGTTCGACCTCCTGGCGCTCGGTCGGGGTCATGCCTCTCAGGCAGAGGATAGGGGCACGAGCCATGTGTGGGTGCCTAGGAATCGGTGCTATCGGCGGTGGTCGGGCGACGGGCGGTGGTCGGGCGTCGGGCGGTGGTCGGGCGACTCGAGCTATCGGCGACGATGGTCGGTAAGGCGGCGGAGATCCAGACGACGAAGAGGACGACGATGACGACGATCCACCCTGGCCCCTGACCCGAGATGGTCCCGCCCCATCCCCAGTGGGGATGCGGATGGTCATCCGAGTAGGCAGAGGCACGCTCTTCCGAGCAGTGCGTCTGCCTCTGAGACCATAATGAGTCTCAGGTCCAAATGGTCGTGCCGGACTGGCAGGCCGAACGGGGACCGGGTGAGAATCAGCGTCACTGTCGCTGTGGAGATCACGTTCCCGGTCCATGGTCTGGGAACGGGAAGCGACACTCCGACTCCTAGAGGGTCCGTGGGACCCCATGGACTGGTTCTCGGACGGGTCGGTTTCCTGTGACATGGTAACTGCGGTAGAAAAAAAAATTTAAGTTAATAAACAAGAAACATTTTCAAATGTTTGTACATACTAATGCAAACTCACAAAAACACATTTTTCAGGAAATTCTCAGAAAGTTTTGACTTTTAAATTTTTAACAGTATGGTTAGTTCACTAGTCTTATCCTACTTATATCATGGCTATGCGTAGGTGATCAGGCTCCGCATTTCTATGATATACCAGAACAGCATCTATTCTAATCACACGAGTTTTTAAATTTTCCTATGCATCGAAATCTTTTTAATTAAAAGTTTTAACTTCTTTTTGAAAAAAAAAGGTTGGTTATGGTACTTGGTTTTTATGAAAAACCGATGTTCTCTATAACCTATGGCTCTGATACCAATTCTGTAACACCCCGCTAAAGCGGAATCGCGAGGTGCAACAGTACAGATTTCATAGCGATAGGAAATAAATACCATCATTCATTCATTCATTCAAAACGCAAAACACCAAAAGTAAAGTTTACAAAGTCATTACAACCAACCCGAATTTAAAGTTTACAACATAGCAAAACAAATTACGAGTCTAAAATTAACGACTAAGAACGTCCAAATCAAACATTATTGATCACCTTCTGATTTCCTGAAAAGCATGTTAAAAATCAAGTGTCAACTACGAGAGTTGGTGAGTTCACAGAATTTTTATTTACACAAAACATTTCACCAATAATCTTTGTCATGAGAGAAATTTCTTGGACGTTTACTAACGTCAAAATTTTAATTATGCATAAGATACGCAAGGTTGAGCCACTACAAGCCGTTAACCCCCAACGAATACCTCAGAGGTGGTAGCGGACCACATGGGCAGAGCGTTTCCCAGCAAACTACCTCAGCGGTGGAACCTAGTTCACATGTGTAGAATGCTAAAATCTGATTTCGTGCACCCCCAACTCGTCAGTCAGTAAGGTGGGTATTGGTACCAAATAGCGCTATCCACTAAGTCATAGGCTCCTAACGGAGTTAATAGTAGTGTTTATTGTAAGGGGAATTTACTCAACATGTATCACTATAATGCATTAACACTTGCTAGAAAGCAACGATTTAACATATGTTTCACTACTTACTTAGAGCATAATTCAACAAATTTTCATCACAACATGCTTTTCACCCCAAAACATAAAAACGGTAAAATAGGGCTGTGAATACTCACCTCAAGTGGTTAATACGGTTTGGTAGGTGATGGTGTGCGGTCAAATCCCGGCCCCGAAACTACACTCGTCCTATCAAACACATAATTTTTAACGTAAGTTCCAAGTTCAACGGTTCCTAAGTCATAATTCGTACTAATATCCATTATAATGCCGTTACGTTGTTTAAGTAATCCAAAATAATAAAAGTTTGTTTTGGTGCATTTTGAAGACTTCCAACTATTTTGGAAAGCTTAAAATTCATAAAGTTGGGTTTTTGCAAAATTTCCAGAATCTGTCCACAATTTTAAGTTGTAAAAACGTCACTTTTGAGCTTAAGTCCACCAAATGATAAATCCTCAAATTTTTACCCTCTGATTTAGGGGATGTTAGGAACAATCCCACCAAATTTCACAATTTTTAGAGGTGTTTTACTATTTTTAAACATTTTTGCAAAATCAGTGGTCCCCTTTTATTTTCCAGAAATACCTTTCAGTGATGTTTCAATCATAAATAATTCATAACACCATTAAATTATGAATTTCAAAAGAGATTTTCTAGCCAACACATATACCAAGCTTTTGGGACAAGATTCATATCATTTGGGTGGTTTTTGAGGGAGATATGACATCTTAAAGTAGTGCATGTGTAATCTGCCACAAGGGGACAGCCTACACCACTATCTTATTCTCATTGGTTAAACCCTCAAAACTCCTCTAAATGACATGATTTTGGACTCATTGGAAAGCTAACTCAAAGTACTTGAGTTTAGAATCAAAAAGTTTGTATTTTAGATAAGTTATCAAAGAGTTATACAAGTTTGAAGATGACCCAAATTCCTGACCAAGTGCTGTTGCACACGAAAATGTTTCATAATGGTTTGGGTTCAAATCTTGGTGTTTTTGTACAAATCCAGTGGGGTTTGAACCCTAACACTTTAAATATCAATCCATAAAAATTTCATGAAGAAATGAGTTCGAGAAATCCCTTTTTGGGTCGTATAAACTACATGCAAAAACTTGGACAGAATCTGTCAAGAATCAAACTCCATTCTCATCACCAAAACACATAAAATCATAAAATTTTGGGATTTTTCTTGCTATTACACCCACAAATCAGATTATACAAGAGAAAAATAGACAAAATATGTTTTAATACCATCAAGACTCATGCATGAACTATTCATAAAGTTTAGCCCAAGAATGATGGTCAACAACATCACATAAACGATTTTCGATTCCTATCTTGTGTTCTTATGGGGAAATCATGGATTTTCGCCTTCTTAGATTGTTTTTCAAACATTTCTAAGGCTAAATCTCTTTCCCAAACAACAAGAGGATTAAGAAACCATAGAGGTAGGTTTAAAACCTCAAGAAAACATGAAAAAGAGGCTTAAAATGATTGAAAAACGAAGTTAAACACTTATCTAACTATCTTACCTTTGATAGACACTTATGAAACCTTCAAAATCAACTTGAATCTTCAAGAAAAATTCAAATTTCTTGAAGATATGGTGGCTGGATTTTTGGGAGTGTTTGAGAGAATTCTAGAGTGAGAAATAAGTTAGAGAGAGAAGGGTTTTTGAAAAATGAATGGGGAAATGGAAGCAATTATGGTTTTTGATGGAAAAGAGAGAAAGAGAGAGTGTAGGGGGGGGGTGGCCGGCCCTTGTGGGTCCCACCTACCCTCTCACATCTTTTTTTTTATTTATAAACAGTTAAGATTTACACTGATAAATCTAACGCAGTGTCGGGTTTAGGCATTTTTCGGTAGAAACCGATTTTTCGAGGGGAATTTTTGGATCATTTTAGTTAATTTACTTATTCTTAAATCAAATAACTAAATTTTCTAAAATTTTAACTTTAATTTGGCATTATAGGATATTCGGACGATTTCGGGCCGGTACAGGCTTTCCGGACAAATTTTCGGGACTTTTAGGGTTTTAGCCTAAGCTTTTCACGCAAGTTAGCCTAGTTTCATTTAAAACTTAAATACTATCATTTTCACCTACGGAATGCTACAGAGTGAATCTTTACGAGTAGCTAACATGGAGGTCGAAACTGACGGTTGTCACAAGTTTGTAATTGTCTTCATAGATGACATTCTGATCTACTCACAAAGCAAAGAGGACCATGAGCAACATCTGAGGTCGATATTAGAACTACTCAAAGCTGAAGAGCTTTATGCCAAGTTTTCGAAGTGCGAGTTTTGGATTCGGGAAGTACATTTTCTTGGCCATGTAGTGAATAAAGAGGGAATACATGTTGATCCAGCTAAGATTGAGGCTATAAAGAAATGGGAAGCCCCGAAAACACCGATAGAAATTCGACAATTTCTCGGTCTGGCAGGTTACTACCGAAGATTCATCGCAAATTTTTCCAAGATCGCGCAGCCGTTGACAGCTTTAACACAAAAAGACAAGAAGTTTATTTGGGGAGAGAAGCAAGAAGAAGCGTTCCAAGTGCTAAAGCATAAATTGTGCAATGCACCCATTTTAGCATTACCCGAAGGAACAGATAACTTTGTGGTATACTGCGATGCCTCACATCAAGGCTGGGGATGTGTTTTGATGCAAAACGAGAAAGTCATCGCCTACGCATCCAGACAGCTGAAAGTTCATGAGAAGAACTACACCACTCATGATTTAGAGCTTGGGGCAGTGGTGTTTGCCCTCAAGATTTGGAGACACTATCTCTATGGCACCAAATGCACCATCTTTACGGATCATAAGAGCCTCCAGCACATTCTTGATCAAAAGATGTTGAACATGAGGCAGAGAAGATGGGTGGAGTTGCTCAGTGATTACGATTGTGAGATCAAATATCACCCAGGGAAGGCGAATGTAGTAGCCGATGCGCTAAGCCGGAAAGAAAGAGTGAAGCCTACAAGAACGCGAGCCATGGGAGTATTGGTCCAGACCAGTTTGAAAAGCCAGATACAGGAAGCCCAGAGGGAAGCCTTAATGACTGACAACCTAAAGAAAGAAACTCTTCACGTTATAGAAAAGGAATTCGAGGAGAAAGTGGATGGAGTGTGTTATTTCAAGGGAAGAATTTGGATTCCAAGGGTGGAGCAGTTGAGGAAGATGATCATGGATGAAGCTCATCAATCAAGGTACTCGATACATCCAGGATCCGATAAAATGTACAAAGGACTAAAGGAGCATTACTGGTGGCCCGGTATGAAAAGAGATATCGCTACTTACGTGAGTAAATGCTTGACTTGCGCGAAAGTTAAAGCAGAGCACCAGAAACCGTCAGGACTTCTTCAGCAACCGGAAATCCCGGAGTGGAAATGGGAGCAGATATCGATGGAATTCGTGACTAAACTACCCAAGACTAAAAAGGGTCATGATACGATTTGGGTAATCATTGACCGACTCACGAAATCAGCGCATTTCTTGCCAATAAAGGAGACTTATAGCATCGATAAGCTTGCGCAGCTGTATGTCGATGAGATTGTCATGCGACATGGAGTCCCGATATCGATCATCTCTGATAGGGATAGTAGACTCACCTCGCGATTTTGGCAATCGCTTCAAGCAACATTGGGCACTCGTGTGGATCTAAGCACGGCTTACCATCCTCAGACCGATGGGCAAACTGAGAGAACCATCCAAACATTAGAGGATATGCTACGTGCTTGCGTGTTAGAATTTGGAGGTAGTTGGGACGATCATCTACCCTTAGTCGAGTTCTCCTACAACAACAGCTATCATGCCAGCATTCAGTGTGCGCCATACGAGGCACTGTATGGACGCAAGTGTAGATCCCCACTTAATTGGTTGGAAGTGGGAGAGAATAGATTGTTTAGGCCTGATGTCGTACAGGAGACCACCGACAAAATCAAAATGGTTCAAGAAAAGCTGAAAATGGCCAGGGATCGCCAGAAAAGCTATGCCGATAATCGGCGAAAGCCGTTGGAATTTCAAGTTGGTGACAAAGTGTTACTAAAGGTATCACCATGGAAAGGGCTAATAAGATTCGGAAAGAAAGGGAAACTGAGCCCTCGTTTTGCTGGACCATTCGAGGTCGTAGAAAGGATCGGACCCGTTGCCTATTGGTTGGACTTACCTATAGAGCTGAGCTCTATTCATGACACGTTCCACGTGTCCAACCTGAAGAAATGTCTGTCAGAGGAGACAGTAGTTCTGCCCTTGGATGAGATTCAAATTGATGGGCAACTGCGCGCCTCAGAGGAACCAATCGAAATTCTTGATCGAGAAATCAAGCAACTCCGGCGCAGCAGAATACCGATAGTCAAAGTGAGATGGAACTCTAGGCATGGACCAGAGTTTACTTGGGAGCGGGAAGCATTCATGAAAAGCAAGTACCCGCATCTCTTCACAGTTACCCCGGCAGTAGCAGCAAGAATTAAATTTCGGGACGAAATTTCTTTCAACCGGGGGTAACTGTGACATCCGTCAATTTTTGACGTTCAGGTTAGCTACCTGTTTATTTTGCTCAGTAGCGTTCCCGTAAGTGAAAAGGTAGAATTTAAGTTGCCTGAGTAATTTAGGTTAGTTGCGTGAAAAAGTTAGGCAATCTAAGTAATTTAAGTTGCCTTAGAAATGTTTGAAAAACAATCTAAGAAGGTGAAAATCCATGATTTCCCCATAAGAACACAAGATAGGAATCGAAAATCGTTTATGTGATGTTGTTGACCATCATTCTTGGGCTAAACTTCATGGATAGTTCATGCATGAGTCTTGATGGTACCAAAACATGTTTAGTTTACTTTTCACTTGTATAATCTGATTTGGGGGTAAAATAGCAAGAAAAACCCCAAAAGTTTATGATTTTATGTGTTTTGGTGGTAAAAATGGTGTTGGATTCTTGACAGATTCTGTCAATGTTTTTGCATGTAGTTTACACGACCCAAAAAGGGTTTTCTCGAACTCATTTCTTCATGAAATTTTTATGGATTGATATTTAAAGTGTTAGGGTTCAAACCCCACTGGATTTGTACAAAAACACCAAGATTTGAACCCAAACCATCATTAAACATTTTCGTGTGCAACAGCACTTGGTCAGGAATTTGAGTCATCTTCATGCATGTATAACTCTTTGATAAATCATCCAAAATGCAAACTTTTTAATTCTAAACTCAAGTTTTCTGAGTTAGCTTTCTATAGAATCCAAAATCATGTCATTTGGTGGACTTTTGAGGCTTCAACCAATGAGATTAAGTTGGTGGTGTAGGCTGTCCCCTTGTGGCAGATTACACATGCACTACTTTAAGAGGTCATATCTCCCTCAAAAACCACCCAAATGATATGAAACTTGTTCCAAAAGCTTGGTATATGTGTTGGCTAGAAAATCTCTTTTGAAATTCGTAATTTGGTGGTGTTATGAGTTATTTATGAATAAAACATCACTGAAAGGTATTCTGGAAAATGAGAAGGTACCACTGATTTTGCAAAAATGTTTAAAAATAGTAAAAGACCTCTAAAAATAATGAAATTTGGTGAAATTGTTCCTAACATCCCCTAAATCAGAGGGTAAAAATTTAAGGACTTATTATTTGGAGGACCTAAGTTCAAAGTGGTAATTTTTACAACTTAAAATTTTGGCAGATTCTGGAAATTTTATAAAATCCAAATTTATGAACTTTGAACCTTCCAAAATGTGTGGAAGACTCCAAAATGTGATAAAATGAATTTCTACTATATTGGACTATATAAATAACATAATGGCATTATATGGATATCGGTACGATTTTTGAAATAGGGACCGTTGAACTTAGAACTTACGTTAAAAATTACGTGTTTGATAGGGCAAACATAGTTCGGAGCCGGGATTAGACCACGCACCATCACTTACGAAATCGCACTAAACGCTAGAGGTGAGTATTCACAGCCCCACTTTTACCGTTTTTATGCGTTTTGGGGTGAAAAGCATGTTATGAATGATTGTGAATGAATTTGTGAAAATGTTACGAATTGAAATGAAATGAAATGTATAGTGAGTTAAATTTGATGCGTTTTAAAGCATGATATAGTGAGTCTGAAATGAATAAGTCCCCGGTAACTACTATCAACTCATAACAATGGGCCTATAATACTTGTGGATAGCGCTATTTGGTTTGACATACCCACCTTGACTGACGAGAATATAGGTGCACTGTATTGAATAATTCTTCACGCGTGGACAAAAGTCCCACCGTTGAAGACGCGTAGGGGCAATATGTTATAATTGGCAGGATTAGTAGTGACTCAAAGAATAAATATCATGCGATTAACAAATCACCCGGGAAAATTTACTCACAAGTTGGTAGTGAATGAACGGGTTCACTCTAACTGTTTATACAAAATTTAGTGAACGAACGGGTTCACTATATGTGTTTACAAAATTTAGTGGATGAACGGATTCGCTATAACTGATTTTGAAAACTTAGTGAATAAAAAGATTCGCTATAAATGGATTACGAATACTGAGAGAATAAAACTATTTACTGGAATTGTCGTTGCATTTAAAATATTTTGTGCATATAAAAACATGTGAACTCATCAACTCTTGTAGTTGACACTTGTTTAACATGCTTTTCAGGAAATCCGAAGGTTTGATAAAGTCATTAGTGGAAATTTTGTGTACACCAATCAAGACAATATTTATCTTGTTAAGTCTGTAAACTTAAAACTATGGTTGGGTTGTAATACTTATTAAACTATTTAAATTTATGATATGAATGATTGGTGTGGTTTATCTCCTATCGCGATGAAATCTTAACTGTCACACCTTTCGGTTCCGCTTTAGCGGGGTGTTACATTATACATCTTGTCAGATCCTGGGTGTATCGAGTACTTTGATTGATGAGCTTCATCCATGATCATTGTTCTCAACTAATCATCCTTTGGAATCCAAACTCTACCCTTGAAATAACGCACTCCGTCCGTTTTCTCCTCAAACTCCTCCATCTTGTGTAGAGTTTCTTTCTTTAAGTTGTCAGCTTTTAAAGCTTCCCTCTGGGCTTCAAGTATCTGACTTTTCAAACTGGTCTGTACTAACACTCCCATGGCTCGCGTCCTTGTAGGCTTCACCCTTTCCTTCCTGCTTAGCGCATCAGCTACAACATTCGCCTTCCCTGGGTGATATTTAATCTCACAGTCGTAATCACTGAGCAACTCGACCCATCTTCTCTGCCTCATGTTCAGCATTTTCTGATCGAGAATGTGCTGGAGGCTCTTATGGTCCGTAAAGATGGTGCATTTGGTGCCGTAAAGATAATGTCTCCAAATCTTAAGGGCAAACACCAATGCTCCGAGCTCCAAGTCATGAGTGGTGTAATTCTTCTCGTGGACCTTCAGCTGTCTGGATGCGTAGGCGATGACTTTCTCGTTCTGCATCAAAACACATCCCAAGCCTTGATGTGAAGCATCACAGTACACCACGAAGTTATCCGTTCCTTCGGGTAATGCTAGAATGGGCGCATTGCACAACTTATGCTTGAGCAATTGAAATGCTTCTTCTTGTTTCTCTTCCCAAATAAACTTCTTGTCTTTTTGCGTTGAGGTTGTCAGCGGCTGCGCAATCTTGGAAAAATTTGCAATGAATCGTCGGTAATAGCCCGCCAGACCGAGAAATTGTCGAATTTCTGTCGGCGTCTTCGGGGCTTCCCATTTCTTTATAGCTTCAATCTTGGCTGGATCAACATGTATTCCTTCTTTATTCACCACATGACCTAAAAAGTGTACTTCTCGAATCCAAAATTCGCACTTTGAAAACTTGGCATAAAGCTTTTCAGCCTTGAGTAAATCCAGTATCAACCTCAGATGTTGCTCATGGTCCTCCTTGCTCCGCGAATAGATCAGGATGTCATCTATGAAGACAATCAGGAACTTATCCAAGTATGGTCGACATACTCGGTTCATCAGGTCCATGAAAACTGCTGGAGCGTTCGTCAAACCAAAGGGCATGACCAAGAACTCATAATGACCATAACGAGTTCTGAACGCTGTCTTGGCAATATCTTCCTCTCGAACTCTCATCTGATGGTATCCGGATCTAAGATCGATCTTGAAGAAGTAAGTCGCTCCTTGCAATTGATCGAATAGATCGTCGATGCGTGGAAGAGGGTAACGGTTCTTAATGGTGATCTTGTTCAGCTCCCTATAATCGATGCACATGCGAAAAGATCCATCTTTCTTTTTGACGAACAACACGGGGGCTCCCCAAGGCGAAGAGCTGGGTCGGATGAATCCCTTATCTAGCAGCTCTTGAAGTTGATTTGACAGTTCCTGCATCTCGGACGGCGCTAGACAATATGGCGACTTTGCTATGGGACCTGCTCCAGGAACTAAGTCGATGTGGAATTCTACTTGTCGTTGTGGAGGTAATCCAGGTAGCTCTTCCGGGAATACCTCAGGAAATTCCCGCACGACTGGAATATCCTGGATTTGTTTCTCCTCTACCTTCTTATCTATGACATGAGCCATGAATGCTACGCATTCCTTCCGTAGATGACTTCGCATTTTCATATATGACACTATCTTAATGTCTCTCCATGGCTTTTCTCCGTGTACTTCAAGTACACCTCCATCGGGTAGCGCTAACATAACGATCTTTTCAGCACAACTTATCATCGCTCGGTGGTTGGACATCCAATCCATACCAACTATTATGTCAAAACTCCCTATCTTGATCGGGATTAAGTCTATACTAAATTCCTTTCCTGATAAGCCTAGAGTGCATTTTCTGACTACCTTGCTAGCCTTAACTAACTCTCCATTAGAATATTCAATTATATGCTCTTCTTTCAAATTCTGTGACTTCTTGTTTATCTTAGGCCTGAATTCTAACGACACATAACTCCTATCTGCTCCGGAATCAAAAAGCACAGTAGCAGGATAGTTGTTGAGAAGAAACGTACCTGTGACCACATCAGGGTTTTGCCTTGCTTCTTTTGCTCCAATCACAAAAGCTCTTCCTCGAGCTAATCCTCCACGATTTCCCTAGTTTGCTGGCTGCGCCTGATTCGCGTAAGGCCTCTGATTCACTTTGGGACAAGCATTCCGGTAGTGATTATAGCTTCCGCATTCAAAACAAGCTTTTCCTCTGCAGTCTTTGTCAACATGGCCTCCCTTGCCGCACCTGAGGCATATAACACACCTTCCAGCATGATTATTCCCGCACTTGCCACACTTCTGATACGTCCCTCTCTCTTTTTCTGCTGCCTGAGTCTGCACTGCGTAGTTCCTGGTCACTCTTTTATCCTTACCTGACCTTCCCTTGAACTGTGGTTTGGTAGATTCCTCCATCTTCCTCTTTCCCTTAGTCTTGTCACTTGAGAATGTTCCTGATCGGATAGCATTATTGGTGAGGCGGTTTGCTAGGTTGACCGCTTCCTGCAAAGTCTTTGGGTCTGCTGCGGTTACATTTCCTCTGATCTCGGGAGATAATCCCCAAACATATCTATCAACTCGGTTCTGCTCCGGTGTCACCAGATGTGGTACTAATTTGGCCAATTCATGGAATCGGGTAGTGTATGTGGTGACATCATTTCCTTTCATCTCATGGTGCCATAACTCAGCTTCCAACTTTTGGATTTCGCTTCTTGGGCAGAATTCCTCCTTGAGCATCTTTTTGAAATCCTCCCAGGTAATCTGGCCAGTTGCGTCACGGCCTCGGGTTTGAACTTGGGTGTTCCACCATGTTAAAGCTCGTCCTTGAAGTAGACAGGCAGCGTACTCGACCTTGTTTCTTTCAAGGCACTTGCTAATGTGAAGGACAGACTCCATACCTTCAATCCAAGTTAATAAACCTACTGCCCCCTCGGTTCCGTGAAATTCTTTGGGGTTGCACCTCCTGAAGGATTTATACGTACAATCCCTTTCTCTCGTTCCTTGAGTATTGTTTTGAGTAGTGTTAAATCCGGCTGCCACTTGGCTGACTATGTTGGGTAACGAAGCCATTACTTGTTCCGACACAAGTCTTGCAAGTTCCGGATCTTCTCTTCTTGGAGGCATGTTTCTAAAACAATACCATATTCAATCGTTTTAGTGACCTCTAACGTAATCTAAGTGTAGTTACGCTTCTACTTACTTTTCACAATTCAAATGCCATACTATTCTATGTCATCACATTAACATAACGCTTTTTAAACAATTCAAGCAAACCACAATAAGCATGCATTCATAAACATGAGCAGTAGATAACCATAGCATAAATTTTGGGTTTAAATACCCATCCAAAAGTACCCAAAATATCGTAGTAGTTTTACAATCATCCGAATAAGAGCATAAATAGTTCAACAATAAGGCATCACGCCTCAAAATAACAGTTCCAAAAGGAAGTTCATCAAATACGAGTTACTAAAAGATCCCATCTCCTAGTATCTCGCCCTCTAGACAGCCCACCCGAACAGCAGCACCACCAAGGCCACCACCAAATACACCACTGTGTACAAGTGATGGAGTGAGGCCATGGTGTGGCTAAGAAGAGTCACCACCTGAGTGAGCTGCTGGCTATCAGCTCCGGCCACATCGATCAGGGAATCGATCATATGATCGTGGTGGTCGATCATATGCTCATGGATACCCTGGCCTCAGGCGAGATGTGCGACCTCCTGACGCTCAGTCGGGGTCATTCCCCTCAGGCACAGGACAGGGGCACGAGCCATATGTGGCGGTCTAGGAACCGGTGACGGTCGGGCAACAGGCGGTGGTCGGGCGACCGGGGCTACTGGAGACGATGGTCGGTAGGGCGGTGGAGATGCCGATGTCGAAGATGACGACGACGAGGAGGATCCGCCTCGGCCTCTCACCCGAGATGGCCCTGCCCCGTCCCCAGCTGGGACGCGGAAGGTCATCCTAGCGGGTAAGGGCACGCTCTTCCGAGCGGTAGTACGACCCTAAGTCCGGGTCGGGTCGCCGGGACAGGTCGGTAGGAGTCGGCGTC
This sequence comes from Centaurea solstitialis, assembly GCA_030169165.1. Classification (NCBI taxonomy): domain Eukaryota; kingdom Viridiplantae; phylum Streptophyta; class Magnoliopsida; order Asterales; family Asteraceae; genus Centaurea; species Centaurea solstitialis. The sequence goes on along the minus strand of CM058041.1, from coordinate 50,971,625 downwards.
GCTGTCACTGTAGGGGTCGCGTTCCCGGTCGGCGGTATGGGATCGGGGGACACTGTTCCCACTCCGGGGGTGCTCGGGAGATCCGTGGGATCGGTATTCGGAGGGGTCGGTCTCTTGAGACATGTTAACTGCGATAAAAGAATTAAGCAATTCACGGTAAACACTTTCGAAAGATTTTGTACATGTCATATGCAAAGTCACACCAATTACGTTTTTCAGGAAATCTCTAGAAAGTTTCAACTTTTAAAATCTAGCAGTATGATTAGTTCATAAGTCTTATCCTACTTATATCATGGCTAGGCGTAGGTGATCAGGCTCCGCATATCTATGATATATCAGAATAGCACCTATCCTAATCACACAAGTTTTTAAATTCTCCTATACTTCGAAATCTTATAACTTAAAAGTCTTAACTTATTTTAGAAAAAGGTTGGTTATAGTACTGGTTTTTATGGAAAACCGATGTTCTCTATAACCTATGGCTCTGATACCAAATCTGTAACACCCCGCTAAAGCGGAACCGCAAGGTGTGACAGTCTAGATTTCATCGCGATAGGAGATAAATAGCACCAATCATTCATATTCAAAAATAATTAAAGTTTACATTGTATTACAACCAACCATAATTAAAGGTTTACAATATAACGAAAATAACAAGTCTTGATTGATGATAACAAAATTCCACAATTTAGCCCTATCAAACCTTCGGATTTCCTGAAAAGCATGTTAAAACAAGCGTCAACTACGAGAGTTGGTGAGTTCACAGGTTTTTATATGCACAAAACAGTTTAAATGCAACAAATTTTTAGTGAACCTTTTTATTCACTCAATTTTTCATAAACCAGTTATAGTGAACCTTTTTGTTCACTACCGATACTAGCCTGAACATTAGTGAACGTTTTTGCTCACTCCATTTCTAGCTTAGTATCACATGTGAGTAAATTTCCCGGGTCAAGTTAATCGCATGATATTTATTCTTTGAGTCACTACTAATCCTGCCATTTATGACATACTACGCCCCTATTCTACCTCAGCGGTGGGACTAAATCCCACATGTGTAGAATTTTTATTCAATACAGTGCACCTATATTCTCGTCAGTTCAAGGTGGGTATGTCAACCAAATAGCGCTATCCACGTGTATTATAGGCCCATTGTTATGAGTTAATAGTAGTTACCGGGGACTTTTTCATTTCAGACTCACTATATCATGCCGCATAACGTTTGAAATTTAACTCACAATACATTTCATTTCGTAACATTTTCACAATTATTCACATTCATTTGTAAACATGCTTTTCACCCCAAAACACGTAAAAACGGTAAAAAGTGGGGCTGTGAATACTCACCTGGAGTAGCTTTTGCGTTTCTAAATAACCGTTAGTGCGTGATCAAGTCCCGGCTCTGAGTCTATAAATGCCCTAACACATACGTAATTGACGTAAGTTCTAAATTCAACGGTCCATATTTAATAAGTCAATACCGATATCCCATATAATGCCTTTACTATATTTCATTAGGTTCATTTTAGTACTAAAATATGTTTTGTTACTTTAAATAAATGTCCAAACATATGGGATTCCTTGGTAATTGCAAAACAACTCTTTTTAAGAAATCTGATTTTTGGCAGATTTGTATTGCTTCAAAAATGCTACCATTTTGTCTAGTTCCAAAAGGAGTTAAGCTACCAAAATTTTATCCGTTAATATTATGGGTATTAGCAACAATCCTACCAAATTTTATGATTTTAGGAGATGATTAACATATTTTAAAAATTATTGAAAAATCAGTGTGCATGCATCAATCTTGAAAAGATAAGTCTGTGGAGTTTGTTTCATAGAGATCTCATTACTATTCCAAAATTTGAATTTCAAAAGGGATTTTAAAGTTAATTCAAATATCTAACAAATGAAACTTGTTTCACACGATTTGGATGGTTTTTGAATGAGATATGACCCCATGAACTCAAGCATGTGAATCTACCATCATTGGGCAGACTGCACTCCGAATTTCATTTCATTGGTTGCACATTCAAAACTCCACCAAATAATGTGATTCCAGATTCTTTAGAAAGCCATCTCACTGAACTTGAACTTAGAACCAAGAATCATGCATTTTAGTTAAGTTATCAAGAAGATATGCATGCATGAAGTTGATACAAATTTCTGACTAGAAGCTGATGAACAACAAAAAGTTTCAACATGGTTGAGGGCTCAAAACATGGAATTTTTGAGTGATTCCAGTGGGGTTTGAACCCTAACACATAAAATATTGTACCATAAAATTTCCAGAAGAGAATGAATCCAAAAAACACCCTTTTTGGGTCGTATAAACAACATGCAACAAATCTGTCAGCACAATCCAGATTCTAAATACACTTTTTATCCACCAAAAACACATAAAATCACCAAATTTTGGGGTTTTCTTGAATAATAAACTAAAACCTTCAACTTGTATCCACTAAATAGATGAAATACACTTAAATATCATTTTAAACACATGCAAGAAACTATTATAAAAGTTCAGCCCCAAAAGAGATTCAAAAACACTAAAATAAAAGGTTTTCACTTTCAATCTTGTGTTCATAAGGAGGATTCATAGAATTTGCTTTCTTTGAATGTTCTTGCACATTTATAAAGCTCATTCTTGTCCTCAAACATCAAGATTGTTGTTCAACCAACAAAGAGGTTTTAAACCTCAAAAAGAACATGAAAAACTCCAAAATGAGCAAAAATTAACACTAACATGCATAATCTTTTCTTACCTTTGAACAAACAGTTATAAGAGCTTCAAATCTTTGATTACAACACTTCAAAACTCAGATTTTTTGATGGATTTTGGCTGGTTTTAGAGAGAGAATTCGAAGAGAGAGAGAGAGAGAGAGTAGAGAGATAGTAGAATCTTGAAATGATTTTTGTGTAAGAAGTGAGATTTTGTTGTTTTGAATCAAGAGAGAGAGAGTGGGATTATAGGGGGGGGGTGGCCGGCCATGTGGGGCCCACCCAACCCTCTCACATAATTTTTTTTTAAGAATGGTTTAGTTTTATACTGCTAAATCAACGCAGTACCGGGTTTTGGCTCGTTTTCGGTAGAAACCGATTTTTCGAAGGTAAATTTAGGTTACTTGAATCAATTTACTTATATTCTTACTAAAGTAACATATTTTTTTTTTATAAATCAACTTTAAATTTGGCATTACAGGATTATCGGGTGACTTTGGGCCGGTACGGGCTTTTTCGGGCAGTTTTTGGGATTTTTAGGTTTTTGCCTAAATTTTTCACGCAAACTAACCTAGTTTCTTTTAATAACTTAAATAACTAACTTTTAACCTACGGAAACGCTACTGAGTGATTTAACGAGTAGCTAACCTGAAGGTCAAAACTGTCAGTTGTCACAAAATCATTCCACCTTACTATCACCACACCTTCTCTTAACTTTGACTTCAGTATACCAACATATCAAATCGTCTTAATTCCTTCATTCACAACATATTTCAGCCAATAATTTCGAACAAGTGAGCGAATACTCTAAAAGCTTGTCGGTAGTCTCATTCATTAATTCATATCATCGTCTCAATTTCACTGATTGACTTTTCTACCTCTATCTGAGGTACTTGTCGTTCCGTAAAAAAATAGGGAATCAATTCCACACCATATTCTCTACTTGCTCTAAATGACTAGGAAGTAACTTATGAAAAACTTCCCTTATCTCAGCTGCAACCACTTCCTTTAAATCAGAAACTTCTTAATTCTCTCTACTAGGTAGTCTGTCATTTTGACCTTTTACCTCCATCTAACTGATTCATAAAACATCACTTTTTAGGATAATTTATCCCTTAAATCAAATTCAAAACATCACTTGTCGTACGTAAAAGAGAAAAGTCATAACACTTTTCTTTATAACAACAAACTCATACCATCACTTCAACTTATTCCATTCACATACTATCATACTCTTTACATACTTCTCCTTAACATTCTATCTATAAACAATCCTATCATAACGTGCTTCTAATCCCCCTTTTCCTATGACCGCGTTCGGGTCAATAACTCCTCTTACGATTCAGTTAAGTCCTCACAGTACAATGTAATTGCAATGATATGGGCCGTTATATCCTTATAATTACATCCTACATATTTGGTCCATTCATCATCACGAAAGAGTCATTTTCCCAGACTTGGTTCAGTCACATAACACATAGAACGTAGATTACTACATGCACTTCTAATAGTAGCTACTATGCACTATAATGTCATAGGCTTTAATAAATACTTTACTAGCTTCATACACATACCACCAACATTTTCATGTCATAAACCTTCATACATCGTCATAACCATCAAGTTACCATACACGCATTTACAATAACAATAATATGGCTCAATTCCTTACTCATAGCATCATAAGTGTAATTACATTTCTTTCATGCCCAAGACAGTCAGATATAACACTTAACAGTGTTCTTCCAATAATCAACATATCATGCTTACTAATAACTTAATAGAGTTTAGGGTGCTCACTCTCGTCTTGATGCTCCGGATTTCAGTTTAGCTCTAACTTCTTTTCTTAAAACAAAAACTTTCTATTCTTCGGTTACTTTGTTTTGAAAACACGAACTCTTGAGTTTGAGTTCAAGCATTCACTACCCGTGAACACCCGAATCCCTCAAACCAAGGCTCTGATACCAATTGTAATGACCAGTACCATTTTTAATAAACATTTAACATAATAAGTAACCAAGTAGTTGCGGAAGCTTATTTAACATAGATAGAAGTAATAAAACCCCAAAACGGGTTCAAAAGTAAACTTTTAAAACAAATCCCAACTCAAATACTATTTGCCAATCATAATGTTTCCAATAAAACAAAGTTTTAAGACATGATCCAAAAGTTTAGCTGAACCGACATTAGAATCCGAATCATCAAGCATGGGCCTTTCCTTTGTCTTTCGACGAAGTACCTATCACTAAACCACATAATACCACAACGGTTTAAGCATAAAAGCTTAGTGAGCACAAACCTAGGCTCTATGAATGCGTACATAAATCATAATCATAACATGAAATTGGACACGCATCATACCATTACTCAAGGTGTAAACACCAAGAGCATCATAACTGACACTGGTACCAGGCCTCATACTCACAACTTCCCTAGGGGCAATAAATACTACCATAGGTACTATCATAAACATTACATGCCAATTCACATACCAACATAACACTACATGATTTACACATATCAATATTGAACGCAGGTTAATGTACTCACCTTATCGTAGAGTCTGATATCACACACACTTGACAGAAAGCACATATAGGTGATTAAGCACCTAATCAATCACATAACATACGTATAAACACATAACACTTGAACTCTAAACCGTTCCCAAACCCTTAAGTTTTGGGCATAGCATAGCTACACCTATGGCTCTAAAAAACTACCAACTCAAAGGTTGGGACTATCCTCTCTACGATTCATAACTAACTTTCCAGTTTTAATGGTCTCAAAAGGTAGGAAATTCAAGTACGAGTCTAATGGTACTTTCGGAATCAAAAAGGGATCTAAAACGAGAAAGTTATGGCCAAAACAAGGTTTCACCAAAAACAAGCTAACTATCAGGCTAGCAATCGCTAGCTTACACTTTTTCAACTTCTGTCCGAGCTAACTATCACCCTAACGATCGCTAGGCACTGAATTCTTAAGTGTGAATCCAAAATCGTGAAATCTTCTTTTTGGCCTAACCTTCATATCCGAACTCCGAATTAGCCGATTCAAAAAGCCATGGTTTCGTATTTCAGATCTCTACAAGACTATAAACAAAAATCTAAAATATCTTTAACAAAACTACAATGTATAGCACTCGATAGGTGATCCAAGGATCCCAATTTCATCAATAAAACTCATATAAACCATAACCCTTGAAAACTAACCAATCAACATGAACAAAAGTGAAATTGATGCTTACCTTGCGTTAGGAAATCAGTTCTAACGATCACCCGATGATCAATTGCACCACAAACACTCGATTTCACTCTCAATTGCACCAATCTCCTTAGAAGCCCTCAAGCCCTCTTCCTTTTCTCTCTGGAATCGATTACTGACATATGAGGAGGGTTTGGGCTTGAAAGCCTTCTTATATACATAGTCATACTTCACCCTCAACTTTCTACAATAACATCCAACTCCCCCTACCTAAATTTACAAAAAGGGGACCAAAACTTACTAATTTAACAAATAAGGTTAATAACTTAACTGAATGGAAACGGGGTGTTACAGTCACACACATGAATGGTGGCTCTAGTGTCGACAAACCAGCCACCTCTCCCTGCCAGCACCATAGATCCGTTCACAGCAAGCATGTCGATCTCTTTCATGCTTAGGTTAGCCACCAAATCTCCAATCTCATCAACTGCATTTGCTATTCCCGATGTTCTATATTTCCTTTGCTTACACTCCTTTGTATAGTGTCCTGTCTCTGCACAAACATGCCACTTCCCATTTGTGACAACCGACCAATTTCGGCTCTCAGGTTAGCAACTCCTAAAGCACTCAGTAGTATAATTTTAGTGAAACTTTAGTCCTATAACTATTTAGGAAGAATTAGGGTTGATTATGCGGAAAATTTTGGAGATAGCTTAGAAATCCCGAAAATCTCCCGGAAAAGTCCCGTTTTAGTCCGTAATTGCCCGAAAACCTGATATAATGCCAAATTCACCCAAATAAAATCTAAACTATATAAATTATAAGGTTTATATTACCAGTATAAAAATATTTTAATTTATTCAAATTACTTAATATAAGTTAGTATTTCACGAAAAATCGACGTGAACCTGTTGTTCCAGATTCAAGTTCTAATCAACATGCAATCAAGTAGAGAATGATTTGAAAGCCATATGTCATTGATTCTTGATGAATTGATTACACACACTATTCACACCAAGAACACACACACTTAAGAACTAACTTTCTCTCTCAATCACTCTCACTTCACAATGATACGTATGCATGTCACCACCTCCAAACTAACTCACATTGGGTATTTATACCCAAACCCTTACAACCCTTACACTTTGAACTAATTACACAAACTACCCTATTAAAGGAAAACTATTACAAAGCACATATAAAAGGACTAAAACTATAAAGCAAGGTTTGACTTTGAAGATCACTTTGACTTTGCCTTTGACTTCAACTTTAGCACCATCTTGTGATCTCGGATACAATCCAATTTTGCACCCAACAATCTCCCCCTTTGGATTCGAGATCACAAAAAGAATTAGGCAAATGTCTTCAAGAAAGCATCAACACTTTAAACATCAACGATAAGCTTCCTTGAACGATAAGCTTCCGTAATAATCTTCACGAATCATCCAATCTTCATGAAGCTTTAACAAACTTTGAACACGAAGCTTTAACGAATCAAGATATCTTCAGATAATCACCAAACTTCAAACATCTTTTGCAAACATCTCTTGTCATATCTCGTAATCTTCTCTTCATCTTGACATTTCGGAACCATTTCCCCAAAGTATCTTCAAAGCATTTCTCTACTTTACACTTCAGATCCATCTCCCCAAAGTATCTTCAAAAACATTTCTAAACCATCTCCCCCTTTTTGATGAAATATGCAATAATCATCAAAACTATAGAAATGTATGATCAGATCAACTCAGCTCGTAAAGATACAAACATGTAAAAATACCATCATAGATATCAAAAACCATCTCACATAACCATCTCCTCCTTGTTACTCCAGAATTCCCCTTATTACTCCAAAGAAATACCGTCAATTCCATAAAGTAATCCGAATCTTTTCAAATTCAGATTTAAGTGGAAAATCCTGAAACAACACATGAATCAGTTGGAATGCTTGTGAGAAGCACAAAGCAACTCAGTGCAACAAATGCACTATATAAGGAGCTTTAGTGATGATCACTCCCCAGGGCTTCCGTTCAATCATCGCAAACACTAAAAGTATTCCTATGAACGTTCCGACAAAGAAACAAATTCCTTGTGTGTATTTGTGATGAAAGAAAATAGCATCAAGTGCTTTCATAAGGCTCAAAATGTGAAAACATTTCACGACTCGATGTGTAGAAATGAAGTTCGAAGGCAGGGCAGCTTCCTTCTGTTTCAATATCGATTTTCCAAATGAAAACCTGATAGATTATGTGCTGCGTCCCCGTGATGAAATGAAACATCTCCTTGTTAAGAAGGAAATGAGTAGCTAGTGGGGTAAAAACGAGAGTCGGCATTGGGCTTTGCCTTATTTCAATATCGGTCACCAAAGAATGTGAACCAATAGATTATGTGGTTGCCCGGCTTAGAAAAGGTTGGTGCAGAGTTTTATATTTCTTTTAACTCTGTTCTCACACCCTCCAATTCTTTTAAGCATCCTCACTTCTAACCAATCTCTCATATAATATTTTTCCGCTCAATCACTATGAGAATAACTCGACCACCTGAGTCATCTCCCCCACTCTTTGATGGAGACCCCTCACTCATTTCTCAAGGATAACTTCTTGGGTAGGATTGCCGGTTCTGGAAATCCATAGAAGTTCTGTTAAGCTCACACATCCCATGAAATAAGTTTCCTAAACATGATAGTACAATGATTCATCGAGTGAATCAATGAGCCAATAGGAAGCATGCTCGAACACATATATATGAACAATATAGGAGCATAAGAATTTCGTCAAACAAGTATATGAAATGAATAACATGAAAGATAAAAACTTGTTTGAGAAAACTGATTCATCATATGATGTGAGATATGTTCTTGAAAAGCTATGGTGTACTCAAAATGAATGACTGTTATCTATACGATCAAGATATAGATATAGCAATGAAGAACGTATCTGATCAAAGAAACGATGAAGAACAAATAGGAAGATAGCAAGCGAGCGTATTACCACCGAATAATATGAGCATATAGAGACGTGGTAATAACAAGACAAAAGAAGCTAAACCGGTGTGTATGAATACTTGAAAAGTATATGAAAAGATAATACACAAGTATTAATCTTTGGAAACACACGGTTAGAAAATATCCGTCAACTCATCATGATATGAAAACATGGAAAATCACACTTCTAATTCGAAAAATCATTTGAGAATCGAGAAGTGAGTTTGAACATTTAAAAACATTTTTCATACCAGAAAGTTGTTCGTCTTTCAGATATGTAAGCATTAAAGCTTATTTGAACTCTCCCCCTAAAATGAATATCACTTTTAAGAACTCCCCCTCAAATGGATAATCTGCAAAACAAAGTAGAATGAGGTATTCATTGAAAATGAATCCTTAGATGTTAGTCAGATAGTATCCAATCCAAAATAATTAAGCAACTCCCCCTTAAATTAAGATCCGTAACAGATTTAAGTTGGACTAAGCATGCCAAGCTTGCTAACCAAAAAGTTAAAACGCTTTTCATCTAAAGGTTTAGTGAAAAGGTCAGCAAGTTGGTAATCTGTTTGAACAAAGAACATTTCGATATTACCTTTCTCCACATTATCTTTGATAAAATGATAACGAATGTCGATGTGTTTGGTCTTGGAATGCTGAACCGGATTTGACGTTATTGCAATAGCGCTTTCCGAATCACAGTAGATAGGGACTCTTTTCAACTTGTAACCATAGTCTAGTAGTTGTGTCTTCATCCAAAGCACTTGCGAACAACAACTTGCGGCGGCCACATATTCTGCTTCGGCCGTAGAAGTTGAGACGCAATTTTGCTTTTTCGAAGTCCAACTCACAAGTTTATCACCTAAAAACTGACATGATCCAGAAGTGCTTTTCCTATCCAGTTTGCAACCACCATAATCTGAATCTGTAAAAGATATTAGCTCAAAACTAGAATCTTTCGGATACCAAAGGCCCAACTCGGGTGTGCCTTTGAGATATCGTAAGATCCTTTTAACTGCCGCAAGGTGTGACTCTTTAGGATTAGCTTGAAAACGAGCACAAAAACAGGTGGCGAACATAATGTCCGGTCTAGTCGCAGTGAGGTACAAAAGAGAACCAATCATGCTTCTGTAAATCTTTTGATCAACGGGTTTACCGGCTAAATCAGGACCCAAAAGATTTCCAGTTGGCATTGGTGTTTTAATTGGAGAACAATCAGTCATGTTAAACTTTTTCAACATATCTTTAATATATTTTGACTGATTTATAAAGATGCCATCCGGGTTTTGTTTGACTTGAATTCCCAGAAAGAAATTCAATTCACCCATCATGCTCATTTCAAACTCGGTCTCCATGATTTTAGAAAACTTTGTACACAACTCTGGATTAGTAGAACCGAAAATAATGTCGTCAACATAAATTTGAACTAAAAGCAAGTCATCACCTTCTTTCTTCAGAAAAAGAGTAGTATCGATCGTACCTCGTTTGAATCCTTTGGATAAGAGATGATTAGTCAGAGTTTCATACCATGCTCTTGGAGCTTGTTTTAGACCATACAATGCCTTGTCCAAGATGCAGACATGATCGGGAAAATCTGGATCGACGAACCCTTCAGGTTGCTCTATATAGACCTCCTCATTCAAGACTCCATTCAAGAACGCAGATTTGACATCCATTTGAAATACCTTAATGTTCTTGTGAGCTGCATAAGCCAGAAAGATTTGAATTGCCTCGATTCGCGCTACCGGTGCAAAAGTCTCATCGTAGTCAATACCTTCTTGTTGAGAATAACCTTTAGCAACCAATCGCGCCTTGTTTCTGACAATCACTCCGGATTCATCTTTCTTATTTCTGAAGATCCACTTGGTTTTAATGATTGATTTATCTTGCGGTCTCGGAACCAAGCGATACACTTTGTTTCTTTTGAACTGTAGAAGGTCTTCTTGCATTGCTAAAAGCCAATCAGAATCGTCTAAGGCTTGAGAGACATTCTTTGGTTCAATTTTGCTCAAGAAACTTTTGTGTAGGCAGTAATTTGCAGATGCAGATCGCGTTTTAACACCATCATTGACATCACCAATCACATTGTAGAGTGGATGTGCTCTTGTCCATTTCAATTGAGCAGGAAGAATTGCAAGATCATCTAGATTGTTCTGACTATCATTTTCATCAATGATTGCAGGAATCTCTGATTGATCATCAGGGGTTAACTCTGATTGCTCAACACTTGGAACTGGAATAGCCTCATCAGAGTTAGAGTTAGAACAAATATTCTCCGATGGTCCGGAATCATTCACGCTTGAAGGTTCTGGGACATCGTGAACATCAACTCTTGGATTTCTGGAAAGAATTAGATCTTCATTATCTGCACAAATATCCAGAAAAGCATCCATAAACAGTAAATCGAGTTCTGAACTATTTGGATCAGTAATAGAATCAGAAATCGTAAGAGAAGCTTGACTATGAATTTCGAGTCCTGAACTGCTATGTTCAGAAGTCATTGACACGGTTTCATCAAAGGTCACATAAACGGTTTCCATAACCATCTTGGTTCTTTTGTTGTAAACCCGGAAAGTCTTTGACGTTAGCGCATAACCAAGAAAGTATCCCTCGTCGGCTTTCTTGTCAAACTTACCAAGATTGTCACGGTTGTTAAGAATGTAACACCTACAACCAAAAACATGAAAAAATTTCACATTAGGAACTCTACGGTTGATTATATGATAAGGAGTTTTCTGAAAGCGCTTAGTGATGATAGTTCGATTTTGTGTAAAACAAGCCGTTGAAACCGCTTCGGCCCAAAAGGTAAGAGGTAATCCGGAGTAAGCTAGCATCGTTCGTGCTGCTTCCACTAAGGTTCGGTTTCGTCTTTCTACAACTCCATTTTGTTGTGGAGTATAAGCACCTGAAAAATTATGAGAAATACCAACAGATGTTAGATAAGCATCTAAAGTAGCATTTTTAAATTCAGTGCCATTATCACTCCTAATCTTTCGAACTGGAAGTTGCAAAAGAACTTGGATCCTCTTGATAAACTTTATGATCAACTCGGGAGCTTCAGATTTCATTCTCAGAAATTCTAGCCACGTGTACCGTGAGTATTCATCAACCATAACCAGAATGTACTTCTTTCCACTAATTGATTGAATTCTCATCGGTCCGCATAAGTCCATGTGGAGCATTTCGAGTGGTGATTGACACGAAGATTCTGTCTTTGACTTGTGAGAACTTCTCTTCATCTTTCCCATTTGACAAGCCGGACATAAAGAATCTCTATCAAATGTCAACTTTGGAAGACCTTTCACCAATCCACCATTAGCTAGTTTGCTAATATCTGAGAAATTCTGATGAGAAAATCTTCTATGCCATAGCCAACTTTCGCCTTTTGTTGCCTTTGAAAACAAACAAACTGGTTTCGACGAATCTATCACCGGAAAGTCAACCACATAGAGATTGTAAAACCTTCTCCCTTCAAAAATCTCAACACCATCACTATTAATGATAAGACAGTTAATGATGGAAAATAGAACAATGTTATAACCATCACAAAACTGACTTGCACTAAAAAGATTATGACTTAACCCCTCAACATAAAGTACCTTCTTTATGGATACCTTACCATTTGTAAGAATGCCGTAACCTTTGATGACACCAGTCGTCTTATTCCCAAAACTAACTGTTCCTCCTGGTCGTTCCACATAATTGTGCAACAACTCCTTGTAGCCAGTCATATGTCTTGAACAACCGGAATCGACATACCACATATGCCTGGCCTGTAGAAACATGTTAGTTTATCTTGGGAACCCATATCCAAATGGGTCCTTTCTTGTTGGTCTCATACATCTTTAACAAATCAGAAGATGAACCTAAAATCTTACAGTTTATTCCAGACTTTGAAATTTGTGCATTCAATAAATCTTTAGGAATCCATTTGCACACAAATTTCACATCAACTGATTTATCTTTTGCTTGTGAAAGATTTTTCTTTTTAGCACTAAACACTTTAGCACGATGATCAAACGAGTAAGCACGAGATTTATCATGAGAAACACCACTAGATCTCTTCTTGTTATCATGACTAGAGTTCAAAGAAAAAGAGTTATCACCACAATTAGTACAATGCAAACGTTGCATAGCAAAAAACATTAAGGCAGACTCAAAAGAGTTTTGACACTTATTGAATCTAACATTCAGATTACATTTATTTGCATCATCAACGGATGACTTTTTAACAAAACGCTTTTTCTTCTTTGAATCTTTCTTCTTCCACCCTAGGCCATGTCGTTTAAAACTTTTTAAATCTGTAGAATCAGAAGAACTAGAGTTAATAGGTGTCTTAGGAACTGAACATACATCAGATGAATCTTTTGAAGATGTTTCAAGTGTAGCACAAGAAGTACTTCCTACCTCAAAAGTACTTGCATCAAAATTAATTGAACAAGTTTCAGACTTTAACAAAGTACATGAGGATTTATAATCTTTTGAAATTCCACTATCACTTGAAACATTTATAACAGTTGGTTTATCTTGTGTACTCGACTTTGATTTTTCAAAAACAGCACCAAACTCCACATCTGGTAGTTTGAGGTCTGATTTAAGGATATCTCCTTCAACCATACTATCTAAACTTTTGTACACAAGATATCCATCTTTGTCAATAACAGCATATGTAATTAAATCAGTGACTTCAGTCTTACTTTGATCAAAACAAGGTGGAGTATCTTGAGACTCAAACATGGGGTTTGAAATAAAATTTATCTTTTCTTCTTCAAAACCCTTTTCGATATCATCATCATTATCAGAATCAAAACATGGTTTGGTCTCATCAGAATCAGAATCAGACTCATAATCAGAAACGCTTTTATTTTCTGAAAGATTATTAACTTGAATAAACTCAGAAAGATTTTCACAATCTGTTTCTTTTTCAAGTTCACTTGTCTTATCTTCAGATTTAGGAGTAGAATCAGTCGTCTTTGACTCATTTTCAATATCGTTACTAAGCTTTTCAGATTCATTTGAAAAAGACTTTATATCTTGAGAATACAAAGAAACACACTGAGTATGAGAAAACTCGGGTTTTCTTGTTTTATAACTTTGATTTAAATCATCATATTTAAAATCACATGTGAAATCAAAGTTATTCTTTCTCTTTGGCTTTGAATCTGAAAAACTATCACTTGAGTCATCAACAACTTTTTCTTTACCTTTATCCGAAGAATCAGATAATGAGCTACCAGATTTTACAAAGGTCTCATTTAATTTTGGAAAACTTAAGTTATCAAACTGATAAAGACCTTTAGGGGCTTTCTTTAAAACATCATTTTCAGGTAAACCTAACCCCATTTTTGGATTGTAAAATCTAGTATCCTTTAGATTATTTGTCAAAAGCTTAAGCGTCTGTTGAGTCTGACCTCTTTTGATATTAAGATCCTCCAATTGTTTTATCTTAGCATAAGCCTCAGATCTATCTTGAAAACAAACTTCATATTTTATCATATATTCAGCTTTTTCAGACTCCAAATTGACTAAAGCACTCTTCATCTCAGAAATTTGAGATTCTAGTTTGGCTTTCTCTTTCCTAATCTCAGCCTTTTCAAGCTCACGATCTGTTGGGTGCAAAATCGGATTGTATCCGAGATCACAAGTTGGTGCTAAAAGTGAAGACAAAGGCAAAGTCAAAGTGGTCAAAGAAGTCAAACCTTGCTTTATAGTTTTAGTCCTTTTATATGTACTTTGTAATAGTTTTGTAATAATAGGGTAGTTTGTGTAATTGGTTCAAAGTTGAAGGGTTGTAAGGGTTTGGGTATAAATACCCAAAGTGAGTTAGTTTGGAAGGTGAGACATGCATACGTATCATTGTGAAGTGAGAGTGATTGAGAGAAGCCAAGTTCTTAAGTGTGTGTGTTCTTGGTGTGGTTAGTGTGTGTATTCAATTCTCCAAGAATCAATGACATATGGCTTTCAAATCATTCTCTACCTATTTGCATGTTGATTAGAGCTTGAATCTGGAACAACAAGTGGTATCAGAGCTGGAAATTCACTTGAATTTGGTATGATTTCTTGACTTTTTTATGTTTTTTTTGAAAATGGAGGTTTGAGTTTTGATGTTCTTCATTTGATCATGATTTGTATCTGAATTTGATTGTTTGTGGTTAATATGATGTTTTTACTGTGTTAGGAAGTGATTTTGAGTCAAAATTTGGTGATTTGAGCAGTAATTTTGAGTTTTTTTTACCTTCTGCTCGGTTTTTGTTCGGTTTTCCGAACTGGTATTCATATTTTCCGAATTGGAATATTCATAAATTCCGAATCGGAAAATACAAGTTTTCCGAATCGGAATTTTGAAGTTTTCCGAATCGGAAAATTTTTTTGTCTCAAATTGTTGTTTAGATCTGATCTTACTCGTTTTCCGACTTGGTATTAGTCAATTTCCGATTCGGAAAACATCATTTTCCGATTCGGAAATTGCCCAAATACCAACTCGAAATTTTTCTCGGAACTCTTTCAAGTTTATCTTTTCCGATTCGGAAAACCATATTTTCCGATTCGGAAAATTGAAAAATCCGAATCGGAATATAGTGTTTTCCGAATCGGATTAGTTTAAAAAAAAAAAAAAAAAAAAAAAAAAAAAAAAAAAAAAAAAAAAAAATTACTGGTTTTTTCGGGCGTTTTTTCACGTTAACTTTCTTAGACTTCTTATCTGATTTTACCGTGGAAAATTTCAGTCATTTTTAAGAAGGTCATTTTTTCCCGAAAAATGCCGGTTTTTTCGAGATTTTGGTGATTTCCGGGAGGTTGTATTTTTGAACTAAGATTTCAATTTCGCGGTCAAAATCAACTTTCAAATTTTTGAAAAATATTTTTTCTCGGGATTTCACTATTCACCGGTTGACTTTTTTGTTGACTTTTTGACTTTTGTCAATAACCTTATCTTTGATCAAAAGAAGTGTTCCGATTTGCATACCTCCAACAGTTCAGAAGAAATCTACCAGTTTCAGTGAATTATCGATCATTTTCAAGTTCTATTTTCGTATTAGTCAAGATGACGGAGCTAGTTGACCATCATACATTATGGAAGAATTATATGACATACAGTCAGCGTGTTTTTGAGCTAAACCAGGAAAATCTAAAGTTGAGTTCTGACAAATCTTTGTTAGAAATGAAGATTGTGGATTTAGAGAAGTTAATACAGAGTGAAAAAGGGCAAGAATCAGAGAATTTAGAGTTGTCAAATCAGATAACTGAGCTTCAGCAAAGTTTATTCATTACAAATGCTGAAAATGCCGAGCTTCTTCTTAAAGTTACTAATCTTGAAAATTTACTGTCTAACGAAAGAAGTGTGATTACAAGTTTAAAAATTGATTTGCAAAATGAGCATGATGAACTGTTAAAACATTCTTTTGGAAATGCTCAAAACTTAAAACTTGTAACTTCTTTGAGGCAAGAAAATGAATGTTTGCAAAAGAAAGTTCATGAATTAGATGAAGATAAGAAAGTCTTTGAGAACAAACTTATATCTTCTCATTCGAGAGTGATAGAACTTTCAAACCAAGTAAATGATTTTGAGAAAATCGTGATCATCGAGAGGAGTAACTTTGAGAAAGAAAGACGAGCTTTTGAAGCAAAGATTAACGAACTTTCTGTGAAGAAATCAGTTTTTGAAAAGCCAAAAGACAACGCGATTTTCAAAGAGTTTTCTGAATCAACATGTTATGTTAATTGTTGTTATGATGATGATGATTCCAACTCTTATGATGGAATGAATGTGTTTGATTCCCTTGAGTCTTGTACCGATTCTTGTACCAACAAGAAGAATGTTGTGGATAGTGAGTTGGTTAAGATTGAAAAGATGTTACGAGATGAAAGAAAGGTTTTTGAAGAAGAAAGAAAGGTTTTTGTGAAAGAGAGAAATCTTTTGAGTTGAAAAGTGATAAACTTTCGAAGAAGATTTCTGATTTAGAGAGACAGATTGCGAATGAAAGAAAAGATTTTGAGAAAAAGAAGAATGTGTTTGAAAGTAAGAAGAAAGGTTTGAAGAAAAAGAATGTTCGTGTTGAAAAAGATAGATGTGTTGAGTTTGAGTTTGAGGAAGAGAGTAAAGGTTTTGAAAAAGAAAGAAAAGCTTTTGAAGAAAAGAGTGTTCTGTTTAAGAAAAAGATTGCTAATTTAGAAGTGCAACTTTCGGATGAAAGAAGTGCTTTTAAAAGAAAAGAACACCTTTTAAAGAATGAGATAAAAGGTTTTGAGCAAATGGTTGTTGAGCTTAAGAACAAAACCTTTGAGAAAAATGATTTTGAAGAGGAAAAGAGGGTTTTTGAGACAGAAGTAAGGAAGCTTACATTAAGATTATCTGAATTGTCTTCTGTTATCATGAAAGAACAGATTATGAGTTCTAATCTGAAAAAGAAACTTGATGAAACAGTTGAAGAAAAGAATCTTTTATCTGCAATGGTGAAAGATCTTGAAGATATTGTTTTTAAAGTTAATTTGAATGAGCCAAAGAGTCCCGATGTTATAGTACAATCACCATATGTTGATTATGCTGATTCTGTGTGTTCATTCAAAACTGCTCAAAGTTCTCTTCATGCAGATGTTTCTTCAACAAAAAGGTTTACACCAACTAATCAGATTCGTCCCTCTAATCTTTTCTATGATCATCAGATTGATGGTTCAGGTAAAAATCATTCGAAGAAAGGTAAGTTTGTTTGGAGAGTTAAAGGGTCTACTCCAAAGTTAGATAAACCAAAGTTGTTTGTTCCCAAACAAAATGTTCAAAAGAACAATGTTTTTAAAGCTAAATCTTTTGTTATGTCTGATCCAATTTATTCTGTAAATCATATGATCAGATTATCTCAAAAGAAATTATGTTGTTCTTGCTGTGGAACAAATAATTTTGTTCGAAAAGAAAAGTCGGAAAGTTGGTATGGTACTTATAGTATTCCAAATTATAAACCAACTTCTTTTAACAAAAGAGGATCCACTTTCAAGTGGATACCAAAGTCTGTATGATTTTGTTTTTGCAGGTCCCCATATCGTTAATGCATTATTCAAGGGGGAGTTTCTGCAAGCATGTGGTTCCTAAATAAATCAGTTTAGGACCCGTTCCTCAATGTACAGGTGGCTTCTAAACAAATCAGTTTAGGACCCGTTCCTCAACGGCAAGTGGTTCCTAAATAAATCAGTTTAGGACCCGTTCCTCAATATGCAAGTGGCTCTTGAATAAATCAGTTCAAGACCCGGTCTTCCATGGTTCTCAAGGTATTATTCTTACTTTGATGGAGAATTTTAATTAAATGTTTGATTATCCATTTGAGGGGGAGTACATAAAAGAGATATTGTTTTTAGGGGGAGTGTTATAATATGCTTTAATGCTTACATATCTGAAAGACGAACAACTTTCTGGTATGAAAAATGTTTTTAAATGTTCAAACTCACTTCTCGATTCTCAAATGATTTTTCGAATTAGAAGTGTGATTTTCCATGTTTTCATATCATGATGAGTTGACGGATATTTTCTAACCGTGTGTTTCCAAAGATTAATACTTGTGTATTATCTTTTCATATACTTTTCAAGTATTCATACACACCGGTTTAGCTTCTTTTGACTTAGTTATTACCACGTCTCTATATGACCATATTTTTCGGTGGTAATACACTCGCTTGTTATCTTCCTATTTGTACTTCATCGTTTATTTGATCAGATACGTTCTTCATTGCTATATCTATATCTTGATCGTATAGATAACATTCATTCATTTTGTGTTCACCAAAGCTTTTCAAGAGTATATCTCACATCATATGATGAATCAGTTTTCTCAAACAAGTTTATATCATTCATGTTCTTCCTTTCATATACTTGTTTGACGACATTCGTATGCTCCTATATTGTTTATATATATTTGTTCGAGCATGTTTCATATTGGCTCATTGATTCACCCGATGAATCATTGTATTTTCATGTTTAGGAAACTTATTTCATGGGATGTGTGAGCTTAACAGAACTTCTATGGATTTCCAGAACCGGCAATCCTACCCAAGAAGTTATCCTTGAGAAATGAGTGAGGGGTCTCCATCAAAGAGTGGGGGAGATAACTCAGGTGGTCGAGTTATTCTCATAGTGATTGAGCGGAAAAATATTATATGAGAGATTGGTTAGAAGTGAGGATGCTTAAAAGAATTGGAGGGTGTGAGAACAGAGTTAAAAGAAATATAAAACTCTGCACCAACCTTTTCTAAGCCGGGCAACCACATAATCTATTGGTTCACATTCTTTGGTGACTGATATTGAAACAAGGCAAAGCCCAATGCCGACTCTCGTTTTTACCCCACTAGCTACTCATTTCCTTCTTAACAAGGAGATGTTTCATTCATCACGGGGACGCAGCACATAATCTATCAGGTTTTCATTTGGAAAATCGATATTGAAACAGAAGGAAGCTGCCCTGCCTTCGAACTTCATTTCTACACATCGAGTCGTGAAATGTTTTCACATTTTGAGCCTTATAAAAGCACTTGATGCTTATTTTCTTTCATCACAAATACACACAAGGAATTTGTTTCTTTGTTGGAACGTTCATAGGAATACTTTTAGTGTTTGCGATGATTGAACGGAAGCCCTGGGGAGTGATCATCACTAAAGCTCCTTATATAGTGCATTTGTTGCACTGAGTTGCTTTGTGCTTCTCACAGGCATTCCAACTGATTCATGTGTTGTTTCAGGATTTTCCACTTAAATCTGAATTTGAAAAGATTCGGATTACTTTATGGAATTGACGGTATTTCTTTGGAGTAATAAGGGGAATTCTGGAGTAACAAGGTGAAGATGGTTATGTGAGATGGTTTTGATATCTATGGTGGTACTTTTACATGTTTGTATCTTTACAAGACGAGTTATCCGATCATACATTTCTATAGATTTTGATGATTATTTCATATTTCATCAAAAAGGGGGAGATGGTTTAGAAATGTAAAGTCGAGAAATGCTTTTTGAAGATACTTTGGGGAGATGGTTCCGAAATGTCAAGATGAAGAGAAGATTACGAGATATGACAAGAGATGTTTGAGAGAGTTGTTTCAAGTTTGGTGATTATTTGAAGATATCTCGATTTGCTAAAGCTTCGTGTTTCAAAGTTTGTTAAAGCTTCATGAAGATTTGGATGATTCGTGAAGATTATTACGGAAGCTTATTGTTCAAGAAAGCTTATTGTTGATGTTTAAAGTGTTGATGCTTTCTTGAAGACGTTTGCCTAATTCTTTTTGTGATCTCGAATCCAAAGGGGGAGATTGTTGGGTGCAAAATCGGATTGTATCCGAGATCACAAGTTGGTGCTAAAAGTGAAGACAAAGGCAAAGTCAAAGTGGTCAAAGAAGTCAAACCTTGCTTTATAGTTTTAGTCCTTTTATATGTACTTTGTAATAGTTTTGTAATAATAGGGTAGTTTGTGTAATTGGTTCAAAGTTGAAGGGTTGTAAGGGTTTGGGTATAAATACCCAAAGTGAGTTAGTTTGGAAGGTGAGACATGCATACGTATCATTGTGAAGTGAGAGTGATTGAGAGAAGCCAAGTTCTTAAGTGTGTGTGTTCTTGGTGTGGTTAGTGTGTGTATTCAATTCTCCAAGAATCAATGACATATGGCTTTCAAATCATTCTCTACCTATTTGCATGTTGATTAGAGCTTGAATCTGGAACAACACGATCATCAGCTAAAGATTTATATAACTCACACTCATTACTGAATTCAATGACTCGAGCTCTTTCGAACTTAATCTTTTCCTTCAAGTCATCAAATTCAGCTTTTAAAATTAAAAACTGTTCTTCTAAAGAGCATTCATCATTATCAGACATATCCGAGTCAGAAGGAGTTTGACTTACCTCATTTGATGCCTCGGTCTCTTTGTGAAGGTTGATGGTTTCTTCCACACTTGCCATGAGATTGTAGTGAACTTGTGTGAAATGGGCAGAATCCTCATCATCAGAAGTATCATCATACCAACATTCTTCTTCCGCCATCAAGACTTTACCTTCACTCTTGCGTTTCGCAAGTTGAGCCTTCTTTGAGTAGTAGTCAAAATCCTTGACTTTCGGTGCTCTACAATCTTTGACAAAATGGCCAGGTTTGCCACAGTTGAAACATACGTTTCCTTTGTCATCTGTCTTTTCTTTCTCATAATTCTTCCTCTCCGGCCTTCTCTCATAATCCTTTGGCTTGTACTTGTCTCTTTTGTAGTTATCAAACTTGGGTTTCGAGTAGAACTTCTTCTTCCCATAACGTTTGTGAATCGAACTAGACAAAAGAGCAAGCTTGTCGGCAACTCGCTTCAAATCAACATCGGACTCAGAACTTTCATCTTCAAGGGACTCTGAATCAGAATCAGACAACTCGGTGACTAAAGCCTTTGAATGGCTTTTCTTCTTGGAACTAGCACTAGGGAGCACACTCTTCTTCTTTTCTGTCAACAAGGCCAAAGAATCAGAAATACTCTTCTGCTTCATCACAATATCTTTGACTTTCACTTCATGCTGACTAAGAATGGAATACAAGTCATGTAAGTCTTCTTCCGCCAAGTTCTTGTTCATTTGAAGATTAACGGAGTAGTGATCCCATTCTGGATTGAGATTCTTCAAGAACTTGAAGTTTATCTCAGAAGTAGACTTTTGCATCCCATTTCTCCTCAAATCATTCAGAATGATGTTGAACCGACTATAAGAATCTGCAAGTGTTTCTCCCTCTAAAGCTTTAAACCCTTCATAAGCTCCGATTGCTTGGTTTAGCTTAGCTTGGATTGATCTCTCCGTCCCTTGAAACTGTTTCTCCAACTCATCCCACAACTCTTTCGCAGTATTTCTACTATCAACACGATTAAACAAATCGTTCGGAATCGCCATCGTGAGTAAAGTAAGAGCTTTGTCATCAAGTTCAGCTCTTATCTTTTCTAGCTCATTGTAATGCCTAAAGAGTTTGAACACACGCCTTGGTTCAATCGCGGGAGTAGTGGCAGTCTCGGGTGTACCCGGAATGTCAATGTAGGGCTTAATCGGACCTTCTTGAATGCTCACCATGAGTGTCTTGTCGATGTTGTTAAGAAACTGAATCATCCTCACACGCCATTGAGGATATTCTCCAATTTGAAGAACCGGAGGTTTGGACTTCGAACCCATGCTCAATAGATCTCTAGACATCTTCACAGAACTTGAATATGATCGGTAATTCACTGAAACTGGTAGATTTCTTCCGAACTTCTGGAGGTATACAAATCTGAGAATCTGTAGCTAATCTGAACACTTCTTTTGATCAACGAAAAGGTTAGTGACAAAAGTCAAAAAGTCAACAGAAAAGTCAACCGGTGAATAGCGAAATCCCGAGAAAAAATATTTTTCAAAAATTTGAAAGTTGATTTTGACCGCGAAATTGAAATCTTAGTCCAAAAATACAACGTCTCGGAAATCACCAAAATCTCGGAAAAACGGGCATTTTTCGGGAAAAAATGACCTTCTTAAAAATGACTGAACTTTTTCACCGTAAAATCAGATAATAAGTCTAAGAAAGTTAACGTGAAAAAACGCCCGAAAAATGCTTCCAGACTTGTTTAATCGTGTTAGAAGTCTAAGAAAGTTTTTTTTTTTTTTTTTTTTTTTTTTTTTTTTTTTTTTTTTTTTTTTTAAACTAATCCGATTCGGAAAACACTATATTCCGATTCGGATTTTTCAATTTTCCGAATCGGAAAAGGTAGTTTTCCGAATCGGAAAAGGTAAACTTGAAAGAGTTCCGAGAAAAATTCGAGTTGGTATTTGGGCAATTTCCGAATCGGAAAATGATGTTTTCCGAATCGGAATTTGACTAATACCAAGTCGGAAAATGAGTATAACTAACTTCGAACACAATTTCCGAATCAAAAAAAATTTTCCGATTCGGAAAATTTCAAAAATCCGATTCGGAAAACTGATATTTTCCGATTCGGAATTTTTGAATATTCCAATTCGGAAAATATGAGCAAAATTCGGAAAAACGAGTGAAAACCGAGCAGAAGGTAAAAAAACTCAAAAATTACTGCTCAAATCACCAAATTTTGACTCTAAATCACTTCCTAACACAGTAAAAACATCATATTAACCACAAACAATCAAATTCAGATCCAAATCATGATCAAATGAAGAACATCAAAACTCAAACCTCCATTTTCAAAAAAACATAAAAAAGTCAAGAAATCATACCAAATTCAAGTGAATTTCCAGCTCTGATACCACTTGTTGTTCCAGATTCAAGTTCTAATCAACATGCAATCAAGTAGAGAATGATTTGAAAGCCATATGTCATTGATTCTTGATGAATTGATTACACACACTATTCACACCAAGAACACACACACTTAAGAACTAACTTTCTCTCTCAATCACTCTCACTTCACAATGATACGTATGCATGTCACCACCTCCAAACTAACTCACATTGGGTATTTATACCCAAACCCTTACAACCCTTACACTTTGAACTAATTACACAAACTACCCTATTAAAGGAAAACTATTACAAAGCACATATAAAAGGACTAAAACTATAAAGCAAGGTTTGACTTTGAAGATCACTTTGACTTTGCCTTTGACTTCAACTTTAGCACCATCTTGTGATCTCGGATACAATCCAATTTTGCACCCAACAGAACCGATAAACCGTTGCATCTTAAACCGAATTGGGCTTTCTTTTATAAAAAAAAATACATATGTGATGGGTGGGGGCCCATGATGTGGCTGGCCAGACCACCCACCATATATAAACCCTCTTCTCTTTTTATTTTTTTCAAACTCCACAAAGAAAACCATCTTCACTCTCTCTTTTTCTCTCTTTCTTTGCATCTTCAAATATTCATTCTCTCACCTTCAAATCTTCATCTTAAACCCAGAAAACTCAGCCACTTTTACACCATGTTTGTAGATTAAAAACAAGGATTAAAATATTATACATTGTTCTTTCACAAGGGTAAGTAGTATTCTTGCAATTTTGGTGATGTTTTAAGCATTTTCATGCTTCTTTTTTCATAAATTTCTTGTTTTTGTAAAGTTCTTTGTTAAAAACGTTTTCTTGAAGTTTTAGAGGGTAGGGTGAAAACTTTGGATGGTTAAAACAACCATTAGAAAGTTAAATCCAACGATCCTTTCAAAATAAACCCAAGAAATGCTACATGCACATGTGAATAACCCTGAAACTTTACCTTTTGCATTTCTTAGTTGAATCTGAAAATGGGTATTGTGCATGCATAAATATATTGAAATATTGTTGTTTTAGCTTTGTTTTTATGGTATTAGGCAAGGGATTATAACCCCATAGCCATAGATTTTCCATTCTTGAAAGTTTGAAGGTTTTTTTTCTTGTTAAGAAACCCTTGATTTGTTAAAATTTCAAAGCTGACAGATTCATAACATTAACTTTGGACGACCCAAAAGGGGTCTAAATGGAAGCATTTTTGCTTAAATTTTTGATGGATTAAGGTTTTTTGAGTTGGGAATCAATCCCAATCGGAATCAATAAAAAATTCCAAGT
Organism: Centaurea solstitialis; assembly: GCA_030169165.1. Lineage (NCBI taxonomy): Eukaryota > Viridiplantae > Streptophyta > Magnoliopsida > Asterales > Asteraceae > Centaurea > Centaurea solstitialis. Next base: position 50,947,187 of record CM058041.1, on the reverse strand, counting down.
ATAAAGCCCTTAACCATCTCAAAACTTTTTATTGCACGACAGCTTCAAAGTCATATTATAGGGTCGAAATGTTGCATGCATATCTTCTAGAAATATTATCAAAAATGTATTCTTTTTTATTCTAAACTCAAGTTCATAGTGTTAGCTTTCCATAGAATCTGGAAACACTAAATTTGGTGGATTTCCGAGCATGCAACCGTTGAGAACAAAATCATGGTGCAATCTGTCCGAAAATGACAGATTCATACATGTGAGTTTGAATGAGCATATCTCTCTCAAAACTCATCCATTTTACGTGATTTTTAATTCCTTTGTTATATTTTTTTGTTAGCTTCAAAACCACTTTTGAATTTCTAGATTTGGAGATGTAATGAACCCTCTATGAACCAAACATTTCAGGCATGTAATTCTGAAATGATGCGGTGCACATCCTTTTTGTAAAATTTATATACACATGGTAAACACTTCAAAAATTGATGAATTTTGGTGTGTATATTGTTAACCCATCCATCTCCAATAGATAAAAATTTGGGAATTTTTACCCTTTTGGATTAGAGCTAAAAATGACATTTTTATAAAGAGGTTGAATCTGCCATCATACAAATTTTTCCAAAAACTCAATTTTTGAACTTTCTAGTCTTTCTTTCTTAATTACTAAATTGCATCGAAACCTATTCTATCCTAAGTATGGTTAAATATGGTTGAGTAAAGGCATTATATAAAGATAACGATAGGGACTTAACTAGGATTTTGAGTTTGACAAATTAGAACTTACGTAGCTTATGATTTATATAGGGCACCATTAAGCTTCGGAAAGGGGTCGTAATTATCGTTCGAACCGCTGTATTCACCAAGGTGAGTATTCGCAGCCCCTCTTTCACCGTTTTTACGTATTTGGGGTGAAAAGCATGTTTAATGAAATGAATTTTAGGTTTATATTGTAATATAAATCTTTGATATGAGTAAATTGTACAATGTTAAGAGAGATGGTATGTTGAGTATAAAAATTTAAGTCCCCGGTAACTAGTATTAACTCATAACAATGGGCCTATAATACTAGTGGATAGCGCTATTTGGTTGACATACCCACCTTAAACTGACAAGAAAGAGGTGCACTGTATTGAACAAAGAGTTCTGCACATGTGGGGTAATAGTCCCACCGCTAAGGTAGAACAAGGGCGTAGCATGTCATTTTTATGCTTAGTAGTGACTCAACAATTAAATATCATGTGAATAATGTTATTCCGGGAATTTACTCATGTAATGTTTGCAAAATATTGACTTTTGGGGGTGAACAAAACGGTTCACTAAAAATGTTGCATATAAATTGTTTTGTGCATCTGAAAACCTGTGAATTCACCAACTCTCGTAGTTGACACTTGTTTTAACATGCTTTTCAGGGAATCAGAAGGTAATTGAAAAAGCTTAACTTTCACGTTTGTTGTCACCGAAAAACACTTCTCTTATTTTGATATGTTTGTAAAATCTAAACTCTAGTTGGTTGTAATCTGAACCGTAAACTTTAAATTTTTTGTATGAATGGTTGATGTTGTTTGTCTCCTATCGCATTGAAATCTTAGCTGTCACACCTCGTGTTTCCGCTTTAGCGGGGTGTTACAGATTTGGTATCAGAGCCTTAGGTTATAGAGAACATCGGTTTTTCATAAAACCAAGTACTATAACCAACGTTTTACAAAGATTAATTAAATTTTCTTACTAAAGATTTCAAAATATAGTAGAATTCTACTGCTAATATGATTAGGATAGGTACTGTTTTGATATATCATAGATAGACAAAGCCCGATCACCTATGTTAGCCATGATATAAGTAGAATAGGACTTATGAACTAATTATGCTGTTAGTAAATAGAATTGGAACTTTCTAAAAATTTCCTGAAAAACATAAATTGTGTGAGTTTTTGTTAATGTAGAGTTTATATAAGAAGTTGAGGGACTTGAAGTGTAATTTTCTATTTCCTAGGGTTGGGGTATAAATACCCCAATGCCTTTGTATTGTAAGAGTGGACGTTCATTTTGCAAGGACATAGACTTGTGACTTTCTCTCTACATCTCTCTACATGCTTTCTCTCTCTACATGTTTTCTCTTATGTTCTTGAGTTTCTAACTCAATCTTGTTGAGATTGTGTTAGATTTGGATTCATTCACACTAACAAGTGGTATCAGAGCTGGATCTACTATATTTTTGATGAAGATTCTCATGGATTGAAGCAAAGATTTGAAGATTTGAAGCTTTGAAGATAGTCATCAATGGAGGTTCATGAAGACTTGAAGAGTTTTTGAGTTGTTTGATGATTTTTTTCATGAATTCATGTGTGAATTCATGAATTAGAGTGATGTTTGAGTGTTTTTGAACAGGATTTAGATAGGATTTGAGGTAAAATTGAAGGTTTTAGCTAGATTTTTGAGAAAAAGTAGAGAAAAAGTTCATCTTCATATGTCTCGAGTCTAGTGTATCTTCATATGTCTCGAGTCGTTTGCATGTTCATATGTCTCGAGTCTCATCTCGAGACTACGTGAAGGCATCTCGAGTCGTGTTTGGTGAAGTCACGAGATAAGACTCGAGTTGGGTTGTTAGAGTACAAGACAAGGAAGGCAATTCGAGTGTTTGTCGGTTTGTGACGCGTGAAAAATACTCGAGACAGCACACGAGATATCATCTCGAGTGATACTGTTCATCACTCGAGACAAGTTAGCAAGGGTTGATTCGATCACGAGACAATACACTCGAGACAGTATCTCGAGTTGCACTATTCAACACTCGAGACAGTATCTCGAGCATCCCTATTCAACACTCGAGACTGTATCTCGAGCATCCCTGTTCAACACTCGAGACAGTATCTCGAGCATTCCTGTTCATCACTCGAGACAGCATCTCGAGTTGGAAGTGCAATTCATTCGAGACAGTATCTCGAGTCTCAGACAACATCTCGAGTGTCACATTTCACACTCGAAACATCTAAAAGGTTGAGAATCTGAGAAAATTAGTAGAAAAGATCCTGAATCAAAATGAATCCAATTAACAAAAGGGAAGATTTGGCAATGGGATCTGACTCAAAAGCACCAGTATTATTCAAAGATGAATATGAGCTATGGGTTGCAAGATTCAGACTGTTTGTAAAGCGAAAAGATAAAGGCAATTTGATTTTAAAATCAATTGACTATGGAGCAAAACCATTGCCTACACATGTGGTTAATGGAGTAAGAGTAGTGAAAGAGGTTGAAGAGATGGATGATGCTGAGAAAACACAGTACTTGATAGATCTGGAAGCACAGAACTGTTTAATTCAAGCTATTCCAAATGACATATATAGAAAGCTTGATAGCTATGATGATTCAGCAAAATCCATCTGGGATCAGTTAGAGAAGATCATGCTAGGATCTAAAGTGGGAAATCAGTTAAGGATAACTACTCTCATGGACAAGTATGAAAACTTCAAGATGAAGGATGGTGAATCTCTTGAAGACGCTTATGACAGATTTGTTATACTAATGAATGATATGAAGAAGAACAGAATTCATAGATCAGAGATGGATTTTAGTGTAAAATTCATAAACAATCTGTCTTTAGAGTGGAAGCCATTTACCAGATTTGTAAAGCAACACAAGGCACTAAATGAGCTAAAAGTATATGAAGTATATGAGAATTTGAAACTGTTCGAAGAAGAAGTTGAAGAGGCTGTGTTGGAAAAACAGAAGAAAGAAAAAGCTGAACAAGAATCTCTTGCATTGCTAACTGAAAGAAAGAAAGGAAAGGGTGTTATCAAGAAAGGCAAGGCAAAAGTTTTTGAAGTAGATGATGATGAGGATGAAGAAGAAAGTGAGGATGAAGAAAGAGATTTGATGTTTCAAAGCTTACTGACTTTAACAGAGGCATACAGAAAGAAGTACTACAATAAACCAAGCTCCAACAACAGACGATTTGCATCCAGAGGAAGAAATGTCAACAGAATGGGCAATTTCAATCAAGGTCAGATGTATGCTCAAAGAAATTCAGGTAACTATGTTGATAAATATGCCAACAAGGGAGTTGAAGAAGAAAAGGAGACTGCTGAGGTTACTGAGGAGAAAAAGACAAATGAAAACATCACGTGCTTCAAGTGCGGGAAAAAGGGGCATGTGGCAAGGATATGTCCAGCGAAGATGTCAAAAGTTGAAATTCTCAAGAAAAAGTTAGAATTGGCAGAAAAACAGGAGCAAGGGTTAGTGCTGATGGCTGATGATGAAGAGTGGCTTGATGTTTCAGATACAGAAGATCAAGCACAAATGTGTTTCATGGGATTGATGGAGGAGGAGTCAGATGATGAGGAAGAGATAGATGCTGACCCTCAAATGGTAAATGATCCTCATTTCATAGAATTTAAAAACAAATTGCTTGAAATGACAAATCCAATTCATTTGAAAAATCAAGAACTTGAAATTGTCATTTCAAAGCAAACTCAAGAACTTACTGATTTAACTCAACAAAGAGATAATCTTCTGTCTATGGTTGATAAGTTGAATGAATCAGTAAGTGAACTTGAGTATCTGCAACAACAAAATAAAATTTTAAAGTCCGAAATTGAGTTTCTAACTCTCAGTTTAATATCAGAAAAAGATAATACTTCTTCTTTAAATAAAACAATTTCAGAATTGAACTTTAAACTTTACAAGATTGGACAATCTGAGCACACATTTTTTCTCAATAAACCATATGCAGATAGAGATTTATTTTCAAAAGAAGGTCTTGGTTTTAAAAATCCTCAATATCTGAAAAAGGCCTTAGAGGAAAAACCTGCATTTTATGATCTCACTGATTTAAGAATGAGTGCTCGATTTCCAATATTAAAAGGTTTTGAAATGAAAGAAGAATTTTCTGAAATGCAAGAGATAAAGAAGCATGATCCATTGTATCATGGTGAAAAATATCACAGAGTTAAATTTGTATATAGCTCTGAAAATTTGAAAATCAAATCACCTGTAACAATGGATACTTCAGATTTGTTTGTACAGACGGAATCACAGAGTGAATATGATGGTGTGTTAAAACCATATGTTCCGACACTAGAACTTGAAGCCAAAATTTCTGAATTAGAAATCAAAATTAAAGAGTTATCAGAACAAAATGAAATCCTTCTTTCTAAAAGTAAGAATTTTTTAACTTGGGATTCTTCTGAGACAGATTCAAAATCTTTGGTTTCTGATATTCTAAGTGAATTAGTTTCATCTGTGTCGAACTCTATTTTTGACATACCAGATTCTCAATGTGATTCTGTATCTATGAAGTCATCCACAAATCAGAATTCATCATCTAATGTATACTCTGATGGCTTAGATGATGAACAGGAAGAAACTTTCAGAGTTGTCACATCTGATGGTTATGTGGAATATAAGGAACCATCAGCTATGTCTTCAACTGATGTTTTGAAACCTTATCAGTTGAAAGTAGTTGATGATACACTACCTGTTATATGTGAATCATCTAAATCTCAGACGGCAAGTGAATCTCCGAATTCAAAGTCAGATGAAGTAATACATGGATCATCTTCTTGTGGTTCTTCTAAAGTTTCAGATAATTCTGTACAAGATGATATCATTTGTTTAAAGAAGAAACAGGAATCTGTTAATAAACAATTTCAAAATACAATCAAACAACTGAGAGTAGAACTAGCTCAACATAAATGTGATTCAAAATTTTGGTCTAGCAAGTGTAGTTCTTTAACTAAAAGTTACGACAGATTAGTTGAAAGACTATCTGTATATGAAGAGGGACTACATTATGCTGGTAAGAATCAAAAGATTGCTACTCCTTCAGTTACTGAAAGTTACATAAAGACCATTCGTTTTACTCAGGGTGTGCAATCAATGTTGCGACATTTTCAAAAACAAATTGATTTGAAAAAGCAAAATCCTAATCTTGAGTCTTCTGAAAAATCTGAGGAAGTTTCTAATCATACTCAGTCTAATACTTTCAAGCTCAAACCTTTTGATATCTGTGCTAATGTGTCTACAGATGACGTGAGTTTTCCTGTGAAGAAGAGAAGACAGAAGAAGACAAAGAGTCGGTTTAGAAAGCAAGTGTATAGTATGCAGTTTTCATCTAGTTTTGTTACTCCTCCTAATAGGCGGAGTCATTTTTCTTTCAATAAGAATCATGTACCTTATAATAATTCCAGTATTAATAAAAAGGCTACTATGATTTCTTCAAATTTAAAACATCTGGATGAAACTCATACTATGACTACTACTGCTTCCACTCTTCAGTCTTCTGTCTCTACTTTCTTACCATTTAGAAAGTCTATTGTGCGCCAAGGAATCAAATATTTTTGGGATCCAATCTCACTTGTATATAAGACTTTTTCTCCACAAGGACCCATTTTTAAATGGGTTCCTAAATCTGCTTGATTTTATTTATTGCAGGCCAGTCATAAGTGGTACCTTGATTCCGGGTGCTCCAAACATATGACTGGAAGAAAAGAGATCCTGTCCAATTATAAAGAAGAATATGGTGGATCTGTAAAGTTTGGTAACAATGAATTAGCTCCGGTAGTTGGTCAAGGTGACATTGTATGCAAAGACATAACAATTAAAAATGTTGCTCATGTTGTTGGTCTAAATCATAATCTCTTCAGTATTGGCAAATTTTGTGATAAAGATTTAGAAGTTTATTTCAAGAAAAGAAGATGTGTTGTCAGAACTGAAGAAGGTAAAGAATTGTTAGTTGGTTCACGACGAACAAATCTCTACACAATTAGACTACAACATAAGTTACAATCTATGTCCCCTTGCTTTCTTACCAGATCCTCTTTAAGACAAGCAGTTTTATGGCATAAACGATTATCTCATTTGAATTTTAGATACATTGACAAAATTGTTAAACATCAACTTGTATCTGGAATTCCAATGATTAAATTTGAACAAGAGGAAATGTGCCCTGGATGTGAAAAAGGCAAGATGAAACGTGTATCTCATCCTCCCAAACCTGAACAAGGATCAAAATCTCCTTTGAGTTTGTTGCATATGGATTTGTGTGGCCCTATGAAGTTTCAGAGTTTGGCTGGTCGTAAATATATTCTGGTTATTGTTGATGATTTTTCAAGATATACTTGGACAAAGTTTTTAAAATCTAAGGATGAAACTTCTTCTCTTATTATCAATTTCATTAAAGCTGTTCAAGTACAACTTAACCTTCCAGTACAAACTGTTCGAACTGATAATGGGACGGAGTTCAAAAATATCATTCTTAAAACTTTCTATAATACTTTTGGTATTACTCAAACGTTTTCTGCTGCACGAACTCCGGAACAGAATGGGGTAGTTGAACGGCGAAATCGTACTCTTGTTGAAGCTGCTAGATCTATGCTTGCTGAAAGTCAACTACCTCAATACTTGTGGGCTGAAGCGGTTAATACTGCTTGTTACACACAAAATCGTTCAATAATTCATAGGAGATTTGGAAAAAACCCCTTATCATATTTTGTTTGGTCGTGTACCTTCAGTTGGACACTTTAAAGTGTTTGGTTGCAAGTGTTTTGTTTTAAATGAATCTGAAAATAGGGGTAAGTTTGGACCTAAGTCGGATGAGTTAATTTTTGTTGGATATTCTGAGTCCTCAATCGCATACAGGGTACTTAATAAACAGAAAAGGGTGGTATCTGAAAGCATCAATGTTCGCTTTGACCCAATTACTGAATTATCCTCTGATTGTTCATCTTCTTCAAGTACTAATCATGTTGTGAATGCAGATTCTTCAAGTCAAGATCAGTGTGTAACTCCTGAGTCGTCTCAAGCTTCTTATCTTGATTTTTTGTTTCAATCTGTTTATGATGATTTTTCTCATGCTACCTCTTCATCTACAGGTTCTGCACTTGATTCGCTATCTCTTCCATCCTCGTCGAATGTAGAATTATCATCTACCTCTCAGAATGAGTCTGATTCATCTGAGAAAGTTGACACAC